>CM060917.1:27150000-28400000 GCA_030737875.1 Allium sativum
AGTCATTGGAGAATTCGAACTTAACGTCTTTGGCAAGTAAATTTGAGAGAGGTTTTGAAATTTTCGAGAAATCCTTAATGAATCTTCTATAGAATCCCGCGTGGCCAAGAAATGAACGAACATCCTTAACAGACTTAGGAGGAGGTAGATTAGCAATCAAATCGATTTTAGATTTATCGACTTCAAGGCCATCTTTGGAGATGACATGACCTAGAACAATCCCCCTTTTTACCATGAAGTGGAATTTTTCCCAATTAAGCACGAGTGATTTTTCCTTGCAACGTTTTAAGACGAGTTATAAATGAGTGAGGCATTGGGAAAAAGATGATCCATAGATTGAAAAATCATCCATGAATATTTCCAAGAATTCGTCCACCATATCTGAGAAGATACTCATCATACACCTTTGGAAAGTCGCGGGGGCATTACAAAGAACAAAAGGCATGCGACGATACACAAAGGTTCCAAAGGGACAAGTAAAGGTGGTCTTGTGTTGATCCTCTAAAGCAACAGGGATTTGGTTATAGCTAGAGTATCCATCGAGAAAACAATAGTATTCATTACCCGCTAAGTGTTCGAGCATTTGGTCAATAAAAGGTAAGGGAAAATGGTCTTTTCGTGTGGTTGTGTGACGGCAAGGAATTTCGCTCGGTCCGAACCAGTCGCTAAACCGACCCAGACCGTTCGAAACGCCCTATCGTTTGAGAACAGGACAAAACAGAACGCATACAGAAGAACATTTCATTGTATATTACAACAATGCATCAGATTACAAGAATATACAGAGTATGAATAAATATTACACAGAAATATCAGAGATTTAAATTACATTTAAATACATCGCAGCGGAAAATAATACAATGCACAACTAGAAGAGATATACGGATACAAAGCTTTCCAGATATCATTCCAGCTGTAAACCAGGATCCTGTGAATATAAATCTGCAAAACCAAAACTACTAGCTGCCCGTGTCAAAATAGGGGCACCCAGAGTTTAGGTTAAAACAATAAACTCCAGGTCAGTCATGTGACTGGTGTGAGAACTAAAACAGTTATTAATCTTTATTTTTAAAGTTCGGTAAATCAAGGGACCACGCCGTATAACACGGAACGGGTTTCCTCCCAAGAATACCAGTGCATAAAACAAACAGCGCAATGCTAAATAAAGAAAAATGAAGCTGTTATAAGACCCAGGTCCCATCACACAATGCAACGCAGCCGAGGATAGGGTTTTCCCTTATAACAGCCAAAGAATGCTTGATACGTTTAAAACAAATCATTTGATACTATTATAGTGCATAGTGTATAAAACAACTTCAAATCATAAGTATCAATCATAGGCGGCATGAGCGCCCCATCCCACTATGTCGCCATATATAGGATTACAACTAAAACCGCAAAGTCACGTATTTGGAAATTGGATTTCCGTCTATGAACCGAGGCAAAAGATAGTCCTCAACCGAATTCGAGACGCTCTAGCCCGTGTCTCAGGCAAGTACTCAGTCAAGCCTTTGGATCGTCAGGGCCGGTCCACCGATGTGGATTAAAATGCCTGAACAATACGTCTCCCCGCCCTTTGGGGCGTCAATGAGCCAAAAAAAATGACTCCATCGGACCCGGATCGTCCGATCAAACCGAGGCGCCTCGCAACAGCAACAACCACATAAGTCAAACTCGTCAGGGCGTGTAAAACCACTGACGCCACTTTTTAGCTAGAAGGAAACGCATGCCCTCCCTGAGGTCCGTCTCCCGTTTTTGGTTCATACCGGGTGTGAAACACGCGAGGTAAACGTTACACAAAGCTACGCCACAAAGGCCTTGCTTTGATCATCACCACAAGACTTTGCTTTTCAACAGAAGCCTCGATCAATTGCCACTTAGGCATGCCACACAGGCAATTCACTCCATGCGTTTGATATCCATCAATATATAACCCCTGAGCTCGTACGTCTCAGAGAAGGGCGTTAAGCAAAAGAATAAATTCTCCGCCGCCAAACAGATATATATTTAATAGAGATCAATCACACAGACTAAAATCCAATGTCAGACACACAGTCCATTTACAAGTCCGTTCTGGGTCTGAACGAAACCGGAGGCACCTAGTACCCCGCATATCCATCGATCTCCAAGTACGTCTGGACGATCACCAACTGTTTCCATCTTCTTGGGTGTACAGCCCAATCAAGATCATCAGTAATCACCCAAACGACGTGAAGACCTCCGGTCTTCGACCATCGTCTTCATCTTCGACTTATCGTCGTATCAGTTATTCAGAATGGGATAAACCCGGTCTTTCCGAATAACTCGCGTATATTTTGAATAAGTGTTACACAAACACAACATACGCCTCATTCCAATTCATCAGTCACTAACCATAAATTAATCAAGAGAATAATTTCCCAAATATTAACCCCGAAGGCCGAAACCAACATCAGATCAATATCCAGAAAACCATTCTGCTTGGCTAACCGACAGTTAGTTTCTAAATTTCACATTCGTGGGAAAGGTTCCCATTAATTTTATCCAAGATAAATTCCTTGAATTTATTCTCTAATCTTCTTTTGAATTTCGATTCAACTAGTCGGGATTAACGAAACTTACCGAAGTAATCATTTGTTTTAATTTCCCAATCCCAACCTATTAATCCCATGAAGTAAAACTGGTAATACTTCATATCTAACACCACAGTGTTATCGGTAAATTCAATTACCATTTCACGTTTAAATCTAATTAAAGATTTAACTATCGCCTGGAGTAAAACTGGTGATACTCCATTTCGATTATTTCAATCTAATTAAAGATTCATTAAAACTCCACTTAGTTTTAATCTTCGACTGGGTTAAAGAATCCGTGTCATTTAAAACACAGTTCACGATAAACCCAAAATCACATTCATTAATTATCGGGTTAAAGAACAAGTGTTATTTAAAACACTGTTCACGATAAACCCAAAAATCAATATCAATTCAATTTCAATTAAATATTATTTAATTGATACACTTCATTAAATCTAAATAAAAAGATTTAATCTTTTCTCAACTGGGTTCAAGAACAGTGTTAGTGAAGACACCATTCACGACAAACCCAAATCACATTTGATATTCAATACAAGGCTCTGAATAGAAAATATCCCGGCTTATATTCAATATCCAATTTTGCGGCCAACAAAGATCGTATTGGAAATAACGATATATATATCTATATCTTTCAAATTTCCATAACAACATTTGTATAATCACGAAATCCAACATCGAAACATTCCGAAGACAATTTCGATTCAAATCCATTCCAATGCAATCATTGGAAATTCTGGTTATTATCAAAACCATTTCAAATTCAATTTATTTAAAAATAAATAGAATTGTAATTCTAGTTCAAAACTAGTTCATTTCGATAAAAATCTATTTTTATCTTTTCAAATATGGAGTTTTTCATCCCAATCCTTTCTAAATCATTTCTTATGATTCTACACAAATTATTACTATTTTTAATAATTTTATCAAGGCCCGTACAGTCGATTTCCATCAACGGTCATCGAGCTGCACTTACAGCGACCTTTTTCAACTTTGATTTGGACATAATTCCAAATCCAACCGTTAGATTTCTAATTTCAAATATTCGTTAGAAAGCTCTTTTCGATACGAACCCAACGGTTCCGGTTTTAGGAGAATCCGACGGTCGGATCTCCCGTAATGTCCGTTTGAAATAAATGGTCGAAATTCACGAACTGCCGCGGCGCGTTCTATTCAGGCCATTATATTATATATATAATATATATAATATATATTTCGTCGATTTCTATTTAAAACGAATTATATAAATAGTTTTAAATTCGTTTCAAAAGTAATTTCAACTTCCATTTCAATTCAAATCAAAATTGAATTCTTCTTTATAAATTCGTTTTAAAATTCATTTCTATTCAATTCAAATTTCAATTCAATTTGAATTCATTTCAATTCGCTTTCAATTCAATTTGAACTCGTTTTCAATTCAATTCATTTCGAAATCGTTTTCAATTCAATTCATTTCGAAATCGTTTTCAATTCATTTCATTTCGAAATCGTTTTCAATTCATTTCATTTCGAAATCGTTTTCAATTCATTTCATTTCGAAATCGTTTTCAATTCAATTCATTTCGAAATCGTTTTCAATTCATTTCATTTCGAAATCGTTTTCAATTCAATTCATTTCGAAATCGTTTTCAATTCATTTCATTTCGAAATCGTTTTCAATTCATTTCATTTCGAAATCGTTTTCAATTCAATTCATTTCGAAATCGTTTTCAATTCATTTCATTTCGAAATGAATAAAATCGATATAAATATCGTTCACGTCAAAATGGCGTCAATCTAATCAACACGGCTTCATAAATTTCTATTTTCAAATATTCTATTTCAAACATTTCTTTTTCAAAATAGTTGTTATTATCAAAATATTTCGTTCAACACATGACCAATCTCAATGGATGAGTATTGTCAACACATGAGCTTTTATTTTATATTGATAAAGATGTAAATTTTATTACTAAAATATTTCGTTCAACACATGACCAATCTCAATGGATGAGTATTGTCAACACATGAACTTTTATTTTATATTGATAAAGATGTAAATTTTATTACTAAAATATTTCGTTCAACACATGACCAATCTCAATGGATGAGTATTGTCAACACATGAACTTTTATTTTATATTGATAAAGATGTAAATTTTATTACTAAAATATTTCGTTCAACACATGACCAATCTCAATGGATGAGTATTGTCAACACATGAACTTTTATTTTATATTGATAAAGATGTAAATTTTATTACTAAAATATTTCGTTCAACACATGACCAATCTCAATGGATGAGTATTGTCAACACATGAACTTTTATTTTATATTATTCTTTATTTTTTCAAATTGGAATGAGGCCCAATCAATTACCATATAAAGTTAATTATATGGATTTTCATACAACACATGTATATAATAGCATGGAAAAATAATCAACCATCAACCAAAGTGCACTACACTGTATAAGCATCAAATATAGATATCTAACGCTTAAAACAGCCTGTCAATCAATCGATCGACATATTTAATCAATCAGGATGAGTGAACTTCAAATTTCATCCTAACACCCGTGTGGGGTTTCAAACAATCAAACACATATTTTATTTGTGCTGTTGGGCGATGTGTAAAATTTATCGCCCCAATCAATGTTCTTCAAATAGGTGTACATAAACAAACCGTCTGGTTTGTAAATGAATATTTTATTTTATTCACTTTCACTATATTCATATACACGTTAAAAATTATATTTTTAACGATAAAACATTTTATTCCAACATATGAACTTCTATTCAATTCATTCTTTAAATAAAATGATATTTTTATTTTTCTAACATATTTTAGAAAATTTCGGCGGCATAACGGCACGATACTAGAAACGGGACGAGGCCTAGCCTTGTCCCCGGTCTAGTGAAGGCCCACGCCATTCACACATCTATCAAAATCACCAAACAACCAAATTCAAATCAAATCATATAACTAATCTATGCAACCAAACAAACAAGTCCATGGTCTGTGGACGATTGTGTCGGGTGCTACTAAGCACCGTCTGCATCCTAGTATATATATATAAATAGAAATGAAATTGAAAGGTGAGAAATTCTCACTTATAGCTATCCTAGCTCCACGGCACTTCATTTACAGAAGTCTTCGTCGTTTCGCCTTTTTGTCACCTTCGTCGACCGCGGCCACTACATATGTAAAAACCGAATTTTTACTACGCTAATTCAATATATAAAAATCACATTTTTACTTTGCTATTCAATATATAAAAATCGAATTTTTACTTTGCTATTCAATATATAAAAATCGAATTTTTACTTTGCTATTCAATATATAAAAATCGAATTTTTACTTTGCTATTCAATATATAAAAATCGAATTTTTACTTCGAAGTTCAATATATAAAAATCATATTTTTATTTCGAAGTTCAATATATAAAAATCATATTTTTAATTCGAAGTTCAATACATAAAAATCACATTTTTAATTCGAAGTTCAATATATAAAAATCACATTTTTAATTCGAAGTTCAGTATATAAAAATCACATTTTTAATTCAAAGTTCAATATATAAAAATCACATTTTTAATTCGAAGTTCAATATATAAAAATCACATTTTTATTTCCAAACGCTTATATAAAGAAACCATATTTCTATATACTAAAAAAAAAATCCCTTCTTGATAACGCTATCTTCATGATAAGAACCAAATCTTTATCTCGCTATGAAAAACCATATCCTTTTAACTATAAAAATCTAATCTTTTATAAAGCAAAAATTATATCTTTCATGTCATAAAAATCGTATACTTCATTTTAATGTTATATAAAAAAAAGCACATTTTTATATTGCTGTAATATATATAAAAATTATATCTTTTTCATTACAACGCTAATTCTATTTTTGAAAAAAAAACTATGCTATTTTTAAATTTTAAAGATTTATGCTATTTTTAAATTTTAAAAACAATATAATTCTAAAAACAATATTATTCAAAATCGGATTATTCAAAATCGGATTTTTCTATTGAAATAAACTAAGACAAAAAAAATATATCAGAAAGGCTTACTGGGATTTGGTCAGAGGCGGGGTGCGCGTCGGAGTGTAGTGGTGGACAGGGGAGGTCGCGCTCAGAGGTCGGAGGGTCGGAGCTCCTTCCTGGAGGCGGCGGTGAGGATTTCCGTCTGGCCTGGGGGAGGTTCACGGTAGAAAGAGGGAGAGAAAGGGCGTGCTACAAAGGGGAGGGGGTGCGCTGGTGAGGTTGGCCAACCTCCGGCGGTGGTGGCGGTCGCGGCTTGGAAGGTGAGGCGCGGCTGAGATCCGTCGAGTTCATTCGTTTTTTTTTTCTCTTCTAAATCGAATTCAACAGATGGAAAAAGGGGGGCCAGTGTATAGAGATAAGGGTTTTTTTTTATTTAATTAATTTATTTTTCGCCAAAAAGCAACTTTTATTTTCGATCTCAAAACGAGGCCCACCGCCTGTCGCCCATAGCGTTTTACCCCCATTCCGAACACAATGGGATATGTATCGTAAGTTGATTTGATCGTTTCGATCAGTTTCCGTTAAATTTACATCTAAATCACTATATTGGATTTTAAACGTACCTTTCAAATTACCGGGGCCACATAACAACTTTATAAATCCCAGAAAAATATTTTCTAGCTTCGTATTGACGATACGGTCCTAACAAAACTAGTTTCGTCGAATTCTGAGACCGTTAGAAAAATGGCCAATTTCCAGTCGATTAAATTCAACTGAAACTGATCAAATGCGTTTTCTTTTGCCACGCTCACATTTGATTCGAAAAATTATGAAATTTGGAATCTAGCAATAACTTAACATCACGGACCCAACAAAACTGGTTTCGTCGAAATCCGAGGTCGTTTGCAAAATGTCCATTTTTAAGGGCCTGAATTCCATAGCGACTATTCAGAATTTTCAACTGGACATATCTTTTGATTCCCGCTACGAAATCTTGATTTGTCGGATTCGTTGGAAAGATATTCACAATTAGATCCTAATGTTTTTGGTTTCACTAAAATCCGGATTGTTTTGCACCCGGTACATTCAATTGAAGTTTGAAATCGAATTATCGAACTACCGCGCCATTTTCAATTCTATTTATAATTATATATAATTATTTATATTCTAACGACGACGCGTATAATATATACGCTCGAATTATATTCAAAATAAATTTCTCGTCGATATTATTTAAAATAATTCATTTTAAATAATCAAAATTCGCTAAAATGGCCAAAATAAAAATTTTAAACTGGCCCAGATTTTCGGGTCGTTACAATCTCCCCCACTTAAAACTTTTCGTCCCCGAAAAGGAACAAAGTCGAAAGTGGTTTGATCATTCAACTCTACGCTCGATCTGGCTTCCATTCTCCAACTCTTTAGTTTCTGAGAATTTTCAAAATTTCAAAAATTTGGCTAACACCCTAAATTTTCGAAAAATTTCGCCATAACCTCCCCTGCACCGGGAGCATCGGGGAATTCCAAATAGCTTCCCCGGTCCTTCAGATCTCAAAAAGAAAAAGAAAACGCCAAGCGGCTAGCCAATAGGCTCATAAAATCATCATCACCCAAACAAAACAGGAAATTATGTAGTAAACATGTACCTATTTGTCGGGCAAACAAATTTTATTCTCTGCTCTAGCCTCCTTGCTATGACATGTTCAATGATATACATGTATATGCAAGCAGATGCGACCAATTTTCAATACAGTTCAATATTTGATTCAATTAGGCCAAATGGTTCGAAACTATCAAACAATTAAACAAGCAATACAAACATCAATCAATTAGTGGATTAGAGTTTTCAAATTCATAACTTTGATACATAGTCAAAAATCAGATCTTGATGCCAAATCACAACAATTAGCCCTATCTAATTTTGGTTCTCACACCAGTCTAATGGAAATATATAGATGTTACACGTTCGTCACTCGAATATAAATTCTGATGATGATATATCAATCATCAGAATCACCCCCGGGCGACTAGAGTGTAATTCTATATCTATCCAGTATATTAAAATTTCAAATACACGTGGATCAGACGTATACGCAAAATCTATATATACTGGATTGTCCACATCTATATAAATAAATAATCAAATACGAATAATTGATTTAAATTTTCAAAACAAAATTTGTCTTCACTTTTATTTATCATTTTCAAAAATATACTCTTCACACTCGTTCTAGGATACTACTGATCCCATCTCTAACGAGTCATTCCATTGGATATTACTAATCCAATATCTGATGAATTCTTTCGTATGGTTCTAATGTGTCTTGTTCTCTGAGCTTTGTAAACCAAAGCTCTGATACCAACTGTGACGGCAAGGAATTTCGCTCGGTCCGAACCAGTCGCTAAACCGACCCAGACCGTTCGAAACGCCCTATCGTTTGAGAACAGGACAAAACAGAATGCATACAGAAGAACATTTCATTGTATATTACAACAATGCATCAGATTACAAGAATATACAGAGTATGAATAAATATTACACAGAAATATCAAAGATTTAAATTACATTTAAATACATCGTAGCGGAAAATAATACAATGCACAACTAGAAGAGATATACGGATACAAAGCTTTCCGGATATCATTCCAGCTGTAAACCAGGATCCTGTGAATATAAATCTGCAAAACCAAAACTACTAGCTGCCCGTGTCAAAATAGGGGCACCCAGAGTTTAGGTTAAAACAATAAACTCCAGGTCAGTCATGTGACTGGTGTGAGAACTAAAACAGTTATTAATCTTTATTTTTAAAGTTCGGTAAATCAAGGGACCACGCCGTATAACACGGAACGGGTTTCCTCCCAAGAATACCAGTGCATAAAACAAACAGCGCAATGCTAAATAAAGAAAAATGAAGCTGTTATAAGACCCAGGTCCCATCACACAATGCAACGCAGCCGAGGATAGGGTTTTCCCTTATAACAGCCAAAGAATGCTTGATACGTTTAAAACAAATCATTTGATACTATTATAGTGCATAGTGTATAAAACAACTTCAAATCATAAGTATCAATCATAGGCGGCATGAGCGCCCCATCCCACTATGTCGCCATATATAGGATTACAACTAAAACCGCAAAGTCACGTATTTGGAAATTGGATTTCCGTCTATGAACCGAGGCAAAAGATAGTCCTCAACCGAATTCGAGACGCTCTAGCCCGTGTCTCAGGCAAGTACTCAGTCAAGCCTTTGGATCGTCAGGGCCGGTCCACCGATGTGGATTAAAATGCCTGAACAATACGTCTCCCCGCCCTTTGGGGCGTCAATGAGCCAAAAAAAATGACTCCATCGGACCCGGATCGTCCGATCAAACCGAGGCGCCTCGCAACAGCAACAACCACATAAGTCAAACTCGTCAGGGCATGTAAAACCACTGACGCCACTTTTTAGCTAGAAGGAAACGCATGCCCTCCCTGAGGTCCGTCTCCCGTTTTTGGTTCATACCGGGTGTGAAACACGCGAGGTAAACGTTACACAAAGCTACGCCACAAAGGCCTTGCTTTGATCATCACCACATGACTTTGCTTTTCAACAGAAGCCTCGATCAATTGCCACTTAGGCATGCCACACAGGCAATTCACTCCATGCGTTTGATATCCATCAATATATAACCCCTGAGCTCGTATGTCTCAGAGAAGGGCGTTAAGCAAAAGAATAAATTCTCCGCCGCCAAACAGATATATATTTAATAGAGATCAATCACACAGACTAAAATCCAATGTCAGACACACAGTCCATTTACAAGTCCGTTCTGGGTCTGAACGAAACCGGAGGCACCTAGTACCCCGCATATCCATCGATCTCCAAGTACGTCTGGACGATCACCAACTGTTTCCATCTTCTTGGGTGTACAGCCCAATCAAGATCATCAGTAATCACCCAAACGACGTGAAGACCTCCGGTCTTCGACCATCGTCTTCATCTTCGACTTATCGTCGTATCAGTTATTCAGAATGGGATAAACCCGGTCTTTCCGAATAACTCGCGTATATTTTGAATAAGTGTTACACAAACACAACATACGCCTCATTCCAATTCATCAGTCACTAACCATAAATTAATCAAGAGAATAATTTCCCAAATATTAACCCCGAAGGCCGAAACCAACATCAGATCAATATCCAGAAAACCATTCTGCTTGGCTAACCGACAGTTAGTTTCTAAATTTCACATTCGTGGGAAAGGTTCCCATTAATTTTATCCAAGATAAATTCCTTGAATTTATTCTCTAATCTTCTTTTGAATTTCGATTCAACTAGTCGGGATTAACGAAACTTACCGAAGTAATCATTTGTTTTAATTTCCCAATCCCAACCTATTAATCCCATGAAGTAAAACTGGTAATACTTCATATCTAACACCACAGTGTTATCGGTAAATTCAATTACCATTTCACGTTTAAATCTAATTAAAGATTTAACTATCGCCTGGAGTAAAACTGGTGATACTCCATTTCGATTATTTCAATCTAATTAAAGATTCATTAAAACTCCACTTAGTTTTAATCTTCGACTGGGTTAAAGAATCCGTGTCATTTAAAACACAGTTCACGATAAACCCAAAATCACATTCATTAATTATCGGGTTAAAGAACAAGTGTTATTTAAAACACTGTTCACGATAAACCCAAAAATCAATATCAATTCAATTTCAATTAAATATTATTTAATTGATACACTTCATTAAATCTAAATAAAAAGATTTAATCTTTTCTCAACTGGGTTCAAGAACAGTGTTAGTGAAGACACCATTCACGACAAACCCAAATCACATTTGATATTCAATACAAGGCTCTGAATAGAAAATATCCCGGCTTATATTCAATATCCAATTTTGCGGCCAACAAAGATCGTATTGGAAATAACGATATATATATCTATATCTTTCAAATTTCCATAACAACATTTGTATAATCACGAAATCCAACATCGAAACATTCCGAAGACAATTTCGATTCAAATCCATTCCAATGCAATCATTGGAAATTCTGGTTATTATCAAAACCATTTCAAATTCAATTTATTTAAAAATAAATAGAATTATAATTCTAGTTCAAAACTAGTTCATTTCGATAAAAATCTATTTTTATCTTTTCAAATATGGAGTTTTTCATCCCAATCCTTTCTAAATCATTTCTTATGATTTTACACAAATTATTACTATTTTTAATAATTTTATCAAGGCCCGTACAGTCGATTTCCATCAACGGTCATCGAGCTGCACTTACAGCGACCTTTTTCAACTTTGATTTGGACATAATTCCAAATCCAACCGTTAGATTTCTAATTTCAAATATTCGTTAGAAAGCTCTTTTCGATACGAACCCAACGGTTCCGGTTTTAGGAGAATCCGACGGTCGGATCTCCCGTAATGTCCGTTTGAAATAAATGGTCGAAATTCACGAACTGCCGCGGCGCGGCGCGTTCTATTCAGGCCATTATATTATATATATAATATATATAATATATATTTCGTCGATTTCTATTTAAAACGAATTATATAAATAGTTTTAAATTCGTTTCAAAAGTAATTTCAACTTCCATTTCAATTCAAATCAAAATTGAATTCTTCTTTATAAATTCGTTTTAAAATTCATTTCTATTCAATTCAAATTTCAATTCAATTTGAATTCATTTCAATTCGCTTTCAATTCAATTTGAACTCGTTTTCAATTCAATTCATTTCGAAATCGTTTTCAATTCAATTCATTTCGAAATCGTTTTCAATTCATTTCATTTCGAAATCGTTTTCAATTCATTTCATTTCGAAATCGTTTTCAATTCATTTCATTTCGAAATCGTTTTCAATTCAATTCATTTCGAAATCGTTTTCAATTCATTTCATTTCGAAATCGTTTTCAATTCAATTCATTTCGAAATCGTTTTCAATTCATTTCATTTCGAAATCGTTTTCAATTCATTTCATTTCGAAATCGTTTTCAATTCAATTCATTTCGAAATTGTTTTCAATTCATTTCATTTCGAAATGAATAAAATCGATATAAATATCGTTCACGTCAAAATGGCGTCAATCTAATCAACACGGCTTCATAAATTTCTATTTTCAAATATTCTATTTCAAACATTTCTTTTTCAAAATAGTTGTTATTATCAAAATATTTCGTTCAACACATGACCAATCTCAATGGATGAGTATTGTCAACACATGAGCTTTTATTTTATATTGATAAAGATGTAAATTTTATTACTAAAATATTTCGTTCAACACATGACCAATCTCAATGGATGAGTATTGTGAACACATGAACTTTTATTTTATATTGATAAAGATGTAAATTTTATTACTAAAATATTTCGTTCAACACATGACCAATCTCAATGGATGAGTATTGTCAACACATGAACTTTTATTTTATATTGATAAAGATGTAAATTTTATTACTAAAATATTTCGTTCAACACATGACCAATCTCAATGGATGAGTATTGTCAACACATGAACTTTTATTTTATATTGATAAAGATGTAAATTTTATTACTAAAATATTTCGTTCAACACATGACCAATCTCAATGGATGAGTATTGTCAACACATGAACTTTTATTTTATATTATTCTTTATTTTTTCAAATTGGAATGAGGCCCAATCAATTACCATATAAAGTTAATTATATGGATTTTCATACAACACATGTATATAATAGCATGGAAAAATAATCAACCATCAACCAAAGTGCACTACACTGTATAAGCATCAAATATAGATATCTAACGCTTAAAACAGCCTGTCAATCAACCGATCGACATATTTAATCAATCAGGATGAGTGAACTTCAAATTTCATCCTAACACCCGTGTGGGGTTTCAAACAATCAAACACATATTTTATTTGTGCTGTTGGGCGATGTGTAAAATTTATCGCCCCAATCAATGTTCTTCAAATAGGTGTACATAAACAAACCGTCTGGTTTGTAAATGAATATTTTATTTTATTCACTTTCACTATATTCATATACACGTTAAAAATTATATTTTTAACGATAAAACATTTTATTCCAACATATGAACTTCTATTCAATTCATTCTTTAAATAAAATGATATTTTTATTTTTCTAACATATTTTAGAAAATTTCGGCGGCATAACGGCACGATACTAGAAACGGGACGAGGCCTAGCCTTGTCCCCGGTCTAGTGAAGGCCCACGCCATTCACACATCTATCAAAATCACCAAACAACCAAATTCAAATCAAATCATATAACTAATCTATGCAACCAAACAAACAAGTCCATGGTCTGTGGACGATTGTGTCGGGTGCTACTAAGCACCGTCTGCATCCTAGTATATATATATATAAATAGAAATGAAATTGAAAGGTGAGAAATTCTCACTTATAGCTATCCTAGCTCCACGGCACTTCATTTGTAGAAGTCTTCGTCGTTTCGCCTTTTTGTCACCTTCGTCGACCGCGGCCACTACATATGTAAAAACCGAATTTTTACTACGCTAATTCAATATATAAAAATCACATTTTTACTTTGCTATTCAATATATAAAAATCGAATTTTTACTTTGCTATTCAATATATAAAAATCGAATTTTTACTTTGCTATTCAATATATAAAAATCGAATTTTTACTTTGCTATTCAATATATAAAAATCGAATTTTTACTTCGAAGTTCAATATATAAAAATCATATTTTTATTTCGAAGTTCAATATATAAAAATCATATTTTTAATTCGAAGTTCAATATATAAAAATCACATTTTTAATTCGAAGTTCAATATATAAAAATCACATTTTTAATTCGAAGTTCAATATATAAAAATCACATTTTTAATTCGAAGTTTAATATATAAAAATCACATTTTTAATTCGAAGTTCAATATATAAAAATCACATTTTTATTTCCAAACGCTTATATAAAGAAACCATATTTCTATATACTAAAAAAAAAAAATCCCTTCTTTATAACGCTATCTTCATGATAAGAACCAAATCTTTATCTCGCTATGAAAAACCATATCCTTTTAACTATAAAAATCTAATCTTTTATAAAGCAAAAATTATATCTTTCATGTCATAAAAATCGTATACTTGATTTTAATGTTATATAAAAAAAAGCACATTTTTATATTGCTGTAATATATATAAAAATTATATCTTTTTCATTACAACGCTAATTCTATTTTTGAAAAAAAAACTATGCTATTTTTAAATTTTAAAGATTTATGCTATTTTTAAATTTTAAAAACAATATAATTCTAAAAACAATATTATTCAAAATCGGATTATTCAAAATCGGATTTTTCTATTGAAATAAACTAAGACAAAAAAAATATATCAGAAAGGCTTACTGGGATTTGGTCAGAGGCGGGGTGCGCGTCGGAGTGTAGTGGTGGACAGGGGAGGTCGCGCTCAGAGGTTGGAGGGTCGGAGCTCCTTCCTGGAGGCGGCGGTGAGGATTTCCGTCTGGCCTGGGGGAGGTTCACGGTAGAAAGAGGGAGAGAAAGGGCGTGCTACAAAGGGGAGGGGGTGCGCTGGTGAGGTTGGCCAACCTCCGGCGGTGGTGGCGGTCGCGGCTTGGAAGGTGAGGCGCGGCTGAGATCCGTCGAGTTCATTCGTTTTTTTTTCTCTTCTAAATCGAATTCAACAGATGGAAAAAGGGGGGGCCAGTGTATAGAGATAAGGTTTTTTTTATTTAATTAATTTATTTTTCGCCAAAAAGCAACTTTTATTTTCGATCTCAAAACGAGGCCCACCGCTTGTCGCCCATAGAGTTTTACCCCCATTCCGAACACAATGGGATATGTATCGTAAGTTGATTTGATCGTTTCGATCAGTTTCCGTTAAATTTACATCTAAATCACTATATTGGATTTTAAACGTACCTTTCAAATTACCGGGGCCACATAACAACTTTATAAATCCCAGAAAAATATTTTCTAGCTTCGTATTGACGATACGGTCCTAACAAAACTAGTTTCGTCGAATTCTGAGACCGTTAGAAAAATGGCCAATTTCCAGTCGATTAAATTCAACTGAAACTGATCAAACGCGTTTTCTTTTACCACGCTCACATATTGATTCGAAAAATTATGAAATTTGGAATCTAGCAATAACTTAACATCACGGACCCAACAAAACTGGTTTCGTCGAAATCCGAGGTCGTTTGCAAAATGTCCATTTTTAAGGGCCTGAATTCCATAGCGACTATTCAGAATTTTCAACTGGACATATCTTTTGATTCCCGCTACGAAATCTTGATTTATCGGATTCGTTGGAAAGATATTCACAATTAGATCCTAATGTTTTTGGTTTCACTAAAATCCGGATTGTTTTGCACCCGGTACATTCAATTGAAGTTTGAAATCGAATTATCGAACTACCGCGCCATTTTCAATTCTATTTATAATTATATATAATTATTTATATTCTAACGACGACGTGTATAATATATACGCTCGAATTATATTCAAAATAAATTTCTCGTCGATATTATTTAAAATAATTCATTTTAAATAATCAAAATTCGCTAAAATGGCCAAAATAAAAAATTTAAACTGGCCCAGATTTTCGGGTCGTTACAGGTTGCGTTGAGCTTTCGATAGTCGATACACACATGCCATTTTGTTTTGATTTTTGTTGGGACAAGCACATTATTTTCATTTTTGATCACTGTGACTCCCGATTTCTTTGGTACGACTTGTACCGGACTCACCCAGGTACTATCAGAGATGGGATAGATGATGTTATTGTCTAGACATTTGATTATCTCCTCCTTGACCACTTCTCTCATGTTTGGGTTTAATCTCCTTTGAGCCTCACAGATGGGTTTAGCCTCATCAACTAAATGTATGCGATGTTCCACAATTGACGGGCTAATTCCTTTTATATCGCTCAGTTCCCATCCCAAGGCGTCTTTATTTTCCCACAAAATTTCTAAGAGTTTTTCTTCTTGGTCCTCGGTAAGATCAGAGGCCAAGATTATGGGAAGAGTTTCTGAGGAGTCTAAGTATGCGTACTTAAGGTCTTGTGGCAAGGGTTTGAGATCTAACTTAGGATGTTCTTGAGTGTTAACATTGGTCAACATTCCTTGGTTAGAGTCAGAAGACGAAGGATTTAAGTCAAGAAGTTCATTCAGTTCAGAAATGTATTCCAGTTCGTCGAAATCAGAGTCGAAATGTTCCAGACACATTTTCAAGGCTTCAGAAGTGTCATGAGAGGTTTCGTCAACTATGGTTTGGATCATGTCGATTTCATCGGTCTCGAAATCCCTAGGTTGTTTGTTGAGATTAAAGATGTTTAGTTCAATGGTTAGGTGCCCGAAGGAAAGTCGAAGTTGACCGTTCCTACAATTAATGACAGCATTTGAGGTTGCTAAGAAGGGCCATCCTAAAATCAATGGTATTTGAACTTTGGGATTTGAGACAGGCTCTGTGTCTAAAACTATGAAATCGACAGGGAAGTAAAACTGTTCGATCTGTATCAAGACGTCTTCGATAATTCCCAATGGCTTTTTGACAGACCGATCTGCTAACTGAAGAGTGATGTTTGTTGGTTTAATTTCCCCTAACCCAAGTTGACAATAAACAGTATAAGGAAGAAGATTGACACTGGCACCAAGGTCGAGTAGGGCACGAGAAATATGGGTGTTTCCTATTTTGCAATCAATCGTAGGGCGGCCAGGGTCTTTGTACTTGACTGGGGTAAGATTCGAAAGAGCAGAGCTTGTATTCGCAGTTAGAAAGGCGGTTTTTGGAACATCAGTTGCACGTTTTTGTGTGCACAATTCCTTAAGACATTTGGCATATTGAGGAATTTGTTCAATTGTGTCTAAAAGAGGAATGTTCACACGGACTTGTTTGAAAATTTCCAAAATTTTATCGAAATTTGCCGCTTTCTTCTTATTATTGAGCCTAAGGGGAAATGGAGCTATTGGTTTTTCGACTCTGTGACGAGTTTCATCATTCGAGGAAGAAGTTTTATCCAAGGAAATAGAAGGTGGTAAGGTCGTGGAAGATGGAATGTTGGGATTGCCAACATTAATTTTCGAAGGTGGGTCGGGTTTGCCGACACTGGGAGAAGAACTGTTGGGATTGCCAACATTTAAGGGAACTTGAGGTTTAGAAGAATTGGCATTCGACGCTAATGGGTGATCAGCAAGATTAGGGGTCGAGTTAGAAGGTTCGCCAGGGTCGCCCACATTATTATCAATCCTCTTTCCAGATCGAAGGGTTGTAACAGCACTGACTGGATTATGGTTTTCGTCCTCACAAGAAATCACAGCACGAGAGTTATATTTTGGATTCACCTCAGGTTGACTCGGCAATTTTCCTTTCACGTTATTTTTCGCTAGTTCCTTTATCATATTCATCATTTGCTCCATTTGTTTTTCTAAACGCACAATTTCTGGTGATGATTGAGAAGATTGAGAGGATTGGTTTGATGATTGAAAATTGAGGTGCCTATAAGGTTGTTTGGATTGAGGTGAAGTTTGAGAATTGAAGGGTGGAGCTTGATAATTCGGATTTGGGATAAAGGGTTGCACGTGAGATGGGTTAGCCGAATTATTGGGGTTTGACCAAGAAAAATTTGGGTGGTTCCTCCAACCAGGATTGTATGTGGATGATTAAGGATTATTTTGAGCTATGGCATTAGCTTGGTCCTGAGAGTAATAGTGGGGTAGCCCTTCTCCGGCTTGAGGAGTTTGATTTTCTAACGGAATTTGACTTGGGTCCACGACATGCACTCATCTAGTAGAAGTACGAATGGGAACACGAATCGATTCCCACTGCATGTCCTTTTCAGAATAATCTTCTAAGAACCGCCAAGCTTCATCGGCTGTTTTAGACATAAAGTCTCCTCCACACATTGATTCTAGTTGAGTTCTAGTCTAATAGTTTAGCCCTTCATATGCAATTTGACATAAGTGATCTTTTAGAATTCCATGATGAGGGCAACTATATAATAGCTGGTTGAATCTCTCAAAGTATTTTGAAAAAGTTTCCCCCTCATTTTGACAAAATTGATTTATCTCGGTTCGGATTTTTGGAGTTTTATGGAAAGGGAAAAACTTTTTCAAGAATGCAGTGACAAATTCATCCCAACTTCTTATGGAATGTCTTGGAAGAGAATTTAGCCACCTTTTAGCGCTTTCAAGTAGTGCAAATGGGATTAGCCTTAGCTTGATTGATTCGTTAGATAGTTGTTGCATTTTTGTTGTGGAAGCATACAATTCAAATTCACTCAGAAATTCATAAGCATTTTCAGACCCAGTAAATTTTGGTACCCCTTGGATAAAAGAATGTTTTAGCTCAAAATTGTTTCCTTCAGCTGGTGGGAACACGATGACAGAGGGTTGAACGATCCTAGTTGGATAACATCAATCACGAAGAGACAAGGGTCTATCCATTTGGATATTGAGGTTTTGAAAATTTTAATTTATTTGATTTTGATCTCCAAAGTTTGGAAAGTTTTGATTCACTCGATTTTGATCCAATTCGGTTGGAAAATTTTGGTTGATCCGAGAACCCCAAGGAGAATTTTGTTGGCTAACACTTTTTTCACTCATTGTTATTAAATGCAAGCACATAAATTAGCTACAATGAAATTTTCTGTCCTTATTGGCTCCTAACCCAAAATTATACAGTGACGCGTTTGATTACTTAGATCAAAAGATTTCTCAGCCAGTTAACGGACAGGAGTTATCGATGCACCAGGAATCACCCTAGCAATGCAGCCGAAGGTTTAAGTACCTTTAGAGTAACAACCGATATAATATTTACGAATCACCGTAATATTTATAAACGGTTATTTCTCTGCCGTAGTCTAGACACCAAGAAATAATTCGTTCCAAATGAATCAACTATCACAATACAATTAAGCCCTAGGTGAGCCCGTGACTCCCTTAAGTCCAACGTCTAACCGTTATTATTAGTCAGATTCTACGATGAAATGCAATTTGTGGGCTAAGGAAAGGGTGATGAAATCCCTCACCTTATGTGAATTGGGGTATTGCCCTTAACAGAATGAATAAAAAGTGCAGAAATAACAACAATCACACAATTTAATTGTAGAAATTAAAAAAAAATTACATTCAAGCCACTGCCCCTGCAGAATTTTTTTACAACAATTGTCTATATATTTTTTTCTTTGCAGCCGAGCACCTGTAGAGTTAGAAAATATTAAAGTGGGTATGGCAGTCCGTCCGGAGCACTTTAAATCCACTGTCTTCAAATCACTTGACTATTGATTTCCCTGTTTGTTGCTTGGTCTCTTTTCGCTTTCCTTTTTATTTTGAATTTGGTCTGTCTCTTTTGTTTTTTGTTTTTTTGGATCTTTTGAAAGCAAAAGAATAAAAGAAGGAAAAAATAAAAATTATACTAAAGCAAAAGAACAAAAGGATTTTTTTTGTGATGATGAAAAAAGGAGAGGAAAAAAAAACTAAAACTAGGCTAGAAGTAAAAAAAACTAAACGACACTTGAAAACAAATCTCTCCTGCCTAAACGTGTTCTACTGAACAATCCTCATACAATAAAAACGGCTTCAATGGTTTAGACAAAGAAAGTTAGTTTACTCGCATGCTCAAAGAGGAAGCAAATCAAATAGGAAAACACTTCTTTTTATTTCAAATCAGGGAACCTCGAACCAAAAGAAGAAAGATCAGGAAAGAAAATACAAGCCTTCAGCTAAAACAATCGCACCCCCTCAGCTAAACAAATCACGCCCTAATTATAAAAGGATAACAATCCAGAAAGAAATACGCATGATACCGATCAAAAGAAAATCATTTTTTTTAAATTCAAATCGGGTTCGCGATTTGTGAGGTTTGGTTTGTTTCGAAGGGAGTTTTTGCGATGGAGGTATCTAAATCAGGGTGTTTGCGATGACGTGTGGGACTTGCGGCAGGTAGGGTGAATGCCTGGTTGTCAATTGGGGTCACGATGGTTGGGTATGGTGGTTGATGACTGAAGTGGGTAAGCCGGGTATTCGAATTTGGTGGAAAGGAAGGAAGGTGACAATGGACTTACTAATGGGGAACAAAGTGATGAACCGTGATTATGGGTGAAAGATAAGGGTGAAGGTGTTTCTGTGTAAGTGGAAAATCGAAAGAAAATTGTTGATGATCAAAAGGGCAGGGGAAGTGGGTGATTGGTAGGGGAGGCTGTAGCTTGATTGGAAAGGGAGATGGTGGCGTTTTGATGTGATGAAGGGTGGTAGGGACTGTTTTTGGCTTGTGTTTTGCGGTGATACTCAGTTTGATGAAGATGGAGGAGTTGATGTCTGGTGGATAAGTTTAAGGAGGCGATGAAAGGAATATGGATGTAAATACAACCCAGAAGTTTTAAGAGAGGATTTTTTCTTCTTTTTTTTCAGTAGAAGGAAAGAAAATGTTTTTTTTAATTGGAAACTAGCAGAGAAAGAAAGGAAAGAGAAAAAGAAAGAAAGAAAGAAAATACAAAAATTGGCAAGTGATTTTTTTCCTCTTATTTAGAAGATCATGGTATCAGTGTATACCCAACCAGTTAATCAAGATTTTTTTTTTTTGATTTTTTTTATATATAAAATTTGTACAAGAATAAAGGGAAAGAAATATATTGAAATTTGGAAGGGAGATAGAGAGAGGAATTGGAAATAAAAAGCAAGTTTTTTTTTAAGTTATTCTGGACGTAGAAGAGTGGGAAAAATATAAAAAGAAAAGAATGAAAAGGGGAAAGCAACAAATGAAAAGAAGAAAAGAAATTGAAACAAAAATCAGCAAGATTTTTTTTGTTTAGAAAGATTACAATATCATTGAATGATACCACAACTAACCAATTTTTTTTATATATATATAAAGAATACAAAGAGAAAATAAAATAAAAAAACTAAAACGAATCAGAAATTAGATAAATAATAAAATTTAATCGTTACCTCCCCGGCAACGGCGCCAAAAACTTGTTCGACACTTTCCTATGAACTAGAAAAGCGCGATATTTAAATTAAATTCTGCAAGCGTACAGGTGTGTAGCATACAGGTCGAACACAGGGAGGTAAATTAAAATCAAATTATTTATCTAATCTCTTGGGCGAGTTAGACGAAGCCTGGAGATTTTGTTGAAATAAAAACAAATTGAAATTGCGAACTTAGGATTATCGTTGAATCTAATCAATGATTAATCACTAAAGAAAGTAAATTGCAAAACAAAACAACGATGAAGAAAATAAATGTGCAGAATAAGAAGAACAACAAAAAGTAAATTAGTATTTTCGTTGAAACTAATTAAACAACTAATCACTAACAAAAAAAATGTAAAATACAATTGGTGTTCTTCCAAAACTAATTGTGAAGACAACATCGATTGCTAAGAAAAAACTAAAATGCAGAAATAATAAAAAGAAGAAGAACTTTTATGAATGGAGAAGAGAATATAGAATAGGATAGGATGGTGGCTACAATGACATTACAAGGGTATTTATAGGGGATAACCAAACCCTAACCCTAATTACAATTGGGCCTAGCCATTACATCACTAATTAGTTTACAATGGGAATCTCAAATGGGCCTTTGTTAAATCTATTGAATTTTTGGCCTTTCTTCTTTTCCTCTTGGTTCTTTGACAAGCCTTTCTTGATTTGAGATGTGCATGGCCTTTTTATCAATCATTTTCTTGTCCAACAGCAACTAAATGTGGGATCTTCATCTACAATTCTTCAAAATGTAAATATATACCAATTTGATCTCCATTTCTCTACTTTTCTGGTTGCATGCGGGCTGGGTTGGAATATCTGTAAAAGTAACAAAACAATACCCAAGTAATATTTATTTATATACAAAAGATAAGATATAAGAGCATAAAATAAACACATTTCTATGTCAATCAATATCTTTCCAATAAATCCGAAAAATTGAAATTTCATTGCGGGAATAAAAAGTTATGCCCGGATGAAAATTCAGAATAGTCGCTATGGAATTTTGGCCCTTAGAAATGAAAATTTTGCAAAAGACCTCGGTTTTCGACGAAACCACTTTTGTTGGATCCGTGATTTCAAGTTATTACTAGGTTTCAAAATTCATAATTTTTGAAAGCAATGTGTGAGTGTGGCAAAGTAAAACGTGTTTTGATAGTTTCAGTCAATTTCGATCGACCAGAAAATGGTCATTTTTCAAACGGTCTCAGAATTTGACGAAATTAGTATCGTTAGGACCGTATATCAATACGAAGCTAGAAAATTTTTTGGAGAATTTTTAGAGTCAGTACGTGGCCCTAGTAAATTGAAATTTACGTTAAATTAAATATATACTGATTTATATTTTAATTTAAAGAGAAACAGATCGAAATGGTTGAATTGTCTTACTAGACATATCCCATTGTGTTCAGAATGGGGGTAATTAGCAAGGGGCAACAGTCATTGGGTTCGATTTAGAGTTCGAACGAAAAGGTTACTTTTTGGTCTTGAATTAAAATAAATTAAAATATTTTTTTTTACAAAACCCCCCCTTTCTATTTTCTTTCATTCGATTACCCCCCTCCCTTTTCTGTTTTCTTCGATCGAGAATGGCGCCTGCCATTCATCACCACCCGCAGCCTCTTCCAGGCGTGCCACCGCTCCTCCACCTCAGGCGCCACCCCTCTTCCTCTCTCTCTCTCTCTCTCCTCCCTCTCCCTCTAAGTGAAGACCCCACCCCCAAAAACCTACCCCAAACCAGGCCGCCACCCACCTGAACGGCCTCGCTTCGCCGCTCCCCAGTCCCCGATTGCACCTCCGCCTCCACCATTTTGTCCAGCGCGCACCCCCTCCTCTGTAAAACCGAAATCAGTGAGTAGTTTTTTAATTTACGTTCATTTTTATTTTCAGTTTTATTATGTAATCGTGTTTAATAAAAATAGGATTTTTAACGCTTTAAAAGTATGATTTTTAGTATAGAAATGATTATAGAAAGATTTGATTATTATGATGTTAAAGTTTGAATTTTTAACATAGGAAAGTTTGAATTTTTAAAATGTAAAAATTATGATTTTTATATAGATAAAAATATGATTTTTATTATATGTATGCCATAAGAAGATTTGATTTTTTTTAACTGTAAAAAGATTGGATTTTTATAGATTAAAAGATTAGATTTTTATAGAATACAAAGATTTGATTTTTAATTTAGAAAAGCTTCGATTTTTAAACGTGGAAAAAATACGATATTTACAAAGAAGTTAGCAATATAAAAATATGATTTTTATATAATAGAGAATATAAAAAATGTGATTTTATTATGAAGTTAGCGTTATAAAAATATAATCTTTATATAGGAAGTAGCGTTGTTAAAAATATAATTTTAACATATACCGCGTGAAACAGATCTCATTAGAAGCACGACGAAGATTTCCTACATACAAAGAGTCGCAGTGTTTTGTTTATCTCTTGGTGATAACTTCTCACTTTTATTTTGTTTTCTAGTTGAAATATATACTAGGATGTAGACGGTACTTAGCAGCACCCGACACCCGTCGTCCACAGACCATGGATGACTTGTTTGTTTAATTGATGTGTTGTGAAAGTTGATTGTGTGATGTGGAATGGAATAAAATATTTTATAGTTAAAAATATAATTTCTAACGTGTATATAAAATAAATATTTATAAACAAATCGGACGGTTTGTTTATGTACACCCATTTGACTGATATTGATTGGGACGATAAATTTTACACATCGCCCAACTGCACAAATAAAAATCTATGTTTGTTGATTTGAAACCCCACATAGGTGTTGGGCTGATATTTGGCGTACACTAATTCCAAATAATTAGCTGTATGTCGATCGATTGATTGACAGGTTGTTATAAGTGTTAAATATTTATATTTGATGCTTATGCAGTGTAGGATGCACTCTGGATGATGGTTGATTATTTACCGTTGCTATTATATACATGTGTTGTAGGGAATCCATATAATTAACATTATATAGTAATTGATTGGGCCTTATTCCAAGTTGGAAAAAAAAATCATGTGTTGAATAAAATATATATTCATGTGTTGAATAAAAGAAAATTCGTGTGTTTACATATTGATGTGTTGAATAAAAGAAAATTCAAGTGTTGAAGAAAATATTCATTTGTTGAATAGAATAACAAAGTTATTGAAATATATAAAGCCGTGTTGATTAGATATACGCCATTTTGACGTGAACGATATCTATATCGATTTTATTCATTTTATAATGAATATCGAAAAGGAATTGATTTCAAAATATATTGTTTTGAAAATATTATCATTTATATATCGATGATATGGAGTATTCAATTTTGATTTGAAATTGAATATGAAGTTGAAACTGTTTTGAAAACGAATTTAAAATGATTTATAAAATAGGTTTTAAAATGAAATCGACGAAACATATATATAATATATATTAAATGGCCTGAATAGTACGCGCCGCGTCGCGGCAGTTCGCGAATTTCGAGCATTGACTTCGAACGGATATTACGGGAGATCCGCCCGTCGGATTCTCGTAAAACCGGAACCGTTGGTTAGTACCGAAAAGAGCTTTCTAACAAATATTAGAGATTTGAAATTTAACGGTTGGACTTGGAATTATGTCCAAATCAAATTTGGAAAAGGTCGCTGTAAGTGCAGTTCGATGGCCGTTTATGGAAATCGACTGTACGGGCCTTGATAAAATTATTAAAAATAGTAATAATTTGTGTAAAATCATAAGAAATGATTTGGAAAGAATTGGGATGAAAAAATTCGATATTTGAAAAGATAAAAATAGATTTTTATCGAAATGAACTAGTTTTGAACTAGAATTATAATCCATTCATTTTTGAAATAAATAAATTGGATTTGAAAGGGTTTTAAAATTAACTAGGATTTCCAATAATTGAATTGGAATGGATTTGAATCGAAATTGTCTTTGGAATATTTCGATGTTGGGTTTCGTGATTATACAAATGTTGTTATGGAAATTTGAAAGATATATTTATATCGTTATTTCCAATACGATATTTGTTGGTCGTAGAATTTGATATTGAATATAAGTCGATATATTTTCTATTCTGAGCCTTGTATTTAATATCAAATGGGATTTGGGTTTACCGTGAATGGTGTCTTCATTAACACTGTTCTTAAACCCAGTTGAGAAAAAGATTAAATCTTTTTATTTAGATATAATGAATTATACCCATTAAATGGTATTTAATTGGAAATGAATTTGAATTGATTTTTGGGTTTATCGTGAATGGCGTTTTAAATAACATTTGTTCTTTAACCTGATAATTTATGGAATGTGAATTGGGTTTGTTGTGAACTGTGTTTTAACAACATTCCACTCGATTCACAGGGAAATGTGATTTGGAATTTATAAATCTTTTGTTAAGATTTAAAGGAGATTTTCCAAAGTAAAGTTTTCCAATTTAAATAAAATAAATTGGAATGGAATGGAATCCGATTTAGTAATAATCGAAGTGAATTTTTGTGGATGAGGACTGCTAATATATATGGAATTTAAAAGGCTTTGCCATTATTCCATTTATATTATTAGTCAGATATGGAAGTTTATATCTATATCGGTTTGTTTTCTATGAAGATTCCATTGTAAATGGAATGTGATTTTGGGTTTATCGTGAACCGTGTTTTAAATGACATTAGTTCTTTAACCCAGTTAAAGACAGGATATGATTTCCCAAGTTAAACAACCAATAATATTGATTTTTGGGAAGATTAAAACCAAGTGGAGTTTTAATGAATCTTTAATTATATTTAAATGATCGAGAATGGAGTATCACCAGTTTTGCTCCAGGCGATAGTTAAATCTTTAATTGGATTTGAACATGAAATGGTAATTGAATTTACCGATAATACCTTGGTGTTAGATATGAAGTATGACCAGTTTTACTTCATGGGACGAATAGGTTGGGGTTGGGAAATTTAACAAGTGATTACTTCGGTAAGGTTCGCTAATCCCGACTAGTTTGGATAAACCATAATTTGGTTTGAATTGATATTCAAAAGAAAATTAAAGAATAAATTTAAAGAATTTATCTTTGATAAAATTAATGGGAACCTCTCCCAAAGTGTAAGAATATTTGAATAAAAGAATATTCTGAATTAGAATGAGGCGTATGTTGTGTTTGTGTAACACATGTTTATTATATACGCGGGTTATTTAGAAAGACCGGGTTTATCCCATTCTAAATAACTGATTCGACGATGTGCCGAGGATGAAGATGGTGGTCGAAGACCGGAGGTCTTCATATCGTTTGGATAATTACTCATGATCTTGATTGGGCTGTACACCCAAGAGGAGGGAATTAGTTGGTGATCGTCCAGACGTACTTGGAGATCGATGGATATGCGAGGTACGAGGTGCCTCCGGTTTCGTTCAGACCCAGAACGGACGTGTAAATGGACTGTATGTCTGACATTGGATATCATTATGTGTGATTGATGGATATCGGTTGCATGGAGTGGTTTGCCTGTATGGCATGCTAAGATGCAAATAAACAAGGCTTTTGTTGAAAAGCAAAGTCTTGTAGTTGATGATCAAAGCACCGCCTATGTGGCATAGCTTTGTGTAGCGTTAATTCGCGAGCCTCACACCCTGGTTGTGAACCAGAAATGGGAGAGGACATCAGGGAGGGCATGCATTTCTTTCTAGCTAGGGTGGTGTCAGTGACCTACCAGCCCTGACATTTATATTATTTTCACCTATGTGGTTGTTGGATTGCGAGGCGTCTCGGATATATCGGTGACTATGTGGAGCCGATGGAGTCATTTGGCACGTTTACGCCCCAAAGGGCGGGGAAACGCAGTGTTCAGGCATTTTAATCGACATCGGTGGACCGGCCCGGACGATCCATGGGTCGATGCGCTCTGACCCTGAGGCTCGGGCTAGAGAATCTCGAAGCGGTGGGGACGATCCCTTGCATCGGTTCACAGATGGAAATCCAACTTCTAATACGTGACTTTGCGGTTTTGATTATAGAACCTATATATGGCGACATAGTGGTATGGGGCACTTATGCCGTCTATAATTGATACTTATGATTAAAATTGTTTTGACACTATACACTTATAGTAATAATAAAAGATAAAATTTAGCGTATCAAGCATTCTTTGGCTATTATAAGGTAAAACCCTATCCTCCGGCTTGCGTTGCATTATGTGATGGGACCTGGGTCTTGTAATAGCTTCGTTGTTCTTTATTTAGCATTGCGCTGTTGTTTTATGCATTGGTATTCTTGGGAGGAAACCCGTTCCGTCTTATACGGCGTGGTCCCTTGATTTACCTAACTTTAAAAATAAAGATTAATAATTGTTTTAGTTCCCACACCAGTCACATGACTGACCTGGAGTTTATTGTTTTAACCTAAACTCTGGGTGCCTTATTTTCCGCACGGGCATGAGACGACCTCAAACCCCGTACTGACGGCGGCAAGGGTAATCCTTGGAATATAACACATAAACAGATAACAGCAGAACAGAATTAAATAAATACACCAGATAATGCACAATAGAATATACTGGATAAACGTAATCATCAGAGTTACACAGTATACAGGATCATACTTAGTACAAATACAGTTCAGCTATACATAAATGTCTACAGCGGAAAACAAACATATATAATGTACAATAGGAGCTGAACAACATAAAAAGAGATAAATAATAGAACCCATCTTCAGCTCCAGCTATCCAGAAAGAGCCAGCGAAAGTTGAATACAAGGCTGCCCGTGTAGAAAAAGGGGCACCCGAGTTTGAAAGTGAAACAAACTACGAGTCAGTCATGGGACTGGTATGAGAAATCTACTCAACACATTTAAAATATGGCTAATCACAGGACCACGCCACTTTCGTGGAATGGGTTTACTCCATCGGATTGCCAGTGCTTTAAAACAAATCATTCTTTTAACCATCGCAATGCTTTTTACAAAAATGAAGCCATTATAAGACTCAGTTCCCATCACACAATGCAAAGCAAACCGGAGGATAGAGTTTTACCTTATAATGGCCAAAATATGCTTGATACGAATAAAACAAAAGCAGTTGATATTATTACAAGTGTTTATATGTTTCAAAAACAATTTCAAATCATAACTATCAATCATAGACGGCATGGGTACCATATTTCATGTCGCCATATATATATACAATCAAAACCGCACGGTGTCGTATTTGGAAATTGGATTTCCATCATGAACCAAGGCAAAAGATAGTCGTTACCGAATTCGAGACAGTCTAGCCCGAGTCTCAGGGCAAGTACTCAGTCAAACCCTTGGATCGTCAGGGCCGGTCCACCGATGTGGATTAAAATGCCTGAACAATGCGTTTCCCTGCCCTATGGGGCGTAAATGAGCCAACGAATGACTTCATCGGACCCGGATCGTCCGATCTAACCGAGGCGCCTCGCAACAGCAACAACCACATAAGTCAAACTCGTCAGGGCGTGTAAAACCACTGACGCCACTCCTAGCTAGAAGGAAACGCATGCCCTCCCTGAGGTCCTTTCTCCCGTTTCTGGTTCATACCAGGTGTGAGGCTCGCGATTTCACGTTATGCACAAAGCTACGCCACACAGGCGGTGCTTTGATCATCACCACAAGACTTTGCTTTTCAACAGAAGTCCTGATCACTGCATCTTAGCATGACACGCAGGCAATTCTCACCGTGCAACTGATGTCTATCAATCACATAGAATAAATTCCAATGTCAGACACACTGTCCATTTGCAAGTCCGTTCTGGGTCTGAACGAAACCGGAGGCACTATATACCTCGCAAACCCATCGATCACCACATATGTCTGGACGATCACCACTCATTATCCATATTTCGGGATGCCTCCCAACCAGGACCTCGGTTACCATCCAGACGAGGTGAAGATCTCCAGTCTTCGACCACCGTCTTCATCTTCGATTTCTTATCATTGATTCCGTTATTCAGAATGGGATAAACCCGGTCTTTCTGAGAAACTCGCATATATGATAAACAAGTGCAACACAAATACACATACGCATCATTTCAATTCATTAGTCTCTAACCGTAAATCAGTAAGAGAACGATTTCCCGAATATTAACCCCGAAGGCCGAAACCAACATCAGATCAACACCCAGGAAACCATTCGACTTAGCCAACCTTCAGTTAGTTTCTAAATTTCACATCCATATCTTTTATAATATTTTATAATGATTTATCACTATTTTTATTTATTTTAAAATAGCCAATTTATTCCAAACGACGCTTCGGGCCATAACGCGGCCGTGGCGCTGTTTTTCTTCAGATTTGATTTACACATATATGAAAATCTAACCGTTGGATCTTCACAAAATTTATATCATTAGAAAGATCTTTTCAAAACGAATCCAACGGTTCCAGTTTCGGGAAAATCCGACGGTCGGATCTCCCAGTATAATCGTTTGAAGTTTCGATTTCAAAATACGAACTGCAGCGTCGTTATTCGATTTAATATAATTATATTTATATATATATATAATCGATTTTGGCGCTATTTTTCTTCAGATTTGAATTGAACATTCCAGACAATCCAACCGTTGGATTTTTACAAAGTTGGTGCCGTTGGAAAGATATTTCCAAAGCGGACCCAACGGTTGCGGTTTCGGGAAAATCCGATGGTCGGATCTCCCGGTATAATCGTTTGAAATCACGGTTTCAAAATACGAGCTACAGCTTCGTTATTCGATATATTTCAATTCTATATATATATATATATATATATATCGATTCTTCGATTTCAAAACTATATGATTTTCATACATTTGATAAAAATGATATTTTTATCTAACTGTCTTCTATTTCAACACTTCACTATTTTTTACAATTCATGTATATAATAAAAATGTGATTTTTAATGTAAAACAATTTATTTCAAAACACAACTATTTTATATAGTTAATATAGGTGATAAAAATAGGATTTTTATTATAAAACAATTTATTTCAAAACAAGATTATTTTATGCATTTCATATTGATGTTAAAAATGGGATTTTTATTATAAAACAATTTCTTTCAAAAAAATTCAATTAAACGAATGAATTTCGATTCAACACATGAAGGTTTTCTATAGTTTATATAAATAGATAAAAATGTGATTTTTATATTTAAAATACGAATACCATTCAACACATGAATTTCAATTCAATGAATGAATATCGATTCAACACATGAAGGTTTTCTATAGTTTGTATATATCGATAAAAAAGTGATTTTTATATTTAAAACACGAATACCATTCAACACATGAATTTCAATTCAACGAATGAATATCGATTCAACACATGAAGGTTTTTCAATAGTTTGTATATATAGAGTAAAAATGTGTTTTTTAATTGTTAAAACAATTTATTCAAAACACGAATACCATTCAACACCTGAATATGATTCAACGATAGAATTTTAATTCAACACATGAAGGTTTTCTATTCAACGAATAAATATAGTTTCAACAAATGGAAATAATTCTAACACATGAATATTATTCAAAATTTCGGCAGCATAATGGCAGGGTAGTTAAAACCGGGACCGTCCCTAGTACGGCTCCTCGCTCTACCTTAAAACCTCGCGGTTTTTGACAATGGGGATTCATGCATCTAGTTCGCACGCAGGCGGCATGTCTATTTTTTTCATTTCCACAAACTAATCCTATGTGGTTTCAACCAAATATTTCTCAACCACAAACGGGTATTTTTTTCAACCACAATCAATCAATTTCAACCACAAACAATTCCAATCAACCATTCGCTATCAATCAATTTTCACACCAATCACAACCAATAAATATCGTCCATGATTTGTGGACGAGGGGCGTGTATATATATATATATATATATGTATGTATATATATATAGCACTTCACTTCTATTTCAACACATATATAGTTTTTACAACGCATATATAACTTATACATCGAACGTACAACTTATACAATGCTTATACAAGAGGTGTACAATGCTCGTATAACTCATACATCGATCATATAATTTATACATCGTCGTTTTGCATATCGTTTATAAATTAGAAATCCCACATTGGGTTCCACTCCACGAAAAATAGCAGAAGGCTCAGAAAAATATGCGGTCTCTTCTAGAAGGTAGAAGACGTCCACACGAGTCCACTATCTCTTGTTTCACTGGATTTCGACAAGAAACGAAAAAGATATGATTTTTCAAAGTTTGCAACGGTTTTAAACTGTTAAAAACAGTTTTAATTAAACAGCTGTACCTCTCAGCTGAAAGGTTCAAAACTCGGTTTTGATTTCTCGTGAAATCCATTGCTCGATACGACGATCGGCCACTGCCACGTGGAAGGGCTTGGAGAGGCGCACGTGCGCCAGGGAGGGGGTTGAACTCGGCGGCTCCAGGAGATGGCGGCGGCGGCTTGAAGACGTCGACTTCCAGGCGTCGATTCTCACTCCACAGGCCACGAAAAATTCCAAACTATATATGGATTTGAAGATCTCGAGGAGCTCTACAAAATCTTCAACTGGAGGAGGGGCTTATTTTGCGTGGATTGATCGGAAAGTGGATGGGAACGATTGAATGGTTTCCCGCCTTCGATCGCTACGGGGAGAGAGAAAATATCGGGGGGGTTCTGACGTGGACCAGTCATATTTTTATTTATTTATAAAGTTTTAAACATCCGAAAATACCCCTTGTCACACCCGAACACCAATTCAAACCCAACGACTATCGTCCCTAGCGCTTTACCCCCATTTCGAACACAGTGGGATATGTTTCATAGGCCCATTCGACTGTTTCAGTCAGTTTTCATTCAGATTAAAATATATAACATTCAATATTTGATTTGAACGTACATTTCAATTTGCCAGGGCCACAAACTGATTCGAAAAATTCCAGAAAAATAATTCTAGCTATGTTTTGACGATACGGTCCCAACAAAACAAGTTTCGTCAAATTCTGAGACCATTTGCAAAAGGCCCATTTCTGGTCGATCCAATTTAACTATAATTGATCAAAACACGTTTTCCTTTGCCACGCTCACATACTAGCTTCAAAAATTATGAAATTTGAAACCTAGCAATAACTTCACATCCCGGATCCAACAAAAGTGGTTTCATCGAATTCCGATGTCGTACGCAAAATGGCCAATTTCATGGGCTATATAAATTCCATAGCGACCTTTCTGAAAATTCATTTGGCCATAACTTTTGCTTTCCGCTATGAAACTTCGATTTTTCAGATTCATTAGAAAGGTATTCACTAAAAGATTTAAATATTTTTGGTTTCACTCAAATCCGTTTTGTTTTGCACCCGGTACAGTCAGTCAAAGTTTGAATTCAAATTTTGAAACTACTGCGCCATTTCAGGCCTTGTTTATAAGTAGAATTAATTATATTCGTTTTCAAACGTCGATTCAAACTCGTTTTTCATTGCTATTATTTAAAATATTTATTTTAAATATTTAAAATCCATTATTTTAGCCAATTTAAAATTTTTAAATTGGTTCAGATTTTCCGGGTCGTTACAATCTCCCCCACTTAAAACTTTTCGTCCCCGAAAAGGAACAAAGTCGAAAGTGGTTTGATTAATCAACTCTACGTTCAATCTGGCTTCCATTCTCCAACTTTTCAATTTCTGAGAATTTTCAAATTCTTCAAAAATTTGGCTAACACCCGGAATTTTCGAAAAATTTCGCCATAACCTCCTTTGTACGGGGAGAGGTTTGGAAATTTATTGGGCCGTATTAGGTACCCAATAAATCCTAATAAGCATACACATATTTATAGTGATATATTTTGGTGTTTACAGGGGAGCGTGTATTGATAATAACTCCAGAGAATAAATTATCGTCACCCTATCAAAGCCTGAGGGAGTGTGTATTTTAATTGCTCCATAGGATAAATCCTCGTCACCTCGTCCCGTGTGGGAAATAAATAGTCCATGTGCCGTATCTAATAACTAGAGAGACGTGATTATTGTCAACTCCAGACCCATGTGGGTTTTTTATTAATCTGGCAATTTTATCGTTACAATTTAAATAGTCCATATCAGTCATCAGTTCAACCTGTAAAATATAGTCATCGCCATACAAGCCTCTCGCTCGTATGGTAAATCTTCCACCTCGTCACACAAGCTCCAAATGCTTATGTGGTATATGATGAAGTATGCCTATCTTCCAGAAGTATGCCAGGTAATGTAGTTCAAAATTAATTGTTACTATCCTATGGCGACGTTTATTATTACACACAGAATAACCAGCACTCTGCTTCCAATGGCATTCACAGGAGTTGATATAATAATAAAATTGCGCATCCAACTCATTAAGGTTTACCTATTTTTTGGGCATGCAAATAAAATCTTTACTCAACAGCTAATCCATTTACCTGTTCAAACATATATAATGCACATGTATATATTTCTATCTATTTTCTAATCAGTTCAATGCGTGATATAATCGAATAAATCCTACCATTCATTCTCTTATTAATTAAATTAACTATCGTTTTAATAATTTTAATTAATCAAATCTACTATCACACAACGCAAACAACAAGCAATTTGTTTTTAACTTTTCAAAAATATACTAATCAATTTCTATACTCTTTTAATATCATTCAGACTATAGAATTAAAAGTGCACATCCATGGAAAGAAAATAACAACAGAGTAGAGAACTAATTGGTAATGCAAAGTATGGTAAATGTACCTTGCACCGGAGTCAATCAGATATATCCACTCGGCATCTAGGATAGGCTTTCTGAATGCTCTCCTCAGTTTCCCAAGTACAATCTCGCAGATCTCCACTCCATTGCACTTTGACTAAGTGAACCTTCTTGTTCCTCAGCTCTTTGGTTTCTTTGCCGATAATCTTGAGCGGCTCTCTTCTCATAGCTAATTCTGGAGTAATTTCAATATCCTGTTGAACTGCTTCTTCCACGATCAAGTCTGGATCATGAACGTGCTTTTGAAGTTGAGATATGTGAAATACACCATGCACCCCAGGCAACCAATCTGGCAATTTAACCATATAAGCGAGAGTTCTGATCTGTTCCATAATAGGAAACGGACCAATGAATTTGGGCGCCAACTTTCTAGTTTTACCGAACCGGATAACTCCTCTCATCGGCGATACTTTCAAATATACATAGTCGCCAACAACAAAGGATATATCTCTTCTTCTCCTATCGGCATAGCTCTTTTGTCGGCTTTGAGCAGCGAGTAATCGTTTCTTGATAAAATCGACTTTGTCGGCAACTTCTCGGATCATATCAGGTCCCAATACAAGTCTATTACCGGGTTCGACCCAATGAGCACGAGATCGGCACGGTCTACCATATAATGCTTCGAATGGCAACATTGTCAGACTCGCCTGGTAGCTGTTGTTATATGAGAATTCAGCCAAATGCATATGGTCTTCCAATGATCCACCGAAATCTAGAACACAAGCCCGCAATAGATCTTCTAAAATACGATTCACCCTCTCAGTCTGACCGTCTGTCTGAGGATGATAAGCGGTGCTCAAGTTCAGCTTCGTTCTCAGCTCTACTTGAAATGCCTCCCAGAATTTACTAGTAAATATTGTATCTCTGTCACTGACTATACTGAGCGGCACTCCATGTAGTCTAACTATTTCCTTGAAATATATCTGCGCCAGACTCTGAGCAGTTCTGTTTGATCTGACAGGTATGAAATGGGAGGTCTTCATGAAGCGATCTACGATCACCCAAATACTGTCATTTCCTTTTCTGGTTCTGGGCAAACCATCAATGAAGTCGATGGAAAAATGTTCCCACTTCCAACCAGGAACGTCTAGCGGTTGCAATAATCCAGCTAGTTTCTGTTGGTCGCTTTTGACTAGCTGGCAAGTAGGGCATCGGCTAACTTATAAAGAAATGTCCCTCTTCATCGACTTCCACCAGAAAGTGCGTTTGATGTCATTATACATTTTGCTTACTCCCGGATGGATACTAAGTTTTGACTTGTGGCATTCATCCAGTACTTCCTTTCGGAGCTCAGCAATGTTAGAAACAAAAATTCGACCTTTCAGCCTTAGAATCCCCTCATTATCAACTTGAAAACTCGAGGGTTCGCCTTGTTGAATTATCTCTTTGATCTTCTGAATGAAGTGATCATCCTTCTGAAGAGCAGATATTTTATCTATCAATGAAGTCGTGATAATAAAACTGGCGATCATTTCATTCTTTCGGCTTAACGCATCAGCCACACATTGGCTTTCCCTGGAGTGTATATAATCTCAAAATCGTATGCTGCAAGGAACTCTAGCCAACGTTGCTGCCTCAAATTCAAGTCTTTCTGGGTGAACAGATACTTTAACGACTGGTGATCTGTAAACAGTTCAAATCTCTCACCCAGAAGATAGTGTCTCCAGATTTTCAAGGCGAATACTATAGCCAATAACTCAAGATCATGAGTTACGTAGTTTTCCTCATGCGGCTTTAGCTGACGGCTAGCATAAGCAATCACTTGACCTCTTTGCATTAACACTGCGCCAAGGCCTTTTCTATAAGCATCTGTCCAGACTTTTAAATCCTGATTGCCGTCGATGATGGTTAACACTGGAGCTGTCGTTAATCTTAACTTTAGCTCTGATACCAAATGAGACGACCCCAAACCCCGTACTGACGGCGGCAAGGGTAATCCTTGGAATATAACACATAAAAAGATAACAGCAGAATAGAATTAAATAAATACACCAGATAATGCACAATAGAATATACTGGATAAACGTAATCATCAGAGTTACACAGTATACAAGATCATACTTAGTACAAATACAGTTTAGCTATACATAAATGTCTACAGCGGAAAACAAACATAATGTACAATAGGAGCTGAACAGCATAAAAAGAGATAAATAATAGAACCCATCTTCAGCTCCAGCTATCCAGAAAGAGCCAGCTATACCTGAATACAAGGCTGCCCGTGTAGAAAAAGGGGCACCCGAGTTTGAAAGTGAAACAAACTACGAGTCAGTCATGGGACTGGTATGAGAAATCTACTCAACACATTTAAAATATGGCTAATCACAGGACCATGCCACTTTCGTGGAATGGGTTTACTCCATCGGATTGCCAGTGCCTTAAAACAAATCATTCTTTTAAACATCGCAATGCTTTTTACAAAAATGAAGCCATTATAAGACTCAGTTCCCATCACACAATGCAACGCAAACCGGAGGATAGAGTTTTACATTATAATGGCCAAAATATGCTTGATACGAATAAAACAAAAGCATTTGATATTATTACTAGTGTTTATATGTTTTAAAAACAATTTCAAATCATAACTATCAATCATAGACGACATGGTACCATATATCATGTCGCCATATATATGTACAATCAAAACCGCATGGTGTCGTATTTGGAAATTGGATTTCCGTCATGAACCAAGGCAAAAGATAGTCCTTACCGAATTCGAGACTGTCTAGCCCGAGTCTCAAGGCAAGTACTCAGTCAAGCCCTTGGATCGTCAGGGTCGGTCCACCGATGTGGATTAAAATGCCTGAACAAAGCGTTTCCCCGCCCTATGGGGCATAAATGAGCCAACGAATGACTCCATCGGACCCGGATCGTCCGATCTAACCGAGGCGCCTCGCAACAGCAACAACCACATAAGTCAAACTCGTCAGGGCGTGTAAAACCACTGACACCACTCCTAGCTAGAAGGAAACGCATGCCCTCCCTGAGGTCCTTTCTCCCGTTTCTGGTTCATACCGGGTGTGAGGCTCGCGATTTCACGTTATGCACAAAGCTACGCCACACAGGCGGTGCTTTGATCATCACCACAAGACTTTGCTTTTCAACAGAAGCCCTGATCACTGCATCTTAGCATGCCACGCAGGCAATTCACACCGTGCAACTAATGTCTATCAATCACACATAATAAATTCCAATGTCAGACACACTGTCCATTTGCAAGTCCGTTCTGGGTCTGAACGAAACCGGAGGCACTATATACCTCGCAAACCCATCGATCACCACGTGCGTCTGGACGATCACCACTCATTATCCATATTTCGGGATGCCTCCCAATCAGGACCTCGGTTACCATCCAGACGAGGTGAAGATCTCCGGTCTTTGACCACCGTCTTCATCTTCGATTTCTTATCGTCGATTCAGTTATTCAGAATGGGATAAACCCGGTCTTTCTGAGCAACTCGCATATATGATAAACAAGTGCAACACAAATACACATACGCATCATTTCAATTCATTAGTCGCTAACCGTAAATCAGTAAGAGAACGATTTCCCGAATATTAACCCCGAAGGCCGAAACCAACATCAGATCAACACCCAGGAAACCATTCGACTTAGCCAACCTTCAGTTAGTTTCTAAATTTCACATCCATATCGTTTATAATATTTTATAACGATTTATCGCTATTTTTATTTATTTCAAAATAGCCAATTTATTCCAAACGACGCTTCGGGCCATAACGCGGCCGTAGCGTTGTTTTTCTTCAGATTTGATTTACACATATCTGAAAATCTAACCGTTGGATCTTCACAAAATTTACATCATTAGAAAAATCTTTTCAAAACGAATCCAACGGTTCCAGTTTCGGGAAAATCCGACGGTCGGATCTCCCGGTATAATCGTTTGAAGTTTCGATTTCAAAATACGAACAGCAGCGTCGTTATTCGATTTAATATAATTATATTTATATATATAAATATAATCGATTTTGGCGCTATTTTTCTTCAGATTTGAATTGAACATTCCAGACAATCCAACCGTTGGATTTTTACAAAGTTGTTGCCGTTGGAAAGATATTTCCAAAGCGAACCCAACGGTTGCGGTTTCGGGAAAATCCGATGGTCGAATCTCCCGGTATAATCGTTTGAAATCACGGTTTCAAAATACGAACTGCAGCTTCGTTATTCGATATATTTCAGTTCTATTTATATATATATATATCGATTCTTCGATTTCAAAACTATATGATTTTCATACATTTGATAAAAATGATATTTTTATCTAACTGTCTTCTATTTCAACACTTCACTATTTTTAACAATTCATGTATATAATAAAAATGTGATTTTTAATGTAAAACAATTTATTTCAAAACACGACTATTTTATATAGTTAATATAGGTGATAAAAATAGGATTTTTATTATAAAACAATTTATTTCAAAACAAGATTATTTTATGCATTTCATATTGATGTTAAAAATGGGATTTTTATTATAAAACAATTTCTTTCAAAATATGAATACCATTCAACACATGAATTTCAATTAACGAATGAATTTCGATTCAACACATGAAGGTTTCTATAGTTTATATAAATAGATAAAAAGGTGATTTTTATATTTAAAACACGAATACCATTCAACACATGAATTTCAATTCAATGAATGAATATTGATTCAACACATGAAGGTTTTCTATAGTTTGTATATATCGATAAAAAGGTGATTTTTATATTTAAAACACGAATACCATTCAACATATGAATTTCAATTCAACGAATGAATATCGATTCAACACATGAAGGTTTTTCAATAGTTTGTATATATAGAGTAAAAATGTGATTTTTATTGTTAAAACAATTTATTCAAAACACGAATACCATTCAACACATGAATATGATTCAACGAATGAATTTTAATTCAACACATGAAGGTTTTCTATTCAACGAATAAATATAGTTTCAACAAATGGAAATAATTCTAACACATGAATATTATTCAAAATTTCGGCAGCATAACGGCAGGGTAGTTAAAACCGATACCATCCCTAGTACGGCTCCTCGCTCTACCTTAAAACCTCGCGGTTTTTGTCAATGGGGTTTCATGCATCTAGTTCGCACGCAGGCGGCATGTATATTTTTTTCATTTCCACAAACTAATCCTATGTGGTTTCAACCAAATATTTCTCAACCACAAACGGGTATTTTTTTCAACCACAATCAATCAATTTCAACCATAAACAATTCCAATCAACCATTCGCTATCAATCAATTTTCACACCAATCACAACCAATAAATATCGTCCATGGTTTGTGGACGAGGGGTGTATATATATATATATATATTTATATATTTATATATAGCATTTCACTTCTATTTCAACACATATATAGTTTTTACAACGCATATATAACTTATACATCGAACGTACAACTTATACAACGCTTATACAAGAGGTGTACAACGCTTATATAACTCATACATCGATCATATAATTTATACATCGTCGTTTTCCATATCGTTTATAAATTAGAAATCTCACATTGGGTTCCACTCCACCAAAAATAGCAGAAGGCCCAGAAAAATATGCGGTCTCTTCTGGAAGGTAGAAGACGTCCACACGAGTCCATTGTCTCTTGTTTCACTGGATTTCGACAAGAAACGAAAAAGATATGATTTTTCAAAGTTTGCAACGGTTTTAAACTATTGAAAACAATTTTAATTAAACAGCCGTACCTCTCAGTTGAAAGGTTCAAAACTAGGTTTTGATTTTTCGTGAAATCCGTTGCTCGATACGACGATTGGCCACTGCCACATGGAAGGGCTTGGAGAGGCGCACGTGCGCCAGGGAGGGGGTTGAACTCGGCGGCTCCAGGAGATGGCGGCGGCGGCTTGAAGACGTCGACTTCCAGGCGTCGATTCTCACTCCATAGGCCACGAAAAATTCCAAACTATATATGGATTTGAAGATCTCGAGGAGCTCTACAAAATCTTCAACTGGAGGAGGAGCTAATTTTGCGTGGATTGATCGGAAAGTGGACGGGAACGATTGAATGGTTTTCCGCCTTCGATCGCTACGGGGAGAGAGAAAATATCGGGGGGGGGGGGGTGTTCTGACGTGGGCCAGTCATTTTTATTTATTTATGAAGTTTTAAAAATCCGAAAATACCCCTTGTCACACCCGAACACCAATTCAAACACAACGACTGTCGTCCCTAGCGTTTTACCCCCATTCCGAACATAGTGGGATATGTTTCGTAGGCCCATTCGACTGTTTCAGTCAGTTTTCATTCAGATTAAAATATATAACATTCAATATTTGATTTGAACGTACATTTCAATTTGCTAGGGCCACAAACTGATTCGAAAAATTCCAGAAAAATAAATCTGGCTATGTTTTGACGATACGGTCCCAACAAAACTAGTTTCGTCGAATTCTGAGACCGTTTGCAAAAAGGCCCATTTCTAGTCGATCCAATTTAACTATAATTGATCAAAACACGTTTTACTTTGCCACGCTCACATACTAGCTTCAAAATTTATGAAATTTGAAACCTAGTAATAACTTCACATCCCGGATCCAACAAAAGTGGTTTCGTCGAATTCTGAGGTCGTATGCAAAATGGCTAATTTCACGGGCTATATAAATTCCATAGCGACCTTTCTGAAAATTCATTTGGCCATAACTTTTGCTTTCCGCTATGAAACTTTGATTTTTCAGATTCGTTAGAAAGGTATTCACTAACAGATTTAAATATTTTTGGTTTCACTCAAATCTGTTTTGTTTTGCACCCGGTACAGTCAGTCAAAGTTTGAATTCAAATTTTGAAACTACTGCGCCATTTCAGGCCTTGTTTATAATTAGAATTAATCATATTCGTTTTCAAACGTCGATTCAAACTCACTTTTCATTGCTATTATTTAAAATATTTATTTTAAATATTTAAAATCCATTATTTTAGCCAATTAAAAAATTTTAAATTGGTTCAGATTTTCCGGGTCGTTACAGGGCAGCTACTAGTTTTGGTTTTGCAGATTTATATTCATAGAACCCTGATTTACAGCTGGAACGATATCCAGAAAGCTCTGTATCTGTTTATCTCTTTTAGTTGTGTATTTATTATTTTTCTGCTGTTATGAAATGTATTGTAATCTCTGATATTTAGTGAATGTGTAATATTGATTTATACTCTGTGTATTCCTGTATTCTGATGAATTGTTGTAATAAGCAATGAAATGTTCTTCTTTTTGTGTTCCGATGTGTCTTGTCCTCGGTACAATCCGTGCTTTTCTTCACGGGGAAGTTCGGGTCGTTTCAAACACTGTGTACTATTTGAAAGTGTAATAAATATTTATTTGAATAAATATTTGTTTAAAAATAAATTTTGAATTCAATATTCAATTTTTGTAAATATTATTAATATTATGTGTAATATTCAAATCCATTGCAACTTTCAACATTTTACAACCGGCATTAATTATTGTTATAAAAGATATTACAACGGTCAATACCAGTTGTAAAAAACATTACAACGGGCTGCTATTCTATTTAAGGAACATACAACAACAACATAAGACCTTTGTAAAAGTCTATTACAACCGCCTGTTACCATGTTCATTGCCCGTTGTAAAAGAAGACATATTACAACATGACCTAATACAGCGGGCGGGCTGGCCTCTGTAAAAACCGTATTACAATAGGCATTGCCCATTGTAATAGATCTGTTTTGTTGTGGTGCATATCAGTTTATAATCATAATAAATTCCCGTATCCGGCTAATACTATAAACGGAATAACGGTAGAGCCTTTTAAATTCCTTAAATAATAGTAGCACTTCATCCATGGAGACACATCTCTATTATCACTAAATCGTTTTCCATTCAATTCTAATTTACTAATTGGAAAACTTAACTTTGGAAAAATTTATTTAATCTTAATTAAGAGATTATTTCCATAAACTTCATCTTTCACTGGGTTACAGAATAGTGTTATCAAGATACCATTCATGACAAACCCCAAACCAGTTGATATTAAATATAAGAATTCAAATAGAATTATATCAACTTATATTCGACACCAATTCTCATAATCAGCAATTACTATAAAGGGAATAATGATATAAATATATTTCAAATTCCTCAAATAATAGACATCTACACAACGGTAATCAATAACAAATATCCAAAGATTATTTCAATCCAAATTGTTTTCATTCAAATTTGAAACTTTTAAATCAAAAGGTTTTATCTAAAAACTTCTTTCAAAGCATGCTTATATTTTATAAACCAAATAATTTAAGTTTATTTAAGTTAAATTCACAAAACAACGTCTTAATGTATTCAGGATATTAGGCCGTAAACACAAATATTCGAAATATAACCCGAAACTTCATATTTATTTTCCAATTCAGTTTGACATCATTTATTATGATTTATCATAATTTTTCCAAATGTTTAATAATTTAAAAATAGCTTGTTTCATTAAAATCCAGTTACGGGTCACTAATGGCACTAACGCTGATTTTCTTCAAATTTATTTTGATCTTATCTCAAAATCTAACCGTCGGATTTTAAAACTTTACATATCGTTTGAAAGCTCTTTTCATTTCCAACCAAACTTTTTTGTTTCGGGAAAATATGACGGTTGGGTCTCCTTATACGTATATTTGAAGTTAATGGTCGAAATTCACGAGCAGTTGCTACATTGCATGTCCTATTCAAACCATATTATTATTTTAAATAAAACTCGTCCATTCAGTTCAAACGTAATTTATAAAATGTTTATAAACTGGTTTAAAAGTGATTCAAACTTCAAATTCAATTTTATATCAAAATTGAATATTCTATATTATTATAATATCAAAATAATAATATTTTTCAAAATATAAAGCAGTGTATGATTTATTTTGTGTTTTATGATTTATTTTGTGTTTTGAGTTTTCAATGTTAATTTCGAACGATGCAAAGATTTGAAGGGTAACGGAGGTGACGAACAAAAGACGGAGGGGATGATGAAGGGTATAGAGGACGGTGGATGGGAGAATTTGACGTCATTCTTCCAATGTTTCTTAAAGTACGAAAAATGATAAAAAAAATTGTTTTGTGTGTTAACTTCATTTTGTAAAATGCTCGTTTTCCATGATATATGTACGTTGTACGTACTTTTGTACGTATAAAAACCGAAAACTAAAAAATAGAAAGAGAATGCACCATAATATTTTGAAATCCAATTTTTTCTGATATCCATTATAAAAATAAATAAGATCATTGGAAAAATCCGTTCAAGTTAAAACTATCGTTTATATGCCTAATTTGAATTCACATTTTGAATTTATTATTCAAATTCTAATTTGAATTAAAACAAGCCATTTTTAATTCAAAACTCTTTCAAATAAATTTCAACCTTTTCAATAGTTATTCAAAAAATCATATTAACTTCATTTCTAAATCATTTTGGATTTAAAAGTCGTGTGATCAGGGTGAAGATTTCGAACCCACTTATAAAATGTGTTCGGATTTGAGTTTGAATTCTATTAATGCCTGTAATGGAGAAAAGTAAAAGAAAAAAGGGAGAGGGGAGGACTCGATTATAGAGAAGGAGGAGAATGAGCCAAGCCTAGAGACGTTGTGGATCCCATCAGGGATATGAAATCATGTATCCCACTGGGATACAAAATTTTGTATCCTCCATGGGATGCGAAGCCTCTTTCAAAAAAAAAAGGATAAACGAGAATGGAGTTTCCAAGCCTCGAGAAATTCCTGGCTCGTGATTTCGATCGCGACTACATGCACATATTTCCAACGATACGATAATCAACACTGAGTCAAGTTGCTAACCAATAGTACACTCGTCAGTCTAAACGACTCGAGAATGTACGATGAGCAATCAAGTCCACGATTCGATATCATCCTCGAAATCCGACTCGCAGGGTCATAAACCGACAACACATCCATTGTTTATCTTTTATTTTCAAACTCCGATCGCACCACGTGAAAATGTGTGAGCATACACGCGATACCATGTCAATAACGACTCATTTGCGCTTTGACGCAAATGAGAGTCGATGATTTACATTTAATTTCGTGAGTAAATAGGAATTAGATTTTTAAAGGAGCTACCAATAGATCGAAATTCTCGACATGATCGACAAAGCGATCACGACTAAGTGTTCAACAGCTTGTAGATTTTTTCCAGTTTCTAGAAATGATGATTTCAACTCAAAGCACATCATGTCGAGACAAGATGCACTTTGAGGGGCAAGTGTTCACCGGCCTTTCGGTCCAGTTCCCAAAAGCATACTAGGCATGTTCAACTCATCCCATTGTGTGACACCAACAACCGAAGTATCTCCAAAGCACTAAGGATTCAAACCCAAGAGAAGTCACGCAAGTGTTGGCTTCACAACACCTCTAAACCCAATTTTCTAATCCATTAAGGTATCCACCATACAAAGATTTTGAATCCCTGGATTTCGTACCAATGAATTCGAATCCCATCGTCTCCGCTCCCCTGATTTCGGCTTCTTGACCCTCCATATCAAAAATTTCGAATCCCTGACTTCGCATCAGGGAAATCTGAAACACTCCATCTCCACCTCACTAATTTCGAATCCTCCCCCTCCCCCCTCCCTCGCAATGTATCCTTCCACTTTGCATCCCCCTCTATCCAAATCCTCCTCAATGTATCCCCCAAGATACGAATTCATATCAAAAAGGGATACGAAAATTTATATTCCTACAGGGATACGAAACTGCCATATCCCCTGGGATACGAATTTGTATCCCTAAGGAGATACGAAAATTCGTACCCCTATGGGGATACAAAAACTCGTATCCCTTTACCTATAAATATCCCATTGCTCATTCTTCACAAGGGTTGGATTTTGATTGATTTGACACCTCTACTAGCTGCTAGAACTCCATTAACGGCAGCATAGCTTTTGAGGAAGAAGAAGGCTACATAGTTTTTTCCAAGACTTAGCATATGAAAATTATGACTCCAAAATACATAGAACAACTGTAAACAAATGCCATGATGATTTCCAATGCTTGTAACCTTCAATAATTTATAAAATCCTTAAAAACCATCAAAGTGGACGTAGGCCCCTCACAGACCGAACTGCTATAAACCTCTATGTTATTTTCTGCTTTTCGCACTTTAATTTTCGTACATGAATAGCTAATTCTCTAATTTAGAGAATCTTTAGGTGTGACGACCACTTTTGTTGTCAACACATATTCACTCACTTAACAAATTTTAATGTGGATTTTCCAAATGATTAAACATTTCTTAAATTTTAAATATAATATTAACTTAGCTGACTGATTATATTTAAGACAAACGATAAGAGTAGATCTTAGAGGAATTACTAATCATAATTTAGATACACTGAGACAGATAAAATAAGAGAATTAAAATTAATTAAAATTATGTTTAGTTTCATTTTAGTAATTTATATAAAAGAAATTCACTAGTTTGCACTATATCTGTGACGCTCCACCCTGGGATCCATATTAACAGAGAGTATTAACCAGAAATGTCGTCTACTAATCTATACTATATTATAATTACCGAGTTCTGTTTGGAGAGATCACAGGCCTTCTGGAGATTTTAAAACTGAATCGTCACGCACGCGTACCATTTACCTTTTTCTTCGCACCTTTTGCGCTGCCCTTTTTTGCTTTTTAGCCCTCGGTTATTCTTCTGCTTCTACTCTATACGCCTTCCCATTTATCGTATCTACCTTTCCTCTGATGTCTGCCGCAAAACCCTTCCTCATCAACCCTGCATCCTTTCAGGCATCACAATCTTTGTTTCAATTCCAACCCATAGATCGCCACTCCTCTTTCATCATTTAAATTGGCTTCGTACTGTCCAATCCCCGAATACAGAATTAATCCAGTTTCATTAAGGCAGGCTTATGGCGATCGATTCTTCCTAATTGATGGTGAATTCAAGTTCTTGGTCGAAGTCATATTAGATCAACTGCTAGCTCGAAACAACAATTGGAGTACCAGATAGAAACTTTACGGATAATGGTGTAAGTGTTCATTTTCCTCATTTTTGGGTTATAATTATTTAAGATAATCAGATTGGTTAATATCTTGAGTTTTTGTTTTGCTTGCCTCCGCCGACTTCCCCGTCCAGAGGTGTTTTTGTTCTCCCATATGTGGATGTGGGGTTAATTGGTTCGCCTGTATTCTAGCAATGAACAACCAAAACATGAGTCCTCTGTCCTGCTTTCGTCTTAGTCTTTTACCTGCTAACCCTCAATTAGATTGGCTTTTGCATTAGATTACTTTGTTCTCCTTTCTGCTATTTGTCTATGGTACACCGACAAATAAAAAACCATTTGATTTATCCCTGGCGCACATTGATTACATACTTATTGAAGAGAAACATGCATTCCTATTTTTGAATATTTTGTAGTTTACAATTCCTATTGCTTTCTTGCGATCAGCAACATATTTTACATAACATGATTACAATAAAAGAGCAAACTTTAATGACTTCAGAATGAACATATCTGATGAGTTATTCTTTGCGTTGCTTATTTGATCCTCTACTTCTCTTTGATATGTTTGTGATTTATACTAACTGTAAAGAAGAATATGGTATGAACTATGTATTCATTGGACATTGTACTACTGACTTTAGTAATATGGTATGCTCATAAAAAGAATTTTGTTTAATGCTGTTCATTAAATAAGCAGCTGTGTAGTTTCACACACTGCAATAACTTTGTTTGGTGTTAGCTTTATAGATGTAAACCCTACGATGCATTTAATAATGTGATGATTAAATAACTTAGTTATTCCTCTTTTTTATTCGTTAGCTGAATTATGGTTTTATCCATGTATATTTATGCGCATGATCTATTTCAACAGATTTAATTGAGTTTTTTTATACTACATTTATTGATGTTTCCCATATTGTAAAGCATAGTGAATAATCCGCTATTTTGGAACTAGAAAATTTGATCACCAAATATACTTGGCTCAGTATGCAAAATGTAGAATAGTTTGGAATTGTGGACCTCTCATCTTTCTTATATAGCAATGTGTCTTTTCCAGGATAGTTCCTACGAAAATGGCACTAAATATGTTTTTGTTTTCATCAAAATATTATCTCCCGTAGCTAGTTTGAAATGTCTCCACTTTTACGCTCTCTTTCCAATGTTGTTCACATTTATTTTTGTTCGCCTCTATGCCTATTAAGATGTGGTATTCTCTACACTGTGGTTAACTGTAATACATCTTTTCCGTATTTTTGTTCTACAATTTCAACTGTTATATTTTGTGCATTGGGTCACCTAATAACGACAATTTCATGCCTTTATTTCATAAAAATCACACACGTCGTTTCATGTTTTATGTTCAGGTCTAACTTTTTATCAATTTATATGCATGTGTAAAGTTTATGTCCAAAGTCATTACCTGTCTATCTTATTGGTACAATAAATTATTCGTACTAACTTAGTGTGGGGATATATTGTATTTTAGTTTCTTTGGTAAATAAATGACTATTGCTCATCATGTTCATATTAAAGAAATCTATAAGTTAAAATAAAGTTTATATACAAATTGGATAATATAAATATTATTTATTAAATTAGTTTATTTTGAACAAAATATGTTAGTCTTAGGGAAATTGACAAGATGTTTGACCAATATCTTATCATGCATTTTAATATTAGCAATAGTACATTTGAAAGCATGCAGGTAGTTTTTGAATCTACGTATCTCGCTTTCTTCTCTATCCTGGGGAGTATTGAATATTTTTTCTCTTACATTTGACTTTTAGAACCATACATTGCTAAACAATGATGACTTGCAGGGCCATAGTGAGGTCATTGCACATCAATATTGGAAACCTTTGGACAGCGAGCTGTAGGGTTCAAAAGATTTTGCAAAGTTATAGTCTGGTCTTTCAATTCATGGATTTTCTACTTCATTCACTAAGCCCATAGGTTCTCTGGCACACTCTCAGACTTTGTTTTTCCTTGCCCATCTGTATCCAAAAGGTCAGGAGCGTTATTTTATTTCTCTTTAACCTTTTACATGATTTCAACTTTGTTACTTTCTTGCGTGTATCTAGCAAAGTTCAAAGATCCGCCTTCCCGTTTTTGTTCAAGTTCATTTGGGATTTCTAAAATGAGGTCAATTTTTAAAATACTAAAGATTTCAGTTATGTTTTTATTTTTGGGTTTCGATAGAAATACATTAACACACAACCATTAGTTCACAAGCATTATTATTAAACCATTTATTTTGTTTCCATAAAAATAACCATACAATAAAAGTGTGAACTAATTGTTAACAGTGCTTTAAATATAGTTCTAATTAACCATTGACGAATAACGTATATACATAAATAATAATACATTGGTTAATGATGCTTTAAATATGATTAGTTATATATATAACATATACAACTTTATTACTAAAATAAACAATCAAATTGTATATTCATCAGTGAACAAATTAACTATTGACAAATTAGAATTCTTAAAATGGGAAGACAACAATGATGCAAACTGCAATCCTTTGAAAAATGAGCAACTCATAAGTTGTTTTTATGTTTACCTAAATTTATTTGACAAAATTTATAAATTAATTTGTTGCAGGTAAATCTTTTGCCTTTCAATATTCATGCTTATATTTTCCTTATTCAATATATATACATATTGTAACTCTAATTTTATTGTTTACGCTTTCTACGTGATTGCATATAATACTTCTTAATATAAAGCAATGTAGTCCTATGACTAATATCAAACCATTTTTTTTTTTGGCATGTAATATTATAGTATAGATAATTGCCTGAAATCTATGATGGATAGTGCTTCTAAATTAGTAAGAGGATTCTGTTTTTCTTCTTCTGGAAATTAGGATATGTGTCTTATTTTCAAATTAGTGCCCACTCTTGAAAAGCAGGTTTCAAAAAACACTTTTGTAATTATGTAGTAAAAAAATTCTGTGCTACGCACATTTTTTTCAAAATAATTATTTGTCATTGAAACTTTAGATATTTATGATTGATACAACAAATAATTACACGTTTTCATTGGAAATAACCACATGAGTAAGAAGTGCATTTGGAATGCATGAATGGTGTTTCACAAAATGTTTTGTATTTTGGGTATTAATATACAAAAATTTATCTTAATAGGTGTACCAATCTGGCATTGACATGAATGGTTTTACTGCTAGGTCAATGCATTATTTTGGATTTTGAATTAGAAATTTGCGCAAGATTTTGTATTTTTGAAACTATGGCCAGTGCATTATTTTGGATTTAAGCGCCCTTCAAAATGTGTAGTCGCTTTTTTTTTTGTGTTTTACTCATTCTTTTCTTATATTCAGTACATTGTGTAGCGGTATATTTTTAGCTACCGCGTGCAAATAAATGCATATAAAGAGAAGATGGCTAAGGTTTTACTGCTTTTTCTATTCAGGTATAACATATGAAGTATGAAACATCACCAAATTTGCACAGAGTACCTATTAATTATCTTCCAACTATAAACACTTAATATTACAAATGGAATATTAGGGATAATAGGGTGGAGCATCATATGACATTTTTGTTGCCTTAAGTTGTCTATTATCAGCAATTATACATTATTTTGTGTCAAAATTATAATATGTATAATAGTACAGAATATTACCATTAACATTATCTATGCCACAACTCAAAAGTACTCGATTTTTTTATTAATACTTGGAGCGAATGTTTGGTATAGAGTGACACAGCCAAATGAAGTTATAAACCAAGAAAGTCATATGTTTGAATATCTATAAATCAAACAATGCATCGCTAATCAGATTCCAAGAGCAATTTATATATTAACATGATTTTGCCTTAGTTTATGGTTATTAATTAGTTTAATTAGCCAAAAAGAGTACTAATTCAAGAACTCATTCATGATTAGTAGCATTATTAAAAAAAACTGAAATCAAGCTTGAAATATAATAATAATAATTCATTAATTGTCGTTGATTGTATTCTACTCTGCATTTATTATCGGTTTGAAATTTGAAACTAGATCTATTTTTCATGATTTACTCACACTGCACATACCAATAGCATATATTCAGTCTTGCATTCTAAATTATAGTGAATTTGTACTGAAACTTTCATATTTATATATCTCAATAATTATCAGAAAATTAAAGTGAATTTAATGATATTTATTTCACATTCTAAATTATAGTGACCATGTTCACTGTTTACATTTATGCGATACTATAGCACAAAATTAAATGTAACCTTGATTACATATTCCATATTCCATATTCCATATTCATCGTTTACATTTATTACATATTCCATGTTTGCTTCTCTTGCCACATAGTTTGCTTCACTTGCCTCATAGTTTGCATAATAGGAAGAAGAAGAAAAACTCTTGACATTTTAAGTGCCGTTCTCTCATCATTACTAGCTGCTTTCCTTTTCCATTCAACTGGAACCCATAAAGTTTGGTTGGCATGGAAATTAATAGGCGGAGATAATTTGGTGATGGTGACTGGCCTATGACCTATGTTACATGCATGTCCAAAACTAAAGTCATAATTTTGCTTATGTGCACTATGGCGTGAATTTTAGATGAATGTCTGTAGTTTCGTTGCCACTCTTCATCTATTGTCATTAAAAAGTAATTGTATGTAAGAGTAAAAGTTATGCTATTTATTTATTTTTTCATTTTTTTTACTGTGCGGTATTTCTTGCTAAAAATACTTTATTCTTATTTAGTCATTTAGTCAAACTCCGTATTGCTTTTCCATTAGTGGAAAGTAATCTTGTGGTTGGCAGGCTTCCACCCTGAGTTGAAATCGAAATCTTAACTGAAAATTAAAAATGAAATTTTGATGTGATTACATATAAAAAAAGGAGTTTCATGCTAAGCATTTCGTTTAAATTAAAGGGAAAGAACCTACAGCTAGCCTATAATTCATCACTGAAAATTTTCCTTTTGTTCTCATTGCTTTTGTTCTAGCAGCTTTATATTCCAGTTTAAATCATTGCTTTTAACATATACTTATTATGAAGTTTGGACATTTAAATATATTATGATTTAGAACATGGGTTATCATTTTTTGGGGATGTGATTCTGAGTTCCAAAATTTTACTTTGGGATATGTTCATCAATCTCTAAAAGCAGAACTAAAGGCAAAAGATGACAATTTAGATTAAGATATATTTTTTCTCATACTTATTGTTTATTTTGTGTCATGGTTATGATTCCTTTTGTATTTGTAGTTGATGCTGGATGGTTATCAATTAAGTGTGAGTTGTTATATATAATATAAGATTTTATTAGTGATTACCAATACAGAATAAATAACCTGCTCGGCCTATAATCGCGACCTTTTCTACACCAGTTCACCAATAATATTCTATTGTACATTTATGATGTATCATTCTATCTTATTGTATTTACATTAGACAAGCATTGTATTGTCATACCATAGTTGTTTATGACATTATTCATTCATTAATGGTTATTCTAGCCTCTAACTTACTGATTTATGATTAAACTTTTAGTGTTTCAGATTGGTTGACTGCTAAGGTGATTTTCTAGAAATCATAACATATCCTACTTATTGAGTAACAAACATGAAAATAAAATGATTTTTACTAGTGCTAAATCATTAAATAATAATTTTTGAAGTAGTAGAAATAGTTTAATGCCATATAATAAAAATAAACAAATAGTATTTCACAAATACTAATATAATCGTTTGTTATGCTCACATATCCAGATGCATTTTTTTTTCTTTTTCAGGTTTGCTATTTATTATTTTATTTTGTTGCTGTTTTATCCAGTGTTCTTAGATTCGATTTTCTTTACATGGTATTGGCATTACCAGAACTAAATAGGTATAATTATGAACCATTCAGGTTTGATTGGTAATTTTATTTGGCTTACTTAGGTTTTTCTTTGTAGAAATTCATTTAAATATGTTGAGAGCTAGAACAATAAATCTGCTACAGATGCAAAATTATAATGCATGCACAAAAATTATATGGTTCATTACTTCCTTTTGTGTGTTCTTTTGAGTAGGGAAAATTACTGTCTTTGCTACTTATTATTGCTAAAATTTAATTCTACTTACTGCAAATTCTTTGTACAGTAACTCTTTGAGTGCATTATAAACATTATTTTTATTGACTTTGAGTATGAAAATATATGGTAATTTCCTTCAAACTTTTTTCTAACCATAAGCTATACATGCTCTTGATGTAACTAACAATTGATATCTTAAATTACCAAAAGAATTAAAGATGTTAAAATTATAGCTTCAATATTGTGATTAAAGATTACCATAACCATATCAAAAATATTATTATTAGATATCATAAATATTAACTTTCCATATAACTGTTGCTGAATTTGAAGAACAGAACTCTCATCCGTGATACCGATTGAAAATTAACTAGGAGGTTTGCCGCTAAGGCTTTAAAGAATATAAAAGAGACATGAAATCAAATCAGCAGGTAAAAAATTTTCTATAAATTTTACTTCACGTCTTTAAAGCATGATAAGTTGCTTTAATTAATTAGTAGTCTTTTGATTCAATCGTCCTGAATTTTTGGGCCAATTTTAGGGAATCTCATTTTCTCATATGGTTAGCAACAGTTTACATGTATACCATAGGCTTAATAATGCACAATTTTAACATATTACAAGAGATCAAACTCCATGGTACTACAAGTAACAGCATATTTTGTCTCTATGCATAAATTCTCTTTTCCTTGAACGATAATAACTTCTTGGCAGGTTACATAGAGATGTACAAATTACCCTGAATAGCAAGACTTCCAGTATTCAAGTACATAAAATTGAGATGTTATTATACATTTTATAATCACTGATCATTGTATGTCTCATCCATGCTACAGATCGAAAACTAACCAAGAGGTGACCATTGTGCCTGTAAAGAATATAAAAGAGGCGTGGAACAAAATCAAAAGGTAAATTCTTTTCTATAAATTTACTTTGTATCTTTGAAGTATGTTAAGTTGCCATAACTTATTAGTTCTTTGTTGATTCAGCCTTTCAGATTATTTTTTGGGGTTAATTATAGGCAATTTTATTTTTTGATATGGTTACCAATAGTTTATATACATACCACAGGCTTCAACCTTTTTTTTAAAAAATATTTATTGAAGATGGATAAATTATGATATTAAATGAGGATTTCAACTTATTCATTATTTTGGTTTCTCTGTCCAGGTTATCCTTTTTGATTTTGATAACTCGAGCTCTCTATTTTGATTTCTGTAAAGTTACGTTTTATCCTTCAAATATCCATTGAATTTGGACATTTAGGTCATGTACTGATGGTTAACAGTCCCTTGACCTCGGGAATGGTCAGTTTGGAATCCGTATATCATAGGACATGAAAATTTTGGAAGACAAATAATTCTTATTTTCCGTTTTCTTTATCATCTAGGTCTGTACCAAATAATATTTTTCCTTTTTCATTATAGGAGCAGTACATTGAGGGAACCGTTCATTAAACAAACCTTATCTTGCTTTACTAATAGTTCAGAGTCGAGTAAATAATTTACCAACTCTACAGTGTGAACCTCCATCATTTTTTTTTCTTACATGCAATAGACATCCAATTTTGTGAACTCTCAACAAAGATCTTTTTTAAGAAAATGATATACGGAATTGGTTACTACCTTAACAAATCTATCCCTATAAATAATCCACTTTTTTTTCCTTTGATAAGCATTGATCCTCAATGAGAGGGAGAGATCTCATGTTTGTTTATTATGCAATGACAAAACATGGCTTTTACAGCTCTCCAGCGTTGAATGCATGCTAAAATGCGGTTTTCTCAGCGTCCTTTCATAAATGCGTGTTGACCATAAAGCCAACGTGCCGAAGAGGTACCATTATAAACTATAGGCTTGAAATTTGAGAAGTGTGTTTGACCACAACGACGTGCTGAAGTTCAAGCAACTGCACCTAATGGCCCAGGCTATGACGCAAAAGAAAAGTGGCAGTTTGATGCACACAGGTGATATGAAATATATACAGTTAGTTGTGTATAATCCTGACAGTAGTAGACTAATGCCAGCAATGGGTGGCCATGTATAGTATGTTTGGTAAATACAATTATGGTTTTTGTTTTGATATTAGCTGTTAAAACCTTAAAGGTGGACTGATGACAGTATTAGATAACGGTCAGATATATGGAAGGGTAAATAAGCTAAAGCTGTTCCTTTTTATCATGAAGTGTAATTAATTTTATACATTAACCATTTCAGGTATATTATTGCTCAGTGAAACCAGTGTAAATATAATTTGTGGGCATATTGTACTGTGCGCTTGGATTTTTTTATTCAGTCACTACTGTTTCGTCACATTCTACAAAATCATGTTTCTGATATTTTAATTTTTCTATTCACTAGGATATAATAAGTTGCCAATAAAAATACTACCAAGTGGCTCCTGTCAGTCTTGTAATAACCCGGAAATCTGGGCCAGTTTAAAATTTTTATTTTGGCAATTTTAGCGAATTTTGATTATTTAAAATGAATTATTTTAAATAAAAACGACGAAAATTTATTTTGAATATAATTCGAACGTATATATTTATATTCGTCGTCGTTAGAATATAAATAACTTTTTATAATTATAAAAGGAATCGAAAATGGCGCGGTAGTTCGATAATTCGATTTCAAACTTCAATTGAATGTACCGGGTGCAAAAAAAACCGGATTTTAGAGAAACCAAAAACATTAGGATCTAATTGATAATATCTTTCCAACGAATCCGGCCAATCGAAATTTCATAGCGGGAATCAAAAGATATGTCCGGTTGAAAATTCTGAATAGTCGCTATGGAATTCAGGCCCTTAAAAATGGACATTTTGCAAACGACCTCGGATTTCGACGAAACCACTTTTGTTGGGTCCGTGATGTAAAATTATTGCTAGATTCCAAATTTCATAATTTTCCGAATCAATATGTGAGCGTGGCAAAGGAAAACGCGTTTGACCAGTTCCAGTTGATTTTAATCGACTGGAAATTGGCCATTTTTCAAACGGTCTCAGAATTCGACGAAACTAGTTTTATTAGGACCGTATCATCAATACGAAGCTAGAAAATATTTTTCTGTAATTTTTCGAGTTCGTATGCGACCCCGGTAATTTGAAATATACGTTTAAAATTCAAAATAGTGATTTAAATGTAAATTCAACGGAAACTAATCGAAACGATCAAATCAGCTTGCGATACATATCCTATTGTGTTCGGAATGAGGGTAATTAGCTAAGGACGGCAGGCGGTGGGTCCCGTTTTGCGATCGAATGGTAAAGTAACTTTTCAGAGAATACAAATAAAATAAAATATAAATAATTATATTCATATACACTCACCCCTCTACACTCTCTCTCTTCCTCATTCTCACCGTCGGTCTTTAAATAAATAAATAAAAAAGCGAAACCAAATCGATCGACGATGGCCCTCGCCGCCCACGCCATCGACGCTGCCACCCACCCTAACCTTGCCGTCGACTTCGACGGCAGCCTCGACGCCCTCCACTTCCTTTCTCGTTCGCAAACCCTAACCCTAGAACACCCCCAAACCGCAACTCCACCAACCACCTCCGCACCTGCGTCGACCGCCGGAGCGCCGCCCCTGCTGGCCGCCATCTCGACGTGGACACCCCCCTCTCTCCAGCAAACATCTGTGAGTTTTTATTTTTAATTTATTTTATTCTTTTTCCTTTTATGCTTTTACTTTAAATTCGATTTTAGCAAAGTTAGATATTTTAAATATATGATTTGGTGATTAAAAATATGATTTTTATATTTTTAAAGTATTAAAAATATAATCTTTGCTATGGAGAGGATGTAAAAATACGATTTTTGTTTATGTAGAGAAGTAAAAATATAATTTTTACATGATAGAAATATTAAAAATAGCATCTTTATATGGGTAGCAAAATAAAAATGTAATTTTTATAGTGATAAAAGTGAAAAGACGATATTTTTAAAAGTGAAAAGACGATATTTTTAAAAGTGAAAAGACGATATTTTTAAAAGTGAAAAGACGATATTTTTGAAATAGAAAAGATTAGATTTTAAAAATAGAAAAGGCGAGATTTTTATATATTGAATAAAATAATAAAAATTCGATTTTTATATATTGAATAACAAGGTAAAAAAATCGATTTCTATATGTTGAATAGCATAGTAAAAATTCGATTTTTACATATGTAGTGGCTACAACAACGAAGATGACAAAAATGTGATAGCGATGAAGATTTCTATCAAAAGAAGAGTCAAGATGATTGGATAGCTATCTGTGAGAACTTCTCACTCTTCAATTTCTTTTTCTAGTCATATATATATACTAGGATGCAGACGGTGCTTAGTAGCACCCGACACAATCGTCCAGAGACCATGGACTTGTTTGTTTGATTGCAAAAATTAGTTAGATTATTTGGTTGAATTGAATTGTTTGGTGAAATGAAATTGGATTGATTGATGTGTGAATGGCGTGGGCCTTCACTAGACCGGGGATAAGGCTAGGCCTCGTCCCGTTTCTAGTATCGTGCCGTTATGCCGCCGAAATTTTCTAAAATATGTTAGAAAAATAAAAATATCATTTTATTGAATGAATGAACTGAATAGAACATTCATAAGTTAAATAAAATATTTTATCGTTAAAATTATAGTTTTAGCGTGAATGTGAATAAATAAATATTCATTTACAAACCAGACGGTTTGTTTATGTACACCTATTTGAAGGACATTGATTGGGTCGATAAATTTTACACATCGCCCAACTGCACAAATAAAATCTGTGTTTGATTGTTTGAAACCCCACACGGGTTTTGGGATGATATTTGACATACACTAATCCCGATTGTTTAGTTGTATGTCGATCGATTGATTGACAGGCTGTTATAAGCGTTGAATATTTATATTTGATGCTTATACAGTGTAGAATGCACTTTGGATGATGGTTGATTATTCATCGTTGTTGATATATATATGTGTTGTAGAAAATCCATATAATTAACATTATATGGTAATTGATTGGGCCTCATTCCAGTTTTGAAAAAGAAATATTTGAAAAAGAAATATTTGAAATAGAATATTTGAAAATAGGAATATATGAAGCCGTATTGATTAGATTGACGCCATTTTGATGTGAACGATATTTATATCGATTTTATTCATTTTAAAATGCATATTGAAAAGTGATTTCGAAAACGCATATTTTGAAATGAAATCGAAATGAACTGAATATAAAACGATTTCGAAATAAATTGAATATATAATGAATCCGAATTGAATGGAAAACGAATTTGATTTCAATTGAATAGCAAACGAAACGAATTCGAATTTAATTGAATAGATAACGAATTTGAATTGAATATAAAACCAATTCGAATTGAATTGAAAACGAATTCGAATTGAATTGGAAACAAATTGAAATGAATTCAAATTGAATTGAAATTTGAATTGAATAGAAATGAATTTTAAAACGAATTTATAAAGAAGAATTCAATTTTGATTTGAATTGAAATGGAAGTTGAAATTGCTTTTGAAACGAATTGAAAACTATTTATATAATTCGTTTTAAATAGCAATCGACGAGATATATATTATATATATTATATATATAATATAATGGCCTGAATAGAACGCGCCGCGCCGCGGCAATTCGCGAATTTCGACCATTTATTTCAAACGGACATTACGGGAGATCCGACCGTCGGATTCTCCGAAAACCGGAACCGTTGGGTTCGTATCGAAAAGAGCTTTCTAACGAATATTAGAAATTTGAAATCTAACGGTTGGATTTGGAATTATGTCCAAATCAAATTTAAAAAAGGTCGCTGTAAGTGCAGTTCGATGGCCATTGATGGAAATCGACTGTACGGGCCTTGATAAAATTATTAAAAATAATAATAAATTGTGTAAAATCATAAGAAGTGATTTAGAAAGAATTGGGATGAAAAACTCCATATTTGAAAAGATAAAAATAGATTTTTATCGAAATGAACTAGTTTTGAACTGGAATTATAATTCTATTTATTTTTAAATAAATAAATTGAATTTAAAAAGGGGTTTTAAAAATAACCAGAATTTCCAATGATTGCATTGGAGTGGATTTGAATCGAAATTGTCTTCGGAATATTTCGATGTTGGAATTCGTGATCATACAGATGTTGTTATGGAAATTTGAAAGGTATAGATATATATCGTTATTTCCAATACGACATTTGTTAATCGTAGAATTTGATATTGAATATAAGCCGATATATTTTCTATTCAGAGCCTTGTATTGAATATCAAATGTGATTTGGGTTTGTCTTGAATGGTGTCTTCATTAACACTGTTCTTGAACCCAGTTGAGAAAAGATTAAATCTTTTTATTTAGATTTAATGAAATGTACCAATTAAATAATATTTAATTGGAATTGAATTGATATTGATTTTTGGGTCTATCGTGGACAGTGTTTAAATAACACTCGTTCTTTAACCCGATAATTAATGGAATGTGATTTTGGGTTTATCGTGAACCGTGTTTTAAATGACACCGATTCTTTAACCCAGTTAACGATTAAAACTAAGTGGAGTTTTAATGAATCTTTAATTAGATTGAAATGATCGAGAATGGAGTATCACCAGTCTTGCTCCAGGCGATAGTTAAATCTTTAATTAGATTTGAACGTGAAATGGTAATTGAATTTACCGATAACACCGTGGTGTTAGATATGAAGTACTACCAGTTTTACTACATGGGATGAATAGGTTGGGATTGGGAAATTAAAACCAATGATTACTTCGGTAAGGTTCGTTAATCCCGACTAGTTGAATCGAAGTTCAAAAGATAGATTAAAGAATAAATTCAAGGAATTTATCTTGGATAAAATTAATGGGAACCTTTCCCTATGAATGTGAAATTCAGAAACTAACTGTCGGTTAGCTAAGCAGAATGGTTTCCTGGATATTGATCTGATGTTGGTTTCGGCCTTCGGGGTTAATATTTGGGGAATTATTCTCTTGATTAATTTACGGTTAGTGACTGATGAATTGGAATGAGGAGTATGTTGTGTTTGTGTAACACTTATTTAAAATATACGCGAGTTATTCGGAAAGACCGGGTTTATCCCATTCTGAATAACTGATACGACGATAAGTCGAAGATGAAGACGATGGTCGAAGACCGGAAGTCTTCACGTCATTTGGGTGATTACTGATGATCTTGATTGGGCTGTACTCCCAAGAAGATGGAAACAGTTGGTGATCGTCCAGACGTACTTGGAGATCGATGGATATGCGGGGTACTAGGTGCCTCCGGTTTCGTTCAGCCCCAGAACGGACTTGTAAATGGACTGTGTGTCTGACATTGGATTTTAGTCCGTGTGATTGATCTCTATTAAATATATATCTGTTTGGCGGCGGAGAATTTATTCTCTTGCTTAACGCCCTTCTCTGAGACGTACGAGCTCAGAGGTTATATACTGATGGATATCAAACGCATGGAGTGAATTGCCTGTGTGGCATGCCTAAGTGGCAATTGATCAAGGCTTCTGTTGAAAAGCAAAGTCTTGTGATTGATGATCGAAGCACGGCCTTCGTGGCGTAGCTTTGTGTAACGTTTACTTCGCGAGTTTCACACCCCGGTTGTGAACCAAAAACGGGAGACGGACCTCAGGGAGGGCATGCGTTTCTTTCTAGCTAGGGTGGTGTCAGTGACCTTCCAGCCCTGACATTTATATACTTTTCACCTGTGTGGTTGTTGCTGTTGCGAGGCGCCTTGGTTTGATCGGACGATCCGGGTCCGATGGAGTCATTCGTTGGCTCATTTACGCCCCAAAGGGCGGGGAAACGTAGTGTTCAGGCATAATAATCCACATCGGTGGACCGGCCCTGACGATCTAAAGGGTTGATGCGTTCTGATCCCGAGGCTCGGGCTAGAGAGTCTCGAATCGGTTGAGGACTATCTTTTGCCTCGGTTCACAGACGGAAATCCAATTTCCAAATACGTGACATTTGCGGTTTTATTTGTAGAACCTAGTATGGCGACATGATATATGGTACCCATGCCGCCTATGATTGATACTTATGATTTGAAGTTGTTTTATACACTATGCACTTATAATAGTATCAAATGATTTGTTTTAAACGTATCAAGAATTCTTTGGCTGTTATAACGGAAAACCCTATCCCCCGGCTTGCGTTGCATTGTGTGATAGGACCTGGGTCTTATAACAGCTTCATTTTTCTTTATTTAGCATTGCGCTGTTTGTTTTATGCACTGGTATTCTTGGGAGGAAACCCGTTCCGTGTTATACGGCGTGGTCCCTTGATTTACCTAACTTTAAAATAAAGATTACTAACTGTTTTAGTTCTCACACCAGTCACATGACTGACCTGGAGTTTATTGTTTTAACCTAAACTCTGGGTGCCCCTATTTTGACACGGGCAGCTAGTAGTTTTGGTTTTACAGATTTATATTCACAGGATCCTGGTTTACAGCTGGAACGGTATCCGGAAAGCTTTGTATCCGTATACCTCTTCTAGTTGTGTATTGTATTATTTTCCGCTGCTATGTATTTAAATGTAATTTAAATCTCTGATATTCCTGTGTAATATTCATTTAAACTCTGTATATTCTTGTAATCTGATGCATTGTTGTAATATACAATGAAATGTTCTTCCGTCTGCGTTCTGATTTGTCGTGTTCTCAAACGATAGGGCATTTCGAACGGTCTGGGTCGGTTTAGCGACTGGTTCAGACCGAGCGAAATTCCTTCTCGTCACAAGTCTCTTTTTGCAGTCGCACAAACTTCTATATTTGGTCATAAATGGTTAATATTAAGCTCTATATTTGGTCATGTATTGTTAATATTTTTGAGAGTGAGCATTAGCGATATTGTGTAACTATGCATTATTATTGGACACAATAAAGTTGCAATGGAACCTTCATCCATTATGATGTAATGAAGTAAATAGTTAATTTGTGGATATTCTTATTTGGTGCTATAAAGACAGTGGAAAAATATTATTTACCAAGTGGAAAATAAGTAGTGGCTTTCAACAAAATATTTGTTGCTTGATCCATTGAACGATCTTATGTACACAAATCAAAATACCTTTTAGCTTCCTTATAGAATATACTTAATTGTGCATATCTGCATATCTGCTTTCTACCATGATTTCCGTTTATATAATGAGTGATGGTAGTGCATTCAACCTTTGCTTTGGAGATAACTTGAATATGACTATTATTAGAGCTGTTATGGTAACGGTAAATTTACCATTACCATATCATTACCAGTCGATCGGTAATCATTTTTTTATTGAAATCGGTATACCAGTTAAAACAGTAATGATAAATTTACCATTTTTAATCGTAAATTATCGGTACCATTTCTTCAATCAACAGCAACGGTAATTTTATCAGTTAATTTAAAACATATGTATTCTTATCTGATATGCTCTATTACATGCATTTAGAAACAAAGAAATGATTATGTTTAGTTCAATACTCAGATGATATTATTTCAGGTACACTTTATTTTCTTTTTTATTTATGTTTTTTATAAACTGATACTACATATAGTATAATAAAGATGCACTGTGTATAAAAAATATGTCAAGATATAAACTTTAATGGATAAACGGTAATTTACCATTACCAGTGTGACGGTTACCAGATTATCAGTATATCAGTCTTCAGTTTACCAGTCAATCCGTAACGGTAAACAATTTTGACTTAACAGCAAAAACGGTATGGTAATGATATTTGCCAAATGGTAACGGTAATCATTACCGTAACACCCCTAACTATTATTGATTGCATATCACTTTTAAAATGTCATCAACAATGTTGGTGCCATAAAATACAAATGAGTCTGAAAACTAAGCTCGAAGATGGAAGAAAATGGTGCTGAAAATAACTTGATTCACAATTGACTAAACAAGTGTAATGTTTCCAAATTACGCGTGTTAGGTTACAGAAATCATCTATTTGAAATTTATAATATGTCACTACTTAGTAACAGTAAAAAGATGAATTGGTTTGTTTCTTCAGTGGTAACTGTTTTCCCATATCAACTTTACAACAGTATGGCAATTATTTGGGAAAGCTCCATCGCCAACAAAAAGATTGCTCTAGCACAGTTTTCAAGGTGGTAGATGTTATTATGAAGTACATAGTGCACATTATTTAGAGACATAGGAAACAAATTATCTTTTTGGTCAATGTACTTTTGTTTCAGTTTACTAATAAAATCCTTATTTGATTTTTTGTATATATGGGTGTGCATTGTAATTTATACATGAAACCACCAAAGCTTAGTTTAAGATATTTGTTTTATTTGATAAAGTTATCATGCATATGCATATAGATTTAAGGTTGTACTCACATATATTATCATGGGTTGGACTGGTATTTTACCATGTGAATTTGCATATAAACCAATATATAAATCATGTCTATGTATGTGTGTATATGGCTGAAGTTACCTTTTGTTTTCAAGGTTAGTGACACTGCAAAATTGTTTAACGTTTTTCCACTTTTGGTATCTCTAAAAAAAGCACATGGCTTTTTTCTTTCTTTCTTTCTTTCTTTCTTTCTTTTTTTTTTTTTTGCTTACTCCATATCTCATTCTTATGTCTGCCAATATTTATGTTCTATAATCTGAGAAATCTTCAACTTGAACAGTGCTTAGTAACCGTTAACTCAAGCTTTGTTTGCATCTGCTTTATCGTTATGCATGTGTCGTTGATAGGCCACTTAGTTAGCAATATGTTCATGTTACATGTTTATTGATCAACTGACATAGTTTTCTTTGTGCTATTACAATCAAAAGTATAGCTACTTTGTGTCGAAATTTTATGACTTTTTCCCAGTTTATTCAGAATATAACTAGAAAATAGAATACAATGTGGTAATCATCTCTATGAATATTTAGTTATCAACTCCATTCAGTCAACATTATCAATTTTAGTACCGCTACATATGGTGTTTATGTACGTTGTTACTTTCCCATGTTTTTAGCTCTTATAGATTAATTGTTCGACTAGCACGTTTGGACATAATTTTTACACGCAAATACAAGAAGATAAGTGAACCATTTTACTTTCAACTACATAGTAGAATAAAACGCGTTTGGATCTAATTTAAATATATAAATGTTTTATTATCAATAATATCTTGACACGCATCATCAAGAAAATCATTTTATGATTTCATATATGATATTTCAAAGTCCCGTGTGCGTAGCACGGGTTCGCACTTATATGGAGAATAGGGAAGTTTAGGAGCGACCACTCATAATTCTACATTAAATAAGCCTTAAGCATGTCAAAAATGGGTTATGAGTTTTTCCTCTTTGGTGGCTCGACATACTTAATACTGGTCTAATACATTACTATAGTGGTTATAGGATCTATTCATCACAAAGTACAATAAATATATCAGTCACAATAAATAGAACAACAAACATAGGCATAGATATACATACATAGTGTAGTACCGAAGAGGTGATACACACAATATACAAATTTATACATTGCATCCCCATCTAAAGAATATGCACATCTAAGTCAAAATGTTAAGAAAGAAAGAACACCAAAAACTAAGTGACTAGTCCCAAAAGTTGATAGGAAAGTCCATGATGATACTGCTAAACAAGGCCTAGAAACCTACTTACAACTTAGTTTGGCCGGGCAATGATTATACTAGTCAAGTTAGTTTGATTATATGATTAGCAGTAATGATGAGTGTAACATAAGGGAAGCATTCCTTTATCCATAAATAAATTAATTAATTGTGCTAGCTCTAATCATAAATAAATGCAGTCGTTTACGTTAAGTTTAATTACTCAAATTTACTTATTTAAAATTTAAATCTAAAAAAACGCAGGAAAAATGCCTCATAAAACACAAAAACATAAATCATAGGAACTCCATTTGAGAGTTTAGAACAAAATAATGAAAATCACCATATTCACGAAATCCATAGATAGTTTAAGCTAGACAACACACACACACACACAAACACACACACACACACACACACACATATATATATATATATATATATTAAATCTTATGAAAATACTAGTGATATGATAAGAAAATACAAAAGTATCGCAGATTTGGATCTAACCCAGATTGGCCAGCAGAAGCTAAGTTGCATGTGTATATCACAAATGACTGAAGCTTTGTATGCATAATATCTCATATTTTGGTATCAACAAGGACGACCTGAGGGTGTGGCCTCACAGCCTAGATAGACAGCCCGAAGGTCAAACACAGATGTCTCGAAAGCCCGATCAAATGACCTAAAGGTCTAGTACTGGCACAACTATAGAATGTGCCACAAACCCTTAGATAGTTACCCGAAAAGTGGTAATCATGCATCTTATACCATCCATTCTTACTCATCGGTTTACACCTAGCAAGTCCACTCCACATTAGGAAAAAGAAACACATAATCACAAAAATAAAATAGGTTCAAATGGAAAAAACTAGAATTAATCGAAATAGTAAACCTATGTGTCTCATACCACACGGTTTGCTAACTTGTTTAAATACCAACCTTGCATTCTCGATTAATGCATAATTGTATGATGTTATATAAGAAAATATTTTATAGAAAAGTCAGGTTTTATTTTGTAAAATATTACAAAAAGCGACTTGGTGATTTATTTATAATTTAGAATATATTATTATCATTATTTTTATGTAAAAACACTTTGAAATTATTATACTTAAAATGGTAAGAATTTATTGTAAAATACCTTTGAAAATAAATAATTAGAAAGTCTTTCCCATATGCTCGAAAATTAACAAGAATGCGACACAGAATGAATCATTAATATCCAATAAAACCTCAAACTATGGATTCGCAAAAACTCGGGATCCTATGTGCAAAAACTGTCCAAGACAATCACGAATAGCATATAACTTGAATATAATCGTCCAAAAAACTTCTGACTTATACTCAAATTTCTTAATAAAACCATGTCAACTAACAGAAGAAAATTCATGATTTGAAATTGTATCAAGTGAGATATAGAACTTATAATATTTACAATGAATTAAGCATAAATTCGTGCTTGAAATTTGCTTGAAGAAGCATTAAAGACTAATGCACAAAGGCACCTAAAATGACACATTATCTAGGCATTTTACCTTGGTTATGTTAACACATGAAGCGACCTGTGTCGACACAACTGCTTCCTGTGTCATCACAAGGCACAAAAATTGCCCAGGTAATCGCAACCCTCTTGGATTGCATTTTGACACAACAAAAAGAGATGAAAATAATTTTAGATTCTTATAAAATGTGGCATGCACAATACACATAACACAGGCTATCAACAGAAACAAGAATTTCAGAATCCATCATGGATTGGGGAAGGCCATATGTCTACTCTGTTTTCAGGAATTTAGAATACATTAAATGATTTCAACTAAATATCTCCTTAATCATAAAAAAAACATGAATATAAACTAGAATGTGTGAGGGAATGCTTACCTTAGATTTCCAACAAGATTAAAGTTGAAAACTTCACAATTTTTTTTTTATCAATTTGGAGGCTTTGAGGCTAAGTTCAACACCTGAGATTGACATTATAATCACATGCAAAGGTAGTTCCAACTAGTTGTAAAAAAATTACAAATCAAAGAGAAATTTGTAATAAATTATGGTTTGTAAGTTGATTACCTATCTTTAATATTATTTCAATACTTATCTTCACTTTAGATTCGAATTTGAGCTTGGGATTTTAATTTTCCAAGAGGAGAATGTACTCTCGTTCTTTTTACTGTTAACACTATTGGAGAAGAAGAAGGAAATGTTTTCTTGAGAAGTGTGCGTACAACATACTACCTTCTCTATAAATTTCCTCCCTAATCACTCTTTTTGGTCTAAATAGGCCTAATTAGGAGTGTTGATGGGTATCTAGGTTTTGAGGACAAGGTTAAGGGCTATATCATGTTAACTTAACAAAATGCACGTATGTTATACCCCTTTTACATCTAATTTCATCATGATAACTTAGGATTAATAAAAGTTTACACTAGTAAAAGTTTACTACATGTTATACAATCATTTTACCCAATATTAATATTTCTTTATGCTTACATTCTACAAAATTCACATTTTAAAAAATTTACATTTTAAAAAATACACATTTTAACGTTTCATTTTGTGCAAAAATTCATATTTATAAAAAATTCATAACACTTTGTTATCACTAAAAAACTTTTATACCCTCTTACAACACATTTTTAGTGTTCAACTAAATGTTTTTACCTCACGTTTACATGTTCTAATTACCTAATTTTGTCATAACTTGATCAAAAATACAATTTTTCCCTATAATTTTACTGTTTATGCTTATTTTACAATTTTTTGAAATGAAACTTATAGGAAATTTATTAATTCCTATTTATCCTTATTTCACACACATTATAAAATGTATAAACCTTATTATCCACTTATTAAGTTCTAAAATCATCCCATACACATATTTCAAATTTGTTTTGCACAAATTTCTCCCTAAACCCAAAATTCTTCACTAAGCCCCAAGTTTAATCATTTCCAATAATTAACATTCCATATATCTAAAATTATCCTAAGGGATAATCAAAACCCAAACAAAAACTTATTCCAATAATTTATTCAAACCATCCTTCCCAAATATTAATTTCAACCTTATTAATTAATTATTTTCCCTTATTATAATATGTTAATAATGTCATTAGAAAATATTCACAAAATTGGGTTGTTACAATGTCTTAAATTATACCCATAATTTCATCTATGTTTTTTCATATTACTTTACTTAAACAATCCCATTATTCCACACAACTAAGTTATTAGGATTTGTAAATATTTTGGTCAAATCGTACAGTATTTAGATAAAACCTAAATAATTTAGCATGATTTAATTTTAATTAGATAATTTTAAATGTATATCTAATTATATGCAAAATTAAGTTTTAGTCATATGATTGATTTACATCATAACTGAAACGACCCGCAAATCCGTACCCTTTGAGTCGACTGATAACACTACATGTCCAACCCAAATGACACAGAAATACGAACCATTATTAGAAAGAAGTTAGAGGGTGAGGAATAGAAAGAAAGAAAAATTAGAATAGAAGAAAACGAAGATCACAAACTCACAGCGGAACGAATAAAATATATTAGATAATATAACCTTGAAGCACAAATCAGTATTTGTAGATACATACCATTATCAGAGCACAACGATTATCTCTGGAACAGTTATAAACACCTATTTCCAGATACAACAAAATACACAGCGGAAAATATGATAGTCTATAGCTAACTGGTGAAGCCTCCTGCTTCGAGCTCCTCCAAGTGAATCTGAAAAAAAATCCCGACTACTTGACTGCCCGTACAAATTTGGGCACCCAAGAGTTTAGGGAAAACAAACAAAATAAACTCTGGGTCAGTCATGGGACTGGTGTGAGTAAACTCCAACCATTGGTTTAACTTTCAAAAATCCTTTCAAAAGAAATGATAATCGTAAGACCAATCCACACATAAACACGGATGGTTTTTACCTTACGATAACCCAAAACACTTTGGAAATCATATATTATCTGATATTATAATAATGTCTAATCACAAGTAATTAAAATCTAGTAGAACGCTTGCATCTCACGCTCTACATATATAATATACAATCAAACTCGCAGGCACTTATTGGATATTGGATTCCAACTTGACAAGGTATGGGACCACCTTCCGAACGTGTATCTCTAGAGGCAAATACACTGGGTTCAACAAGAACATCTTGCAACCCGGCCCACACATGACCGACCACTCATTTCGCTTGAGTGTATCGAATGTATATCACCGACGGTTGGGATCAGCAACCGTCTCCCGATAAGGGACAGCATTGATAGATTTAAGAACAAAAGGAATTTCTCTAGATAGGTGATCATACATCCTAATGGGTGCGACCCACATAGCCATGCTGCCTGCCCGATTTTTGTCCACTTCCGGGTTGATGAGGCTTGAGGTTTGAATTACCTTCCAGAACATCTGGCCATCATTCACTTTGAATGCCACATCGTCAGATCCATCGGAAATCACTAATTGATTCCCACAAAAATACTCAGATTGTTAGGCTAAAGAAGTTTCCCTTCTATGCCACCAACTTCGTACGTTTGAAGGAATCAACGTACGTAACCCCCTTTGGAAATACTCTGTCAAACACTCGTCCATACAAGTTGTCCTGGGTCTGGACAAACCGAAGGCACCATCCCGTAAACAGGATAGCCCTTGCATAACTCCGTCTTCAATTTTCTTCAGCATAAGTTGCTTCATAACGCTTACGCCAATACAGAGTGGTTTTCAGATATCAAATCTGATCCCGGTCTCTCCATATTGACAACGGAGGTATAAAATAAGTCAAAACTTTGATAGTCGGTGATTTAACTATCAAAGAATATCCATGCAATCAACGGTTCTATTTCCAAATGGAAATTTTATCAATCAAGCATCAAACAACACTGGGCCCTTTTTATATTAGTTCTTTATTACATTTTCATTCCCAATTCCCCTTTTCCACCTTTCGTGTTCTTTCAAAGCTCTATTTTCTCTCTTGATTATTGGGAAACCTTTCCAATATATATAATTCCTTTATTGAGAAAATATCTTTTACTCCAGTTAGAAAACATTTCTAAATCCTTTGAATTAACTGATGTTATAAACATCGTTATTATAATTCAAATCATAAATCATTCGTTAACTAACGATATCACTAACCAACCCTCGCTATCGAGCCTTAACCATTTTCTCCGTCAATAATGCAGTCAGTCAAGTTGGGGTATAATTCTCTCTCAGACCTTAACTGAACGACATTCTTAATTTTGAAATAGTCAGAACTCACGGCTTTGAACCAAACATTGCTTTCAACAACAGCGTTAAAACCGCTGTCTAGCATTATAGGACACTTATCATAATCATAGCATTAAGATTGCTATTAAAACAGTTATTATAACGGCAGCGTTAAAAATTGCTATTTAGAATAAAATACCGTGTGCGGCGCACACGCTTCCGTTGTTCATTTATAAACTCTGTTTATTTTAAACAATTCAAGTTCTTCTTTAAACATATTTATAAACTATACCTTCTTCTAACCACTTAATTCGATTTCTATAAATCCCCTTTTTATTTACAAAATATTTCCTTGTTTTAAACTATTTATTCTTTTATTTTAAGCATTTGAAAATCTTCTTTTAAACTTTCCTCTGTAATTTGCTAAATTCGGATCCATTTCCAAATATTGGTTTCCAAACCGATACTCACTTTCAAATATACATTCATATTTGAACTCACCTTTTGATTTATCCAATGGTTAATGATCCACTTAATTTATATCTTTATTTATAACTTTTTTCTTGGTTTACCCAATGGAATAGGTTTCCATTTGCAACTAAATGAAAAAGAAATTATTTCTAATTTGGAAATAAACTCTGCTTCTAAATTCTAATTTCCTTTTTTACATTCGATGATATTTTACGGTATCTAAAATATCAGGTTCCTAAGGCCAGAGTAAACACAACACACAAATTCAACCATGGATAATGTAGCATAACATATATCACCATCAAATAAACAGTAAATAAAATGTTGAGGGATCCAGTTGGATCCCTCCAACCTGTTTCCCTGCATCCACAGATGTTAGTAACATCAAAAATATCGCATTAATGGAAAAATCAATCAACGATGTGATTATATCAACCAATTTATCAACTATTCAACCAAGCAACCATTTCATAGTATAAAATAAATTTAAAACTCGTTTATATAAAAATATAAACGAGGAAGAGTTAGTGAGTTTACTCACCTTGTTCTGCAGTTGACGGTTCTGCTTTAGTTTTCGTTTAAATCAAACGACCTTTGATTTTGTTATGAAATCCCAGTAGCCTCATTCTTAGCGGAAATAGTTCTACACAGTATATTTTGTTGCTATGGTTCCAACGGCTTCGGTCTCATTCAATTCCTTTTTATTTACTTAATTCTTGGTAAGTCACGGCGAATACTTCCTCTCTTGCTACCGTACAAAATCGCGACTTCAACCCGAAACTGTGCTCCAACTTACTGACCAGTACAAACCCCGCTCCAGTTCCTTTCATCATCAGGACCGAACATACCATCTTCTAAACTCAATACCCTTTCTCCAATCCTGGTTTTAATATGCCATGCATTATTCCACTTCTTCCACTTCCAAAGAACTGTCAATGCCCCTACTTTAAACCCAAAACGCAGCAATACCATTCACTACAAAAACAACCCGCCTCTACCCTTTGCATCCAAGATAAGAACGATACTACCACTTCACACTAACCCACAACCGACTTTGCCTGTAGAATCCCTCCCCACCGTCGCTACTTTCCTCCACAAACTCCATGCCATTACCACTGACAGCCATAGACGAGTTTAAGTCCATCATCACCACCTCGTTATTCCTTCTTCTTCTTTTTATATCCAAACTCCATGTTTTTCTTCTTCCTCCCATAGCCGACGTCTCCAGAGAGTGTCGGAGTCGACCCCACCTTGATCGATCACAGACGCAACCTCCCCCTTTCCACTGCCGTAAGCCTCGCTCCCCAACTTGTTGCCTATCACCGCAAATCCCCAAGTGAACCTCACGACTTTGAGGAAAAATCCAACTAAGACGCTGCTCCGATCGTCGATTAGGAGGTAATGGTAGTCTCGTCTTGGCCAGGCGCAGGAATTTTGTGTTGGGTGATTAGGGAAATTTGGCTTTGATTATTGAAATGATTTTGTACCCTACGTTTGGGGTGGAACAATGAATTTGTTATTCACGGGCCTAAATACCGAACGTTAATATGCATGTATTTATAAAGGGGAAAGTTTGGTGGCTACGCAATTGAAAATAGCTGCAGAAATAGGGACAAGTAGACCGGTGATTTACATTGCTTTGTCTGTACGATTCTAAAACCTTGGCGACAAAGGAATTTGATAATAGCTGTGGATAGGTCGGCTTGGAGTGTCATCTCACATTCCGTAGGACATTGAAAACACGGACAACAAATGTTTGGTCTGTACTACGTTTTAAATATAGAGTGGCATTTTATTTTGTTTTTATATTATACGAAACTTAGCGATGAAGTATCCAGCAAAACTAACCACAGTCGACTTCTGTCTACCGATAACAAACTAATTTTTGGTGAAAAAAAGTATTGCGGACCCAATGGGACAAGTTTCGTCGCGTTCTGACATCGTATGAAAAAATTTCCCTTATAAAACCGGAAATCAACACGCGTTTAAATTTTTCATGATCACCAGATAATTCAAAACAACTTGAAACTGCGAACACCGACAATAACTTTTCGATACGAACCCAACGGCACTAGTTTCGTCGCATTCTGAGACTGTTTCCCCGGTAGGCCATTTTTACCGCGAACCGCCCTACCCTTTTTAACGCCCAATTTTCCCATCTCTAAAAATAACAAACTATATACCTATCCTGACTATAATCGATGCTACGAACTCACTGGAACTGGTTTCGTGGCCTGATTCGATCGTCTGTTCAAGTTACACTCTAATATCCCTTTATTCAGTTGAATTAATTTAATTGCACTGAACGAGCGTTTACGGCTACCGTGGTCACATACGACATCGGTTTTCCACGCCACTCACCACCGTACAATAATTTAACGATACGGTCCCCATGAAACTGATTTCGTCGAAAACAGAGTCCGTTTGCAAAACGGCTATTTTAACGCGTATATTTTAAATAACGATTTCCACAGCGACTATTTCAAAATTTGATTTGGCCATAACTTACAAATTATAACCCGAAATCTAGATTTTCCTCTTTCATATGAAAATTATAATCAATATGGTTCCAACGTGTCTTGTTTCACAGAAATCCGATTTATATCGGATCCTGTATTCTCAGTTGAAGTTCAAAACTCTATATTACGAACTGCCGCGCGATTTCGAGCTCGTTTTATAATTATATTATAAATTAACGTTCAAACTTCGTTTTATAAATAAATTCATTATAAAATCCTTTATATAATTCAATTAAAATATTTAAACTAATTTAAATATTTAGAGTTCAACGGCTAAAAATCTGGGTCGTTACAATAACATAAAGACGATAAAATATAATTTTGCACAGACAAAATTGGATATGTTGTGTTGGGAGATTGTAACACCCATAATTTTAAATATTATAATTAACAATCCTAAGAATACTTAATTTTTAAAGTGATAATTAAGGGAAACGGGTTATGCCGTTGCGTTGATCTCGAAATTCTGCTTGGAATAGAGTCCGAGTTTTCGTAAATCGGACTTCGTATGAGGAAGTTATGGCCCTCGGAAGTTTCAGCAATTTTATATAAATTAAAACAGTTTAGAATAATAAATTCAAAATTCAAATTCAAACAGGGAAGAAGCTTGGCGGGAATTATCCCGCCCAAGGGCCAAGTCAACCAGGGGGTCGACCTGGGGGTCGACCTACCTCCCTCGGGCAGATCTGAAATGCGACGATTTCTGACTCTGTGCTGAGTCATTAGGGCTGATGTGTCTGTTCTAGATAACTCTATATAGTCTGGATGGTTGGATTTGCTCCTATGATAATCTAACGGCTTAGGTTGATTTAAACTTCTATAAAAGAGTGCCTGGACTCAAACCTTAAACCTAAACAAAAATTGTCTCTTGGCCACTATGCTGCTGCTAGGATAGTTCTCCTTCCTAAAGCTTAGGGATTAGCGAGTCAAAATTCTAATTCAAAAGACGAACAAATCATTCTCTTCTCTAACCTATCTTTGTGAGTACAATTTCTTTCACAAAATAATTAATAAATTAATTATGATGAGTTATAATTGGAATTATGAGAACATGTCTGTTGAATCATGTGACGTTGCTTAACTTTTTATCGTTTGTTGGTGAACATACGACAGTTTTGTTAACTTATGTTGGTAGATTTATTTCATATGTCCAATCACATATGTTTAACTTGATTCATTTTATGACATCAGTTTATATGCAAGTTTAGGATGTTAAATCATATGCTAGTTCGTTTGTGAATCTTATGCAAGTTTGGGATGTTAAATCATATGCTAATTTGTATGTGAATCTTATGCAAGTCTGTTTTTACATATGCTAGTTTGTATGTGAATCTTATGCAAGTTTGTATGCGAATTATACACAAGTTTTTGTGTAAATCAAGTATATACATATGCTATTTTATATGCAAAACATGTGATATTAGTTTACATGTTTGATTCATGATGGTTGTTCATATGTCTAAACACATATGCTAGATTTGATTATTTTGTGACATTTACATGTCTAAATCATATGCAAGTGTAAATGTAAATCTTATTTTACATGTCCAAATTATATAGGCAAGTTTATATATAAGTTTGATGTGAATCATATGATAGTTTATATATAAGATTGTATGCGAATCATATGTAAGTTTTAATTTACATGTCTAAATTGCATATGCAAGTTTAATACAAGTTTGTATGTAGATCATATGCAAGTTTATGTGAAAATCATGTTCATATATGCAAGTTCACCTTTATGTGTATAGATCTATGCAAATCATATCTTATATAACTTGATCCATGTCAGTTGGTAGCTTATGCAAATTATGGCTATTGTCTATGTAAGTTATTGATTATGCAAATTTATGATTATTATAATCATGCAAGTTTTGATCCATGCTAGCGTATTCTTATTTGCAAGTTAGATCTATTTTTACGTGTTATGCAAGTTGTGATGTTTTTGTGAGTTAGGCTATTTGCTAGCCTATGTATTATATGTATTACACGTACGAACAACGTGGGGGCAATGGGAAAATATTAAATATTAATATTGTGAAAATTGGCATAAAATGGGTTAAAAGCATATAATAAATTTGAGACATTAATTGGCCTAATTTATATGCATAGAAATTATGGACATAATTTAGGTGACAATTATGGACATAGATTAATTTGGAAGTTATTGACAATTTGAAATAGGGATATTAATTCAAATATTTGGAAGTTATTGACAATTTGAAATAGGGATATTAATTCAAATTGGGATTGAATAATAATGTGTAATAATAATAAACTCCTGAGACACGAGGTTAGACTGGTTTGTGGTATAAGACAGCCCGGAACCACCTGCACCCAGCAACCACAAACGGTAGTATAATGTGAGAGGTCGAAGGAATAAATAATGAGTAATAAATGCCTAAGACACGAGGTTAGACTCGTTTGTGGTATAAGACTACTCAGTCCCGCCCGACACATCCAGCAACCGCAAACGGCAGTCTAATGTGAGAGGTCGTAGGCATAATTAAAAGATGCTTTGACATGAGGTTAAGGCTGGCTTGTGGTGGAAGTCTGCCCGGAACCGCCCGGCATATCCAGCGGCCACAAGCAATCGACATAATGTGAGAGGTCTGTGCATAAATAATTAATTAATGCTGATCAAAGACGAATATGAATGACAAACAGAAGTTTGGTTGAGTTGAGTAATTCTCTGAGTACCAATCTGATGTTGATTTCGGTCTTCAGGGTTGATACTTAGGGAGTTATTCTCTTAACCAATGTATCTGGTGAACTAAGATGTACTTAATCATAAATTAAGTAAAACATGTTTTACGATATATATATACATATATATATAATACATAAAACATGATAAGTGGATAGAGTTAAGACCAACTTAACCAATAATACATAAGTGGATAGGGTTAAGACCAGCTTTACCAGTAATATATATATTAATATGATAAGTGGATAGGGTTAAGACAAACTTAACCAATAATATATATTGATTGATCTAATAAGAGGATAGGGTTAAGAAAAGCTTAACCAATAACACATGTTGATTTGATAAGTGGTAACATGGGTGACATGTGGGATATAATCATTAACACTTAACCAAGATAAAAATGTGGTGGGACATGGGGGTTAAGAGGGTGACACGGGAGACATGTGAAATACGATTAGAGACACTTAACCAAATTGAAACATATAAAAAGATATGAATAATAAGGGGTTAAGTGGGAAATCCTAGTGGGGACCAAGCATAGGTGGAAAGCTTATGTCAAGTGTGAGGACCCTTTTCAACTCCCATTTAGTATCTAAGTGAGCTCGATCTAGATCGAGGACATGACAGGCTTACTGGGTTTGATTGTAAGAGGTCAAAACGGGTTAGCGGTGGCAACGCAAGTCCAACGGGGTCATGTGTGTGCGTGGGCTCGGGCTGGTAGGTAAGACGTTGTTGCATCGTGTAGGTATAAGCTGTATATCTTTAGTGGTATCGGGTTGCCACTTTGGGGAGTGATACACCTCACTATGGGACCAGCACGGGTATCTACGAGTTAGGGAGTCGATCGAATGGGGAAGGTAGTGGGTACGACTAGCGGAGATAGGAGAAGGCGACACCGATGAAGACAGCTAAGAGTCCAACTACCATATTTTGAATAAATGTTGTAATTAGAATGGGGAGGGTAGTGGGTACAACTAGTGGAAATAAGGGCAGACGGCACCTATGAAGACAGCTAGGGGTACACGAAACTACCATTATGATTATTATGTTCAGTAGGTGGGATCAACTTTTAGGGTAACTAGTAATGGTGCAGTACAGTAATTATCCTATAGTGATTAGGAGCGCGATTAACGCTAGTATATTCCTCTTGTTTGTTTTGTCTTGCCCACTTGCTTCACAGTCATTCCTTGTTTTACCGGTTTATGCCTTATCCTAATTACTTTGATAATTATATTGTTAAAGTTATTGTACTCGCCAGACTTTATGTCTAACCCCCCTTTGTTCTCGCCGCTTTTCTTCCTTCCCCCCATCGGTTCTCAGGGTGGGACTAGTGCTAGTGGAGCTTGATATGGATCTTTCTCTCTCTTTGGAAGTGCTTGGATTGCTGAAAGTAAAGTTCATCTCATCTCTTTTATGGCTACTTATGTTGGGGTTATGCTTTTTACTTTATGTACTCAGAAAACAATTTGTCAAGATGGTTACTAAGTGTACTTGGTTTTACTGTTGGTTTATGATGTTCTTGTAATCAAACTATTTCTCCGCTGCAATAAAAGTTGTTTTTAAAAATTTTCAAGTACCAATATATGTATCTGTCTTGTTATATTCTGTTCTATTCACCAATAATACTCCATGAAAGTTAATGCATTCCCTTTGAGAGTGACATTAATGGACGTGGGGTGTTACAGAGATGGTATGTTGAACTTCAAGGAGGAGAAGGAAATGGTGAAAATTAAGGTGGATATGTTGTGTTGGGATATGCATAGGTTGGATTTCAAGGAGGAAAGGAAAGGGATGAAGATGAAGGTGGACATAAAGAGATGGTAACGAAAATGGAGTTAGACATGGTGGAGGAGGTGGATAAGGAGATTGAATTAAACATGGTGAAGAAGGAGGATGATATGGAGGTCTCCGTCTCCAACTCCAACTCCTTAACCATGTCCAACTTCATCTCCATTTCCTCCTCCTCCACCACATCAAACTCAATTTCCATCGTTATCTCCTCCATATCCACCTTCATCTTCATCCCTTCCTCATCCTTCTTAAAGTTTAACCTATTCATCTCCTAACATGATGTATCCACCTTCATCCTTACTCCTTCCTCTTCTTTCTTTATCTTCAACCTATCCATAACAACACATTGTTCTTCATCCCTTCCATCTCCTCCTTAAAGTTCAACATATCGATTTCCCAACACAACATATCCACTGTTGTGTCCGAAAAATTATATTTCACACTCTTAAAATTATGATATAACTCAATCGTATATCAATCACATAATTTTTCACATAGATTAAAATTATATTTAAATCTTTCTTGCGATAATTAACTCATGCTAAATGATCAAGGTTTTATTCAATTATTGTATTGTTTCACCGAACTATCTACAAATTGCTATAACTTAGTTGCACAAAAATATGATTTTGTCTAAGAAAAATTATGTGAAAAATATAAGTGATATGGTTAGTAAATGATGTGATATGGTTAGTCAATGATGTGATATGGTTAGTCAATGATGTGATATGGTTAGTCAATGATTCATCTATGACATAGTACAAACTGATGAATTTCTATTCTCTAATTTACTAAAACGAAACTAAACAATTTTTATTTAATTTTAATCCATTTTTTTAATTTATCTCAACTTGTCATAATCATGATTAGTAATTCTTTTAGGATTTACTCTTATATCATTTGTTAATCCATCGAATTACTTATATATTTAAAATTTAATAAATGTCTAATAATTCAAAAAATCCATATATAAATTTGTAAAGTGAAGGCATATGGATCTCAAACGAGAAGATTGGCCATGCATTAAAAATCTTGCCAATAAAAAAGAGAATAAGAAATATATGAAATGCACAATAAGGAATGCTATATATGTAATTAAACATAAATAACATAAAAATGTACATACATGCTTTTATATGTATGCAAACATATCTTACCATTATGTATATGTGTGTATATATATACACACATGTCTGTATATACGTATATATTAAAAATCACACAATATAGGATGTGTGTATGATTATTTTTTTATATATGTGAATGCATGTGAATGAATAAATATAACATACATATACATTTATAAGATATATTGCTTTGTAACTTTATTTTGTCGCTTAAACTTAAACTAAGGTAATAGTTTTAACAATGTCTTTGCGATATAGTTAGAATTGTATGTAAAATGTAGCTTTAATACCATATATTAAAATTGTATATGTATGTTGTGTTCCAACAACTTTAGTATTTTGTAATTCAGTTTATAGAAGAAGTCGTTATTTCAAGCCTTCTCATTTAATTTGAAGAAAATATAAGATTACTTTAAGATTTAGTAAAAAAGTATTGAATTTTATATGATGAATTTGAGTCTTCAATACCTTATTTATACTCAACAATAAAAAAATTAAAATACTAAATTTCAAGAACAAAATTTCAATTTAGTTTTTCTTGAGAAAATTAGTATAATTTCATTATGTTTCACATTTTTTTAAAGATGACATATAATGAAGAAAATAAGTTAATAAAGAATAAATATTTAAATAAATACACAAGAAGACTTCATTATGTATAAATATTCTAAATTTTTGTAGAACAATAAAACATTAATGGATCTAAGCATTAGCCGCATGAAATTATTTCTTTTATAAGCATTAGACTTCAAAATTATCAATTATTACTAAAATCCATAAATCTTGAAACTTCTTAATATTATAATAATAAGATATGGTATATTTGTAACCATAAAGTTGAAATGTCTAAAATATTAACATTGTAGCATAACATTATGTCACAAACACAAACTCAAAATGCTATAAGTTACTAGTTTTCTTCAAACGGCTTCAGAAAATAATTTAATAGAACAATTAATTTTTTTTTAAATAAAATCAATTTAAAATTTACCAAAAACCAGCAAGTTCAGAACGAAAAAATTGATCTTAAAAATTTATGAATCATTTAGATCTACGCTTTAGTCTCAAAATCAATTCTAGTTCCGGTATTTAAACCAAATCTTTAAACTAAAAAATGTTTGAAAAATGAAAATTAATTTAACATAACATGTCAAGATAACTTAAATTACTATATAGCCTAAAAAAATTCCATCTATTTATTCAGATATTACAAAATTTTCCTTATACACTATTTTCTTTCTAAAATAAATGTGAATCCAATAGATCTACAATTTTAACAAAAAACTATTCAAAATAATGAAATGGAAGAATGTATCAAAATGAAATATTACATTCTAAAATGATTAGATCTTAGAAAGTTAACCTTTAAACATTAAATTACCAAAAAAAATGACATTTGAAATTAGAACTCAATTTAATATTATATAAAAATAGATTAGATATAACAAGATGAGAACTTACTTGCTTGCGTTCGTGTGATACTGTGTTATGAATTAAAATAGAACAAGATCAAAGGGAGAAATGATAGAATATATTAATCTTCTTTCATATATCTCAATATAATACAATAAACTATTTATATACTCAAGATAGAGAATGAGCACATGTAACATTTTACATATTCATCCTTAAATTTTAAAAATATTACACTAGATATACTTATTCTTCCATGTTTTGTCCCTAGAATTATTCGACTTTATGCTATAAGATACAATACAATACTATACTCCAAAGCATTTTGATTTACTGAATTTATCACCATTTAAATTATTTTAGGAAGCTTATTAATGCATTTTATTTATATTGGTGTATATACACACGCACACATATGTTTTTCGCATTTTTTGGTTCACTCTAGGTCTCTAACTCTGTATTGTTGTTGGTAATTAATAAAAGCACACTCATTTTTCATATGCACACACATAGGCATTCTCAATTATTGAACATATCATTGTTTGAATTTTGATTTAGGAATCTTATTTATGAGGCCTTATTTCTTAAAATATCAAACAACTTTTGCGACGTTTTGCTTCTTTTGCGCTATTCCTTAACCATTTAACTGTAAACAATGATGGCAATAAAAAAATGGCATTATAGGAATTAAAAGAATTACTAAATATTAAATGGTTAATGAAATATGGATACATGCGTATCTTTTAAAATTTTCTCCACTCTCATCTTCTATAGTAAAATATAACACCATTATTCCAGGTATTTTAGCATCATCTATAATTTGATTCAGGAGATCGATGTATTATAGATTTCTAATTATTTCATACTTTTTTGATAAAATTATAGATTTGAAAAATATTTTACAAATTTTATACTTTACATCTTGTTTCTACAAATGTATTACTTACATGATAAATTTTTTAGCCCTTAAAGTAAAATTTATTTTTGGAAACTTGTTACTGATTTCTCAGTTACATGTTTAATGGTATATTAAACAATGCTTAAATGTTGCACCATAAGAATTACAATAATTACAAAATAGTTAGTATAGCTAATAAAATATGGTACATATGTATGCTTTAAAAGTTTTTCTTCTCATCTTCTATAATAAAATATACAAACATTTTTTCAGTCTAGTAATTTAGCTAGCTCCAGGGTTGTAAGCCTGATAGGTAGGGTGAACGGAATACGATTGTAACGACCCGGAAAATCTGAACCAATTTAAAATTTTTAAATTGGCTAAAATAATGGATTTTAAATATTTAAAATAAATATTTTAAATAATAAAGATGAAAAGTAAGTTTGAATCGACATTCGAAAATGAATATAATTAATTCTAATTATAAACAAGGCCTAAAATGGCGCGGTAGTTTCAAAATTTGAATTCAAACTATGACTGCCTGTACCGGGTGCAAAACAAAACGGATTTGAGTGAAACCAAAAATATTTAAATCTGTTAGTGAATACCTTTCTAATGAATCTGAAAAATCGAAGTTTCATAGCGGGAAGAAAAAGTTATGGCCAAATGAATTTTCAGAAAGGTCGCTATAGAAATTATATAGCCCGTGAAAATGGCCATTTTGCAAACGACCTCGGAATTCGACGAAACCACTTTTGTTGGATCCGGGATGTGAAGTTATTGATAGGTTTCAAATTTCATAATTTTTGAAGCTAGTATGTGAACGTGGCAAAGGAAAATGTGTTTTGGTCAATTATAGTTAAATTGGATCGACCAGAAATAGGTCATTTTTCAAACGGTCTCAGAATTCGACGAAACTAGTTTTCTTGGGAGCGTATCGTCAAAACATAGCCAGATTTATTTTTCTGGAATTTTTCGAGTTAGTATATGGCCCCGGCAAATTGAAATGTACGTTCAAATCAAATATTGAATGTTTTATATTTTAATTTGAAGAAAAACATACTGAAACAGTCGAATGGGCCAACGAAACATATTCCATTGTGTTCGGAATGGGGGTATTTAGCTGGGGCGACACTTGTTGGGTTTGAATTGGAGTTCGTTAAAGAAAACCCTAATTTTCTAAATTATATAAATTCCGGCCAATAGAAAAATTTATTCATTAATTTTAAAAAATAAAAAAAGCGGAAAACCCCTCTTCTCTCTCGACCGACGGCGGCTGAGCCTTCACCGCTTCCCTCCCACTTTCTGGCCACCACGTTCATCGTTAGCCCTCCCCTCTGTTCAACTTTTTGGAGCGCTACTTCCCCTCTTCAAATCAAGATCGGCCTCATCCCCAATCGTCGCCCCAGCTCCGAGTTTTACCTCCACGAGCATCCGAACTTCCCAGCGCCGCCACCACCTGGATTCGCCGTCGCACCTGGCCCCACCACCAGCGATCTGGGCGCCGTTCGTAGCTCTTCGACATCGCGCCTGCTGATCGTCACCTCGAGCCACAGATTGGAAGTAAATGCGAAACCTAGTTTTGAACATCAAGCTGAGGTAAATGGCTTTAATTTTCTGATTTGAAAATAACACTTTTAAGTGTAGCAAACTTGTAAAAATCATAACTTCTTCGTTTCTTGTCGAAATCCAGTGAAACAAGAGACACCGGGACCGTGTGAACGTCTTCTACATTTTAGAAGAGACTGTATATTTTTCTGAGCCTTCTGTTATTTTTGATGGAGTGGAACCCAATGTGAGATTTCTAATTTATAAACGATATGGAAAACGACGATGTATAAATTATATTGTCGATGTATGAGTTATACAAGCGTTGTACACCTCTTGTATAAGCGTTGTATAAGTTGTACGTTCGATATATAAGTTATATATGCGTTGTAAAAATTATATATGTGTTGAATAGAATTGAAATGCTTATATATATATATATATATATATATATATATATATATATATATATACACGCCCCTCGTCCACAAACCATGGACGATATTTATTGGTTGTGATTGGTGTGAAAATTGGTTGATTACGAATGGTTGGTTAGAATTGTTTGTGGTTGAAATTGATTGATTGTGGTTGAAAAATACCCGTTTGTGGTTGAGAAATATTTGGTTGAAACCACATAGGATTAGTTTGTGGAAATGAAAAAAATATATACATGTCGCCTGCGTGCGAACTAGATGCATGATTCCCCATTGTCAAAAGCTGCGAGGCTTTAAGGTAGAGCGAGGAGCCATACTAGGGACGGTCCCGGTTTTAACTACCCTGCCGTTATGCTGCCGAAATTTTGAATAATATTCATGTGTTAGAATTATTTTCCTGTGTTGAAACTATATTCGTTTGTTGAATAGAAAACCTTCATGTGTTGAATAAAAATTCATTCGTTGAATCATATTCATTTATTGAATGGTATTCGTGTTTTAAATAAATCGTTTTAACAATAAAAATCACATTTTTACCCTATATATATAAACTATAGAAAACCTTCATGTGTTGAATCGATATTCATTCGTTGAATTGAAAATTCATGTGTTGAATGGTATTCGTGTTTTAAATATAAAAATCACCTTTTTATCTATATGTATAAACTATAGAAAACCTTCATGTGTTGAATAAAAATTCATTTGTTGAATCATATTCATGTGTTGAATGGTACTCGTGTTTTAAATAAATTGTTTTAACAATAAAAATCACATTTTTACTCTATATATATAAACTATAGAAAACCTTCATGTGTTGAATCGATATTCATTCGTTGAATAGAAATTCATGTGTTGAATGGTATTCGTGTTTTAAATATAAAAATCACCTTTTTATCTATATATATAAACTATAGAAAACCTTCATGTGTTGAATTGAAATTCATTCGTTGAATTGAAATTCATTCGTTGAATTGAAATTCATTCGTTGAATTGAAATTCATGTGTTGAATGGTATTCATATTTTGAAAGAAATTTTTTTATAATAAAAATCCTATTTTTATCATCAATATGAACTATATAAAATAATCTTGTTTTGAAATAAATTGTTTTATAATAAAAATCCTATTTTTATCACCTATATTAACTACATAAAATAGTCGAGTTTTGAAATAAATTGTTTTACATTAAAAATCACATTTTTATTATATACATGAATTGTTAAAAATAGTGAAGCGTTGAAATAGAAGACAGTTAGATAAAAATATCATTTTTATCAAATGTATGAAAATCATATAGTTTTGAAATCGAAGAATCGATATTTATATATAAAAATAGAATTGAAATATATCGAATAACGAAGCTGCAATTCGTATTTTGAAACCATGATTTCAAACGATTAGTGCGGGAGATCCGACCATCGGATTTTCCCGAAACCGCAATAGTTGGGTTCGCTTTGGAAATATCTTTCCAACGGCACCAACTTTGTAAAAATCCAACGGTTGGATTGTCTGGAATGTTTAATTCAAATCTGAAGAAAAACAATGCCAGAATCGATTATATTATATATATATATATATAATTATATTAAATCGAATAATGACGCTGCAGTTCGTAATTTGAAATCGAAACTTCAAACGATTATACCGGGAGATCCGACCGTCGGATTTTCCCGAAACTGGAACCGTTGGATTCGTTTTGAAAAGATCTTTCTAATGATGTAAATTTTGTGAAGATCCAACGGTTAGATTTTCAGATATGTGTAAATCAAATCTGAAGAAAAACAGCGCCACGGCCGCGTTATGGCCCGAAGCGTCGTTTGAATAAATTGGCTATTTTAAAATAAATAAAAATGGCGATAAATCGTTATAAAATATTATAAACGATATGGATGTGAAATTTAGAAACTAACTGAAGGTTGGCTAAGTCGAATGGTTTCCTGGGTGTTGATCTGATGTTGGTTTCGGCCTTCGGGGTTAATATTTGGGAAATCGTTCTCTTACTGATTTACGGTTAGTGACTAATGAACTGGAATATGGCATATGTGTGTTTGTGTTGCACTTGTTTATTATATACGCGAGTTGCTCAGAAAGACCGGGTTTATCCCATTCTGAATAACTGAATCGACGATAAGAAATCGAAGATGAAGACGATGGTCGAAGACCGAAGATCTTCACCTCGTTTGGATGGTAACTGATGTCCTGATTGGGAGGCATCCCGAAATATGGATAATGAGTGGTGATCGTTTAGACGTACATGGAGATCAATGGGTTTGCGAGGTATATAGTGCCTCCGGTTTCGTTCCGACCCAGAACGGACTTGTAAATGGATTGTGTGCCTGACATTGGAGTTTATTCTATGTGATTGATAACCATCAGTTGCATGGTGTGAATCGCCTGTGTGACATGCTAAGATGCAGTGATCAAGGCTTCTGTTGAAAAGCAAAGTCTTGTGACTGATGATCAAAGCACCGCCTGTGTGGCGTAGCTTTGTGTATAACGTGAATTCGCGAGCCTCACACCCCGGTATGAACCAGAAACGGGAGGAAGACCTCAGGGAGGGCATGCGTTTCTTTCTAGCTAGGAGTTTTGTCAGTGTTTTTACACGGCCTGACATTTTACTTATGTGGATGATGGATAGCGAGGTGCCTCGGATATATCGGTCGATCCGGGACCGATGGAGTCATTCGTTGGCTCATTGACGCCCATAGGGCGGGGAAACGTAGTGTTCAGGCATAATAATCCACATCGGTGGACCGGCCCTTACGATCCAAGGGCCCACCTGAGTCTGGGCCCTGAGATACGGGCTAGAGCGTCTCAAATTCGGTAAGGACTATCTTTTGCCTTGGTTCATGACGGAAATCCAATTTCCAAATACGTGACTGTGCGGTTTTGATTGTATACCTATATATGGCGACATAGTGGTATGGGGCATTAATGCCGTCTATGATTGATACTTATGATTTGAAATTGCTTTTGAAACATATAAACACTAGTAGTAATATCAAATGCTTTTGTTTTATTCGTATCAAGCATATTTTGGCCGTTATAAGGTAAAAACTCTATCCTCCGGTTTGCGTTGCATTGTGTGATGGGAACTGAGTCTTATAATGGCTTCATTTTTATAAAAAGCATTGCGATGTTTAAAAGAATGAATTGTTTTAAAGCACTGGCAATCCGATGGAGTAAACCCGTTCCACGAAAGTGGCGTGGTCCTGTGATTAGCCATATTTCAAATGTGTTGAGTAGATTTCTCAGACCAGTCCCATGACTGACTCGTAGTTTGTTTCACTTTCAAACTCGGGTGCCCCTTTTTCTACACGGGCAGCCTTGTATTCAGGTTTTAGCTGGCTTTATCTGGATAGCTGGAGCTGAAGATGGATTCTATCATTTATCTCTTTTTATGTTGTTCAGCTCCTATTGTACATATTATGTTTGTTTTCCGCGGTAGACATTTATGTATAGCTGAACTGTATTTGTACTAAGTATGATCCTGTATACTGTGTAACTCTGATGATTACGTTTATTCAGTGTATTCTATTGTACATTATCTGGTGTATTTATTTATTTCTGTTCTGCTGTTATCTGATTATGTGTTATATTCCAAGGATTACCCTTGCCACCGTTAGTACGGGGTTTGGGGTCGTCTCAACTATAAACTCCGTAGATGGTGAACGGTCCACCTTAAAAACCGAGTTACTTGATTGTAACCACAATCATTTGTACTATACTGTATTTTTATTATTGGTTATAATAAAAGGTGTATGCGTTCACCTTAAAAATCGGTTGGCTATGCCAAAAAAACTATGCAGCCATTTTTCTAGATATATTGACATTAATTAAAATGTGATTTAGGAGGCTAATAAATCATTATAGGTTTCCAATTACGTCATACTTAGTTTACTAAAATTATACCTACTGAAAATTATTTACAAAATTTAAACCCTACATCTTGTTTCTAGCAATGTATTAGGCATTTGACAAAAATTTTAATGTTTAATTATTTAAAAAAATGTTTTGGTGATAACTTAACTATATAAATATTAAATTAGGAAAATTATATGCATACAACCCAAATTATTTTATAAATTAGTACTTTATAAATCACATGAATTTATTGCTATATTTTGAAATTAAACGTTTTATTTAATTAAAACTGGAAAATTATAAAACTAACTATACATGAATACAACATGAAATTATATAGGTAAAATCTGATTCCTTGAAAGAAACTAAATTAAATTTAGGTATTGAATGTTAGTTACCTTATGAAAGAAATTATGTTGACTATAACGTGACTTTGCCAGTCTTTAATACCGTATTTAATACATTTTTTGAATAACGTCTTAATATTATACATTTTATAGTAGGTAATTCAACTTATGGTATGTAAACTAAATATTGCATTAAATTATTGTGAATTTTTTACTCCTATTTATGGAGTACTTTTGGTAGTTCTCGTCTACACCTACGAAAGTTTGACAATAACATTGTTGCTAATATTAGCTTTAATAAGAAAAAGTAAAGTTAGTAATATTATATTAAAGATAATAATTCTCTATTATTTCAAGGAGTATGTAAATTTTACTCCGATATTAAAAAAATCGCCTTACATTCTTTAACAAGAAAATCTTTAACAAATTTACCCTTCTTCTTAGTTGTAATTTTTAGTTATTTTTCATATGATCCATCGAATTAAAATGCTAAAACTAATAGTAATCAATTAACATTGTGTATAACATGAATTAAATTAACCTTCTCAACAAACTCTCACTTATAATGTAATGACACGAACACCCACTATCTCCGAAGAGACAGAAGGTGGATTGAGTTGAGAAAAAGACTAATCGGAACGTAAACAAGAGAACATTCTATTGCTATTACAACAATTACATCAGAGTACAAAATATACCGGAGTATAAATAAATATGACACAATGTAAAATATCAGAGATTTAAATTACTAAGCAGCAGAAAATTAATACAATGCGTAGTGGAAATAAATTAACAAATACAACTGAAAGAGATACATGGATACAGAGCTTTCCGAATATAGCTCCAGCTGTAAACCAGAATCCTGGAAAATAGAAATCTGCAAAACCAAAACTACTAGCTGCCCATGTGGAAAATAGCGGCACCAAGAGTTTAGGTTAAAACAATAAACTCCAGGTCAGTCATGGGACTGGTGTGAGAACTAAAACAGTTATTTAAAACTTTACTTTAAAATCAGGTAAATCAAGGGACCGCGCCGTCAAACACGGAACGGGTTTTCTCCCAAGAATATTAGTGCATAAAACAAACAGTGTAATGCAAATTAAAGATATCGAAGCAATTATAAGACTTGGGTCCCATCACACATTGCAACGCAAGCCGAAGGATAGAGTTTTACCTTATAATAGCCAAACATGCTTGGTACATTTTAAAACAAATCATTTTTATATAACTATAAGTGCATAGTGTATCAAACAACTTCAAATATAAATGTATCAATCATAGACGGCACAAGCGCCCCATCCCACTATGTCGCCATATAGGGTTACAATTAAAATCGAAAAGTCACGTATTGGAAATTGGATTCCATCATGAACCAAGGCAAGGGATTGTCCTTACCGAATTCGAGACAATCTAACCTACCATATCTCAGGATCAGCCGCAACTGCACCCGGAGCGTTAGGGCCGGTCCACCCTTACGTTTGTGGATTATAATTCCTGAACAATATGTTTCCCCGCCCTATGGGGCGTAAATCTGGTCAGTATATCGACCATAGCATCCATCGGCCCCGTAGTGACCGATATATCTGAGGCGCCTCTATATCCATCAAATAATATGCAACATCCACATGAGTAAAATGTCTCGGCTCCATACCATGACACCACTCCTAGCTAGAAAGAAACATATGTCCTCCCTGAGATTATCTCCTGTTTCTGGTTCACACTGGGGTGTGAGGCTCGCGAATGAACGCTAAACAAAGCTATGATATTTAAAGCCGTGTTGTGATCATCAACCACAAGGCACTTCTTTTCAACAAAAGCCTTGAGCACATTCCACTCAGCATGCCACACTGTCACTCCATACGTACCACTGATGTAACAACCCAGAAATTCAGAACTAATTTATAATTTTTATTTTAGCAATTTAACGGATTTCGAATATTTAAAATGATTTATTTTAAATAACAACAACTAAAAATTTATTTAAATCGAAGTTAGAACGTATAAGTTTATTTTAATTATAAAACGAGCTTGAAATGGCGCGGTAGTTTGAAAATTCGATTTTAAATTTCAAATGAATTTGCAGGATTCAAAATAAATCAGATTTCAGTAAAACCAGAAATATTTGTATCTGTTTAATAATATCTTTCTAACGAATGTGAAAAATCCAAATTTTATAATATAAATTGAAAGTTATGTCCAGTTTAAAATTTAAAATAGTCACTATGGAATATATATATATATTTATATAATATATATAGCCCTTAAAAATAGTCATTTTGCAAAAGATCACCGTTTTCGAAAAAACCACTTTTGTTGGATCCAGAATGTCAAATTATTGTCAGGTTTCAAATTTCATGATTTTTGGATTTAATAAGTGAGCGCAGTGAATTTAAATGTGTTTGATAATTTCAGTTTGAATTGGATTGACCAGAAAATGGCCATTTTTCAAACGGTCTCCAAATTCATTGAAATTAGTTTTTTAGGACCCTATCATCAAAACATAGCTAGATTTATTTTTACGTAATTTTTGGAGTCAGTATGTGGCCCCGATAAATTAAGATGTACGTATTCAATATATATTGATTTATATTTTAATTTAAGTAAAAAACTAATCGAAATAGTTGAATTGGCTTACAAAACATATTCCATTGTGTCCGGAATGGGGTTATTTAGTTAGGGGTGACATTCCTTAGGGTTCATTTGGAGTTCGTAGGGTTAAACAAGTAATTTCAGAATAAAGAATTATTAAATAAATATATATAAATAAGCAAAAATTGGGAGAAACCCTAATCCCCCATATCATAAGCTGCCGGTCATGATTCAGCGGTGAAAAATATCCCAAATTCAAAATCCAAATTCCCCAAATCCTGGAATTATTTTGCAATACTTCCAACGCGAATTATGTAAAGATTTTCTCCCTCCTTAATCTCGTACGGTTAAGATCGATTTTCGTTGAATGGTGCATGAGAATTTTGTGCCCTAACTCACGTTGTTCGAATGAAGTTTGGAGGCTTAAGGAGTTGTGAGTTGGACTGGGAGGAGAGCGTGGGGAGGCGTGCTAATGGCGGTTAGGGTAGGCCTATCAGATCGATGGCGCAGGCGATGTAAAAGGCGACGCTGATGGAAGGAGGTTTGAAGGCCTGAAAGTAAATCGGTGTGCTCCAGTTTTCTGAACGATGAGGAAGAAAGGCCGACGGCCTAATTAGTGATTAAGGAATCATTAAGGTTTTGCTAATTTTAATTAATAAATTAGTGTCGTTCAAATGTATAAAAATTTGTATCTTTCTCATACGGAAGCAGAAATCAGCAAACCAGGCACCGTTGGAACTGTAATTCGAGCACTACAACATGGAGCAGACCAGAACTGAGACAAAATCCATTTGGATTTTTGATAAAATTAAACATCTATTTAATTTTATTAAAACAATTGTTATTAAAATGATTTCTAAAACCGATCAATGTGAGAACTCTCTCTCACTCAAATTATTTTACAGTTATTATATAATAGGTTGTAGACAAGGATTAGTAACTCCTGACACTATTTTTTTTGTACAGACCATGGTTGACTGTTTTTTGTTTGAAAACCCCACACGGGTATTGGGATGATATTTGACATACACTAATCCTAATGATTAGTGGTATGTCAATTGATGGGTTGACATACTGTATAAGCGTTATTTATTTATTTTAATGCTTATAAAGTTATAAAATGCATTATGGATGTTGTATGAAGTTTTTGTGATTGTTTATCATTATTGTTGTATACACGCGATGTATGAAATCCATATAACTAAAATTATATGGTAATTGATTGAGTCTGATTCCAGTTCAGAATTAACGAACATTTTAAAATAATCTTCAGTGAATATTGAAATGTGAAGCCGTGTTAAGTAGTTGAACGCCATTTTAACATGAACGAGATTTTCTGTCGATTTTATTTATTTTATAATGAATATCGAAAAGTGACTTCAAAGCCTGATATTTTGAAAATATTATCATTTTAATATTATAATGATAAGGAATATTCAATTTTGATTTAAAATTGAAATAAAGTGGAAATTGATTTAAAATGAATTTATAAATGAATATATAATTTTGATTTAAAATTGAAATCGAGTTGAAATCGATTTAAAATAAATTTATAAAGGAATATTCAATTTTGATTTAAAATAGAAATGGAGTTTAAATCGATTTAAAATGAATTTATAAAGGAATATATAGGTTTGATTTAAAATTGAAAAGGAAGTGGAAATCATTTTTAAAACGAATTTAAAATGATTTATAAAATACGTTTTAAAACGAAATCGATGATATGTATATTGTATATATATAATGGCCTGAATAGAATGCGCCGCAATCGTTCGTGAATTTCGACCATTAACTTCAAATGGACGTAATGGGAGATCCGACCATCAGATTCTCCTAAAATCGGAACCGTTGGGTTCTTATCGAAAAGAGTTTTCCAATGATAATAAGAAATTTGAAATCTAACAGCTGGATTTTAAGATATGTAACGTCCCATATTTTTGGTAGCCAAATATTTTATTTTATTTATTATTTTTAAATAATTTATTTGAAATATTTAAGGATTTTAATATTTAAATCGTTATTTAAAACGAGATCGAACGATATATATTTATATAATATAAATCGAGTTTTAAAAATGGCATGCGCATTTATTTTGTTTACATATGGGTGTGCGCATTTATCTCTACTTATTGAGATCTGAACAAAACAGTGGACCATGAGGTAAAAATAATAATAAACCTGGAACCCAGAATGTAAATAAGAAACTAGCAACCAGAGAGCATAACGCCTTAGATCTGGAAATAAAATATAAAATAATGTTTTGTTTTAAGATACAAGTGGTAGTGCACCAGTTCGATTTTTTTTCAACTAGCAAAAATGACAAGAGAAGTAGTAATCGTATGAATTGGAAAGCCAGCATACAAACTAATTTTCGGAAAGAAAACAATGTTTTGTTTTAAGATACACTAAAACTAAATACTACATACGTAAATAGAAGAAAAATGTTAAACAAAATAAGTTATTAGAAAATAAAAGGAATTAACTAATGTCTCAACACAGTAGCAAAACACAAGAAAAAAAAACTTTTCAATCAAAATGGTTGGAGGTTTGAGTTCTTGTTTGGGTCAAGCGGTGGATCAGTGGTGTTACATATACATTGGTTCATGTTGGTCTTTGTTTGAGATAAAATTTGCTAAACTAGATGAAGTTCAGCAAATAACAACTTGATTCTAGAGTACCAAGAACTTGCAACAGGATGTAGTCATATAGGGGAAAGCGGTACATACTGTGTAAATGTGTTGGGCTGAAGCACACGTTTAAAATAATAATAGTAATAGTAATGCATTATTAAAAAGAAAAAATATATATATTATAATACATGTATTGTAATGTCCCGCATTTTTATCGGTTTATATTTGAATATTTAAATCAGTTTAAATATTGAATTCCTAATATAAGTGAATTTATATATTAATTAAAACGAAGTGAACGTATAAAAATATATATTAAATATAATCGAGCTCATAACGACGCTGCAGTTCGTAATTTAACGTTCTGAACTTCAACTGAGTGTACAGGACCCAGTTTAAATCGGATATCTGCAAAACAAGAAACATTGGAATCTGTTGAACTGTATCTTTCTGACAGAAGTGAAATATTGAGATTTCGTCGTATAAATTGCGAGATATGTCAAAATCAAATATTCAGAAAAGTCGCTATGAAATCGTATATCGACCATAACGGTTTAATTGATATAACTAGATATCGGTTGCAAATCTGGACAAGGTTCTTTTGAGGCGTAATGATAATTTAATTTTTAGAATTTTACTGTAATTTTTAATTAATTAAATACGCAACTTTTTATTTGGAGTATTTTGCACCCTACATCAATATTTTGGGGTTTCAAAATATGAGTTAACCTACCGATATTATTATATTTTTGGGATCGTGACGCCTCGCTGGACACGACTGTATTGTTATTTCTGTCCGTAGCGGTCTGTAAATGAGCAGAGTTTTATGTGACGGGGTGCATTAAACTTTATATATTATGTAAATAAAATCAAACTCTAAAGTAGACATACTATTCTATCTTTCTACCCGACAAAGGCACGTGACGAGCAAACATATGGTCATAGCAATGTCCTTAAGACGTGGAATTGCATGGAACTCGTAACCATAAAATAAGAAAGGGTACAGCTCTATACCGCGCAACAACAGTGATGTAGCAGTGTTGTTTCACATCATAGCTGCCTTAAATCTAATAGCTATGGAAAGACTTGGTGCTTGTCATCCCCTCTTATATATTATATGTACCACAAGCAGCTTCTTCTTTATTTGCTTTTCTCGCTCAAAAATCCATGTCAGGGTGTCAAAGCTGGTTGACAACTAAGGCATGTAAATCACGCAAAAGATTGTTTTCAATAGCAGCTACTCTAGCCTCCTTTGTCGGCCTATTATGCTTCATAACAAAGAAAAACTAACAAAGAAAAACTACCATGAATTTTCAAATCAAAAGCCACGTTTTCTTCCAGCTATCCTAGAACTATGCGCATGCCTATTGTAAAAGCAAATCTATACAAAATAAATAATACTGCACCCTAATAACTGTCGAACTGTATGTAATCTAAAATCACAGCCTCAAACACTAGATGGTCCTATGCTCACGAAATCCAATGCTCTGTCCCTTAAAGCTTTATGCTTTAGTTTCAACAAGGCCGCAAGCCTAAACGTTTTAGAGAGGTACCTCCTACCTCCTCTACTCCTTAGGCATCAAGGAAGTTGTGCAATATATATACCATTCGTTCTTTTTCTTCTAGCTTCAGGGGGTTGACATGGTAATGGCGTCCTCAAACAAAATGAAGTGTAAAACTAATCGTTCCTCCACTATAAAATACAACACTTATATTTATAGATCATTGAAACATTCTCTTCTTACTTATACTGTTTTCGAGAGCCGCGGATGGAGCTGTGCAGGTGGGTATTCGGTGTTGGTATGTTTTATTTATGAAGTGGTGGTGTATTTGACCATGCTGGAGTGGGTATATTGATGGAAAGGTGGTGCATGCATGTGGCCGAGAATAGCATGTAAATGAGAGTTGGGTTTGTATACATGGTGCGGGGTATTCATGAAAAGTGGGTGTGGACATGTACATGTAGGGTGGCCTGAACGTGTATGTTTGGTGCATGGCTTGAAATTCAAAGGAGATGGAGGATTTAACGTGGAGGGTCATGGCAGGTATGGAGACGTTGGGTGTAGATGTAACCAATAAGCTGGTGTGTCTTATTTTGAAGGAGGCGGGCGGTTTCAAGCTGACGTGATGATAAGAGCTTATGGGAATATTTACAAGTTGTAAACGTATTGTACAGGAGTTGAACCCACGTGAAAAATGGGAGCAAAATAAGAAGCGAAGGGAAGTGAAGTAAAAGTAAAACGTGATTATGGAACTGAAGTAAACGTTCTGGTTGGATTCAATTTTCGGTAGAATTAGCAAAGCACGGCGGTGAAGGATTGTGCAAGAAACTAACAACAGGATTTATTTATTTAAACGAATTTGACGAATCAAAGCCGCTGGAACTGTAGCAACGAAAACTATGATATGGAATTATCTCCGCTGAGGACCGAACCACTGGAATTTCATGACAAAATCGACCGACGCAAATCGTTATTTAACGGTTAACGCGCCAAGGTGAGTAGATTCACTAACTCTGTTTTATTTAAAATATTTTAATTATATTTTAAATAATGGTTGAATGCTGTGTGATGGTTGATTAGATAAATTACAGTTAAATTGGTTGAAATAAATATATATCATTGCATATGCACACATCATGGGTTGGATACTGAGTTGAATAACACCTATGGATGCGGAAATCGGTTGGAGGAACTCAACCGGATTCCTAAATATTTAGATGTACTGTTTGTGCACTGTTTGAACCATGTTGAATGGAAATGTAACGTTATATTGATTTGGTAAATAAACGATATCAGCGACAGTCAACCATAAACCCCTTTTGTTAAGAAGTTGGTTGACCGTCAGACAAATCAATAAAGTTAATTATAAAAAATTATATTTTTATAATTTAAGCGAGGTTTAAATTATAATAGAAATTCTATTATAAACTGGTATTAAGTTGTATTGAGATGTTTTATTGAATTGAGTATAGTAATTCAAATAAGAAGTAAATTGCCAAAAAGACAAAGGACGTGATCAAGTTTAGATAAGAGAAGTTTAAAGAGAAATATCAAGATTTTTGCAACGGAAAGAGATGTCAAGATTTTTTTTTTGAGATTAATTATAAAGTGGAATATAGTAGCGTTTTGCAAGTCTGGGAACTATAGCGATAAAATAACGTTGTTGATTAGGCTTAAGTGTGACTGTGATGTCAAGATTAGTTATAAAGGAGAATATTACAGCGTATGACAAGTTTTGATCTATAACGATAAATTAGCGCTGTTAAACGAGCTTAAGTGTGATTTTTACATATAGCATTACTACCTAAGGAATGAAAAGAATTCGGTTTGAAATCTACTTATTTTAAAGTAATAAGTAACGATGTTGTCCAAGGAATAAGAGTTTTAATAACTGAGAATGCTTTCCAAGAAGTATAAAAAGGCTAAAACGGGATTTGAGAAATATCTGGTAAGGTATGGAACTTCGATGATGACGAATGTTAAATAAAGTGCCGTTGCTGTGTGATTGTTTAGTTGTATATTTGAATGGATGTTTGTTTTTACTTCGATAGTTAAATAACCGACTATCGAAGTGTTTTGACCATCGTTGTCAATACGGAGAGACCGGTTGGATATATTATCGAAAACCACTCCGTATAGGCATAAGCGCTGCGAATTTGATTATGCTGAAGAAAATTGAAGACGGAGTGAAATGCAAGGGTCGTCCTGTTTCAGAATGGTGTTTTCTGTTTGTCCAGTCCCAGGACAACTTGTATGGACGAATGTCTGACAGAGTATTCCTAACGGTCACATAAGACGATCTTTTCAAGGTGTTATGTCTGGTGGCGGAGAAATTCGTTTCCCCTTAGCTTTTATACCCGTAATATTTTTGGGAAGATCAACTAGTGATTTGACGGGTTTGACGATGTGGCATTCAAAGTGTATGGTGGCCAGATGTTCTAAAAGGTAGGCGTAGCCTCAAGCTTCACAGCCGGGAAACGACAAAAATCGGGCAGGCAGCATGGCTATGTGGGTCGCTCCCATTAGGGTGTATAATCACCTATCTAGAGAAATTCCTTTTGTTTCTAAATCTATCGATTCTGCCCATTCGGGAACGGTGGTTTGAGTCCAACCGTTGGTGGTATACATTCGATACACTCAAGCGAAATGAGTGGTCGGTCATGTGTGGGCCGGGTTGCAAGACGTTCTTGTTGAACCCAGGTGTATTTGCCTCTAGAGATACATCATCGGAAGGTGGTCCCATACCTTGTCATAGTTGGAATCCAATCTCCAATAAGCGCCCTGCGGTTTTTGATTTTATACTATGTATGTGGAGCGTGAGATGCAAGCGTTCTACTATTTGGTTATTTATTTGATTAGACATTATTTTAATATCACTGGATTTTGATATCAATAATGATTTGGGTTATAGTAAGGTAAAAACCGTCCATGTTTATGTGTGGGCTGGTCTTACTATTATCCTTTTTGTTTCAAAAAGGATTTTTAAAGTTAAGCCATATGGTTGGAATTTACTCACACCAGTCCCATGACTGACCCAGAGTTTATTTTGTTTGTTTTACCTAAACTCTTGGGTGCCCAAATTTGTACGGGCAGTCAAGTGTTTCAGGCTTTTACAGATAGCTTGAAGGAGCTAAAGGCAGAAGGCTTCACCTTCAGTATTTAAAGATTTTTTTTCCGCTGTGATATGATGTATTGTACTCTGATATGGTATGTATATACAAAACAGATTTGTATTCCAAAGTTATGTTATACAATATATTTTATTCGTTCCGCTGTGAGATTAGTGTTTACTCTGATTCTGCTCAGTTGTGTTCTTCTTCTTCTTCTATTCTATTAGTTCTATCTTTTCTATCTCACCCTCTAATTTCTTTCTATTAATGATCCGGTATTTTTGATGTCTGAACAGTCGACGCTGGGTTTTGTGTCGATTTTCGGAGTCGAAAATCCCGGGTCGTTACAGTGGTATCAGAGCATAAGGTTAAGTGATTACCTTGGCTCTGTGGCGTGACTCAATAGAGATAAGGTTAGCAGTACCTTAGATTGAGTTTGAGTATATATATGAGCGCGTATTTGTAAATTGATATAAAAACTGTTTTATATTGTGTTGATTAGTTTGGCAAGTGATTTATGAATTCTGGTCGAAACAGTAATGCAAACTGCGTCGATAGGTGTTTCTAAACTCTTGAACAGAGTAATTCGACATAGTATGTTTTGAAAAGAGGGTAAATGAAATAATTTTACCCAAAATATATTTTGATATAAAAAGAACTATATATCTTGAGTTCATTATAGTATATCGGGTGTGTTGATCGTTACTATAATCGAATAAGATTATAAGCGAGTTGGTTATATAAATAACCAATCGAAATTTATATGAGTATAAGGTATAAAATCGAATGAACTAAATCTGAAATTTAAACCAGAATTGGAATAAAAATTCTGAAACATGAAAATGTTTGTGAATGAAATTTGAATTAAATATATGGAATTTTAAGATCTTGGGGAAATTTTGAAATATTATCCAAGTTTCGAAAAGATATTTTTGAAGTAATTTCAAATAAAAGTATTTGGATATGAGTTTTGAAAGTGATATAGTATTGAACTCACTTTGATCACTGGGAAATGAATTCCGATGATGAAGTCGACCATTATCTGTATTCATTTTCGAGTTCTAAGTGCCGGATTACTACCAAAGATTTTGTTTTTGAATTATTGTGAGGAAACAAGTTGTCAGGAATTCAAAGGTTTTTGAATTGCTATGTTATGAATATATACGATTTCAAACTGATTTGAAATGAAAACCCTAGGGACTTGAATTCTGAAATTTAAAATTTACTTATGAAGTAAATAAACAACGAATTTAAATAAGTCAAATAAAATTTGAGTTGAATTGAAGCCAAGTAAGTAGAAATCGTACTGGAATAAGGATTTGACTTGACCAAGTAGTTGAGTTGTGAATTGAGATTGGGAATGGAACCAAACTTGGTTGGGAAATTTGATTATTTGGAATTGGAAGTGAACTGGAGTTTGAAAAAGAAATTTGAGTTGGGATTGTTGATTGAGAATAAACTGACTGGAGATCAGTTGGGGATGCATTTTGGTATGCTGAATGGATTGCAAATGGAAGCGAGAAAGTTGGATGCCCAATGAAGGGAGAAGGTCCAGAGTGGCGTGTGGTAGTAGTACCGAATGAACCGTGCAGCGGGAAAGGTTGACGAAATTCTCCGAAAATTAAAATTTTCAGAATATTGAAAAATTTTGTTACAAAGAAGGGAATTAATATTTTGATCAGTTCAGTTGGAACTGAAATTATGAAGTAAACCAAAAGAATTTTTAACATGTTTACAACAGAAATTGTAGCATTTTTCCTACCTTAGCAATTTCGAGGACGGAATTATTTTAAGGGGGAAGGAATGTAATGTCCCGCATTTTTATCGGTTTATATTTGAATATTTAAATCAGTTTAAATATTGAATTCCTAATATAAGTGAATTTATATATTAATTAAAACGAAGTGAACGTATAAAAATATATATTAAATATAATCGAGCTCATAACGACGCTGCAGTTCGTAATTTAACGTTCTGAACTTCAACTGAGTGTACAGGACCCAGTTTAAATCGGATATCTGCAAAACAAGAAACATTGGAATCTGTTGAACTGTATCTTTCTGACAGAAGTGAAATATTGAGATTTCGTCGTATAAATTGCGAGATATGTCAAAATCAAATATTCAGAAAAGTCGCTATGAAATCGTATATCGACCATAACGGTTTAATTGATATAACTAGATATCGGTTGCAAATCTGGACAAGGTTCTTTTGAGGCGTAATGATAATTTAATTTTTAGAATTTTACTGTAATTTTTAATTAATTAAATACGCAACTTTTTATTTGGAGTATTTTGCACCCTACATCAATATTTTGGGGTTTCAAAATATGAGTTAACCTACCGATATTATTATATTTTTGGGATCGTGATGCCTCGCTGGACACGACTGTATTGTTATTTCTGTCCGTAGCGGTCTGTAAATGAGCAGAGTTTTATGTGACGGGGTGCGTTAAACTTTATATATTATGTAAATAAAATCAAACTCTAAAGTAGACATACTATTCTATCTTTCTGCCCGACAAAGGCACGTGACGAGCAAACATATGGTCATAGCAATGTCCTTAAGACGTGGAATTGCATGGAACTCGTAACCATAAAATAAGAAAGGGTACAGCTCTATACCGCGCAACAACAGTGATGTAGCAGTGTTGTTTCACATCATAGCTGCCTTAAATCTAACAGCTATGGAAAGACTTGGTGCTTGTCATCCCCTCTTATATATTATATGTACCACAAGCAGCTTCTTCTTTATTTGCTTTTCTCGCTCAAAAATCCATGTCAGGGTGTCAAAGCTGGTTGACAACTAAGGCATGTAAATCACGCAAAAGATTGTTTTCAATAGCAGCTACTCTAGCCTCCTTTGTCGGCCTATTATGCTTCATAACAAAGAAAAACTAACAAAGAAAAACTACCATGAATTTTCAAATCAAAAGCCACGTTTTCTTCCAGCTATCCTAGAACTATGCGCATGCCTATTGTAAAAGCAAATCTATACAAAATAAATAATACTGCACCCTAATAACTGTCGAACTGTATGTAATCTAAAATCACAGCCTCAAACACTAGATGGTCCTATGCTCACGAAATCCAATGCTCTGTCCCTTAAAGCTTTATGCTTAAGTTTCAACAAGGCCGCAAGCCTAAACGTTTTAGAGAGGTACCTCCTACCTCCTCTACTCCTTAGGCATCAAGGAAGTTGTGCAATATATATACCATTCGTTCTTTTTCTTCTAGCTTCAGGGGGTTGACATGGTAATGGCGTCCTCAAACAAAATGAAGTGTAAAACTAATCGTTCCTCCACTATAAAATACAACACTTATATTTATAGATCATTGAAACATTCTCTTCTTACTTATACTGTTTTCGAGAGCCGCGGATGGAGCTGTGCAGGTGGGTATTCGGTATTGGTATGTTTTATTTATGAAGTGGTGGTGTATTTGACCATGCTGGAGTGGGTATATTGATGGAAAGGTGGTGCATGCATGTGGCCGAGAATAGCATGTAAATGAGAGTTGGGTTTGTATACATGGTGCGGGGTATTCATGAAAAGTGGGTGTGGACATGTACATGTAGGGTGGCCTGAACGTGTATGTTTGGTGCATGGCTTGAAATTCAAAGGAGATGGAGGATTTAACGTGGAGGGTCATGGCAGGTATGGAGACGTTGGGTGTAGATGTAACCAATAAGCTGGTGTGTCTTATTTTGAAGGAGGCGGGCGGTTTCAAGCTGACGTGATGATAAGAGCTTATGGGAATATTTACAAGTTGTAAACGTATTGTACAGGAGTTGAACCCACGTGAAAAATGGGAGCAAAATAAGAAGCGAAGGGAAGTGAAGTAAAAGTAAAACGTGATTATGGAACTGAAGTAAACGTTCTGGTTGGATTCAATTTTCGGTAGAATTAGCAAAGCACGGCGGTGAAGGATTGTGCAAGAAACTAACAACAGGATTTATTTATTTAAACGAATTTGACGAATCAAAGCCGCTGGAACTGTAGCAACGAAAACTATGATATGGAATTATCTCCGCTGAGGACCGAACCACTGGAATTTCATGACAAAATCGACCGACGCAAATCGTTATTTAACGGTTAACGCGCCAAGGTGAGTAGATTCACTAACTCTGTTTTATTTAAAATATTTTAATTATATTTTAAATAATGGTTGAATGCTGTGTGATGGTTGATTAGATAAATTACAGTTAAATTGGTTGAAATAAATATATATCATTGCATATGCACACATCATGGGTTGGATACTGAGTTGAATAACACCTATGGATGCGGAAATCGGTTGGAGGAACTCAACCGGATTCCTAAATATTTAGATGTACTGTTTGTGCACTGTTTGAACCATGTTGAATGGAAATGTAACGTTATATTGATTTGGTAAATAAACGATATCAGCGACAGTCAACCATAAACCCCTTTTGTTAAGAAGTTGGTTGACCGTCAGACAAATCAATGAAGTTAATTATAAAAAATTATATTTTTATAATTTAAGCGAGGTTTAAATTATAATAGAAATTCTATTATAAACTGGTATTAAGTTGTATTGAGATGTTTTATTGAATTGAGTATAATAATTCAAATAAGAAGTAAATTGCCAAAAAGACAAAGGACGTGATCAAGTTTAGATAAGAGAAGTTTAAAGAGAAATATCAAGATTTTTGCAACGGAAAGAGATGTCAAGATTTTTTTTTTGAGATTAATTATAAAGTGGAATATAGTAGCGTTTTGCAAGTCTGGGAACTATAGCGATAAAATAACGCTGTTGATTAGGCTTAAGTGTGACTGTGATGTCAAGATTAGTTATAAAGGAGAATATTACAGCGTATGACAAGTTTTGATCTATAACGATAAATTAGCGCTGTTAAACGAGCTTAAGTGTGATTTTTACATATAGCATTACTACCTAAGGAATGAAAAGAATTCGGTTTGAAATCTACTTATTTTAAAGTAATAAGTAACGATGTTGTCCAAGGAATAAGAGTTTTAATAACTGAGAATGCTTTCCAAGAAGTATAAAAAGGCTAAAACGGGATTTGAGAAATATCTGGTAAGGTATGGAACTTCGATGATGACGAATGTTAAATAAAGTGCCGTTGCTGTGTGATTGTTTAGTTGTATATTTGAATGGATGTTTGTTTTTACTTCGATAGTTAAATAACCGACTATCGAAGTGTTTTGACCATCGTTGTCAATACGGAGAGACCGGTTGGATATATTATCGAAAACCACTCCGTATAGGCATAAGCGCTGCGAATTTGATTATGCTGAAGAAAATTGAAGACGGAGTGAAATGCAAGGGTCGTCCTGTTTCAGAATGGTGTTTTCTGTTTGTCCAGTCCCAGGACAACTTGTATGGACGAATGTCTGACAGAGTATTCCTAACGGTCACATAAGACGATCTTTTCAAGGTGTTATGTCTGGTGGCGGAGAAATTCGTTTCCCCTTAGCTTTTATACCCGTAATATTTTTGGGAAGATCAACTAGTGATTTGACGGGTTTGACGATGTGGCATTCAAAGTGTATGGTGGCCAGATGTTCTAAAAGGTAGGCGTAGCCTCAAGCTTCACAGCCGGGAAACGACAAAAATCGGGCAGGCAGCATGGCTATGTGGGTCGCTCCCATTAGGGTGTATAATCACCTATCTAGAGAAATTCCTTTTGTTTCTAAATCTATCGATTCTGCCCATTCGGGAACGGTGGTTTGAGTCCAACCGTTGGTGGTATACATTCGATACACTCAAGCGAAATGAGTGGTCGGTCATGTGTGGGCCGGGTTGCAAGACGTTCTTGTTGAACCCAGGTGTATTTGCCTCTAGAGATACATCATCGGAAGGTGGTCCCATACCTTGTCATAGTTGGAATCCAATCTCCAATAAGCGCCCTGCGGTTTTTGATTTTATACTATGTATGTGGAGCGTGAGATGCAAGCGTTCTACTATTTGGTTATTTATTTGATTAGACATTATTTTAATATCACTGGATTTTGATATCAATAATGATTTGGGTTATAGTAAGGTAAAAACCGTCCATGTTTATGTGTGGGCTGGTCTTACTATTATCCTTTTTGTTTCAAAAAGGATTTTTAAAGTTAAGCCATATGGTTGGAATTTACTCACACCAGTCCCATGACTGACCCAGAGTTTATTTTGTTTGTTTTACCTAAACTCTTGGGTGCCCAAATTTGTACGGGCAGTCAAGTGTTTCAGGCTTTTACAGATACGCTTGAAGGAGCTAAAGGCAGAAGGCTTCACCTTCAGTATTTAAAGATTTTTTTTCCGCTGTGATATGATGTATTGTACTCTGATATGGTATGTATATACAAAACAGATTTGTATTCCAAAGTTATGTTATACAATATATTTTATTCGTTCCGCTGTGAGATTAGTGTTTACTCTCATTCTGCTCAGTTGTGTTCTTCTTCTTCTTCTATTCTATTAGTTCTATCTTTTCTATCTCACCCTCTAATTTCTTTCTATTAATGATCCGGTATTTTTGATGTCTGAACAGTCGACGCTGGGTTTTGTGTCGATTTTCGGAGTCGAAAATCCCGGGTCGTTACATGTATTATGAAAAACTGAAAGTCAAGAATAGAAAAGGGGAAAGGATTGTACGGCAGAAACAAAAGAAAAGGATACATGAACAGCTGTATATGTATATATTTATCATTTAAATCGATACAATCAATATACAAATTGCAATATACAATCTCGAACCCAAATAGACAATTCAGTATAGCTTAAACAAACCCTATGCACCCTACTCTGCAATATCTTCGAATATGAAAATCCTCCCAAAATCTTCAAAATCTCCTGCAAAGTACCATGCAACCACCAGATGCAAATCTGTCCAGTTCGATCAAAAATCACCCAGCTGTAATGAAAGGAAATATTACAGTTAAAAATGAAAAAATATAGTAAGTTGTTTGTACACTTGAAATACAGAAAAAAAGAAAAAAAATATCTTAAGATTTTGACAACACAAAAAATAATACAGTAAGCAATGATATTTGTAAGTAAAGGAGAATCTCATACACATCTCACAGCAAATCAATCGTACATGGAAATCCTAACAAACGCACAGCCAAACTATTTATGCGTGTATGCAAGTGCTAAAAACAGTCTTGATAATGTACAAAACAACCTGTAAAGGAGAAGAAAAGCACTGGCCTATGGATTTTTAAAACAGAAGCTACTTAAGGAAAATACCTTTACAATGTGCATGCCGATCAAATCAACAAATAAAAATGTAAATACAGCCTTCCTCACATGAATAAAAACATACGCCACATCTTGTTTCAAATCAACACAGCAATACCCAGATTTCATACGCAATCACATCTGGAACGAATGAACATATCACACAGCTAAGAACAACATATCTCAGCTGAATCTAACCTATGAAGTTACAGATCGATTTCGACATTGATCATATCCAAACTTTTTCACGACTATATATATATGTATAACATTTCCCACAAACCAGAATGATTCGAACCACTTATAAAAAAATCAAATAAAATACTTAACTGCGTTTGTAAAGACACCCTCTTTATCCCGGTAGCATCTCCGAGGTGTTTCGAGATGGATTTGTTCGAACCAAAAATTAGGTTCGGGGTTTTTGTACAAAGGAGGATTCGGGTTTGATTTTTGCTGGAGTCCTAAGAGGATACGGCGGAAGTGGCGACATTCTGATGGGTTGTGAAGTCGATGGTGGAATCTTGTGTGTGGCGGCGCGATTGTTGCAGAAGGAGAGGTCGCGTGTCCACCATAGTAGCGACATGGAGCCGGTCTTGAAGGGAAATCGAAGGGAGAAAATAGGGAAGGAGATGACCGGGCTTCAGATGAGGGAATCATTAGCAAACGGAGGAAGATCGAGTTTGGACGTGGTATTTTGTAGGGAGGCGGTGGATTACTTTGTGGAGGAAGGGATCTGCTTGAGGGTTTTATGGATGATAACGGGCTGGGGTAATTGGGCCGTGGTAATGAAATAAGGTGAAGTCCAATTTTTATTAGTTTAATTTAATTTAAAATAAAAACTTATTTACTGGTAAATCTTATAACAAATCCATACGTGATCAGATTTACACGCTGTCAGATTCGTTGTATACATATCGGAAAGGACTACATTATGGGGTAGATGTGAACAGGCTAGGAGGCAGCTGGGATTTTCAGTTGAATTAAACACACGTTTAATTTAACTAAATTCAGTCATTATCTCGACAGACAAAAATAAGGTGAGTTAAAATCACTCAGCTCTTCCCATTTATATTTTTTTTAAATTGGGTTTTTTTTATCTTGTGTGCTCTGCTTGCTAATGGTTGACTATTTGCTAGTTATAAATTGATTTGTTGATTTAACTGATGAAATTAAACCGTGTTTAATTTCAATACCAAATCGTTATTTCAACAATTGGATCCGATAAAGGTAACTTACCTTGTCGGTCACGTTGTTTATAAACGTGTTTAATGGGTTGAATTTGTTCGATCTGATTGAATTGTTCTGTTAACTGGCTGGTGCTGGATAGCTGTTATTTACTGGATAGAAACTATCAGTTAAGTGACATCGATTGATCTAATTGTTGATTATTGATTTAACACTCAACATCTGTTTAGTTTTAAACAGTGGGTGGTATGGGCTGAGTATTTGGCAATATGGCCTATGAAATCAACTATTTTAAAAAGATGGAATTACCGTCAAGCGGATCAACAGAGATGGGGTTATAAAACTTATTTTATAATTGGAAATAACTTTTATTTTGGACAGTAGTTATCAAAAGAAAATAATTATTTATTATTTAAATTTATGGTTAATTGATTTTATAGAGTAAATTCTGATATTAACCAGATGTATGAACAGGTGATTAGAGATTAACCTAACGGTCAAATTTAGAAAATTGTTTTGTTAAGGAATAATTAAATGGAGTTATGTAATTAATTATACTATTAATTTAAAGTGAGGGTGAAATGGAAAGCGATTGATGAGATAACCGTGTTTTGAATCAACTAGGTTAACCCTTTTAATTTGGGATTGATTTTTGAATTCGTGTGTTTTTGAGTAAAATAGTTTAAAGAATATTTGTTGAGTTCTAAAAAGGAAAATTACTATTTATTTAGTGAATAAGGAAATTAACTACTAAAGCAGTTAACGATTTAAGTAAATTATTAATTTAGTAAACAGTAATGTAAGGAATTACTTTTAGACGGGATTCATGTAAAAAGTGATCGAGTTGAAAAGAACTCACATTGAATGATGAAGGGGATTTTTGAACGAACTTATATTTAAACACAAAATTTTCACAAAGAAGTTATAACGAGGAGTTTGAACGAATATGATGGCTTAAATAAGGTTGATTTGATATTTAAATTAAGTTAAAAAGAAAAGAGATGGAAATCGTTGAGATTGAACCAAATGTAATGATACAAGGTTTATAAAAAGCGATGGAGGTTATATCGTTAATCTTGAATTAAAGTTACTTAAAAGGATTAAGTAAACTTGGAAGTTGAAATGTGAATTTCAAGCGGAAATGGTCGAGAGGATTTGAAAAGGAGTTGGATTACAATTTGTATTCATATCCAGATACGAACGTTGTTGATCAAGGTCTGAGAGGTAATTAAAATACCCCAACTTGAACGGCATTAGGACTATCTGAGGAGAATATTAGTTGTAATGGGGAAAGGAATTTGTGATAATTTATTTCCATTAGTGAAATAATAAGGGAAAGGGCTGGTTTTATCCAACAGGAATAAGCAATGGTTACTGTCAAGAAATAAATAAGGGATATTTCGTAATGTTGTTTACGAGTTTTATTCGAAGGAAAGAAATAGAGAACTGGATATGATATAGGATTTTACTAAGTATAAGAATGGATCTGCGTAAAGTATAATCTTATGAGAAAGAAAGAAGCGAGAAATTATATTTATAATATCGAGGGCTTTAAATTTACAGTTTTGTTTAATTTAAAAGGCCAAGTGATATTGAATACTGAACCCGTGAACCCATTGAAACACTGTTTATTTTGATAGTTAAAACACTGACTATCAAACATGTCCAATACGATTGTTGGTACGGAAAGACCGGGATCGAACTTACATTTGAAAACCATTCCGACCAGCAAATACGTGAAGATATTGGAAGATGATCGAGATGGAGCATTGAAGACCGTGGATTTTTCGTAAGCGGAAGAACTGCTAATAATATCCAGTCTGCAGCCAGAGATGTAATGTGGTTCTGTCGTGGTCGGAATCTACGGGTTGCAAGGACTTCTCGCTACTGATCCATGGGGTGATTCCTATATGAGATGCAGTAGGAGAGTACCTTCGGTTCATCCTATTCCAGGATGACTAGTATGGACGAGTGTCTGACAAAGTATTTCTAAAAGGATCACGTATATTGATTTTCTACAAATGTATCACTGTTGGTGACAGAGAAGACTGGACACCTTCTTTAGCTTAACGCTCAGAGTATTTTTGTGGAAATCAGTCTTCAGTGATACATGGCGGATCTGACGATGTGGCATTCAAAGTGAATGGTGACCAGGTATTCAAAAGAATTTAAACTCAAGCCTCACAACCGGAAGATGACAAAAATCGGGCAGGCAGCATGGCTATGTGGGTCGCTCCCATTAGGGTGTATAATCACCTATCTAGAGAAATTCCTTTTGTTTCTTACTTTATCGATTCTGCCCATTCGGGAACGGTGGTTTGAGTCCAACCGTTGGTGATATACATTCTATACACTCAAGCGAAATGAGTGGTCGGTCATGTGAGGGCCGGGTTGCAAGACGTTCTTGTTAAACCCAGTGTATCCGCCTCTAGAGATACACGAGCGGCAGGTGGTCCCATACCTTGTCAAGGTCAGAATCCAATTTCCAATAAGTGCCTACTATTTTGTTTGTATATATATACGTGGAGCGTGAGATGCAAGCGTTCCACTAGACTGTTATTTACTTGTATTTAGACACTATGATAATATCAGAAAAGGTATTGATTTCGAAAACTATTTTGGGTTATCGTAAGGTAAAAACCGTCCGTGTTTATGTGTGGATCGGTCTTACGATTATCTTTTTCTTTCGAAAGGATTTTAACTAAAAATTAAGTTGTGTGAGACCTTAATGCTGTGCGAGTTTTTTCTCACTCTGGTTCACCAGACTGACCCGGTGTTTTGTAAATGCTCGGGTTAGCCCGAGGTGTACAGGTTCAGGTTATCGAATGATGTGAAGAGACGAGCTGGAAGAGTCCAGACGTGTGATACTATATAGCTACTATTCCGCTGTGTGTTGTATCTGAGGACAGGTTATTATAACTGTCCAGATGTGTGATATACTCTGATGATTGTAAGTATTTTAAAGCTCTCAATAAAGATTTATTTCTATATTATATTTTGTCCCGTTGCGATGTGAGACTCTGATTCTGTGTTGTGGTGTTTCTTCTTCTTCTATTATAATATTTCTTTCTTTCTTATCTCATCCTCTAAATTCTTTCTAATAACGTCCAGTGTTTTCGGTGTTTGGAAGGTCGGCATGAGTTACGGTAAAGGTATTTATGTCGATTTTCAAGGTCGGAAAACCCCTGGGTCGTTACAGTGGTATCAGAGCTATTGGTTTAGTAATAACCTTGGCTCTGTGGTGTAGCTCGATAGAGATGGGGTTAGTAATACCCTAGATCGAGGTTGAGTGTATATATATATGAGAGCGTACTTGTAAATTTTATTTACAAATGTTTTGTATAGAAAAGAAATAATTTATCAAATTATCGAGATATTGGTTTGTGTGTTTGATGGATGTGAATGAAATTCAAATTTGATTGAATTTGGATTAAAACTTAACTTGGTCAAATTTAATTAAATTAATTAAATTTGGAATTTGAATCAATCAAATAGAAATAAATCGGGTACCAACCGATTGATGTTCAAATATGTGAAACCAAAGTAAAATATTAAATTGAGTATAAATTCAATTATTTTGATTAAGAGTGGTTGTGCATGGATGGTTGATTGGTATTGATTTGGTGTTAGATTGCTTGATTATAAATTCATCGACAGTTTAATAAAATGTTGAATTATAATTAAATTCCAGTATAGTCAACTGAGGTATAATCACATGGATTAAAGTTGAATAATTCCATCTTGTGTTGCAAATGAATACTTCATGCTTGGTTTTGGGAATTATTTATTTACTAAATTGAATTGGTCTTCGATTTAAAATAAATTGAATTTAGAAATTTAAGGGGTTGTAACATTCTTTCTTACCTTAGCAATTTCGAGGACGAAATTATTTTAAGGAGGGAAGAATGTAACGTCCCATATTTTTGGTAGCCAAATATTTTATTTTATTTATTATTTTTAAATAGTTTATTTGAAATATTTAAGGATTTTAATATTTAAATCGTTATTTAAAACGAGATCGAACGATATATATTTATATAATATAAATCGAGTTTTAAAAATGGAATGCGCATTTATTTTGTTTACATATGGATGTGCGCATTTATCTCTACTTATTGAGATCTGAACAAACCAATGGGCCATGAGGTAAAAATAATAATAAACCTGGAACCCAGAATGTAAATAAGAAACTGGCAACCTGAGAGCAGAAAGCCTTAGATCTGGAAATAAAATATAAAATAATGTTTTGTTTTAAGATACAAGTGGTAGTGCACCAGTTCGATTTGTTTTCAACTTGTAAAAACGACAAGAGAAGTAGTAATCGTATGAATTGGAAAGCCAGCATACAAACTAATTTTCGGAAAGAAAACAATGTTTTGTTTTAAGATACACTAAAACTAAATACTACATACGTAAATAGAAGAAAAATGTTAAACAAAATAAGTTATTAGAAAATAAAAGGAATTAACTAATGTCTCAACACAGTAGCAAAACACAAGAAAAAAAAACTTTTCAATCAAAACGGTTGGAGGTTTGAGTTCTTGTTTGGGTCAAGCGGTGGATCAGCGGTGTTACATATACATTGGTTCATGTTGGTCTTTGATATACACGTAAATGTGTATATTTTATCCGCTTATTTATCTTATTTTCCCTTTAAAATAATTGATACTTTGTATTTATATCTGTATTTTCAGATTGTTGACAAGAAGCATGGTTTAGAGCATTTGTATGAAAACCCGTAACTTCCCCGTAAAGGAAAGCGTCGGATAGTTCGAGAACAAGCCACAACAGAACGCATACAGAAGAACATTTCATTGTATATCACAACAATGCATCAGATTACAAGAATATACAGAGTAAAAATGAATATTACACAGAAATATCAGAGATTTAAATTACATTTAAATACATCGCAGCGGAAAATAATACAATACACAACTAGAAGGAGATATACGGATACAAAGCTTTCCGGATATCGTTCCAGCTGTAAACCAGGATCCTGTGAATATAAATCTGCAAAACCCAAAACTACTAGCTGCCCGTGTCAAAATAGGGGCACCCAGAGTTTAGGTTAAAACAATAAACTCCAGGTCAGTCATGTGACTGGTGTGAGAACTAAAACAGTTATTAATCTTTATTTTAAATCATTGGGTAAATCAAGGGACCACGCCGTATAACACGGAACGGGTTTCCTCCCAAGAATACCAGTGCATAAAAAGACAGCGCAATGCTAAATAAAGAAAAATGAAGCTGTTATAAGACCCAGGTCCTATCACACAATGCAACGCAAGCCGGGGGATAGGGTTTTTACCTTATAACAGCCAAGAATGCTTGATACGTTTAAAACAAATCATTTGATACTATTATAAGTGCATAGTGTATAAAACAACTTCAAATCATAAGTATTAATCATAGGCGGCATGAGTGCCCCATCCCACTATGTCGCCATACTAGGCTCTACAAATAAAACCGCAAATGTCACGTATTTGGAAATTGGATTTCCGTCTATGAACCGAGGCAAAAGATAGTCCTCAACCGATTCGAGACAATCTAGCCTACCATGTCTCAGGAACAGAGCTCGAGTGTCCCTTGGATCCTCAGGGCCAGTCCACCGATGTGGATTAAACTTAAACCCTGAACATGCATCTCCCCACCCTATGGGGTGCAAGTCTGGTCCGTCTGCCGACCAGAATGCATCGGCCGAAACCGATATAACCGAGGCGCCTCGCAACAGCAACAACCACATAAGTCAAACTCGTCAGGGCGTGTAAAACCACTGACGCCACTTCTAGCTAGAAAGAAACGCATGCCCTCCCTGACGTCCTCTCCCGTTTTTGGTTCACAACCGGGGTGCGAGGCTCGCGAATTCACGTTACACAAAGCTGTGCCACACAGGCTGTGCTTTGATCATCACCACAAGACTTTGCTTTTCAACAGAAGCCTCGATCAATTGCCACTTAGGCATGCCACACAGGAAATTCACTCCATGCGTTTGATATCCATCAATATATAACCCCTGAGCTCGTACGTCTCAGAGAAGGGCGTTAAGCAAGAGAATAAATTCTTCGCCGCCAAACAGATATATATTTAATAGAGATCAATCACACGGACTAAAATCCAATGTCAGACACACAGTCCATTTACAAGTCCGTTCTGGGTCTGAACGAAACCGGAGGCACCTAGTACCCCGCATATCCATCGATCTCCAAGTACGTCTGGACGATCACTAACTGTTTCCATCTTCTTGGGTGTACAGCCCAATCAAGATCATCAGTAATCACCCAAACGACGTGAAGACTTCCGGTCTTCGACCATCGTCTTCATCTTCGACACCACGTCGAATCAGTTATTCAGAATGGGATAAACCCGGTCTTTCTGAATAACTCGCGTATATATTATAAAAGTGTTACACAAACACAACATACGCCTCATTCCAATTCAGAATATTCTTTTATTCAAATATTCCTATACTTTGGGAAAAGTTCCCATTAATTTTATCCAAGATAAATTCTTTGAATTTATTCTTTAATCTCCTTTGAATATCAATTCAAACTAGTCGGGATTAGCGAACCACACCAAAGTAATCATTTATTTTATTTCCCAATCCCAACCTATTCATCCCATGAAATAAAACTGGTAGTACTTCATATCTAACACCACAGTGTTATCGGTAATTCAATTACCATTTCACGTTCAAATCTAATTAAAGATTTAACTATCGCCTGGAGTAAAACTGGTGATACTCCATTCTCGATCTTTTCAATCTAATTAAAGATTCATTAAAACTCCACTTAGTTTTAATCTTCGGCTGGGTTAAAGAATCAGTGTCATTTAAAACACGGTTCACGATAGACCCAAAATCACATTCCATTAATTATCGGGTTAAAGAACGAGTGTTATTTAAAACACGGTTCACGATAAACCCAAAAATCAATATCACTTCCATTCCAATTAAATATCATTCAATTGGTACACTTCATTAAATCTAACTAAAAAGATTTAATCTTTTCTCAACTGGGTTCAAGAACAGTGTTAGTGAAGACACCATTCACGACAAACCCAAATCACATTCGATATTCAATACAAGGCTCTGAATAGAAAATATATCGGCTTATATTCAATATCAAATTCTACGACTAACAAATGTCGTATTGGAAATAACGATATAAATATATATCTTTCAAATTTCCATAACAACACCTGTATAATCACGAATTCCAACATCGAAATATTCCGAAGACAATTTCGATACAAATCCACTCCAATGCAATCATTGGAAATTTTGGTTATTTTCAAAACCCTTTTCAAATTCAATTTATTTATTTAAAAATAAATAGAATTATAATTCTAGTTCAAAACTAGCCCATTTCGATAAAAATCTATTTTTATCTTTTCCAACATGCAGTTTTTCATCCCAAATCTTCACAAATCATTTCTTATGATTTTACACAAATTATTACTATTTTTAATAATTTTATCAAGGCCTGTACAGTCGATTTCCATCAATGGCCATCGAACTACACTTACAGCGACCTTTTTCAAATTTGATTTGGACATAATTCCAAATCCAACCGTTAGATTTCAAATTTCTAACATTCACTAGAAAGCTCTTTTCGATACGAACCCAACGGTTCCGGTTTTAGGAGAATCCGACGGTCGGATCTCCCGTAACGTCCATTTGAAATCAATGGTCGAAATTCGCGAACTGCCGCGGCGCGGCGCGTTCTATTCAGGCCATTATATTATATATATAATATATATAATATATACTTCGTCGATTTTCTATTCAAAACGAATTATATAAATAGTTTTAAAATTCGTTTCAAAATCTATTTCCACTTCCATTTCAATTCAAAGCAAAATTGAATTCTTCTTTATAAATTCGTTTCAAAGTTCATTTCTATTCAATTCAAATTTCAATTCAATTTGAATTCATTTCAATCCACTTTCAATTCAATTTGAATTCGTTTTCAATTCAATTTATTTCGAAATCACTTGCAATTCAATTCATTTCGAAATCACTTTCAATTCAATTCACTTTGAATTCGTTTTCAATTCAATTCATTTCGAAATCACTTTCAATTCAATTCATTTCGAAATCGTTTTTAAAATCGATATAAATATCGTTCACGTCAAAATGGCGTCTATCTAATCAACACGGCTTCATATATTTCTTTATTTTCAAATATTCTATTTCATATATTTCTTTTTCAAATATTTCTTTTTCAAATATTTCTTTTTCGAAACTGGAATGAGGCCCAATCAATTACCATATAAAATTAATTATATGGATTTTCATACAACACATGTATATAATAGCATTGAAAATAATCAACCATCAACCAAAGTGCACTACACTGTATAAGCATCAAATATAGATATTCAACGCTTATAACAGCCTGTCAATCAATCGATCGACATATTTAATCAATCAGGATGAGTGAACTTCAAATTTCATCCCAACACCCGTGTGGGGTTTCAAACAATCAAACACATATTTTATTTGTGCTGTTGGGCGATGTGTGAAATTTATCGACCCAATCAATGTCCGTCAAATAGGTGTACATAAACAAACCGTCTGGTTTGTAAATGAATATTTATTTTATTCACTTTCACGTTAAAAATTATATTTTTAACGATAAAACATTTTATTTCAACATATGAATTTCTATCCAGTTCATTCTTTAAATAAAATGATATTTTATTTTTCTAACTTATTTTAGAAAATTTCGGCGGCATAACGGCACGATACTAGAAACGGGACAAGGCCTAGCCTTATCCCCGGTCTAGTGAAGGCCCACGCCATTCACATATCAATTATATCAATTCATTTCACCACACAATTCAATTTCAATCAAATAATCTAACTAATTTTTGCAATCAAACAAACAAGTCCATGGTCTGTGGACGATTGTGTCGGGTGCTACTAAGCACCGTCTGCATCCTAGTATATATATATAACTAGAAATGAAATTGAAAGGTGAGAAATTCTCACAGATAGATATCCAATCATCTTGACTCTTCTTTGATAGAAATCTTCATTGTTTTCGCATCTTCGTCAGCTTCGTTGCCCGTAGCCACTATATATATAAAAATCGAATTTTTACTTCGTTATTCACTATATAAAAATCGAATTTTTACTTCGTTATTCACTATATAAAAATCGAATTTTTATTATACTATTCAATATATAAAAATCAAACTTTTATTATACTATTCAATATATAAAAATCAAACTTTTACTTTAAAAAAACTAATCTTTTGCATTTTAAAAATCTAATCTTTATTTTAAAAATTTAATCTTTATTTTATAACGCCTAAAGATTATACTTTTATACATAAGAAAAATCCCATTTTCCTTTACATAAAAAATCATATTTTTCTTTCGAAGTTCTACATATAAAAATCATATTTTTCTTTCGAAGTTCTACATATAAAAATCATATTTTTATTGAATAAAAATCTCGTCTTTATAGAAATAACAATCTAATCTTTTCTAAATCAAAATCTAATTTTTTCCTAAATCAAAACTACGATCTTTTCTAAACAAAAATATGAACTTTTTCTTAGATAAAAATCCTATCTTTATTCTCTAATCATTTTAAAAAAAAGTCAAATCTTTATATCTCAAAAATCACATCTTTTATAACTCAAAATAAAATCAGTTTTTAAATTATGTTAAAATCAGTTTTTAAAGTATGACAAAATCAGTTTTTAAATTATGTTAAAATCAGTTTTTATAACACTTATATAAAAAAACAGTTTTTAATATAAACAAAAAGTAAAGAGCTTACTGTCTTTCGAAGGAGGGAGGCCTGGGGAGTCACGGTCGGAGACAGGGGGGTTTCGCCGGAGCTGGCGATGGCGTGAGGAGGTGGCTGCGCTGGAGGAGGGTGCGGCGCGTTGTGGAGTCGGTTGCGATAGGCGTTGGGGTAGTAGGGTTTTTGGAGAGAGGAGAACGGGGAGGCTGGAGGATAGAGGATCGGCGAGGGGGGGGGGGGGGGGGTTTGCGCCGCCACTTGGGGGGGTGCGGTGACGGTCGGAGCCATCTAGGACGGAGGAGAGCTTGAGCGATTTTTTCTGTTTTGATTTTAACGGGGGGGGGGGGTGACTTTGGAGAGGGAAGGATAGGGGGTTATGTATAATTATATATTTATTTTATTTTCCAATAAAAAAAAGTTGTCTTTTCATATGGACTCTAAACGAGGCGCAACGACTGTCGTCCCTAGCGTTTTACCCCCATTCCGAACACAATGGGATAGGTATCAAAGGCTACTTCGGCTGTTACAATCAGTTTCCGTTAAATTTACATTTAAATCACTATATTGAATTTTAAACGTACATTTCGAATTACCGGGGTCACATACTAACTAGAAAAATTCCAGAAAAATATTTTCTAGCTTCGTATTGACGATACGGTCCTAACAAAACTAGTTTCGTCGAATTCTGAGACCGTTTGAAAAATGGCCAATTTCCAGTCGATTAAAATCAACTGAAACTGGTCAAACGCGTTTTCCTTTACCACGCTCACATATTGATTCGAAAAATTATGAAATTTGAAACCTAGCAATAACTTGACATCACGGACCCAACAAAACTGGTTTCGTCGAAATCCGAGGTCGTTTGCAAAATGCTATTTTTAAAGGCCTTATATATATAAAAATATATATAAATTCCACAGCGACTATTTCTAATTTTAAACTGGACATATCTTATCATTTCTAAGATGAAATCTCAGTTTGTTAACTTCGTTACAAAGATATAGTTATACAGATTCAAATATTTCTTGTTTCGTTCAATTCTGACTTATATTGAATTCTGTATATTCATTTGAAATTAGAAATCGAATTTTCGAACTACCGCGCCATTTTCAATTCCTTTTATAATTATATATAATTATTATATATTCTAACGACGACGTATATAATATATACGTTCTAATTATATTCGAAATAAATTTCTCGTCGATTTTATTTAAAATAATTCATTTTAAATAATCAAAATTCGCTAAAACTGCCAAAATAAAATTTTTAAACTGGCCCAGATTTTACGGGTTGTTACAATCTCCCCCACTTAAAACTTTTCGTCCCCGAAAAGGAACAAAGTCGAAAGTGGTTTGATTATTCAGCTCTACGCTCGATCTGGCTTCCATTCTCCAACTCTTTAGTTTATGAGAATTTCCAAAATTTCAAAAATTTGGCTAACTCCCTAAATTTTCGAAAAATTTCGCCATAACCTCCCCTGCACCGGGAGCATCGGGGAATTTCAAATAGCTTCCCCGGTCCTTCAGATCTCAAAAAGAAAAAGCCAAGCGGCTAGCCAATAGGCTCACAAAATCATCATCACCCAAACAAAACAGGAAATTATGTAGTAAACATGTACCTATTTGTCGGGCAAACAAATTTTATTCTCTGCTCTAGCCTCCTTGCTATGACCTGTTCAATGATATATATGCATATGCAAGCAAATGCGACCAATTTTCAATATAGTTCAATATTTGGTTCAATTAGGCAAAATGGTTCAAAATTGTCAAACAAATAAACAAACAACACAACCATCAATCTATTAGTGAATTAGAGTTTCAAATTCATAATTTTGATACATATACAAAAATCGTGTTTTTGATGCCAATTCACAACAATGTGTTCTAACTATATTAGTTTTGGTTCTCACACCAGTCTAATGGAAATATATAGAAAACACACCTTCGAAACACGAACATAAATACTGATGATGCACGTGCTATCATCAGTACCATCTCCAGGCGACTAGAGTGTGATTCTGTATCTATCCAATATATTAAAACTTCGAATACACGCGGATCAGACGTATACGCAAAATCTATATATACTGGATTGTCCACATCAATATAAATAATCAAATACGAATAATTGATTTAAATTTTCAAAACAAAATTTGTTTTCATTTGAAAAATATACTCTTCACACTCGTTCTAGGATACTACTGATCCCATCTCTAACGAGTCATCCCCATTGGATATTACTAATCCAATATCTGATGAATTCTTTCGTATGGTTCTAATGTGTCTTGTTCTCTGCTTTGTAAACCAAAGCTCTGATACCAACTATGAAAACCCGTAACTTCCCCGTAAAGGAAAGCGTCGGATAGTTCGAGAACAAGCCACAACAGAACGCATACAGAAGAACATTTCATTGTATATCACAACAATGCATCAGATTACAAGAATATACAGAGTAAAAATGAATATTACACAGAAATATCAGAGGTTTAAATTACATTTAAATACATCGCAGCGGAAAATAATACAATACACAACTAGAAGGAGATATACGGATACAAAGCTTTCCGGATATCGTTCCAGCTGTAAACCAGGATCCTGTGAATATAAATCTGCAAAACCCAAAACTACTAGCTGCCCGTGTCAAAATAGGGGCACCCAGAGTTTAGGTTAAAACAATAAACTCCAGGTCAGTCATGTGACTGGTGTGAGAACTAAAACAGTTATTAATCTTTATTTTAAATCATTGGGTAAATCAAGGGACCACGCCGTATAACACGGAACGGGTTTCCTCCCAAGAATACCAGTGCATAAAACGACAGCGCAATGCTAAATAAAGAAAAATGAAGCTGTTATAAGACCCAGGTCCTATCACACAATGCAACGCAAGCCGGGGGATAGGGTTTTTACCTTATAACAGCCAAGAATGCTTGATACGTTTAAAACAAATCATTTGATACTATTATAAGTGCATAGTGTATAAAACAACTTCAAATCATAAGTATCAATCATAGGCGGCATGAGTGCCCCATCCCACTATGTCGCCATACTAGGCTCTACAAATAAAACCGCAAATGTCACGTATTTGGAAATTGGATTTCCGTCTATGAACCGAGGCAAAAGATAGTCCTCAACCGATTCGAGACAATCTAGCCTACCATGTCTCAGGAACAGAGCTCGAGTGTCCCTTGGATCCTCAGGGCCAGTCCACCGATGTGGATTAAACTTAAACCCTGAACATGCATCTCCCCACCCTATGGGGTGCAAGTCTGGTCCGTCTGCCGACCAGAATGCATCGGCCGAAACCGATATAACCGAGGCGCCTCGCAACAGCAACAACCACATAAGTCAAACTCGTCAGGGCGTGTAAAACCACTGACGCCACTTCTAGCTAGAAAGAAACGCATGCCCTCCCTGACGTCCTCTCCCGTTTTTGGTTCACAACCGGGGTGCGAGGCTCGCGAATTCACGTTACACAAAGCTGTGCCACACAGGTTGTGCTTTGATCATCACCACAAGACTTTGCTTTTCAACAGAAGCCTCGATCAATTGCCACTTAGGCATGCCACACAGGAAATTCACTCCATGCGTTTGATATCCATCAATATATAACCCCTGAGCTCGTACGTCTCAGAGAAGGGCGTTAAGCAAGAGAATAAATTCTCCGCTGCCAAACAGATATATATTTAATAGAGATCAATCACACGGACTAAAATCCAATGTCAGACACACAGTCCATTTACAAGTCCGTTCTGGGTCTGAACGAAACCGGAGGCACCTAGTACCCCGCATATCCATCGATCTCCAAGTACGTCTGGACGATCACTAACTGTTTCCATCTTCTTGGGTGTACAGCCCAATCAAGATCATCAGTAATCACCCAAACGACGTGAAGACTTCCGGTCTTCGACCATCGTCTTCATCTTCGACACCACGTCGAATCAGTTATTCAGAATGGGATAAACCCGGTCTTTCTGAATAACTCGCGTATATATTATAAAAGTGTTACACAAACACAACATACGCCTCATTCCAATTCAGAATATTCTTTTATTCAAATATTCCTATACTTTGGGAAAAGTTCCCATTAATTTTATCCAAGATAAATTCTTTGAATTTATTCTTTAATCTCCTTTGAATATCAATTCAAACTAGTCGGGATTAGCGAACCACACCGAAGTAATCATTTATTTTATTTCCCAATCCCAACCTATTCATCCCATGAAGTAAAACTGGTAGTACTTCATATCTAACACCACAGTGTTATCGGTAATTCAATTACCATTTCACGTTCAAATCTAATATAAGATTTAACTATCGCCTGGAGTAAAACTGGTGATACTCCATTCTCGATCTTTTCAATCTAATTAAAGATTCATTAAAACTCCACTTAGTTTTAATCTTCGGCTGGGTTAAAGAATCAGTGTCATTTAAAACACGGTTCACGATAGACCCAAAATCACATTCCATTAATTATTGGGTTAAAGAACGAGTGTTATTTAAAACATGGTTCACGATAAACCCAAAAATCAATATCACTTCCATTCCAATTAAATATCATTCAATTGGTACACTTCATTAAATCTAACTAAAAAGATTTAATCTTTTCTCAACTGGGTTCTAGAACAGTGTTAGTGAAGACACCATTCACGACAAACCCAAATCACATTCGATATTCAATACAAGGCTCTGAATAGAAAATATATCGGCTTATATTCAATATCAAATTCTACGACTAACAAATGTCGTATTGAAAATAACGATATAAATATATATCTTTCAAATTTCCATAACAACACCTGTATAATCACGAATTCCAACATCGAAATATTCCGAAGACAATTTCGATTCAAATCCACTCCAATGCAATCATTGGAAATTTTGGTTATTTTCAAAACCCTTTTCAAATTCAATTTATTTATTTAAAAATAAATAGAATTATAATTCTAGTTCAAAACTAGCCCATTTCGATAAAAATCTATTTTTATCTTTTCCAACATGCAGTTTTTCATCCCAAATCTTCACAAATCATTTCTTATGATTTTACACAAATTATTACTATTTTTAATAATTTTATCAAGGCCTGTACAGTCGATTTCCATCAATGGCCATCGAACTGCACTTACAGCGACCTTTTTCAAATTTGATTTGGACATAATTCCAAATCCAACCGTTAGATTTCAAATTTCTAACATTCACTAGAAAGCTCTTTTCGATACGAACCCAACGGTTCCGGTTTTAGGAGAATCCGACGGTCGGATCTCCCGTAACGTCCATTTGAAATCAATGGTCGAAATTCGCGAACTGCCGCGGCGCGGCGCGTTCTATTCAGGCCATTATATTATATATATAATATATATAATATATACTTCGTCGATTTTCTATTCAAAACGAATTATATAAATAGTTTTAAAATTCGTTTCAAAATCTATTTCCACTTCCATTTCAATTCAAAGCAAAATTGAATTCTTCTTTATAAATTCGTTTCAAAGTTCATTTCTATTCAATTCAAATTTCAATTCAATTTGAATTCATTTCAATCCACTTTCAATTCAATTTGAATTCGTTTTCAATTCAATTTATTTCGAAATCACTTGCAATTCAATTCATTTCGAAATCACTTTCAATTCAATTCACTTTGAATTCGTTTTCAATTCAATTCATTTCGAAATCACTTTCAATTCAATTCATTTCGAAATCGTTTTTAAAATCGATATAAATATCGTTCACGTCAAAATGGCGTCTATCTAATCAACACGGCTTCATATATTTCTTTATTTTCAAATATTCTATTTCAAATATTTCTTTTTCAAATATTTCTTTTTCAAATATTTCTTTTTCGAAACTGGAATGAGGCCCAATCAATTACCATATAAAATTAATTATATGGATTTTCATACAACACATGTATATAATAGCATTGAAAATAATCAACCATCAACCAAAGTGCACTACACTGTATAAGCATCAAATATAGATATTCAACGCTTATAACAGCCTGTCAATCAATCGATCGACATATTTAATCAATCAGGATGAGTGAACTTCAAATTTCATCCCAACACCCGTGTGGGGTTTCAAACAATCAAACACATATTTTATTTGTGCTGTTGGGCGATGTGTGAAATTTATCGACCCAATCAATGTCCGTCAAATAGGTGTACATAAACAAACCGTCTGGTTTGTAAATGAATATTTATTTTATTCACTTTCACGTTAAAAATTATATTTTTAACGATAAAACATTTTATTTCAACATATGAATTTCTATCCAGTTCATTCTTTAAATAAAATGATATTTTATTTTTCTAACTTATTTTAGAAAATTTCGGCGGCATAACGGCACGATACTAGAAACGGGACAAGGCCTAGCCTTATCCCCGGTCTAGTGAAGGCCCACGCCATTCACATATCAATTATATCAATTCATTTCACCACACAATTCAATTTCAATCAAATAATCTAACTAATTTTTGCAATCAAACAAACTAGTCCATGGTCTGTGGACGATTGTGTCGGGTGCTACTAAGCACCGTCTGCATCCTAGTATATATATATAACTAGAAATGAAATTGAAAGGTGAGAAATTCTCACAGATAGCTATCCAATCATCTTGACTCTTCTTTGATAGAAATCTTCATTGTTTTCGCATCTTCGTCAGCTTCGTTGCCCGTAGCCACTATATATATAAAAATCGAATTTTTACTTCGTTATTCACTATATAAAAATCGAATTTTTACTTCGTTATTCACTATATAAAAATCGAATTTTTATTATACTATTCAATATATAAAAATCAAACTTTTATTATACTATTCAATATATAAAAATCAAACTTTTACTTTAAAAAAACTAATCTTTTGCATTTTAAAAATCTAATCTTTATTTTAAAAATTTAATCTTTATTTTATAACGCCTAAAGATTATACTTTTATACATAAGAAAAATCCCATTTTCCTTTACATAAAAAATCATATTTTTCTTTCGAAGTTCTACATATAAAAATCATATTTTTATTGAATAAAAATCTCGTCTTTATAGAAATAACAATCTAATCTTTTCTAAATCAAAATCTAATTTTTTCCTAAATCAAAACTACGATCTTTTCTAAACAAAAATATGAACTTTTTCTTAGATAAAAATCCTATCTTTATTCTCTAATCATTTTTAAAAAAAGTCAAATCTTTATATCTCAAAAATCACATCTTTTATAACTCAAAATAAAATCAGTTTTTAAATTATGTTAAAATCAGTTTTTAAAGTATGACAAAATCAGTTTTTAAATTATGTTAAAATCAGTTTTTATAACACTTATATATAAAAAAACAGTTTTTAATATAAACAAAAAGTAAAGAGCTTACTGTCTTTCGAAGGAGGGAGGCCGGGGGAGTCACGGTCGGAGACAGGGGGGTTTCGCCGGAGCTGGCGATGGCGTGAGGAGGTGGCTGCGCTGGAGGAGGGTGCGGCGTGTTGTGGAGTCGGTTGCGATAGGCGTTGGGGTAGTAGGGTTTTTGGAGAGAGGAGAACGGGGAGGCTGGAGGATAGAGGATCGGCGAGGGGGGGGGGGGGTTTGCGCCGCCACTTGGGGGGGGGGGGTGCGGTGACGGTCGGAGCCATCTAGGACAGAGGAGAGCTTGAGCGATTTTTTCTGTTTTGATTTTAACGGGGGGGGGGGGGGGTGACTTTGGAGAGGGAAGGATATGGGGTTATGTATAATTATATATTTATTTTATTTTCCAATAAAAAAAAGTTGTCTTTTCATATGGACTCTAAACGAGGCGCAACGACTGTCGTCCCTAGCGTTTTACCCCCATTCCGAACACAATGGGATAGGTATCAAAGGCTGCTTCGGCTGTTACAATCAGTTTCCGTTAAATTTACATTTAAATCACTATATTGAATTTTAAACGTACATTTCGAATTACCGGGGTCACATACTAACTAGAAAAATTCCAGAAAAATATTTTCTAGCTTCGTATTGACGATACGGTCCTAACAAAACTAGTTTCGTCGAATTCTGAGACCGTTTGAAAAATGGCCAATTTCCAGTCGATTAAAATCAACTGAAACTGGTCAAACGCGTTTTCCTTTACCACGCTCACATATTGATTCGAAAAATTATGAAATTTGAAACCTAGCAATAACTTGACATCACGGACCCAACAAAACTGGTTTCGTCGAAATCCGAGGTCGTTTGCAAAATGCTATTTTAAGGGCCTTATATATATATAAAAATATATATAAATTCCACAGCGACTATTTCTAATTTTAAACTGGACATATCTTATCATTTCTAAGATGAAATCTCAGTTTGTTAACTTCGTTACAAAGATATAGTTATACAGATTCAAATATTTCTTGTTTCGTTCAATTCTGACTTATATTGAATTCTGTATATTCATTTGAAATTAGAAATCGAATTTTCGAACTACCGCGCCATTTTCAATTCCTTTTATAATTATATATAATTATTATATATTCTAACGACGACGTATATAATATATACGTTCTAATTATATTCGAAATAAATTTCTCGTCGATTTTATTTAAAATAATTCATTTTAAATAATCAAAATTCGCTAAAACTGCCAAAATAAAAATTTTAAACTGGCCCAGATTTTACGGGTTGTTACAATTTGATGGATAAAGCATGAAGAATTTGCTTAAAAAGAGTGAGTTTAAAATTGCTAAAGCTTGAAGAGTCTAAAGCTTGAAGAACAGTTGCAATTATATTTCAGTTAAGAAGATTTGGCTCAATAAAGACTCAAACTGCATTCACATTAGCTCATTTGGAAGGCCTCTTACTCATGTTGCGTTCACACTAGCCTATTTGCTAGACCACTCACTCTAAAGCTGCGTTCACACTGGCTTATGTGTTATTTGGGTTATTTCTTTAGTCCCACATTATGTAATTAGCTAGCTAGCCTTTGTCATATCAGCTATAAATACATTGTATCTTAGTCTTGTAAAAAACATATTAGGTTTTATTCTGTAATTCTCTTCTTGGAATAAAATCATTCTCTCCCTTTCTTTTTACTTTTTGTTTATTTTATTTATGTTCATGTTATTTATTTTCTTTTTCTCTTCTTCTTTAGCTATGTCTAGCTAATCCCCTTTGATTAGGGGGTGATGACGCTGATAGTATGATTCAATATGAATCACATAGCCAAAAGATGAGGACTGTATACATGTAGATCTGGATCTGAATTAAGGGCTAGATCTGAACCTTCATATTTTGTGTCGTTTAAGAGCTATGCTCCTTCACAGGATATATTCGTGTTCGATCTAACGTTTATCAGATCTAGATCTAATTTTAGGGTTTTAGAAATTAATTAGTGAATCTGTCTTGATAGTCTATGGTTGTAGAGCTGAGCTCCTGCATAGGCTATGCTTGTCGTTATTTACATATTTATTTCTAAAAACCTATTATCGTTGATTCATGTTTGTGACAGAAACATGTATTAGATCTGGTTAATCTTTTGGCTATTGATGATTATGAATCTGATCTATGTCATTATCCCCTAATTGCTTTCACTTATTTTTAAAACTCTCTTTTAGTTAAATTCTGCTATTTTCTTTTTTTTCCACCAATCAAAAGTTAGGGATAACTTGATTGGATTTATTAATAAAATAATTTGGTCCTAGAGTTCGACACCCTCTACAACAATCCTTGTTGTTTAGGAAAGCCGAACGGATTTTACAGTTGTTTACAACTGCATAATTTGTTCGCAAACAAGCAAATAACAACTTCATTCTAGAGTACCAAGAACTTGCAACAGGATGTAGTTATATAGGGGAAAGCGGTACATACTGTGTAAATGTGTTGAGCTAAAGCACACGTTTAAAATAATAATAGTAATAGCAATGCATTATTAAAAAGAAAAATATATATTATAATACATGTATTATGAAAAACCGAAAGTCAAGAATAGAAGAGGGGAAAGGATTGTACGCAAGAAACAAAAGAAAAGGATACATGAACAGTTGTATATGTATATATTTATCATTTAAATCCATACAATCAATATACAAATTGCAATATACAATCTCAAACCCGAATAGACTATTCAGTATAGCTTAAACAAACCCTATGCACCCTACTCTGCAATATCTTCGAATATGAAAATCCTCCCAAAATCTTCAAAATCTCCTGCAAAGTACCACGCAACCACCAGATGCAAATCTGTCCAGTTCGATCAAAACTCACCCAGCTGTAATGAAAGGAAATATCACAGTTAAAAATGAAAAAAATATAGTAAGTTGTTTGTACACTTGAAATACAGAAAAAAAGAAAAAAAATCTTAAGATTTTGACAACACAAAAAAATAATACAGTAAGCAATGATATTTGTAAGTAAAGGAGAATCTCATACACATCTCATAGCAAATCAATCGTACATGGAAATCCTAACAAATGCACAACCAAACTATTTATGCGTGTATGCAAGTGCTAAAAACAGTCTTGATAATGTACAAAACAACCTGTAAAGGAGAAGAAAAGCACTGGCCTATGGATTTTTAAAACAGAAGCTACTTAAGGAAAATACCTTTACCATGTGCTTGCCGATCAAATCAACAAATGAAAATGTAAATACAGCCTTCCTCACATGAATAAAAACATATGCCACATCTTGTTTCAAATCAACACAGCAATACCCAGATTTCATACACAATCACATCTGAAACGAATGAACGTATCACACAGCTAAGAACAACATATCTCAGCTGAATCTAACCTATGAAGTTACAGATCGATTTTGAAATTGATCATATCCAAACTTTTTCACGACTATATATATACGTATAACATTTCCCACAAACCAGAACGATTCGAACCACTTATAAAAAAAATCAAATAAAATACTTATCTGCGTTTGTAAAGACACCCTCTTCATCCCGTTAGCATCTCCGAGGTGTTTCGAGATGGATTTGTTCGAACCAAAAATTAGGGTTCGGGGTTTTTGCACAAAGGAGGCTTCGGGTTTGATTTTTGCAGGAGTCCTAAGAGGATACGGCGGAAGTGGCGACGTTCTGATGGGTTGTGAAGTCGATGGTGGAATCTTGTGTGTGGCGACGCGATTGTTGCGGAAGGAGAGGTCGTGGGTCCACCATAGTAGCGACATGGAGCCGGTCTTGAAGGGGAATCAAAGGGAAAAAATAGGGAAGGAGATGACCGGGCTTCAGATGAGGGAATCATTAGCAAACGGAGGAAGTTCGAGTTTGGACGTGGTATTTTGTGGGGAGGCGGCGGATTACTTTGTGGAGGAAGGGATCTGCTTGAGGGTTTTATGGATGATAACGGGCTGGGGTAATTGGGCCGTGGTAATGAAATAAGGTGAAGCCCAATTTTTATAAGTTTAATTTAATTTAAAATAAAAACGTATTTACTTGTAAAGCTTATAACAAATCCATACGTGATCAGATTTACGCGCCGTCAGATTCGTTGGATTCATATCGGAAAGGACTACATTATAGGGTAGATGTGATTAGGCTAGGAGGCAGCTGGGATTTTCAGTTGAATTAAACACACGTTTAATTTAACTAAATTTAGTCATTATCTTGATAGATAGAAATAAGGTGAGTTAAACACACTCAGCTCTTCCCATTTTTTTTTTTTTAAATTGGGTTTTTTTATCTTGTGTGCTCTGCTTGCTGATGGTTGACTGTTTGCTAGTTATAAATTGATTTGTTGATTTAACTAATGAAATTAAACCGTGTTTAATTTCAATACCAAATCGTTATTTTAACAATTGGATCCGATAAAGGTAACTTACCTTGTCGGTCACGTTGTTTATAAACGTGTTTAATGGGTTGAATTTGTTCGATCTGATTGAATTGTTCTGTTAACTGGCTGATGCTGGATAGCTATTATTTACTGGATAAGAACTATCAGTTAAGTGACATCGATTGATCTGATTGTTGATTATTGATTTAACACTCAACATATGTTTAGTTTTAAACAGTGGGTGGTATGGGTTGAGTATTTGGCAATATGGCCTATGAAATCAATTATTTTAAAAAGATGGAATTACCGTCAAGCGGATCAACAGAAATGGGGTTATAATACTTATTTTATAATTGGAAATAACTTTTATTTTGGACAGTAGTTATCAAAAGAAAATAATTATTTATTATTTAAATTTATGGTTAATTGATTTTATAGAGTAAATTCTGATATTAACCAGATGTATGAACAGGTGATTAGAGATTAACCTAACGGTCAAATTTAGAAAATTGTTTTGTTAAGGAATAATTAAATGGAGTTATTTAAATTAATTATACTATTAATTTAAAGTGAGGATGAAATGGAAAGCGATTGATGAGATAACCGTGTTTTGAATCAACTAGGTTAACCCTTTTAATTTGGGATTGATTTTTGAATTCGTGTGTTTTTGAGTAAAATAGTTTAAAGAATATTTGTTGAGTTTTAAAAAGGAAAATTACTACTTATTTAGTGAATAAGGAAATTAACTACTAAAGCAGTTAATGATTTAAGTAAATTATTATTTTAGTTAACAATAATTTAGGGAATTACTTTTAGTCAGGATTCATGTAAAAAGTGATCGAGTAGAAAAGAACTCACATTGAATGATGAAGGGGATTTTTGAACGAACTTATATTTAAAAACAAAATTTTCACAAAGAAGTTATAACGAGGAGTTTGAATGAATACGATGGCTTAAATAAGGTTGATTTAATATTTAAATTAAGTTAAAAAGAAAAGAGATGGAAATGGTTGAGATTGAACCAAATGTAATGATACAAGGTTTATAAAAAGCGATGGAGGTTATATCGTTAATCGTGAATTAAAGTTACTTAAAAGGATTAAGTAAATTTGGAAGTTGAAATGTGAATTTCAAGCAGAAATTGTCGAGAGGATTTGAAAAGGAGTTGGAGTACAATTTGTATTCATCTTTAGATACGAACGTTGTTGATCAAGGTCTGAGAGGTAATTAAAATACCCCAACTTGAACGACATCAGGACTATCTGAGGAGAATATTAGTTGTAATGGGGAAAGTAATTTGTGATAATTTATTTCCATTAGTGAAATAATAAGGGAAAGGGCTGGTTTTATCCAATAGGAATAAGCACTGGTTACCGTCAAGAAATAAATAAGGGATATTTCGTTATGTTGTTTACGATTTGTTTTCGAAGGAAATAAATAGAGAACTGGATATGATTTAGGATTTTACTAAGTATAAGAATGGATCTGCGTAAAGTATAATCTTATGAGAAACAAAGAAGCGAGAAATTATATTTATAATATCGAGGGCTTTAAATTACAGTTTTGTTTAATTTAAAAGGCCAAGTGATGTTGAATACTGAACCCGTGAACCCACTGAAACACTGTTTATTTTGATAGCTAAAACACTGACTATCAAACATGTCCAATACGATTGTTGGTACGGAAAGACCGGGATCGAACTTACATTTGAAAACCATTCCGACCAGCAAATAGGTGAAGATATTGAAAGATATCGAGATGGAGCATTGAAGACCGTGGATTTTTCGTAAGCGGAAGAACTGCTAATAATCTCCGGTCTGCAGCTAGAGATGTAATGTGGTTCTGTCGTGGTCGGAATCTACGGGTTGCAAGGACTTCTCGCTACTGATCCATGGGGTGATTCCTATATGAGATGCAGTAGGAGAGTACCTTCGGTTCATCCTGTTCCTAGATGACTTGTATGGACGAGTGTCTGACAAAGTATTTCTAAAAGGATCACGTATATTGATTTTCTACAAACGTATCACTGTTGGTGGCAGAGAAGACTGGACACCTTCTTTAGCTTAACGCTCAGAGTATTTTTGTGGAAATCAGTCTTCAGTGATACCTGGCGGATCTGACGATGTGGCATACAAAGTGAATGGTGACCAGATATTCAAAAGAATTTAAACTCAAGCCTCACAACTGGAAGATGACAAAAATCGGGCAGGCAGCATGGCTATGTGGCTCGCTCCCATTAGGGTGTATAATCACCTATCTAGATAAATTCCTTTTGTTTCTTACTTTATCGATTCTGCCCATTCGGGAACAGTGGTTTGAGTCCAACCGTTGGTGATATACATTCGATACACTCAAGCGAAATGAGTGGTCGGTCATGTGAGGACCGGGTTGCAAGACGTTCTTGTTAAACCCAGTGTATTCGCCTCTAGAGATACACGAGCGGCAGGTGGTCCCATACCTTGTCAAGGTCGGAATCCAATTTCCAATAAGTGCCTACGGTTTTGTTTGTATATATATATATACGTGGAGCGTGAGATGCAAGCGTTCCACTAGACTGTTATTTACTTGTATTTAGACACTATGATAATATCAGAAAAGGTATTGATTTCGAAAACTGTTTTGGGTTATCGTAAGGTAAAAACCGTCCGTGTTTATGTGTGGATCGGTCTTACGATTATCTTTTTCTTTCGAAAGGATTTTAACTAAAAATCAATTTGTGTGAGACCTTAATGATGTGCGAGTTTTTTCTCACTCTGGTTCACCAGACTGACCCGGTGTTTTGTAAATGCTCGGGTTAGCCCGGGGTGTACAGGTTCAGGTTATCGAATGATGTGAAGAGACGAGCTGGAAGAGTCCAGATGTGTGATATTATATAGCTATTATTCCGTTGTGTGTTGTATCTGAGGACAGGTTATTATAACTGTCCAGATGTGTGATATACTCTGATGATTGTAAGTATTTTAAAGCTCTCAATAAAGATTTATTTCTATATTATATTTTGTCCTGTTGCGATGTGAGACTCTGATTTTGTGTTGTGGTGTTTCTTCTTCTTCTATTCTAATATTTCTTTCTTTCTTATCTCACTCTCTAAATTCTTTCTAATAATGTCCAGTGTTTTCGGTGTTTGGAAGGTCGACATGAGTTATGGTAAAGGTATTTATGTCGATTTTCAGGGCCGGAAAACACCTGGGTCGTTACAAGATATGTCCAAATCAGTTTTGGAAAAGGTCGCTATGAATGCAGTTCGGTGGCCATTACTGGAAACCGACTGTACAGGCCTTAATAAAATTATTAAAAATATGGAAAAATTATGTAAAATCATAATAAATGATTTGGAAAGATTTTGGATGAAAAATCCCTGTTTTGAAAAGATAAAAATATATTTTTATCGAAATGAACTAGTTAATAACTAGAATAATAATCCCATTATTTTTTAAAATAAATAAATTGGATTTGAAAATGGTTTTAAAATAACCAGAAATTTCCAATGAATAAATTGGAATGATTTGGAATGGAACCAATCTTCGGAATATTTCGATATTGGATTACGTGATTATATGGATATTATTGAGGAATTTGGAAGATATATATTCGGTATTTCCAATACGATATTTGTTGGTTTCAGATTCTGATATTGAATATAAGCCGATATAATTTCTATTCAGAGCCTAGTATTTAATATCAAATGAAATTTTGGGTTTGTCGTGAACGGTGTCTTAAATAACATTGTTCTTAAACCCAGATGAGAAAAAATAAATCTTTTAATTAAGATTTAGTAAAATTTACCAATTAATTAATTTAATTGGAATGGAATTGGATTTTGGGTTTGTCGTGAATGGTGTCTTTACTAACACTGTTCTTAAACCCAGTTGAGAAAATAATAAATCTTTAAATTAAGATTTTGTGAAGTTTTCCAATTAATTATTATTTGATTGGAATTGAATAAAAGAATTGGCTTTTTAGGTTTATCGTGAACGGTGTTTTAAATAACATTTGTCCTTTAACCCAATTAACAGTGAAGAATATGATTTGGAATTTATAATCTTTTAATTAAGATTAATGGAATTTTCCAAAGTAAAGTTTTTTTCCAATTTAATTTATTAAAATGGAGTTGAATGGAATTCGATCTGGTGATAATCGAGATGAGCTTCCGTGAAGGAAGACCATTATTATATATGGAATTTAAAAGGCTTTGCTGTTATTCCGTTTATATTATTAGTCTAATATAGAAATTTATATCGATTATATATTTATCTGTTCTTCGTGAAAGTTCCAGTTTGATGGAATATGATTTTAGGTTTATCATGAACTGTGTTTCAAAGGACATTCGTTCTTTAACCCTATTAAAGACATAATTTCATGTCTGACATTGTATTTCAAACTGTATTTGTTGATCTCTGCTAAATTTATATCGGAAAATTTATTCTCTTTCTTAACACCCTTCTCTGAGACTATGAGCTTAGAGATTATATATTGGCAGAAATCAGTGGTACGTGTAGATTGTCGATGTGACATGTTTGTGTTTCCAAAGTTAAATAATCATTAATAATGATTTTTGGGAAGATTAAAACTAAGTGGAGTTTTAATGAATCTTTAGTTAGATTAAAATGTGAATATGATAATTTAAATTATCAAATTTGGGAAAATGATCGAGACTGGAGTATCACCAGTTTTGCTCCACGCGATAGTTAAATTTTTAATTAGATTCGAACGTGAAATGGTAATTAATTTTTACCCATAACACCATGGTGTTAGATATGGAGTATTACCAGTTTTTCTCCATGGGATATATAGGTTAGGATTGGGAAAATAAACAAATGATTACTTCAATAAGATTTGTTAATCCCGACTAGTTTGGAAAACCTTAATTTGGTTTAGAATTGAAAAGATAATGAAATCTTTTGTAATAATATCCAAAGGAAGATTAAAGATTAAATTTAAAAGGATTTATCTTTGATAAAATTAATGGAAACATTTCCCTAAAGATGTGAATATTTGAATAAAAGATATTTTGGATTGAAATGAGGTGTATGATGTGTTGTTATAGCACTTGATTATAAGATACGCGAATTATTCAGAAAGACCGGGTTTAACCCATTCTGAATAATTGATATGATGACTAGCAGTCGAAGAGATTGAAGAAGTGCAAGACCAACGATGTTCACATCGAATGGATGGGTTGCTACGGATGCCCATGAAGGGGCTACAGTGGTAGCCGTCCAGACGTACTTGTTGATTGTTCAGATATGCGAGGGCCTCTCTTCTGTATTGGACATAAGGGACGAGGAATAAGGTGCCCCTGATTTCGTTCAGACCCAGAACAGACTTGTAAATGGATGGTTTGTCTGACATTGTATTCCATTATATTGTATTCATTGATCTCTGCTAAATATATATCTGTATGGTGGCGGAGAATTTATTCTCTTGCTTAACACCCTTCTCAAAGACGTACGAGCTTAGAGGTTACATATTGGTAGAAATCAGCGGTACGATATGGATTGACAGTGTGACATGTTGAGTTGCAGTGATCAAAGCTTTTGTTGAAAAGCAGAGCTTGGTGGATGATGATCAAAGCATAACTTTAATTGGCATAACTTTGTGTAGCATTAATTCGCGAGCCTCACACATTGGTATGATGGTGAACTGATGGTTAGATCAGTATACTTTTGATATGAGGATGGATTCGGTTGACCGAGATAGGCTGGGTGTGGTCGCTCCACATCTGGTAGGGATAGGGGCACACCCTCCTGATTCCCAGAAGGATAGAGTAAGTGGTGTTTTCTCATGCATGGGACGTAAGTCGCGTAGATACTCGATATCTTGGATATAGTGCGGATGTGCATTACGTTGTTTTCTCTTGTTTGGGACGTAAGGCGTGGGGAATTGCACTACGCGTTGATCTTTCGGATCAGGAGCCATCATGATGGAAATCCAACTTCCAATACGACATTTTACGGTTTTAGTTGTATACTATTGGCGGCATGGTAGTATGGGACATTTATGTCATCTATGATTGATACATTTATATTTGAAGTTGATTTCTTCACTTATAGTAATAATAAAAGATGAAATTTTGTGTATCAAGCATATTTGGTGTAATGACCCGTGTTGGCAGAGGTATTATAATTAACTTATTTAATTATATAAATGGTGGTTTAGAGAATTTAATGGTGGTTTAATTAAATAATGGTGAATATTTAATTTAAAATAATAAAGTAAATAATATATTTAATTCTGAAATAATCAGAATTGGCTGAAATGGCGATATGGTGTGAACTGGATCATCTGTGATATTTATTTCAGCTTGGAATCAAATTTGATTAACGAATATATTATATAAACGACAGTTTGAACATAGAATTATAATATAATTATAATCGAGCTCGAAATGGCGCTGTAGTTCGTAAATTGGCGATTCGAACTTCAACTGAATGTACATGATTCGTTTTAAGCCAGATTTCTGTGAAACAAGAAACGTGTGGAAGAGGTAGAGTATATCTTTCTAATGGAAGAGAAAAATCGAGATTTCGTCATGTAGATTTTGATTTACGTCCAAATCAAATTTTAGAAAAGTCGCTGTGGAATTCCTTTATAATTTATAAAGGAATTAATTATATTTTAAAAAGGAATTTCAATATAAATCGAGTATCGGGTTGACCCAGATTGAAATATCAAGTTAGAAATTCATATAGGAATATTCTAGAGTTGTATGATATTCTGTTGTGAATATATACGATAATATTTAATTATTTTTAAATATATTTATATATTTAAAAGGGTTATATAGGGCTTTAAAAATAAGCCACTTTTGCAAACGAAGTCGGAATTCGACAAAACTAATTTTGTTGGATCCGCAATGTCAGATTATTGTTAGATTTCAATTTTCGTAATTTTTAGAGTCACTGTGTGGTCGTACGTATTTTTAGAGTGAGAAACAGTCAGTATTTCGACGGTTAAAAATATGTTGTGTGAGCATATGAAGTCGGAATTCGACGAAACCAGTTTCGTTGGGACCGTAGTATCGAACTCTAGCTGCATGTCCAGTTTCGTGATTTTTGGGTATCACGTGTGATCATAGGAATTTTAGAGGACAAATATATATAGCGTTTGATTATAAATAAATATTATAATCGAATATAATATTATAAAATCCTCTATAAATACCCAAACCAAATTTCCTTAAACCCTAAAATCATTCCACGGTCAATAGGATTTTCCACCACTTCTCTTTTTCTTCCAACAGAAAACCATCGACTTTGAAAATCTCAAAACAATTCATAGAAAAATCATTAAACCTCAAAACAATTATATATGGATTCAACGAACTAAGAGCTTCAATTCTGTGTACTCCCTTCATGGTGCGATCCACGTTTGGAGGGTATTGGGTTTCGACAGCTAACCTAGGGTTGGGTTTTGTGAGGATTATGTATTTCGATTCGCGAAATGGAGTTCGAATCTGAGCTTAACACCACGTTTAGCATCTCGCCTGAATCCTTTGGAGTATTTCGAAGCTAATGGTGCCGCACCTGCTACAGGATGGCGGACGAGGTAGGTTGAATGCGAGTTGAGGTTGGAGGGTAGGAGAAGATGGAGATTGTCAAGAGAAGTTCGACGAGGCCGTTGGTTTTTGAATTCAGTAAAGATGGAAGGATTGGTGGTGGTTTGAAGTAGCCATGAATGGCCATTGAAGTGCCGTGTTTGGTCAGTTCGCGTTTGGGAAGATGGAGTATTCAACGGGTCGGGTATTTAAAGGTATGTGAGCCGGTGATTTAAAGGTTAAAGCCCGATTAGTTTAATTTATTTAGTTTAAATTTAATTCAAAATTTATATACAAACTTGTTTATTCGATATCTCGGTCATACGATATCAGATTGACGAACCGTAAGTTGCATTGGGATCGTATGGACGGACACTACCTAATGGAGCTGACTGGAAGTGGATTGGAGCTTGTTTGAATTTAAAGCGAAATAAATTGTTTGATTCAATTCATACAAACAGTTTATCGTTCTTTAACGATGAACTGCCAATGTGGGTAAATCTCACTAACTCTGAACAGTTTATAATTTCATGTTGTATTTTTAGAACTGTTAAATATTGGCTGATTGACTGTGTGTTGAATGTTTGATTGAACTGCTAGTCAGTTAGTTGAATTTTTATATTGATTCTGTTTAACAGAATATATCATATGGAACTGAAAGTGATGTTGATTTTATATTGTATAACATATGTGGATGCAGGGAGACAAGTTGGAGGAATCCAACTGGATTCCTCAACATTTATTTTGCTGTTTTTCATATATTGTGATATATGATGTGATATATATTCTGTTGTCGATTTTATGTGTTTGGACGATATTGATCATCGTGATTTGATATGTTGAATACCATAACATACCAGAATGTTGATAAGGGAATATTTTCAAAGTGATATTTGAAAATAAGATATTTATAAATGGAATATTTATAAATAAGAAATATTTATAAATTGGAATATTTATAAATAGGAGATATTTAGAAAAAAGGAAATTATAAAATCAAAGAATAAATTTGGAAAGGAAATATTTGCAAAACATTTGCAAATAGAAGATTAGAAAAAGAAATATTTGTAAATCATTTATAAATAGAGTTGATAGGAAATATTTAGAAAATAAATAGAGTTGAAAAGGGAAATGTATTTATAACGGAATAGGACGTTATAAAAAGGGAAAACGTTATAAAAAGGAAACTGTTATAAGAAGGAAATCATTTTAAAGTGGAGAACCGTTACTAAAAGTAAATCTTTAAAAATGAATAAACGTTGTTAAAAGGGAAATCATTATAAAGAGAATAAAGGAGTTAAATCGAATATGGTATTCAAAAGGAGTTAAATCGAATATGGTATTCGAAAGTAGTAAATCGAATTAGTTATTCGAAAGGGGTTAGTCGAGTCGAGTTAGTTGAATAGAGTTAATCGAATATTTGTTATTCGAATAAGAGTTAACCAGTTAGAATTAATCAATTAGAGTTAACCAGTTAGAGTTAATCAGTTAGAGTAAATCGAACTAGAGTTATTCAAATGGAGTTATCGAATATTAGTTTATTCGAATAGAGTTAAAGGAAAGGAGTTATCGATTATAGTTTAATCGAAAGGAGTTATCGATTATAGTTTAATCGAAAGGAGTTATCGATTATAGTTTAATCGAAAGGAGTTAAGGAGTTAAGTAAGGAGTTAAGTAAAAAGAGTTAATCGATTAGGGTTAAATAAATAGAGTTAATCGAATTTAGTTTATTCGAAGAAAGGTTTTTGAATCTAGTTATTCGTAAGAGAGATTATCAAATATAGTTATTCTAAGGGAGGAGTTATCCAAAAGAGATTTATTCGAATGAGAGTTACGTAAGGAAGTGTTAAAGGGTTAAAAGATGAACTTACCCTATTTCGAGATTTGAAATGTTGTTCAGTTAAGGTCTGAGAGGTAGTTATACCCCAACTTGATTGACTTCGTTTTTAATTTAGAAATGGGTAAGGTTCGAGAGTGAAAGTGGTTAAGCGAATTTAGTAATTAAAGGAAATGGTTGAGTTGGCATAGCGATGTTTTATCTAAACATCTGCTTAATCCAAACGTAGAAGTTTTGGAAATGTTTTCCAAACAAGAATCAGAAATGTTTTCTAATATAGAAAACAAGAAATGGAAATGTTTTCTAGTGTTAATAACGTATATTTTCTAAACATAGAAAATAAGGAAATATATATATATATATATGATTGATTGATAGAATTTCCATTTGGAAATAATATCGTTGTTTGCACACGTGTTTTTCTTTGATAGTTAAATCACAGACTATCGAAGTTTTGACCATTTTAACGTTGTTAATATGGAGAGAGAGACCGGTTGGATTATTATCCAAAGAACCGCTCTGTATTGGCATAAGCGTTGCGTATCATATATGCCAAAGATAATTGAAGACGGAGTAAAGTGCAAGGGCTATTGTATAAGTCTTAGATAACAGTGTCTAAGATGGATATACTGAATAGTGCCTTCGGTTCATCCTGTTCCTGGGTGACTTGTATGGACAGATGTCTGACAGAGTATTTCCAGACGATCACGTATATTGATTTCTCCAACCGTACCAAGAGTGGAAGCGGAGAAGGAAACTTCTTTTAGCTAACACGTAATGTATAGTTGAGGACGTCAACAGGTGATTTGATGGATTTGACGATGTGGCATTCAAAGTGAATCTAATATGATGATAAAGCTTAGCTTCTAGCCTCACATCTGGTACATGACTGAAATCGGGCAGGCAGCATGGCTAAGTCAGTCGCACCGAAGTAGGGTGTATAATCACCTGATCTAGAGTTTCATTTATTTATAAAAATCTATTGTTGATGTTGTCCCATTCGGGAAACGGTTGCTGATCCCAACCGTTGGTGATATACATTCGATACACTCAAGCGAAATGAGTGGTTGGTCATGCGTGGCCGGGTTGCAAGATGTTCTTATTGAACCCAGTGTATTCCTCTCTAGAGGTACACTAGCGAAAGGTGGTTCCATACCTTGTCATAGTTGGAAACCCATTACCCAATACGTGCTTGCGATTTTGATTGTATACTATATATGTAGAACGTGAGATGAAAGTGTTTCTGCTAGATTGATATCTATTTGTACTTAGACATTATTATAATATCAGAACGATATTGCTTTGTCAAAGATCTTTGGATTCTCATAAGGGAAGAACCCGTTCCGTATTCACGGCGTGGTCTTATGAGATATCTTATACCTGTTTTAAACTGTTTTACTCATACCAGTCCATGACTGACCCGGAGTTTATTTTGTTGTTTTCCCTAAACACTTGGGTGCCTAAATTTTTACGGGCAGTCAAGTAGTCGGGATTTACAGATATACTTGGAGAGCTTGGAGCAGGAGGCTTCAAGATTTTATAGCTATTGTTTTTCCGCTGTGTTGTAAGTGCTGTACTCTGATTAGTGCTATTGTATACATAACTGTTATATTTCAAAGTTATGTTATATATTATATGTTATTCGTTCCGCTGTGAGATTTGTGTTACTCTGATGATGTAAGTCTTCTTTTCTTCTTCTATTCTAAGTTTTTATCTTATCTATTCTCACCCTCTACTTTGTTTCATTAATTACTGGTATTTTTCGACGTTTGGTTAGTCATCATTGAGTTTATGGCGATAACCAAAGTCATCAAACACCCGGGTCATTACATTTGGTTATTATAAGGGAAAACTCTATCCTCGACTGCATTCATTGTGTGATGGGACCTGAGTCTTATAATAGCTTCAATTTACTCTTTAGCATTGCGCTATTATTTTTATGCACTGGTATTCATGGGGGTAAACCCGTTCCGTGTTATACGGCGTGGTCCCTTGATTTACCTAACTTTAAAACCAAGCTAATAACTGTTTTAGTTCTCACACCAGTCCCATGATTGACTCGGAGTTTGTTGTTTTAACCTAAACTCTGGGTGCCCATATTTTCCACACGGGCAGCTAATAGTTTTGGTTTCTGCATATATTTCTTTTCCTAGGTTCCTGAATTACATCTAGAGCTATACTTGGAAAGTTTTGTATCTGTATATCTCTTTCTGTTGATTCAGTAGTTATTTCCCGCTATGCATTATACATATGTGTTATTTTCCGCTGCTTTGTATTTTAAATCTATGATATTTTTTCTGTGTAATATTTATTCATTCTCTGATATACTCTTGTACTCTGATTTAAATTGTTGTAATAAGCAATGAAATGTTCTGTTGTTTGTGTTCTGATTGGTCGTGTTCTCAATTCAATCCGGGCTTTCCCGTTAGGGCAAGTTTGGGTTGTCTCAGCGGATTTCTATCGATACATAACCTCAAATCTCATACGTCTCAGAGAAGGGTGTTAAGCAAGAGAATAAATTCTTCGCCACCAAACAGATATATATTTAGCAGAGATCAACGAATACAGTATAAAGGAATACAATGTCAGACATACCATCCATTTGCAAGTCCATTCTAGGTCTGAACGAAACCGGAGGCACCTTATTCCTCATCCCATATGTCCAGTACAAGAGAGAGGCCCTCGCATATCACGTCAATCTCCAAGTACGTTTGGACGATCACCACTTATTATCTTGTCTTGGGATGCCTCCCAATCAAGACATCAGTAATCATCCAAACGATGTGAAGATCTCCGCCCTTCAACCACCGTCTTCATCATCGACTTGTCTTCATATCAATTATTCAGAATGGGATAAACCCGGTCTTTCCGAATAACTCGTGTATCTTAGAAACAAGTGCTATTAAAACACAACATACGCCTCATTCCAATCCAGAATATTCTTTTATTCAAATATTCTTTTCACAATTCATACCAAATTAAGGTTTTCCAAACTAGTCGGGATTAGCGAACCTTACCGAATTAATCATTTATTTTATTTCCTAATCCCAACCTATTCGTCCCATGGAGAAAAATTGGTAATACTCCATATTTAACACCATGGTGTTATCGGTAAAATTAATTACCATTTCTCGTTCAAATCTATTTAAAGATTTAACTATCGCTTGGAGCAAAACTGGTGATACTCCATTCTTGATCATTTCATAAATTTGATAATTTAAATTATCACATTTACATTTCAATCTAATTAAAGATTCATTAAAACTCCACTTAGTTTTAATCCCCAAAATCATTATGTAATGATTATTCCCATTTAGGTAATAAATCCTATTTTTAACTGGGCTAAAGAACTAATGTCATTTAAAACACAGCTCACGATAAACCCAAAATCACATTCCATTAATTATGGAATATTCACGGAAAAAATCAATATATATAATCTATATCAATTTCCATATCCGATTAATAATATAAATGGAATAACGAAAAAGCCTTTTAAATTCCATATATAGTAACAGTCTTCCTCCACAGAAGCTCACTTCGATTTATCAAATCGAATTCCATTTCATTACAATTTAATAGATTAAATTGAAAAAACCTTTACTTTTGAAAAATCCCATTAAATCTTAATAAAAAGATTTATAACTTTCAAATCACAATTCACTGTTAATCGGGTTAAAAAACGAATGTCATTTAAAACACAGTCACAATAAACCCAAATTCACTTTCCATTTTATTCCAATTATTAAAATATAATTGGAAACACTAATAATCTTAATTAAAAGATTTATTCTTCTCACCATGGGTTTAAGAATAGTGTTACTGAAGACACCATTCACGACAAACCCAAAATCCAATTCGATATTAAATATAAGGCTCATAATAGAAATTATATCGGCTTATATTCAATATCAAATTCTGAAACCAACACATATCCTATGGCGAATAACGATATATATCTATCTTCCAAATTCCTCCACAATATCCGTATAGTCATGGAATCCAATATTGAAATGTTCTGAAGATGATTTCTATTCAAATCCATTCCAATTTATACATTGGAAAAATTCTGGTTAGATTAAAACCATTCTCAAATCAATTTATTTATTTAAAAACATTGGATTATCATTCTATTTATTAAGTAGTTCGTTTTAATAAAAATATATTTCTATCTTTTCAAATCTAGAATTTTTCATACAAATTCTTTCCAAATCATTTGTTATGATTTTACACAAATTACTAATATTTTTAATAATTTTATCAAGTCCGTACAGTCGGTTTTCACTAACGGCCACCGAACAACATCCATAGTGACTTTTCCAAATTTTATTTGGACATATCTCCAAATCCAACCGTAGATTTCAAATTTCTTATATTCATTGGAAAGTTCTTTTATATACGAACCCAATGGTTTTGGTTTTAGGAGAATCTGACGGTCGGATCTCCCGTAATGTCCCTTCGAAATTAATGGTTAAAATTCGCGAACGGTCGCAGCGCGACGCGTTCTATTCAAGCCAGTAATATATATATATATAATATTATATATATTTCATCAATTTCCATTTAAAACTTATTTTATATATTCGTTTGTAAATTCATTTCAAAATGATTTCAACTTCATTTCAATTTTCAAATCAAAATTGAATATTTCTTAGTGAATTCGTTTTAAATTCATTTTAAAACAATTTCAATTTCATTTCAGTTTTCAAATCAAAATTGAATATTTCTTAATAAATTCGTTTTAAATTCATTTTAAAACGATTTCTACTTCATTTCAATTTTCATATCAAAACTGAATATTTCTTAATAAATTCGTTTTAAATTCATTTCAAAACGATTTCTACTTCATTCAATTTTCAAATCAAAATTGAATATTTCTTATCATTATAATATTAAAATGATATATTTTCAAAATATCTGATTTGATTATACACTGGATATTATTTAAAAATATTCGTTAATTCTGAATTGCCATCAGACTCAATCAATTACCATGAAATTTCAGTTATATGGATTTCATACACCGCATGTATACAACGATAATGATAAACAATCATCAAAAATTCGTACGACATCTAGAGTGCATTTTACCACTGTATAAGCATTATAATAAATAAATAACGCTTATACAGTCTGTCAACCCATCGATTGACATACAGCTAAACAATTGGGATTAGTATACGTCAAATATCATCCAGATACCCGTGTGGGGTTTCAATCAACAAACATAGATTTTATTTGTGTAGTTGAGCGATGTGTAAAATTTATCGTCCCAATCACTGTCAGTTAAATAAGTGTACACAAACAAATCGTCCGATTTGTAAATGAATATTTATTTCAACACATAACTATTTTATATAGTTTTATTACACATTAAAAATGATATTTTTAATGATTAAACATTTTATTCAATCTCATGAATATTTACAACCATAATACAGTCAATTTCACAACCACAATCAATCCAAACAAAAATCCATAGTTTGTACAATAAAATAGTGTTAGGAGCTACTAAGCCCCGTCTGAACCGTAGTATATTTTTAACTGTAAACTAGTTTTAGTGAGAAAGAGTTCTCACGGTCGGTTTCCACTCTGTCAGTCTTTTACTGGCGATTCAGCACCGTTCGGATTTGAATTTTCCTAAAATTCTAATGTGCTCCAAATTGGGCCCAGTTAGTCTTGTTGTGAAGCTCTCGTCCCCACGATCGCAACAGATTCAGTTTCGCGCGATTTGGACTTCATACGGAAAAGATGTGGGGTTACAAAGTTTAATTACATTAATATATAATAAATAAAATTAAAATTCCTTAATTAAAATCCTTAACCACGTTTAGAGAAAACGTTATCATCTTCCCCTTGTTTAAAATGGAACCCATCGTCCATTTTGATTTACCGTCATCGCCGCCTCTTCAATTGGTCGGAGTCAGATCCCACACTGCCACGCCACTGCCTTGACCACCGCCCACCATCGCTAGAAACGACTCGAAGTCCGGCGCCGCCAGTCATCCCCAATCCAGCTCGAAAGTCGAGCCCTTTGAGGGCCAATATCTCCCGCATCTCAACACGATAATCGACCAGAGGGGTATGGATTGAACGATCTTGAGAAGCACTCCAATTCACCCTTCATGAGTTTTGATTTTTACTAAGTGGAATGGATGAATTTCGAGCTTGAAATTTCAAGCGAATTCCGCCATTCTTTCAGCTAGGGCCTGCCCAAGATTTTAGAATGAATGGATTTTTCCCATTGGCCGATAATATATATATTATATTTATTTTATTATTTTAATTCCAAAAATACTAGTTTATAGCTATGAACCCCAAATCAAACCCAACTGTTGCCCCTAGCCAAATACCCTCATTTCGGACACAATGGGATATGTATGGTAAGCCAATTCGACTATTACAATCTTTTTTTATCAAAATTAAAATATAAATCAATATATATTGAATTTGAACGTATATTTTAATTTATCGGGGCCACATACTGAATCCAAAAATTCCAGAAAAATAAATCTAGTTATGTTTTAACGATACGGTCCTAACAAATCTAATTTTGTCGAATTTGGAGACCGTTTGAGAAATGGCCAATTTTAGTCGATTAAATTCAAACTGAAATTACCAAACACGTTTATATTTACCACGCTCACATATTAATTCCAAAAATTATGAAAATTGGAATATAGCAATAATTTGACATTCCAGATTCAACAAAAGTGGTTTCATCAAAAATAGAGGCCGTTTGCAAAACGGCTATTTTTAAGGGCTATATATATTGCAAATATATATAACTATATATAAATTCCATAGCGATTATTTTAAATTTTAAACTAGACATAACTTTCAATTTATATTATAAAATCTCAATTTTTCACATCCATTAGAAAGATAATATTAAACAGATTCAAGTATTTTTTTGTTTCATCCAATTCTGATTTAAAATAAGTTATATACACTCAATTGAAATGTAAAATCAAATTCTCAAACTACCGCGCCATTTCCAGTTCGTTTTATAATTAAGAATAAAATTTATACGTTTTAATTCTATTTAAAATAAATTTTTAGTCATTATTATTTAAAATAAAAAAAATTAAATATCCAAAATTTATTAAAATAGCTAAAATAAAAAAATTAAATTGGTTCTGAAATTCCAGGTTGTTACAATCTCCCCCACTTAAAATCTTTTCTACTCGAAAAGGAATGGAGCTGAAAGTTGTTTAACTAACCAACTCAACTTCCATTCTGGCTTTCATTCTTTAACCTTTCAATTTCTAAGAATTTTCTAATTTCTCAAAAATTTGGCTAACACCCTAAATTTTTGAAAAGTTTTGCCATAACCTCCTTTGTACGGGACCTTTAAAACCGCAACTAGCCTCACAGGCCCCTCATCAATCCAAAAGAAAAAGCCAAGCGGCAAGACAATCGGCTCATAAAATCATCAAAACCCAAGAAATACAGTAAATGTGTACCTATTTGTCGGGCATACAATTTTATTCCTCTTCTTAACTTCCCTGCTATGACCTGTTCATTATATACACATGTACATATATGCAATTGTAATCAATTTTCAATTCGGTTCAATATTTGATTCAATTTAGCTAAATTTACTTTCCATTGTCATATTGGTTTTATTAGTGGAATTAATAATCATCCATCCCAACCAGCAATCAGCAATCAATTAGTTGATTAACGTTTCAAATATACAATTTTATACCTACTCAAAAATCACACTTTTAAAGCCAAATCACAACAATATACTCTAACTAAGTTTTGGTTCTCACACCTGTCAATTGGAATCATATAGATATCCTACTTTCGAAACTCGAACACAAATGCTGATGATGATGCGTCAATCATCAGAATCATCTCCGGGCGACTAGAGTATGATTCTATAGCAACCCGGAAAATCGGAACCAATTTAAAATTTTTATTTCAGCTATTTTAATGGATTTTGAATATTTAAATTATATATTTTAAATAATAACGACTAACAATTTATTTAAATCAAAGTTAGAATGATTAAATTTATTTTAATTATAAAATGAGCCTGAAATGGCGCGGTAATTTGAAAATTCGATTTCAAATTTCAAATGAATGTATATGATTCAAAATAAATCGAATTTCAGCAAAACCAAAAATATCTGAATATGTTTAAAAATATCTTTCAAACGAATGTGGAAAATTCAGATTTCATAACGGGAATAAAAAATTATGTCCAGTTGAAAATTCAGAATAGTCGCTATGGAATTAAATTTATTTTATATAATATATATCCCTTAAAAATAACCATTTTGCAAATGACCTCCATTTTCAACGAGACCACTTTTGTTGGATCCAGAATGTCAAATTATTGCTAGATTCCAATTCTCATAATTTTTGGAATCAATATGTGAGTGTGGCAAAAGAAAACGTGTTTGGTAATTTTAGTTTGAATTTAATCGACTGGAAATTGACCGTTTTTCAAATGGTCTCCAAATTTGATGAAATTAGTTTTGTTAGGACCGTATCATCAAAACTTAGTTAGATTTATTTTTCAGGAATTTTTGGAGTCAGTATGTGGCCCTGGTAAATAATAATACACGTTGAATTCAATTTTGAACGTTATATTAATTTATATTTTAATTTAAATGAAAATTGATCAAAACGGTAGAGTTGGCTTACGAAACATATCCCATTGTGTTCGGAATATGGGTATTTAGCTAGGGGTGACAGTCTTGGGTTCGATTTGGAGCATAAGAGTAAAACTAACTTTTTAGGAATTTAAAATTAAATAATACATATTATATATACTCTCACCCCTTTTTAATTCTCCAATCCCTAAATCGATGTTCAAAGGAAAAACAAGAAAGAAAAAATACGATGAACCCGTCGCGTGCCCTCCCCAGCCAACCGCGGCCTACCTCCATCCGCCGCGAGCCTCCTCCGCCGTCCCCTTCTCCTCTACCTCCCCTCCAATCGCCCCTCCTATCTCAAAGACCAAAACCGCGAATCCCCAACACCTGAAACCCCACGCCCTAGCCAAACCTACCTGAAACCACTGCAATCACCACTGCCCCCTATTGCACCCCCTCTACCTACCTTCCACGACCTCCAGCGCCACCACCTGCCACTTAACCCCGACCAAGGGACCCCCATTCGCCAAAATCCAATTTTAAACTAGTTTAGTTTAATGTTTTGCACCGTGCGAGCTCCGATCCAGTTTCACTTGCGATGATGTCCAGTTCTGAACGATATGAAGATGACGACTACAATGAGTTCTCTGATTTTTTTTAAATTATATATCTTTGTTTCTAAAAATCTAATTTTTTTAAAATATAATAACATTGAATTAAAATCTGATTTTTAATATATAAAAGAATGGTTTTAAAAGCTGAATAATTTTTATATACATCGCATCATTAAAAATGTGATTTTTAACAAATGGCTTTGGATAAAAATTCGATTTTTAGTTAGATAAAAATTCGATTTTTAGTTATATTTCGATTTTTAGTTAGATAAAAATTCGATTTTTAGTTGAATAAAAATTTAATTTTTATTATATAAACAACGTTATAAAAATATGATTTTTATTATATAAAGAGTGTTATAAAAATACGATTTTTATTATATAAAGAGCATTATAAAAATATGACTTTTATTATATAAAGAGCATTAAAAAATATGATTTTTATTATATGGATAGCATTGTTAAAAATGTGATTTTTAATATAAATAGCGTGAAACAGATTGCAATGAAACTGACTGGAAGAAAAAGGGGATCCAGACCATCCAATAAAGATTGATGGAGTGGATCCCAAAGGTGAGAACTTCTTACTCTAATTTTGTTTATAGTTAAATATATATTAGGATGCAGATGGTGCTTAATAACACCCGACACCTTTGTTTGAAACCATGGATGTTTGGTTGTTTATTTTGATTGATTCATTTGTTTGAATTTGGTTTTGGATGTGAATGGAATTGATTTATTTTGGTTTGTGTATGGCACAAGCCAGTATTAGGCGAGGGATAAGGCTAGACCTTATTTCGGTTCTAGTATCACGCCGTTATGCTGCCAAAATTTTCTAAAATATGTTAGAACGATAAAAATATCATTTTTATTGTATAAATGAACTGTATAAAATATTCATGTGTTGAAAAAAAAATATAGTTAAAAATAAAAATTTTAAATTATATATGAATAAAATAATTATTTATTTACGAATCGGATGATTCGTTTATGTACACCCATTTGACTAACATTAATTAGGACGATATATTTTACACATCGCCCAACTGCACAAATAAAATCTGTGTGTGTTGATTGAAACCCCACACGGGTATTAGGATGATATTTGACATACACTAATACCAATTGTTTAGTTGTATGTCAATCGATAGTTTGACCGACTGTTGTAAGCGTTTTATTTAAATTTAATGCTTATGCAGTTGTGTAATGCACTCCGGATGATGGTTGACTGTGTTTGATTATTGTTGTGTACATGCATGTATGAAATCCATATAAATAAAATTATATGGTAATTGACTGTGTCTGACTCCAATTTGGAATGAACAAATATTTTAAATTAACGAATATTTTAAAATAACAAATGATGAACATTTTAAAATAACTAACATTTTAAAATAATATTCAGTAATGGATCAAACTATGATTTTGATGTCTGATTTGGGATGGACACCAAAATATTGAAAAATATGAAGCCTTGTTGGTTAAATACGCACCGTTTTGATGCGAATGATATTTATATCGATTTTATTCATTTTTATAATGAATATCGACAAGGAAGTGATTTCAAAATCTAATGTTTTGAAAATATTATCAATTATATATTATAATGATAAGGAGTATTCAATTTTGATTTAAAATTGAAAATGAAGTCAGAATCGTTTTAAAACGAATTTATAAACGATTTATAAAATATGATTTAAATGGAAATTGATGAAATATACATAGTATATATATTATATATATTTAATGGCCTAAATAAAATGCACCGCGCCGCGATCATTAGCGAATTTCGACCATTGACTTCGAATTGACATTATGGGAGATCCGACCAATGGATTCTCCTAAAACCAGAACCGTTAGGTTCGTATCGAAAATTGCTTTCCAACGAATATAAGAGATTTGGAATCTAATGGTTGGATTTAGAAGTATGTCCAAATCAAATTTGGAAAAGGTCGATGTAAGTGCAGTTCGATGACCGTTTATGGAAATCGATTGAAAGGGCCTTAATAAAATTATTAAAAATATTGATAATTGGTGTAAAATCATAATAAATGATTTGGAAAGAATTAGGATGAAAAATTCCATATTTGAAAAGATAAAAATATATTTTTGTTGAAATGAACTAGTTATTAACTAGAATTACAATCCAATTATTTAAAAAAAAAGAATTGGATTGAGACTGGGTTTAATATAACTAGAATTTCCCATATACGAATTGGAGTGGATTTGAATGGAAATAATCTTTGGAATATTTCGATATTGGATTCCATGATTATATGATATTGTTATGGAAATTTGGAAGATATATTTTATATCGTTATTTCCAATACGATATTTGTTGGTTTTAGAATTTGATATTGAATACAAGCCGATATAATTTCTATTCAGAGCCTAGTATATAATAACAAATTGGATTTTGGGTTTGTCATGGATAGTGTCTTCATTAACACTGTTCTTAGGCCCAGTTGAGAAAAGAATAAATCTTTTAATTAAGATTTAGAGAAGTTTACCAATTAATTAATATTTAATTAGAATTGAATAAAAGAATGGGATTTTTGGGTCTGTCGTGAATGGTGTTTTCAGTAATACTGTTCTTGAACCCTGTGTGAAAAGAATAAATCGTTTAATTAAGATTATTATAGTTTCCAATTATATTTAATAATTGGAATAAAATGGAATGTGAATTGGGTTTATTATGAACCGTGTTTTTAACGACATTCGTTCTTTAACCCAATTTACAATGAAATGTTATTAGGAATTTATAAATCTTTTATTTAGATTTAAAGGAAATTTTTCCAAAGTAAAGTTTTCCAATTTAATACAAAAAATTGGAATGGAATTGAATTCGATTTGATAATAATCGAAGTGAACTTCTACGGAGGAAGACTGGTAATATATGGAATTTAAAGGGCTTGGTTGTTATTCCATTTATATTCTTAGTTGGATACGGAAATTGATATCGATTATATATATATATATATATCGATTCGTTTTCCGTGAAGATTCCATGATTAGTGGAATGTGATTTTGGGTTTATCATGAACTATGTTTTAAATGACATTAGTTCTTTAACTCAGTTAAAGGCAAGATTACATGTCTAAAATTGTATTTCGAACCGTATGGTTGATCTCTGCAAAATATATATATCTGTTTGGTGGCGGAGAATTTATTCTCTTGCTTAACACCCATATCTAAGACGTACGATCTTAGAAGTTATATATCGGTAGAAATCAATAATACGGTGTAGATTGTCGATGCGGCATGTTTGTGTTTCCAAAGTTAAATAATCATTAATATTGATTTTTGGGAAGATTAAAACTAAGTGGAGTTTTAATGAATCTATAATTAGATTGAAAAGAGAATGTGATAATTTAAGTTATCAAATTCGGGAAATGATCGAGAATAGAGTAGCACCAGTTTTACTCCAAGCGATAGTTAAATCTTTAATTAGATTTGGACGTGAAATGGTTATTAAATTTATCGATAACACCGTGGTGTTAGATATGGAGTATTACCAGTTTTGCTCCATGGGATGAATAGGTTAGGATTGGAAAATTAAACAAATGATTACTTCGGTAAGGTTCGCTAATCCCGACTAGTTGATAAACCTTAATTTGGTTTAGAAAAGATATCCAAAGGAAGATTAAAGAATAAATTTAAAGAATTTATCTTTGATAAAAATAATGGGAACCTTTCCCAAAGGATGTGAATATTTGAATAAAAGAATATTCTAAATTGGAATGAGGCGTATGTTGTGTTTTATAGCACTTGTTTATTATATGCACGAGTTATTCGGAAAGGCCGGGTTTATACCCATTCTGAATAACTGATTCAATGACAAGTCAACGATGAAGACGGTGGTTGAAGACCGGAGGTCTTCACATCGTTTGGATGATTATTGATGTCTTGATTGCGATGTGCACCCAAGACAAGGTAATATGTGGTGATCGTCCAGATGTACTTGGAGATCGATTGAATATGCGAGGACCTCTCTCCTATATTGGACATAAGGGACGAGGAATAAGGTGCCCTAGGTTTCGTTCAAACCCAAAACGAACTAGTAAATGGATGTGTATCTGACATTGGATTTTATTCCATGTTGATTGATCTCTATTAAATATATATCTATTTGGTGGCGGGGAATTTATCATTTTGCTTAACACCCTTCTCTGAGACGTACGAGCTCAGAGGTTATTTATCGATAAACATCAGTTGCATGGCATGAATTGTCAGTGTGTCATGTAGAGATGCAGTGATCAAGGCTTCTGTTGAAAAGCATAGCCTTGTGGTTGATGATCAAAGCACGACCTTAAAGGGAATAGCTTTGTGTATATCGTTAATTCGCGAGCCTCACACCTCGGTATGAGTCAAAAACGGGATAAGGGAAGCAGTGAGAACATGACATCTTTTTCTAGCTATGGGTGGTGTCATGGTATGGAGCCCAGACATTTATATTTTTTTACCTATGTGGATGATGGATAGCGAGGTGCCTCAGATATATCGGTTGCTACAGCTGATGGATAGGACCGGGAAACGTGTGTTCAGGAATAATTAATCCTCAAACGTAAGGGAGGACCGACACTGTAGGATCCAAGGATTGCCCAAAGTGTGTAGTCCTGAGACATTTGCTAGAGCGTCTCGAAGCATTTAGGAGTACATCCCTTGCCTTGACTCATGACGGAAATCCAATTTCCAATACGTGACATTTCCGTTTTGATTGTAGAGCCTAGTATTGGCGACATGATATATAGTACCCATGCCGTCTATGGTTGATACATTTATATTTGAAGCTGTTTTTGACACGATACCAATTTTGTTGGATTCGCAATATTAAATTATTGGTAGATTTCAATTTTTGTAATTTTTAGAGTCAGTATGTGGAAGTATGGATTTTTAATGTGAAAAACAGTCGATATTTTGATAGTTAAACATACGTTGTGTGAGCAAACTTAGTCGGAATTCGACGAAACCAGTTTCATTGGGTCCATAATGTCAAACTATAGCTGCATGCCAATTTTCATGATTTTTGGAAGTTGTATGTGATCACACAAATTTTTAAAGACATATACAAATAGTGTTGCTATAAAAATAAATTAAATAATGGAATATAAAATAATATTTTTCGCCTATATAAACACATCAACTTCCTCTAAACCTAATATCTCATTTTCTGTGGTCAAAACATTACCTCCGCTCTTTTCTTTCTTCCAACAGTAAAATCATACTCAAAAGAAAATCAAAGGAATTCAAATAAAATCCTATAAATCTTTATACATATATATTCGCATTCCTTATCATTTGCTCGTCGATTCTATGCCTGTTTTGTAGAGCGCGATTCTGTTTCTGTCATGCTTGATTTGAGTCAGAAATTCTAGGGTTCGACCTTGTTGTTTTTGTGGTGATCGATTCGAAATATGGAGGGTTGTTTTGTATTCATGAGTGGAAGTAGAGGGTGCATGACCATTTTTGAGGAATTCGATGATATGTTTGTTCTATCCTGTACTGGGTGTTTTGCGTCGCGAGCGTGATGGAGCAGATAGTCGCGTTTTGTAGTGGAGTGCGAGTTTTTGTGTAAATGGTATGGGATTGAAGTGTGTTTGATGAGGAGGGTAATAGAGTTGGTTTGAGGTTGAATGGTGAAGTAACGAAGGGGATACAGGGTGAAGAAGATCGGTTAATGGTATGAGGAAGCTGGAGTGAAACATTTTGGAGGAGAAGAGATGCGGTCATAGGCCTGAATGGTGATGGGCTGGTATGGATTAAGGGGTAAAGCCCAATAGGTTAATAAATTTAGTTTTTAAGTTTAATTTAATATTCGTAACTTGAAAATTCATAACTTGTTCATATATTATCGGAAATCAGCAAAACAAGATCCATTGGGATCGTATCGACGGACACTGTCCAATGGAACTGAATGGGAGAGGATTGGAGCTAGTGTGAATTTATGGCGAAATAAATTGTTTGATCTGAATCAAACAACAGTTTATCATTATTTAACAATGAACTGCCAAAGTGAGTAAAACTCACCAACTCTGAACAGTTATATTTTTATAGCATATATTTAGAACTGATAAATGATGATTGATTGCTGTATGTTAACTGTTTGGTTGAATTGCTTATGTATTGGTTGAAATTATAGATAACGATATATATAAATCGTTAATCAAATATTGATTCTGTTTAGCAGAATATTTCATATTGAACTGAAATCAATGTTAATTATGTTGTTTAACATCTGTGGATGCAGGGAAACAGGTTGGAGGGATCCAATTGGATTCCTCAACATTTATTTTACTGTTATTCATATATTGTGATATATGATGTGATCTATAATCTGTGTTGATTACGTGTGTTGAATGATATTGATCATTGTTATATGGTATGTTAAATACCGTAAGAAATACCAGAATGATAAAAGGGAATTTTCAAAATGTATATCGAAATGAAATGTTTATAAAATCAAAGGATTTTGTAAATAGAATATTTATAACATCAAAGGATATTATAAAAGGATTTATTTAGAAAATAAATAGAATAGAATAGAAAAAGAAATATTTGTAAAACAAATAGAAAAAGAAATAGTTGGAAAATAAAAGGGATCACTTTATGAAATCAATGGATTTTATAAAGGAAAATATTTGTAAAGAACAAATATGAAAGGAAAATATTTGTGAAGAACAAATATGAAAGGAAACTATTTGTAAAACAAATAGAAAAGGATATATTTGGAAAACATTTACAGATAGAATTGAAAAGGATATATTTGGAAAACGTTTATAAATAGAATTATAAAGGAAATATTTATTTAGAAAATAAATAGATTATAAAAGGAAATACGTGAAAAAAATATGAATAGTATTGTATAAAAAGAGAATTTTTAATTTGAATGGTTTAGACCCGTGCTTCGCACTCGGGTATAACATGATATGATTTAAAGCAAAGAGTTTAAATAGAATCTGTTCTAACTGATAGATTGAGAAGATTAATTTATAAATAATATTTTATAAATTAAATAAAATATTTATCATTGGATAAATGGAATATATATGTCAGGAATTATATAGAGAAGTAAGAATCGATTTCAACATCGATATTTGAAACTGAATATGGACGTAGAGTTAATCAAAATGTGTTAATCAAAACGAGTTAGAGGAGTTAATCGAATTATAGCTAGTCGATTAGAGTTAGAGTTAATCAGTTAGAGTTAATCAGTTAGACTTAACCGGTTAGAGTTAATCAATTAGAGTTAATCGATTAGAATTAGAGTTAATCAGTTAGAGTTAATCGATTAGAGTTAGAGTTAAGCAGTTAGAGTTAATCAATTAGAGTTAATCGATTAGAGTTATAGTTAAACAGTTAGAGTTCATCAATTAGAGTTAATCGATTAGAGTTAAATCGAATTAGAGTTATTCAATAGAGTTAATCAAGTTAGAGTTAATCGAATATTAGTTTATTCGAAGTAAGTTAATCGAATATAGTTTATTCAAAGAGAGTTAATCGAATATATTTATTCGAAGAAGTGAGTTAATAGAATATAGTTATTCGAAGTAAAATAATCGAATATAGTTTATTCGAAAGGAGTAATCGAATATAGTTTATTCGAAAGAGATAGTTATCGAGTATTAGTTATTCGAAGAGAGATATTCAAATATTAGTTATTCGAAGAGAGTTAATCGGATATGAGTTATTCGAAGAGAGTTAATCATCGAATTTGATTATATCGAATTCGGGAAAGTATTTATACTTTCTGGTTTTTAAATCAAGATTTATTTATTTATAAATTAGGTGTTTATTTATTTATTCAAATTAAAGAATAAAAGTTATATTTGAAGTTAGAAATTTCAGAAGTAGGAATTATAATGCTATAGTTATAATCAGTGTTTTCAGTAAAGAAGTGGATTCGTAAATAAAATCCGAGAGTTACGTAAGGAAGTTTGTTAAAGGTTTATGTAACAACCCGGAAAATGCGAGCCAGTTTAAAAAAAAAATTTTTGGCAATTTTCGCGAATTTTCTATATTTTAAATAATATCGACGAAGAAATTTATTTTGAATATAATTAGAACGTATATATTTATATAGATCGTCGTTAGAATATAAATATTTTATTTTAATTATAAAAGGAATTGAAAATGGCGCGGTAGTTCGATAATTCGATTTCAAACTTCAATTGAACGTACCGGGTGCAAAATAAACCGGATTTTAGTAAAACCAAAAATAATGGAATCTAATTAAGAATATCTTTCCCACGAATCCGGAAAATCAAAATTTCATAGTGGGAATCAAAAGATATGTCCAGTTGAAAATTCTGAATAGTCGCTATGGAATTCAGGCCCTTAAAAATAGCCATTTTGCAAACGACCTCGGATTTCGACGAAACCACTATTGTTGGAACCGGGATGTCAAGTTATTGCTAGGTTTCAAATTTCGTAATTTTCCGAATCAATATGTGAGCGTGGCAAAGGAAAACGCATTTGACCAATTTCAGTTGATTTTAATCGACTGGAAATTGGCCATTTTTCAAACGGTCTCAGAATTCGACGAAATTAGTTTTGTTAGGACCGTATCGTCAATACGAAGCTAGAAAATACTTTTCTGTAATTTTTAGGGACTGTATGGGGCCTCAGTAATTTGAAATGTATGTTTAAATTGAATATACAAAGAATTATACTTTGATTTAAATGAAAACTGATTGTAACAGCCAAATCAGCTTACGATACATATCCCATTGTGTTCGGAATGGGGGTAATTAGCTATGGACGACAGGCGGTGGGCCTCGTTTAGAGGTCGAATAAAAAGTCAACCTTTTTGAAATTAAATGTGACAACCCGCCTTTTCTGAATAATCCAAGTTGACAATAAAACCACACATGTCCAACTCGAACTATTCAAAACTGACAGATAATCAATTTGGGGTGTATAATAGAATCTGAACATGGAATCACATATACAGAATAACACAGAATCTCGCAGCGGAAATGAAATAATATACATAAGTAGTTCATGAAGCTACTTAAACAGTTACAATTTAATTATACAATATAGCGACTCATAAAGTTCGCAAATACAAGCCAAATAGAAATAGGAACTAATACTGGATAGGATGGAGTCTTCGACTAGGTCTTCGGCTCCATATAAAGTGCTCCTCGAGAACACTGCAATACTCAGTCTGACCCGAGCGAAATGAGAAAAATACAAAACACTCGAGTCAGGTCTAAACATTCAAATGTGATTAGATCTAAACTCAAATGCAAATAACTCAAGAGATGTTACGGTATTTTCCATCTCTTAAGGATCCGTTAAAATATTTATATATAGTATGATACGCTATTATATGTAATGTCTATCAGTAATATAAAATATTAAAATAGCGTTAAGGCTTTACATTGATCCCCCTTAACACGTTTTTAAACAATGTGGTCTATGCAGGTCCTGTAACACAACCAGTAGAACGTCGGTAGCCAGTGAGTCCCCTATAGGCACATGTTAAATAGAAACTCGTAGTGGTCGCGCATAAGGATAAAACGTATGACAAGGCACGTGAGGCAATGCCCAAGGTAGGATACTACCAGTTTGCCTGATCCGGACTGGTGGTAACCCCTAACGGCCCACCGCAACACAGCACTCCCAAAATCAAGGGTGATCACCAAATAACAAAAATATAATACACAAAGAAGTGTGTCTGCTAGAGGTAGCTAGCCTCAATGGTCTGGCACGGCTCCTGTTTTAGTCATTTCAAATTTGACACAAGTGTCGGTCATCCATTATCTTTCACTTTCTTCAATCCAGCCAACGTACACAAAAAAACAACCACTTCATTCTGGATCATCACCTCACGAACATAGTTATCAAAGTGGTTCCAGTATCGACAGAGAATGTGTCCATAACTGGCTCCGGTCTCTTTGACAACTAACGTTATTCAATTTTATTTTTCATTGATTAATTTCGAATAGATGAAACCATAATTGTATTTCAACTTCCTTATTCAAACTTGAACCTCAAATATTCCACTTTGAAATATTAACAATATTTTGTCGTTTACTTAACTTTATGTCTAATTCCAAAGTTCCAAATCAATAAACTAAAGTTGTATTTTCTTTTATAAAATTTACAATTTCCAAATATTGAATATTTCCTTTAAGTTCACTTTCAAATTTCAAAGATTTACTTCATTTAACTAAATTGTTTTTCTCAACTAAATTATATCCAAAATTTACAATTTTGAAATTTATTTCCTTAAATATTTAGGCTAACGTTTTTTTTTTCAATAAGAGGTTCAACATTGGTTATTTCAATAAGTTTATATAAAATTTAAACCACTTAATATTTCATTTATCAATTTAAATCAATTTTTCATGTATATAATTTAAACCAAAGTTTAATCTTCGAAATTTGGAACAATTCTATTTTCTTTTCAAAATGGAAATTTAAAATTTGAAATACGTATAGTGAAATGTAGAAGCTGTGAAAATTTCGTCGAAAAATTTGAATGTCGTCGGTCGCGCAATTTTCAGTGCAAAGCTGCGCATAACAGTTCAAATTTTTGCAATTTTAAAATCTCTTCAAAACAAGTTCGGACAAACATGAAAAATATTCTATTCATTGACAGTAATCCAATGGTGAAATTCGTTTCGCGAAAATCGGACGTTTTGACCTCCGTTTCACATCCGCATTTTTACGTTAAAGGGGTCCGTAACGCGTTTTTGAACGGAGCATGCAGACACTGCAAATTATATACCGTTGTGTCCGTCTCGTCGCGCTGATTACCAAAATATATTCATTTGTCAGTTTTGGTGTTCGGTTTGCGCTGAAACTGTGAAAAAGCTTGCACAGTTCATTTTTGAAAAAGAGCCATTTGAGTTCGATGTGTCCCTTTTACGATCTTACATATCTTTCTAACTATTTTGGGTCTGCAAAAGATGTATTTTTATTTTACTAAACTACCTAAATATTTTTTTGTTTTTTTTCTTCAAAATAGGGTGAATGTGACATATTTAAACTCACACAATACATGACACACGCACATATATGTTTACATACACAAGCGTGCATATGTACACAACACTCACGGACTCACACTGCACAGCACCCATGCATAAACCCAGAACAAACACATATAAATGAATATGCACACAATAAGTGAAAGTTCCATAAATATGCACACGCAAACAAACATGACTGAAATGCTTTGTGTATTGTTTCCCAAGGAAGAAATCATGTACTTAAGTTGCTTCCAAAACAAAATTAGTGAAAGTTCCATTTTTTTTTAAATGTATGAATCCTCCATGTTGCATGCACTTTCACGCATGCCTGCATGTGTCCTCCCCCCTTTTCTTCCATGCATTTTGTACCTTTTTTTGTTTTTTTGTTTTTGTTTTTGAGGTACTGTGCTTTCACTTATATTTATAAAGGCCACCCACTTCACACATTTGTTTTACACACACATGCATACACTCAACACAGCACACAACATATATATTCACACGCACAAACATGCATGAACCAAGAACACACACCATTTCACTTAACACGTTTTGCATCTTTGCTCTTTGCGTTTTTTTTTCTTGCGCAAGTATCTGTGCACTAACCCACACACGCACACCTTTAAACACAACTCCAAGCACAACCGTTTATACACGCATGAAACCCAAAGGAGAAGGAAAAGTGTAAAGCTGCGTGAAGGCTGTGAAAACACTTGTTGTGTGTTTTGAAGTTTTGGTGGGGAAGAAAATATAAATAAATATGTGAAAAAGGAATCCATTTTTATGCCAAGTTCATGCATTTGGCATGCATATGAAACCAAAATGAAGGCATCCATGAATCCATGCGCCAATTTGTGTTATTCCCTTTTTCAGAAGGAAGATAGAACAAAAGTAAAACTAGAAAATGATCATCCTTCCATCAAAAAATTTCATGCGTTCATTTTATATGGTATACTGTTTTGAGAACAAATGATTCTTTTTTTTTTTAAATGACACAGCAAATTATATGCGTACAAATAATAGCAACACATTAAAGAAAAATTTAGACGTGAGTAACAACTCACGTTCGGGTCCGAGAGCTGCACGATGACGAGAAGAACACGGCGGACGAACGGAAGACTACGGAAAACGGACAACGTGAGCTGCTGCCGCGGTTGTTGTCGAGGCCGCCGGAATTTGATACGAATGTTGTCGGAACTGTCGGACTCGGTGCGGTGAGTGGTTGTCGGAGCTTGAGAGAGGCGGAGCAAGAGGGTGGAGAAGTTTGGGCTGAGAGGAGAGAGGAAAGGGAGAGGGCGCAAGCAAAAAAAGAAATGGGACGGTGGCTGCTACTTCATGCGTGGGCTATTATGTTATTTTCCCTTTTTTTCTTTGTTTTTTTTTATACGAAGCAAACTTTGCTGAAGGAAGAAAATAATTTATGGAGAGAGACTATGAAAAAGGAGGGAGAATAGATGTAGTTTGGAACTTATGTAATACGGTGGTAGGGTGGTAGGTGAATTGGCAGATGCTTTGCACCATGTCTCATTAAATGTTTGGAAGAAAAAAAAGATGTGGCCTCCATCACTTCATTTAATGCTTCATATTATCTTAGATCCTTGTTGGATTTGCGGAGATATTTAATTTTTGGTTTGTCTGTAGCACTCCTTTGGTTCCGGATTTATAATTTAGCTATAAACAGGGTCACCTGTATGGGAATAACTGTCTTTCCATTTGTCTTTACGGACACCAAAATACCAGTATAAACGTACCATTGGAATCAGGACGTCGCGACGAACACAACGACACACAGTTATCAGTGATTTGAACGTTTTATAAAAATTCTTTTTATTTTTATTTTCACTGAGTTTAATGAACGGTCATTTAAATTTATTCAGTTTAAATTTATCAGAGTAATGCAGAACGAACTTATAACGTTTTGATTACAAATGTGATTTCAAATTCTTTTCATACAAATATTTATTTTTATTTTAAATTCAATAAACTTGAATATATTTATTCTAATAACTAAATTTAATCGTTTTATTTTATTTGCTTGTTTGTTTCTTGGAATTTATCGTTAAATAATTTTTTTTCCCGATTTGAAAACCTAGGTCGTTACATTCTCCCCTACTCAAAACTTTTCGTCCTCGAAAAGAACGGAACAAGGGAAAATAAAGAAATAAGCAGAAACGTAAGAATGGTTAAAGATGAATTTGGTACCTTATGTAAACAATTCAGGATTCGAGGCACGGATACTCTCCTCAGTTTCCCAAGTGCAATCTCTGTCATCTCTACTCCACTGAACTTTGACGAGATTAACTATCTTCCTTCTAAGTTGCTTTGTATCTTTATCGACTATACGAAGTGGTCTTCTTTCGATAGTAAGATTTGTCTCAACATCCATATCTTCAAATAAAGCTGGCTGGACTATATCTAACGGGTCATGTACATATCTGCGAATATGTGAAACATGGAATACATTATGCACACCCGATAGTTTCTCCGGCAAATCAACCCTATAAGCCAAACCACCAATCTTTTCTAAGATAGGAAAAGGACCAACAAATCTCGGAGCAAGCTTCCCTTTCTTTCCAAAACGAATCACGTTCTTCAAAGGTGAAATTTTCAGAAATACAAGATCACCAACAACAAATTCCAAATGTCTCCTCTTTCCATCAGCATACTTCTTTTGTCTATCCTGGGCAATCTTCATCCTCCTTCTGATTTCTCCAACTTTTTCAGAAGCTTCCAAAATCATTTCGGGGCCCAGAACAAATCGATTCCCAGATTCAATCCAACAAGATGGAGATTTACATGGTCGTCCATATAGAGCGTCGAACGGTGCCATTTTAATACTCGCCTGAATTTCAAAGATTAATTCAAGATTTACATTTATTTAAACATGAATTTTAATTTGAATTAAATTGCCTGATAGCTATTATTATAGGTGAATTCAACGAGATGGAGATGATCTTCCCAAGATCCCCCACAATCTAAAGCACAAGCACGAAGCAAATCCTCCAGAATCTGATTTACTCTTTCCGTCTGACCATCTGTTTGAGGATGATAGGTGGTGCTCAGGTTCAATTGAGTTCCCAAAGTTATCTGGAAAGCTTTCCAGAATTTGCTAGTAAAAATGGGATCTCTATCACGTACTATGCTAGACGGAACACCATGAAGTCGGACTATATCCTTCATATAGAGCTCGGCTAAACTTGAAGCAGTTCGAGTTGTCTTTACAGGAATAAAGTGGGCTGATTTGGTTAGTCTATCAACAATAACCCAAATGCTTTCATTTCCCCTCCTGGTCCTTGGTAATCCATCTATGAAATCCATAGAAATTTGATCTCATTTCCAGTTAGGAATCTCTAAAGGCTGTAACAAACCTGCAGTCTTCTGATGGTCGGCTTTTACTTGTTGGCAAGTGGCGCATCTACTGATATGAATAGAAATGTCTCTCTTCATTCCACTCCACCAATAAAGCTTCTTCATATTCTGATACATCTTGGTGACCCCAGGATGAATAGAAAGTTTGGACTGATGATTCTCCCTAAGCACCTCATGTCTTAGACCATCCACATTCGTAACGCAAATACGATTGTTGATCCTCAAAATTCCATTGGTACCAATTTCAGCGCCCCATCCCTTCTGCACATTAACAACTTCTTTATTGAGAACGCTTTCCTTTATTCGCCTAAGCATTTCATCTTCTTCTTGCTTAGCAATAATGCGATCCATAAGAGCTGGAGAAGCAGTAATTTGGAATAACATTGCTTTGTTTCTACTCAAACCGTCGGCTACCACATTAGCCTTTCCGGGGGTATAGTTGATGTCGAGGTCATAGGATGCTAAGAACTTGAGCCATCTGACTTGCCTCTGATTCAGATCCTTCTGAGAAAAGATATACTTCAATGATTTGTGGTCAGTGAAGAGTTCAAATTTAATTCCCAAAAGATGGTGTCTCCACAACTTAAGAGAAAAAACTACAGCAAGTAGTTCTAAGTCATGCGCTGCATAATTAACCTCATGGACTCTGAGTTGTCTGCCAGCATAAGCAATAACTTTACCATGCTGCATAAGAACATCTCTCAAACCTTCTCCGCAAGCATCGGTATAAACAGTCAAACCTTCACTTCTATCCAGAACAGTAAGAACAGGAGCAGAAGTTAACTTGCATTTAAGTTCATTAAATGCTTTTATACACTTATCGCTCCAATCGAACTTAACATTCTTTCCAGTCAAAGTTGTGAGTGGTGAAGAAATTCGAGCAAAATTTTCGATGAATCTCCTATAATAACCAGCTAAGCCGAGGAAACTACGAATATCGGTTGGAGTTTCAGGAGTTTTCCAATCCTAAAATTTAAAGAATTATGAATACCTATATAAGAGAGATAAGATAAATCGAATAAGAATGAAAGGATGTTTTAAATAAAGGGCTTACTTTGATTATGGCGATCTTAGCTGGATCGACTGAAATTCCATTCTCTGAAACAATATGTCCAAGAAACCTAACTTCATCTCTCCAGAAATGACACTTAGAAAACTTGGCCTTCAGTTGATGATCTCTCAAAGTTTTAAGAACAAACTTGAAATGCTCCTCATGTTCTTCTTTAGTCTTAGAAAAGACTAAAATATCATCAATAAAGACAAGGACAAACCTATTCAGAACATCCCAGAATACTCTGTTCATGAGGTCAACAAAGTAAGCTGGGGCATTAGTTAAACCAAATGGCATAACTAACCATTCATAGAAACCGTCTTCTGTTTGAAAAGCTGTTTTAGGAATACTATCTTCAGAAATTCGAAGTTGGTGAAAACCTGTGGCAAGGTCGAGTTGAGAAAATATCTTGGCTCCATGCAGTTGATCAAATAGGTCATTAATGTGAGGCATTGGATATCGGTTCTTGTGAGTAAGCTTATTCAGTTCTCGATAGTCTACGCACATTCTCAGAGAACCGTCTGACTTAGTAACAAATACAACTGCAGCTCCCCATTCTGAATGACTTCGACGAATTAGATCTTTAGAGAATAGATCTTCTATTTGCACCTTTAATTCAATCTTCTCCTTAGGTGCCATTCTTCTTGGAGAAAGTATAATAGGCTGAGATGACCCCAAACCCCGTACTGACGGTGGCAAGGGTAATCCTTGGAATATAACACAGAAGCAGATAACAGCAGAACAGAATTAAATAAATACACCAGAAAATGAATAATAGAATATACTGGATAAAAGTAATCATCAGAGTTACACAGTATACAGGATCATACTTAGTACAAATACAGTTCAACAATACATAGATGTCTACAGCGGAAACAAACAAAATATGTACAATAGAAGCTGAACAACATAAAAAGAGATAAATGACAGAATCCATCTTCAGCTCCAGCTATCCGGAAAGAACCAGCTAAACCTGAATACAAGGCTGCCCGTGTAGAAAAAGGGGCACCCGAGTTTGAAAGTGAAACAAACTACGAGTCAGTCATGGGACTGGTATAAGAAATCTATTCAACACATTTAATATATGGCTAATCACAGGACCACGCCACTTTCATGGAACGGGTTTACTCCATCGGATTGCTAGTGCTTTAAAACAAATCTTTCTTTTAAACAACGTAATGCATTTTATAAAAATGAAGCCATTATAAGACTCAGTTCCCATCACACAATGCAACGCAAACCGGAGGATAGAGTTTTTACCTTATAACGGCTAAAATATGCTTGATACGAATAAAACCAAGGCATTTGATATTACTACTAGTGTTTATATGTTTCGAAAACAATTTCAAATCATAACTATCAATCATAGACGGCATGGGTACCATATATCATGTCGCCATATATATATATATATATATATATATATATATATACAATCAAAACCGCACAGTCACGTATTTGGAAATTGGATTTCCGTCATGAACCAAGGCAAAAGATAGTCCTTACCGAATTCGAGACGCTCTAGCCCGTGTCTCAGGATCAGAACGCATCGACCCTTGAAGCGACAGGGCCGGTACACCGATGTGGATTAAAAATGCCTGAACACTACGTTTCCCCGCCCTATGGGGAGTAAGTGAGCCAACGAATGACTCCATCAGACCCGGATCGTCCGATCAAACCAAGGCGCCTCGCAACAGCAACAACCACACAGGTGAAAAGTATATAAATGTCAGGGCTGGTAGGTCACTGACACCACCCTAGCTAGAAAGAAACGCATGCCCTCCCAGAGGTCCTTCTCCCGTTTCTGGTTCATACCGGGGTGTGAGGCTCGCGAATTCACATTATACACAAAGCTATGCCATACAGGCGGTGCTTTGATCATCACCACAAGACTTTGCTTTTCAACAGAAGCCCTGATCATTTGCCACTTAGGCATGCCACACTAGCAATTCATGCCATGCGACTGATGTCCATCGATATACAACCTCTGAGCTCGTGCGTTTCAGAGAAGGGCGTTAAGCAAAAGAATAAATTCTCCGCCGCCAAACAGATGTATATTTAACAGATATCAATCAACACAGAATAAAATCCAATGTCAGACACACAGTCCATTTACAAGTCCGTTCTGGGTCTGAACGAAACTGGAGGCACTAAATACCTCGCAAACCCATCGATCACCACGTACGTCTGGACGATCACCACTCATTATCCATATTTCGGGATGCCTCCCAATCAGGACCTCGGTTACCATCCAAACGAGGTGAAGATCTCCGGTCTTCGACCACCGTCTTCATCTTCGATTACTTATCGTCGATTCAGTTATTCAGAATGGGGTAAACCCGGTCTTTCTGAGCAACTCGCGTATATAATAAACAAGTGCAACACCAACATATACACGCATCATTTCAATTCATTAGTCACTAACCGTCAATCAGTAAGAGAACGATTTCCCAATTATTAACCCCAAAGGCCGAAACCAACATCAGATCAACACCCAGGAAACCATTCGACTTAGCCAACCTTCAGTTAATTTCTAAATCACATCCATATCGTTTATAATATTTTATAACGATTTATCGCCATTTTTATTTATTTTAAAGTAGCCATTTTATTCAAAACGACGTTTCGGGCTATAACGCGGCCGTGGCGCTGTTTTTCTTTAGATTTGATTTACACATATCTGAAAATCTAACTGTTGGATCTTCACAAAAGTTACATCATTAGAAAGATCTTTTCAAAACGAATCCAACGGTTCCAGTTTCGGGAAAATCCGACGGTCGGACCTCCCGATATAATCGTTTGAAGTTTCGATTTCAAAATACGAACTGCACGGCCACGTTTCGTTTTAATTTTATTTATATTTATATATTTATATAAATATAGTTCATTCAAAAGTTCCTATATTGTTTCCACTTCAAATATTTCACTAACGCCTTTAAATTTTGGAAAATTTCGCCATAACCTCCTTTGTACGGGAGGGGCTGGGAAAATTCCCAAATAGCCACACGGGCGTCTCATGTCAAAAAGAAAAAAGAAAAAGCCAAAAGGCTCATAAAATCATCACCCAAACAAAACAGTAAATGTGTACCTATTTGTCGGGCACAAAAATTTTATTCCTCTTCTCTAGCCCCTTTGCTATAACCTGTTCAATAAATATGCATGTACATATATACAGTTCTTATCACTTATCATTTTCCATACACCTTCATATTTGATTCCATTTGGTTTAAAAACACCATTCATTCTAATGTTGCATGCATAGGCAAAAATCATATCATTAGCTAATTAATGAATATTTCAACTCATGCATATTTATTTGAACGAGTGGCTATTTTTAACACTTCACATTTCAACAATTCATGTATATAATAAAAATGTGATTTTTATTGTAAAACAATTTATTTCAAAACACTATTATTTTATATAGTTTATATAGGTGATAAAAATAGGATTTTTATTGTAAAACAATTTCTTTCAAAATATGAATACCTTTCAACACATGAATTTCAATTCAACGAATGAATATCGATTCAACACATGAAGGTTTTCTATAGTTTATATATATAGATAAAAATGTGATTTTTATATTTAAAACACGAATACCATTCAACACATGAATTTCAATTCAACGAATGAATATCGATTCAACACATGAAGGTTTTCTAAAATTTCGGCAGCATAACGGCAGGGTAGTTAAAACCGGGACCGTCCCTAGTACGGCTCCTCGCTCTACCTTAAAACCTCGCGGTTTTTGACAATGGGGATCATGCATCTAGTTCGCACGCAGGCGGCATGTATATATTTATTTCATTTCCACAAACTAATCCTATGTGGTTTCAACCAAATATTTCTCAACCACAAATGGGTATTTTTCAACCACAATCAATCAATATCAACCACAAACAATTCCAATCAACCATTCGCTATCAATCAATTTTCACACCAGTCACAACCAATAAATATCGTCCATGGTTTGTGGACGAGGGGCATATATATATATTTATATATAGCAATTCACTTTTATTTCAACACGTATATAATTTTTACAACGCATATATAACTTATACATCGAACGTACAACTTATACAACGCTTATACATGAGGTGTACAACGCTTATATAACTCATACATCGACTATATAATTTATACATCGTCGTTTTCCATATTGTTTATAAATTAGAAATCTCACATTGGGTTCCATTCCACCAAAAATAGCAGAAGGCTTAGAAAAATATGCGGTCTCTTCTAAAATGTAGAAGACGTCCACACGAGTCCACTGTCTCATGTTTCACTGAATTTCGTCAAAAAACGAAAAAGATATGATTTTTACAGTGAAATCAAAAACCGTAGCGCTTAGAACTGCTATAATATAGTTTATATTAAAATAGCCGCATACCTCTCTAATTTGTTCAAAACTAGGGTTGGGAATTTCCCGAAATCCGTGAAGCCAGAGGACAATCGACCTTCGCAGCGTCGAAGGGCTAGGAGAGAGCTTCGTGCGCGTGGGGGAGTGGGCCAGCTCGGTGGTCCCTGGCGTTCGTGGCGGCGGCCTGAAACGCGCGACTTCGAGCCGCTGGTTCTCGCTGACGGCTGAACGAGGAGGAGCGAGACCATGTCGGATTTGAAGAGGAGGGAGAGCTGGACAAAAACCCTAACTAGCGGAGGGGCTGAAAGTGGATGAGGCGGTCGGAAAGTGAAGGGGAACGACGGGAAAGGTTTTCGCCGTTGATCGGCTGTTACGGGGAGAGAGAAAATGGATTTTTTTTATAAAAATTCTGATTGGTCGGGAGATTTAATAAGGGGTTTTCTGACACGACCACCAATCCAAACCCAACAACTGTCATCCCTAGCGTTTTACCCCCATTCCGAACACAATGGGATATGTTTCGTAGGCCCATTCGACTGTTTCAGCCAGTTTTCCTCCAAATTAAAATATATAACATTCAATATTTGATTTGAACGTACATTTCAATTTGTCAGGGCCACAATCTGATTCGAAAAATTCCAGAAAAATAAATCTAGCTATGTTTTGACGATACGGTCCCAACAAAACTAGTTTCGTTGAATTCTGAGACCGTTTGCAAAAAGGCCCATTTCTGGTCGATCCAATTTAACTATAATTGACCAAAACACGTTTTCCTTTGCCACGCTCACATATTAGCTTCAAAATTTATGAAATTTGAAACCTAGTAATAACTTCACATCTCGGATCCAACAAAAGTGGTTTCGTCGAATTCCGAGGTCGTATGCAAAATGGCCAATTCCACGGGCTATATAAATTCCATAGCGACCTTTCTGAAAATTCATTTGGCCATAACTTTTGCTTCCCGTTATGAAAATTCGATTTTTCAGATTCGTTAGAAAGGTATTCACTAAAAGATTTAAATATTTTTGGTTTCACTAAAATCCGTTTTGTTTTGCACCCGGTACAGTCCAACAAAGTTTGAATTCAATTTTTGAAACTGCAGCGCCTTTTCAGGCCTTGTTTATAATTTTAATTAATTATATTCCTTTTCAATTGTCGATTCAAACTCACTCTTCATTGCCATTATTTAAAATATTTATTTTGAATATTTTAAATCCATTATTTTAGCCAATTTAAAAATTTTAAATTGGTTCAGATTTTCTGGGTCGTTACATAGGTCTAGCTCCTTGAATGAGATCAATACGGAATTTGATTCCACGATGAGGCGGTAAGATAGTTACTTCTTCCTCGATTTATTTTGAAAAGTCCAGGATGAAATAAGAACAAAATTTGAGAAACTTAAACTGAAGAGAATCCTAATTAAAGAAAATAGGCTAAAGTTTTAAAAAGATTTTGAAAATATGTTTGATTTTAAAACATTTTATACTTTCAAAATACGCTCTCTCGGAAATGATTCTACTCATTCTAGGGTATTTCTAACCCTATCTATAATGAGTTCTACCCCCAGGCTAAGGTGTTTCTAAACCTTAGCTCTGATACCAACTGTGACAACCCGCCTTTTCTGAATAATCCAAGTTGATAATAAAACCACACATGTCCAACTCGAACTATTCAAAATTGACAGATAATCAATTTGGGGTGTATAATAGAATCTGAACATGGAATCACATATACAGAATAACACCGAATCTCGCAGCGGAAATGAAATAATATACATAAGTAGTTCATGAAGCTATTTAAACAGTTACAATTTAATTATATAATATAGCGACTCATAAAGTTCGCAAATACAAGCCAAATGGAAATAGGAACTAATACTGGATAGGATGGAGTCTTCGACTAGGTCTTCGGCTCCAGATAAAGTGCTCCTCGAGAACACTGCAATACTCAGTCTGACCCGAGCGAAATGAGAAAAATACAAAACACTCGAGTCAGGGCTAAACATTCTAATGTGATTAGATCTAAACTCAAATGCAAATAACTCAAGAGATGTTACGGTATTTTCCATCCCTTAAGGATCCGTTAAAATATTTATATATAGTATGATACGCTATTATATGTAATGTCTATCAGTAATATAAAATATTAAAATAGCGTTAAGGCTTTACATTGATCCCCCTTAACACGTTTTTAAACAATGTGGTCTATGCAGGTCCTGTAACACAACCAGTAGAACGTCGGTAGCCAGTGAGTCCCCTATAGGCACATGTTAAATAGAAACTCGTAGTGGTCGCGCATAAGGATAAAACGTATGACAAGGCACGAGAGGCAATGCCCAAGGTAGGATACTACCAGTTTGCCTGATCCGGACTGGTGGTAACCCCTAATGGCCCACCGCAACACAACACTCCCAAAATCAAGGGTGATCACCAAATAACAAAAATATAATACACAAAGAAATGTGTCTGCTAGAGGTAGCTAGCCTCAATGGTCCGGCACGGCTCCTGTTTTAGTCATTTCAAATTTGACACAAGTGTCGGTCATCCATTATCGTTCACTTTCTTCAATCCAGGCAACGTACACAAAAAAACAACCACTTCATTCTGGATCATCACTTCACGGACATAGTTATCAAAGTGGTTCCAGTATCGACAGAGAATGTGTCCATAACTGGCTCCGGTCTCTTTGACAACTAACGTTATTCAATTTTATTTTTCATTGATTAATTTCGAATAGATGAAACCATAATTGTATTTCAACTTCCTTATTCAAACTTGAACCATCAAATATTCCACTTTGAAATATTAACAATATTTTGTCGTTTACTTAACTTTGTGTCTAATTCCAAAGTTCCAAATCAATAAACTAAAGTGGTATTTTCTTTTATAAAATTTACAATTTCCAAATATTGAATATTTCATTTAAGTTTATATTGAATATTTCATTTATATTGAATATTTCATTTATATTGAATATTTCATTTATTTTGAATATTTCATTTAAGTTTATATTGAATATTTCATTTACAATTTACAATTTCCAAATATTGAATATTTTCAATAAGAGGTTCAATATTGGTTATTTCAATAAGTTTATATAAAATTTAAACCACTTAATATTTCATTTATCAATTTAAATCAATTTTTCATGTATATAATTTAAACCAAAGTTTAATCTTCGAAATTTGGAACAATTCTATTTTCTTTTCAAAATGGAAATTTAAAATTTGAAATACGTATAGTGAAATGTAGAAGCTGTGAAAATTTCGTCGAAAAATTGGAATGTCGTCGGTCGCGCAATTTTCAATGCAAAGCTGCGCATAACAGTTCAAATTTTAGCGATTTTAAAATCTCTTCAAAACAAGTTCGGACAAACATGAAAAATATTCTATTCATTGACAGTAATCCAATGGTGAAATTCGTTTCGCAAAAATCGGACGTTTTGACCTCCGTTTCACATCCGCATTTTTACGTTAAAGGGGTCTGTAACGCGTTTTTGAACGGAGCATGCAGACACTGCAAATTATATACCGTTGTGTCCGTCTCGTCGCGCTGATTACCGAAATATATTAATTTGTCAGTTTCGGTGTTCAGTTTGCGCTGAAACTGTGAAAAAGCTTACACAGTTCATTTTTGAATAAGAGCCATTTGAGTTCGATGTGTCCCTTTTACGATCTTACATATCTTTCTAACTATTTTGGGTCTGCAAAAGATGTATTTTTATTTTACTAAACTACCTAAATAATTTTTTGTTTTTTTTTTCTTCAAAATATGGTGAATGTGACATATTTAAACTCACACAATACATGACACACGCACATATATGTTTACATACACAAGCGTGCATATGTACACAACACTCACGGACTCACACTGCACAGCACCCATGCATAAACCCAGAACAAACACATATAAATGAATATGCACACAATAAGTGAAAGTTCCATAAATTTGCACACGCAAACAAACATGACTGAAATGCTTTGTGTATTGTTTCCCAAGGAAGAAATCATGTACTTAAGTTGCTTCCAAAACAAAATAAGTGAAAGTTCCATTTTATTTTTTTTATTTTTTTTAAATGTATGAATCCTCCATGTTGCATGCACTTTCACGCATGTCTGCATGTGTCCTCCCCCCTTTTCTTCCATGCGTTTTTTACCTTTTTTTTTGTTTTTTTGTTTTTGAGGTACTGTGCTTTCACTTATATTTATAAAGGCCACCCACTTCACACATTTATTTTACACACACATGCATACACTCAACACAGCACACAACATATATATTCACACGCACAAACATGCATGAACCAAGAACACACACCATTTCACTTAACACGTTTTGCATCTTTGCTCTTTGCGTTTTTTCTTTTCTTTTTCTTACGCAAGTATCCGTGCACTAACCCACACACGCACACCTTTAAACACAACTCCAAGCACAACCGTTTATACACGCATGAAACCGAAAGGAGAAGGAAAAGTGTAAAGCTGCGTGAAGGCTGTGAAAACACTTGTCGTGTGTTTTGAAGTTTTGGTGGGGAAGAAAATATAAATAAATATGTGAAAAAGGAATCCATTTTTATGCCAAGTTCATGCGTTTGGCATGCATATGAAACCAAAATGAAGGCATCCATGAATCCATGCGCCAATTTGTGTTATTCCCTTTTTCAGAAGGAAGAAAGAACAAAAGTAAAACTAGAAAATGATCATCCTTCCATCAAAACATTTCATGCGTTCATTTTATATGGTATACTGTTTTGAGAACAAATGATTCTTTTTTTTTTAAATGACACAGCAAATTATATGCGTACAAATAATAGCAACTCATTGAAGAAAAATTTAGACGTGAGTAACAACTCACGTTCGGGTCCGAGAGCTGCACGACGACGAGAAGAACACGGCGGACGAACAGAAGACTACGGAAAACGGACAACGTGAGCTGCTGCCGCGGTTGTTGTCGAGGCCGCCGGAATTTGATACGAATGTTGTCGGAACTGTCGGACTCGGTGCGGTGAGTGGTTGTCGGAGCTTGAGAGAGGCGGAGCAAGAGGGTGGAGAAGTTTGGGCTGAGAGGAGAGAGGAAAGGGAGAGGGCGCAAGCAAAAAAAGAAATGGGACGGTGGCTGCTACTTCATGCGTGGGCTATTATGTTATTTTCCCTTTTTTCTTTGTTTTTTTTATACGAAGCAAACTTTGCTGAAGGAAGAAAATAATTTATGGAGAGAGACTATGAAAAAGGAGGGAGAACAGATGTAGTTTGGAACTTATGTAATACGGTGGTAGGGTGGTAGGTGAATTGGCAGATGCTTTGCACCATGTCTCATTAAATGTTTGGAAGAAAAAAAAGATGTGGCCTCCATCACTTCATTTAATGCTTCATATTCTCTTAGATCCTTGTTGGATTTGCGGAGATATTTAATTTTTGGTTTGTCTGTAGCACTCCTTTGGTTCCGGATTTATAATTTAGCTATAAACAGGGTCACCTATATGGGAATAACTGTCTTTCCATTTGTCTTTACGGACACCAAAATACCAGTATAAACGTACCATTGGAACCAGGACGTCGCGACGAACACAACGACACACAGTTATCAGTGATTTGAACATTTTATAAAAATTCTATTTTTATTTTTAATTTCACTGAGTTTAATGAACGGTCATTTAAATTTATTCAGTTTAAATTTATCAGAGTAATGCAGAACGAACTTATAACGTTTTGATTACAAATGTGATTCCAAATTCTTTTCATACAAATATTTATTTTTATTTTAAATTCAATAAACTTGAATATATTTATTCTAATAACTAAATTTAATCGTTTTATTTTATTTGCTTGTTTGTTTCTTGGAATTTATCGTTAAATAAATTTTTTTTCCGATTCGAAAACCTAGGTCGTTACATTAAATAATTAAATAAATTAATAAATAAAACCCTCTTCCTCTCTCCCCTTATTTCCTCTCTTCCCCCCCCCCATTTTGTTCATTCTGTCGAGATAAAAAAGAAGAAGAAACGAAGAAGGGGGAGGAACCGCCGCTCCTCCCAGCAGCGCCGCCGCGCGCCGCCACCAGGGCGGAGCCCCCTCTCGCGCCCACCGTCGACCACCCCCTCAGCCTCGTCCCCTTCTTCTCCTTCTCCTCCTCTTCTCCTCGACTGACGCGACCCCCCTTGCCAAAACCCGACGCCCCTTTAACCCCCGCCACCATCCACAGCCCTCCGACCCCCTCTCGCCTCCTCCTCTTCCCCTTCCGCGTCGCAAGCCCAAAGCCCCCTCCCGATAGCTGATAGCCACTTCCAAACTCCTCGAACGACGCAACAAAACCCATGGTTCTCTTCTCTGGCTATTGGGATTGAGCAGCGAACCGGAGCCACTGAAACCCTGAAATTAAAATCACTGTAAGTTTTAATTTCTTTTTCGATTTGATTCCAAGGAAAATATAATTTTTCATGTATAGGAATCATGATTTTCATGTAAAGAATTTATGGTTTTTATTTATATGAAGATCGGATTTTTTTTAAAGGAAGAAAAGATTGAAATTTTATAAATGTAAAGGTTGAATTTTTATAAACGAAAAGAAATGAATTTTAAATATAAAAGATTTGATTTTTATCTACATGAACAACAAATAAAGATGAGATCTTTATATAGACAAAGATGTGATTTTTAATATGAAGTTAGATTAGTAAAGTTACGATTTTTAATTGTATTGAAATATAATTTTTATTAATGTAGAAAAGTTAAAAATATAATTTTTATATAGGTAAGATAGTAAAAATATCATCTTTATAGATATAGCGAAATAAAAATCTGATTTTTATTATATATACGTTGAAATAAAAATGTGATTTTTAAAGTGATGAAGCGAAATTTTTATATTTGAAAAGGCGAAATCTTTATATTTGAAAAGGCGAAATCTTTATATGAAGAATAGCGTGATAAAAATCTAATCTTTATTATATGAACATCGATATAAAAATAGAATTTTTATCTATATAGTATTGGTATAAAAATAGAATTTTTATCCATATAGTATTGATGTAAAAATAGAATTTTTATCTATATAATATTGGTATAAAAATAGAATTTTTATCTATATAGTATTGATGTAAAAATAGAATTTTTATCTATATAGTATTGATGTAAAAATAGAATTTTTATCCATATGGAGTGATTATAAAATATGATTTTTATATACATAGCAAGAATATAAAAATGTGATTTTTATATATGTAGTGACTACGGGCAACGAAAGTGACAAAAGGCGAGAGCAGTGATGATTTCCTACAATTAAAGTGTCGTGGAGTTAGGATAGCATTGGTGAGAACTTCTCACTTTAAATTTCTTTTTCTAGTTATATATATATATATATATATACTAGGATGCAGATGGTGCTTAGTAGCACCTGACACCCGTCGTCCACAAACCATGGACGGCTTGTATGTTTGATTGATGTGTTGTGAAAATTGTTTGTGATGTTGATGTGAAATCGAAAATAAATTGTAGACGGTTGAAATAAATTAATTATCGTTGAAAATACAATTTTTAACGTGAATGTAAATAAATATATATTTATAAACAAAACGGCCGATTTGTTTATATGCACTGATTTGACCGATATTGATTGGGACGATAAATTCTACACATCGCCCAACTGCACAAATAAAAATCTGTGTTTGTTGATTTGAAACCCCACACGGTGTTGGGATGATATTTGGCGTACACTAATCCCAATTATTTAATTGTATGTCGATCGATTGGTCGACAGGCTGTGTAAGCATTAATTATTTATATTTGATGCTTATGCAGTTGTGTGGTGCACTTTGGATGATGGTTGATTGTTTATCGTTGCTATTATATACATGTGTTGGGTGGAATCCATATAATTAACGTTATATGGTAATTGATTGGGCATCATTCCAATCGGGAAAATAATGAATATTATAAAAGGAAATTCATGTGTTGAATATAAAAATAGTCATGTGTTGACGATGTTCATGTGTTGAAACTATTTATGTGTTGAGTAAACTATTTTAACAATAAAATTTACATCTTTATCATATTTAAAATTAGAAACTACTTCACGGTGGAGTCTGATTAAAAATCAAACGATAGATACCATAATTTTATAAAATATATTACATAACAAAAATAGTCGTGTGTTGACAGTACTCATGTGTTGAGATTAGTCGTGTGCTGAAAGAAATATAGATTCATGTGTTGAATAGAATATATATTCATTTGTTGAATAGAATAACGAATTTATTGAAATATATAAAGCCGTTTTGATTAGAGTTGCGCTATTTTGACGTGAACGATATTTATATCGATTATATTCGTTTTTATAATGAATATAGAAAAGGTAGTGATTTCAAAATATAACGTTTTGAAAATATTATCACTTATATAGTAATGATATGAAATATCCAATTTTGATTTGAAATTGAATATAGAGTTGAAATGGTTTTGAAAACGAATTTAAAACGATTTATAAAATACGTTTTAAAAAGGAAATCGACGAAATATCATATATATATATTATATATATAATGGCCTGAATAGAACGCGCCGCGCCGCGGTAGTTCGTGAATTTCGACCATTGACTTTGAATTGACGTTGCGGGAGATCCGACCGTCGGATTCTCCTAAAACCGGAACCGTTGGGTTCGTATCGAAAAGAGCTTTCCAAGGAATATTAGAAATTTGAAATCTAACGGTTGGATTTGGAATTATGTCCAAATCAAATTTGGAAGAGGTCGGTGTAAGTGCAGTTCGATGGCCATTGGTGGAAATCGACTGTACGGGCCTTGATAAAATTATTAAAAATAATCAATATTCCCAATACATGAATTGGACTGGAGTTGAATCGAAATTATCTTCGGAATATATCGATGTTGGATTTCGTGACTATACAGATATTGTTATGGGAATTTGAAAGATATATTTTATATCGTTATTTCCAATACGATATTTGTTGGTTTCAGGATTTGATATTGAATATAAGCCGATATACTTTCTATTCAGAGCCTAGTATTTAATATCAAATGTGATTTGGGTTTGTCGTGAATGGTGTCTTCATTAACACTGTTCTTAAGCCCAATAGAGAAAAAGATTAAATCTTTCTATTTAGATTTAATGAAGTGTATCAATTAAATAATATTTAATTGGAATTGAATTTGAATTGGTTTTTGGGTTTATCGTGAGCGATGTTTTGAACAACACCTGTTCTTTAACCCGATTAACAATAGAATGTGATTTTGGGTTTATCGTGAATCGTGTTTTAGATAACATTGGTTCTTTAACCCAGTTAAAGACAGGATATTGATTTTTAAGAAGATTAAAACTAAGTGGAGTTTTAATGAATCTCTAATTAGTTTGAAATGTGAATTGATAATTTAAATTATCAAATCTGAAAGGTGATCGAGAATGGAATACCACCAGTTTTGCTCCAAAGCGATAGTCAAATCTTTAATTAGATTTAAACGTGAAATGGTAATTAATTTCACCGATAACACCATGGTGTTAGATATGGAGTACCACCAGTTTTGCTCCATGGGATGAATAGGTTGGGATTGAGAAATAAAACAAATAATTACTTCAGTGTGGTTCGCTAATCCCGACTAGTTTGAAATGATATCCAAAGGAAGATTAAAGAATAAATTTAGAAGAATTTATCTTGGATAAAATTAATGGGAACCTTTCCCTAGGAATGTGATTTTGTGAATAAAAGAACATTCTGAATTGGAATGAGGTGTTTGTTGTGTTTGTGTAACATTTTTTTATCATATACGTGAGTTATTCAGAAAGGCCGGGTTTATACCCATTCTGAATAACCGATTCGACAAGATGTCGAAAATGAAGACGGTGGTTGAAGACCGGAAGTCTTCACATCATCTAGGTGATTACTAATGATCTCGATTGGGCTGTACACCCAAGTTGAGGGAAACAGTTGGTGATCGTCTAAACGTACTTGGAGATGGATGGATATGCGAGGAAAGTGTCTCCGGTTTCGTTCAGACCCAGAACGAACTTGTAAATGGACTGTGTGTGTGACATTGGATTTTATTCTGTGTTGATTGATCTCTATTAAATATACATCTGTTTGGCGGCAGAGAATTTATTCTCTTGCTTAACGGCCTTCTCTGAGACGTACGAGCTCAGAGGTTGTATATCGATGGACATCAGTCGCATGGAGTGAATTGCCAGTGTGGCACGCGTAAGTGGCAATTGATCAAGGCTTCTGTTGAAAAGCAAAGTCTTGTGGATGATGATCAATGCACGGACTGTGTGGCGTAGCTTTGTGTATATCGTGAATTCGCGAGCCTTACACCTCGGTATGAGTCAAAAACGGGATGGTGACTACAGGGAGAGCACGATGTTTCTTTCTAGCTAGGGTGGTGTCAGTGACCTACCAGCCCTAACATTTATATACTTTTCACCTGTGTGGTTGTTGGATTGCGAGGCGCCTCGGATATAGGTCTGTAAGGACCGGGAAACGTGTGTTCAAGAATAACTAATCCTCCAAAGTTAGGTGAGGACCGGCCCTGAAGATCCAAGGATCATAGTGGGGTCCTGAGATATTTGCTAGAGTGTCTCGAATCAGAGAGGAGCTTGCCCCTTGCCTCGACTCATGACGGAAATCCAATTTCCAATACGTGATATTGCGGTTTTAATTGTAAAACTAGTATGGCGACATGATAGATGGTACCCATGCCACCTATGATTGATATTTATGATTGAATTGTTTTGACACTATACACTTATTATAGTATCAAGTGATTTGTTTTAAACGTACCAAGCATGTTTGGTTATTATAAGGGAAAACCCTATCCTCCGGCTTGCGTTGCATTGTGTGATGGGACCTGGTTCTTATAATAGCTTCATTTTTCCAAAGAGCATTGCGCTGTTTTGTTATATGCACTAGTATTCTTGGGAGGAAACCCGTTCTGTGTTATACGGCGTGGTCCCTTGAATTACTCTCTTTTAAAGTAAAGTTTTTAATAACTGTTTTAGTTCTCACACCAGTCCCATGACTGACCTAGAGTTTATTGTTTTAACCTAAACACTGGGTGCCCTTATTTTCGACACGGGCAGCTAGTAGTTTTGGTTTTGCATATTTATATTCACAGGATCCTGATTTACAGCTGGAGCGATGCTCGGAAAGCTCTGTATCCGTGCATTACTTCTAGTTGTGCTTTTATGTTGTTTTTCTGCTGCTATGTAATTTATTGTAATCTCTGATATTTATCGAATGTTTATTATTCATTTATACTCTGTATATTCTTGAATTCTGATGGGATTGTTGTGATAAGCAATGAAATGTTCTTCTGTTTGTGTTCTGACTGGTTTTGCCCTCAATTCTGTCCGTGCTTTCCTTCATGGGGAAGTTCGGGTCGTCTCAGTTTGGTATCAGAGCTTTGGTTTACAGAGCTCGAGAACAAGACACATTAGAACCATACGAAAGAATCCATTAGATATTGGATTAGTAATATCCAATTAGAATGACTCGTTAGAGATGGGATCAGTAGTATCCTAGAACGAGTGTGAAGAGTATGTTTTTTCAAATGAAAACAATTTTTGTTTTGAAAATTTAAATCGTTTTATACGTATTTGATTATTTACTTATTTTGAATTTGGACAATCGAGTATATAAAGATTTTGCATATACGCGTCATGAACGTTTATTCGAAGTTTTAATATACTAGATAGATATAGAATCATACTCTAGTGGCCCGATGATGATTCTGATGGTTGAGTACTCGTCGTCAGAATTCATATTCGAGTGACGAAGGTGTGATTTCTATATATTTCCATTAGACTGGTGTGAGAACCAAAATATAGTTAGAATACATTGTTGTGAATTGGCATCAAAAACATGATTTTTGCATATATATCAAAATTATGAATTTGAAACTCTAATTCACTAATTGATTGCTGGTTGTGTTGTTTAATTGTTGGTTTCATTTGTTTGAAATTTTCAACCATTTAGCCTAATTGTGCCAAATATTGAATTGTATTGAAATTAGTCGCATTTGCTTGCATATACATGTACTTACATTGAACAGGTCATAGTAAGGAGGCTAGAGCAGAAGAATAAAATTGTTTGCCCGACAAATAGGTACATGTTTACGATAATTTACTATTTTGTTTGGGTGATGATGATTTTATGAGCCGATTGGCTTTTTCTTTTTCTTTTTGAGATCAGAAGGTCTGTATGGCAATTTCGGGATTTTCCCGGTGCTCCCGGTGCAGGGGAGGTTATGGCGAAATTTTTCGAAAATTTAGGGTGTTAGCCAAATTTTTGAAAAATTTGAAAACTTCTTAGAAACTGAAAAGTTGAAGAACTTAAGCCGTAGTCAAAATAATGGAAGTTGAGTTGAATTGTTAAACAACTTTCGGCTTTGTTTCTTTTCGGGGATGAAAAGTTTTAAGTGGAGGAGAATGTAACAACCCGGAAAATGCGAGCCAGTTTAAAATTTTTTATTTTGGCAATTTTAGCGAATTTTCTATATTTAAAATGAATTATTTTAAATAATATCGACGAAGAAATTTATTTTGAATATAATTAGGACGTATATATTTATATAGATCGTCATTAGAATATAAATATTTTATTTTAATTATAAAAGGAATTAAAATGGCGTGGTAGTTCGACAATTCGATTTCAAACTTCAATTGAACGTACCGGGTGCAAAATAAACCGGATTTTAGTGAAACCAAAAATAATGGAATCTAATTAAGAATATCTTTCCCACGAATTCGGAAAATCAAAATTTCATAGCGGGAATCAAAAGATATGTCCAGTTGAAAATTCTGAATAGTCGCTATGGAATTCAGGCCCTTAAAAATAGTCATTTTGCAAACGACCTCGGATTTCGACGAAACCACTTTTGTTGGAACCGGGATGTCAAGTTATTTCTAGGTTTCAAATTTCGTAATTTTCCGAATCAATATGTGAGCGTGGCAAAGGAAAACGCGTTTGACCAGTTTTAGTTGATTTTAATCGACTGGAAATTGGCCATTTTTCAAACGGTCTCAGAATTCGACGAAATTAGTTTTGTTAGGACCGTATTGTCAATACGAAGCTAGAAAATACTTTTCTGTAATTTTTAGAGACTGTATGGGGCCTCGGTAATTTGAAATGTATGTTTAATTTGAATATACAAAGAATTATACTTTGATTTAAATGAAAACTGATTGTAACAGCCGAATCAGCTTACGATACATATCCCATTGTGTTCGGAATGGGGGTAATTAGCTATGGATGACAGGCGGTGGGCCTCGTTTAGAGGTCGAATAAAAAGTCAACCTTTTTGAAATTAAATAATTAAATAAATTAATAAATAAAACCCTCTTCCCTCTCTCCCCTCATTTCCTCTCTGCCCCCCCCCCCTTTTGTTCATTCTATCGAGATAAAAAAAAGAAATGAAGAAGGGGGAGGAGCCGCCGCTCCTTCCAACAGCGCCGCCGCGCGCCGCCACCAGGGCGGAGCCGCCTCTCGCGCCCACCGTCGACCACCCCCTCAGCCCCGTCCCCTTCTTCTCCTTCTCCTCCTCTTCTCCTCGACTGACGCGACCCCTCCTGCCAAAACCCGACGCCCCTTTAACCCCCGCCACCATCCACAGCCCTCCGACCCCCTCTCGCCTCCTCCTCTTCCCCTTCCGCGTCGCAAGCCCAAAGCCCCCTCCCGATAGCTAACAGCCGCTTCCAAACTCCTCGAACGACGCAGCAAAACCCATGGCTTCTCTTCTCTGGCTATTGGGATTGAGCAGCGAACCGGAGCCACTGAAACCCTGAAATAAAAATCACTGTAAGTTTTAATTTCTTTTTCGATTTGATTTCTAGGAAAATATAATTTTTCATGTATAGGAATCATGATTTTCATGTAAAGAATTTATGGTTTTTATTTATATGAAGATCGGATTTTTTTTAAAGGAAGAAAAGATTGAAATTTTATAAATGTAAAGGTTGAATTTTTATAAACGAAATGGAATGAATTTTAAATATAAAAGATTTGATTTTTATCTACATGAACAACAAATAAAGATGAGATCTTTATATAGACAAAGATGTGATTTTTAATATGAAGTTAGATTAGTAAAGTTACGATTTTTAATTGTATTGAAATATAATTTTTATTAATGTAGAAAAGTTAAAAATATAATTTTTATATAGGTAAGATAGTAAAAATATCATCTTTATAGATAGAGCGAAATAAAAATCTGATTTTTAATATATATACGTTGAAAAAATGTGATTTTTAAAGTGATGAAATAAAAAGGCGAAATCTTTATATTTGAAAAGGCGAAATCTTTATATGAAGAATAGCGTGATAAAAATCTAATCTTTATTATATGAACATCGATATAAAAATAGAATTTTTATCTATATAGTATTGGTATAAAAATAGAATTTTTATCTATATAGTATTGATGTAAAAATAGAATTTTTATCTATATAGTATTGGTATAAAAATAGAATTTTTATCTATATAGTATTGATGTAAAAATAGAATTTTTTATCTATATAGTATTGATGTAAAAATAGAATTTTTATCCATATGGAGTGATTATAAAAATATGATTTTTATATACATAGCAAGAATATAAAAATGTGATTTTTATATATGTAGTGACTACGGGCAACGAAAGTGACAAAAGGCGAGAGCAGTGATGATTTCCTACAATTGAAGTGTCGTGGAGTTGGGATAGAATTGGTGAGAACTTCTCACTTTAAATTTCTTTTTCTAGTTATATATATATATATATATATATATACTAGGATGCAGATGGTGCTTAGTAGCACCCGACACCCGTCGTCCACAGACCATGGACGGCTTGTATGTTTGATTGATGTGTTGTGAAAATTGTTTGTGATGTTGATGTGAAATCGAAAATAAATTGTAGATGGTTGAAGTAAATTAATTATCATTGAAAATATAATTTTTAACGTGAATGTGAATAAATAAATATTTATAAAAAATCGGCCGATTTGTTTATATGCACTGATTTGACCGATATTGATTGGGACGATAAATTCTACACATCGCCCAACTGCATAAATAAAAATCTGTGTTTGTTGATTTGAAACCCCACATGGGTGTTGGGATGATATTTGGCGTACACTAATCCCAATTATTTAATTGTATGTCGATCGATTGGTCGACAGGCTGTGTAAGCGTTAATTATTTATATTTGATGCTTATGCAGTTGTGTGGTGCACTTTGGATGATGGTTGATTGTTTATCGTTGCTATTATATACATGTGTTGGGTGGAATCCATATAATTAACGTTATATGGTAATTGATTGGGCCTCATTCCAATCGGGAAAATAATGAATATTATAAAAGGAAATTCATGTGTTGAGTATAAAAATAGTCATGTGTTGACGATGTTCATGTGTTGAAACTATTTATGTGTTGAGTAAACTATTTTAACAATAAAATTTACATCTTTATCATATTTAAAATTAGATACTACTTCACGGTGGAGTCTGATTAAAAATCAAACGATAGGTACCATAATTTTATAAAATATATTACATAACAAAAATAGTCGTGTGTTGACAATACTCATGTGTTGAGATTAGTCGTGTGTTGAAAGAAATATAGATTCATGTGTTGAATAGAATATATATTCATTTGTTGAATAGAATAACGAATTTATTGAAATATATAAAGCAGTTTTGATTAGAGTTGCGCTATTTTGACGTGAACGATATTTATATCGATTATATTCGTTTTTATAATGAATATAGAAAAGGTAGTGATTTCAAAATATAACGTTTTGAAAATATTATCATTTATATAGTAATGATATGAAATATCCAATTTTGATTTGAAATTGAATATAGAGTTGAAATGGTTTTGAAAACGAATTTAAAATGATTTATAAAATACGTTTTAAAATGGAAATCGATGAAATATAATATATATATATATATATATATATTATATAATGGCCTGAATAGAACACGCCGCGCCGCGGCAGTTCGTGAATTTCGACCATTGACTTCGAATTGACGTTGCGGGAGATCCGACCGTCGGATTCTCCTAAAACCGGAACCGTTGGGTTCGTATAGAAAAGAGCTTTCCAATGAATATTAGAAATTTGAAATCTAATGGTTGGATTCAGAATTATGTCCAAATCAAATTTGGAAGAGGTCGGTGTAAGTGCAGTTCGATGGCCATTGGCGGAAATCGACTGTACGGGCCTTGATAAAATTATTAAAAATAATCAATATTCCCAATACGTGAATTGGACTGGAGTTGAATCGAAATTATCTTCGGAATATTTCGATGTTGGATTTTGTGACTATACAGATATTGTTGGGAATTTGAAAGATATATTTTATATCGTTATTTCCAATACGATATTTGTTGGTTTCAGGGTTTGATATTGAATATAAGCCGGTATACTTTCTATTCAGAGCCTAGTATTTAATATCAAATGTGATTTTGGTTTGTCGTGAATGGTGTCTTCATTAACACTGTTCTTAAGACCAATAGAGAAAAAGATTAAATCTTTATATTTAGATTTAATGAAGTGTATCAATTAAATAATATTTAATTGGAATTGAATTTGAATTGGTTTTTGGGTTTATCGTGAGCGGTGTTTTGAAAACACCTGTTCTTTAACCCGATTAACAATAGAATCTGATTTTGGGTTTATCATGAATCGTGTTTTAGATAACATTGGTTCTTTAACCCAGTTAAAGACATGATATTGATTTTTAAGAAGATTAAAACTAAGTGGAGTTTTAATGAATCTCTAATTAGATTGAAGTGTGAATTAATAATTTAAATTATCAAATCAAAAAGGTGATCGAGAATGGAATACCACCAGTTTTGCTCCAAAGCGATAGTTAAATCTTTAATTAGATTTAAACGTGAAATGGTAATTAATTTTACCGATAACACCGTGGTGTTAGATATGGAGTACCACCAGTTTTGCTCCATGGGATGAATAGGTTGGGATTGGGAAATAAAACAAATAATTACTTCGGTGTGATTCGCTAATCCCGACTAGTTTGAAATGATATCCAAAGGAAGATTAAAGAATAAATTTAGAAGAATTTATCTTGGATAAAATTAATGGGAACCTTTCCCTAAGAATGTGATTTTGTGAATAAAAGAACATTCTGAATTGGAATGAGGCATTTGTTGTGTTTTTGTAACATTTGTTTATCATATACGTAGGTTATTCAGAAAGGCCGGGTTTATACCCATTCTGAATAACCGATTCGACGAGATGTCGAAGATGAAGACGGTGGTTGAAGACCGGAAGCCTTCACATCGTCTGGGTGATTACTGATGATCTCGATTGGGCTGTACACCCAAGATAAGGGAAATAGTTGGTGATCGTCTAGACGTACTTGGAGATGGATGGATATGCGAGGAAAGTGCCTTCGGTTTCGTTCAGACCCAGAACGAACTTGTAAATGGACTGTGTGTCTGACATTGGATTTTATTCTGTGTTGATTGATCTCTATTAAATATACATCTGTTTTGCGGTAGAGACTTTATTCTCTTGCTTAACGCCCTTCTCTGGGACGTACAAGCTCAGAGGTTGTATATCGATGGACATCAGTCGCATGGAGTGAATTGCCAGTGTGGCATGCGTAAGTGGAAATTGATCAAGGCTTCTGTTGAAAAGCAAAGTCTTGTGGTTGATGATCAAAGCATGGCCTGTGTGGCATAGCTTTGCGTGTAGCATGAATTCGCGAGCCTCACACCTCGGTATGAGTCAAAAACGGGATAGTGACTGCAGGGAGAGCACGACGTTTCTTTCTAGCTAGGGTGGTGTCAGTGACCTACCAGCCCTGACATTTATATACTTTTCACCTGTGTTGTTGTTGCAATGCGAGGCGCCTCGGATATAGGTCTGTAAGGACCGGGAAACGTGTGTTCAGGAATAACTAATCCTCCAAAGTTAGGTGAGGACCGACCCTGAAGATCCAAGGATCATAGTGTGGTCCTGAGACATTTGCTGGAGTGTCTCGAATCGGAGAGGAGCTTGCCCCTTGCCTCGACTCATGACGGAAATCCAATTTCCAATACGTGATATTGCGGTTTTAATTGTAGAACTAGTATGGCGACATGATAGATGGTACCCATGCCGCCTATGATTGATATTTATGATTGAATTGTGTTGACACTATACACTTATTATAGTATCAAGTGATTTGTTTTAAACGTACCAAGCATGTTTGGCTATTATAAGGGAAAACCCTATCCTCCGGCTTGCGTTGCATTGTGTGATGGGACCTGGGTCTTATAATAGCTTCATTTTTCCAAAGAGCATTGCGCTGTTTTGTTATATGCACTAGTATTCTTGGGAGGAAACCCGTTTCGTGTTATACGGCGTGGTCCCTTGAATTACTCTCTTTTAAAGTAAAGTTTTAAATAACTGTTTTAGTTCTCACACCAGTCCCATGACTGACCTGGAGTTTATTGTTTTAACCTAAACTCTGGGTGCCCTTATTTTCGACACGGGCAGCTAGTAGTTTTGGTTTTGCAGATTTATATTCACAAGATCCTGATTTACAGCTGGAACGATGCTCGGAAAGCTATGTATCCGTGCATTACTTCTAGTTGTGCTTTTATGTTGTTTTTCCGCTGCTATGTAATTTATTGTAATCTCTGATATTTATCGAATGTATATTATTCATTTATACTCTGTATATTCTTGTATTCTGATGGGATTGTTGTGATAAGCAATGAAATGTTCTTCTGTTTGTGTTCTGACTGGTTTTGCCCTCAATTCTATCCGTGCTTTCCTTCATGGGGAAGTTCGGGTCGTCTCAGTTTAAAAGATAAACATTGTCTATTCCGAAGTTATAACGTTGTTCAGTTAAGGTCAGAGAGGTAATTATAGCCCAACTTGATTGACTCCCTTCTTAACTAAGGAATGGTTAAGGTTTGATTGTGAAGGATGGTTAAGTGAATTTAGTTAATGAGCGTAATGGTTTGAGTTGGCATGGCAATGTTTGATTTAAACATCAGTTTAGATCTAGTGAAGGAGTTTTGGAAATGTTTTCCAAATAAGAATCAGAAATGTATTCTGATAATAGAAAATTAGAATTTAGAATATATGGAAACAGAAGATAAGTAAATTAATGAATTAAGGAGATAAATGTTAAATGATGATTGATCGATATAATTTCCATCTGGAAATAATATCGTTATTTGCACACGTGTTTTTCTTTGATAGTTAAATCACAGACTATCAACGTTTTGACCATTTTTTCGTCGTCAACACAGAGAGATCGGTTGGATATTTATCCGAGAACCACTCCGTATTGGCGTTAGCGTTTCGAATCAAATAGATCGAAGATAAATTGAAGACGGAGTTATGAAAGGGCTATCATGTTTACAGAATAGTGCCTTCAGTTTGTCCAGTCCCAGGACAACCTGTATGGAAGAATGTTTGACAGAGTATATCTAGTGGATCACGTGAGTTGATCGTTTCAAACGTATTTACATTGGTGGCGGAGGAATTCTTTTCTCTTAGCTTATACCCGTGGTATTTTTGGGGAAATCAATTTGTGGTTTGATGAATATGAAGATGTGGCATTCAAAGTAAATGAATGAGTAATCTATTGAAAGATACATTATGACCTCCAGCCTCATCAACTGGGAAATGATAGAAATCGGGCAGGCAGCATGGCTAAGTGGGCTGCACCCAAGTAGGGTATATTGTCACCATCTAGAGAATATTCATATTTGTCACTTCTTTCAATTCTGTATCTCCCAGGAATGGTTATATTGGTTTACCAACTGTAAGGTGACAATATATTCGATACACTCAAGCGAAATGAGTGGTCGGTCATGTATGGCCGAGTTGCAAGATGTTCTTGTTGACTCTAGTGTATCGCTTCTAGAGTACACAGAGCGGAAGGCAGATCCATACCTTGTCATAGTTGGAATCCATTCCCCAAATAAGAGCCCGCGATTTTGATTGTATATTATATATGTAGAACGTTAGATGCAAGCATTTCTGCTAGATTTCTATTTACTTGATCTAGACATTATTATAATATCAGATAAGTATCGTTTTAGAAATATTTTGGGTTATCATAAGGTAAAAGCCATCCGTGTTTGTGTGTGGATCGGTCTTATGATTATCCTTTATTTCAAAAGGATTTTGAAAGTTAAATCAAATGATTTGAGTTTACTCACACCAGTCCATGTTGCTTAACTAGTACGTCTGATAGTGGTTCTCGCTTCGCGGTTTGCTGGCGAACGAGAGACTCTTACCCCTACAGGTCCTGCAATATTGCGGGTTGGTCGAGTCGAGAGGCTGGCCGTAAAGCATGAAGTTGGGGTACCTCTGTAAGCCACAGGGGGAGGTTAGCCCTCTGCCTTAGGGGATGAGGGATGGTTGAAAAGCCTACCAAAAACCCTGGGTCGTTACAGTGGTACCAGAGCTTAAGGTTAAGTAATTACCTTGGCTCTGTGGCGTGACTCAGTAGAGATGAGGTTAGCAATACCCTAGATTGAGTTGAGCGTATATATACGAGTGAACCTATTTGTTATTTGATATAAAAGTGATTTATATTATGGAGATTTGTTAATTTAGTTGTTTATGAGTTCTGGTCGATCAGTTTGATTCACTGTATCGATAGGATTTAATAAACACTCGAATACGATGGGTCGACACGATATGTTTTGAAAAGAGGGTAAATGAAATAATTTTTACCCAAAAATATTTTTTTTGATATAAAGGATTTATATTGAAATGATTATAATATATTGGATATATTGGTTGTTATTATAATCGAGTAAGATTATAAATTAAATGGTTATGTAAATAACCAATCAGAATTCATATAAGTGTAATATATGGAATTAGATGAATTAAATCTGAATTTAAATCAGAATTGGAATTAGAACCCTGGAAATTTGAATAAGTGGTTGTAATTGGATTTGGATTAAATATATGAAAATTTTAAAATCCTGGGAGATTTTAAATTATTTTACAAGCACTGTGAATGGTATTTTGAAGTGGATTTCAAATGGAAGTGTTTAGAAATGGTTTTAAAAGTGATATAGTATTGAACTCACTTCGATCGCTAGAAAATAGATTCTGATGATGACAGCTACATCATCAGTGTTCATTTTCGAGTTGCTAAGTGATAGATTACTACCAAGGATTTTGTTTTTGGAAATGTTTTGAGAAAACAACTGGTATTGATTTCCGATAAGGAATATTGGACGTTTGAAAAGGGTAAGTTGTTAAAACTCCTCGGAAAATTGTTTTGAATTAAAAACAAATTAAACCACAATTTGTAAAAGCGAATTGGAATTAAAGTAAAGCCAGTTAAGTGGTAATTGAAATTGATTTGGATTAGAATGATATCGAGACAAATTGGATTTGTGAGATTTGAATTTGAAATGTAATTGGATAATCGAGTTAAGAGTTTGGAATAGAAATGAAACTCGAGTTGAAATGAAATTCGAGTTATGTATAAGCAAATGGTTGGATTTGTGGATAAAAACAGATTAGAATTTGATTGGATGATATTGGTATATGCTGAATTGGCAGCAGATTGAAATGATATAATGATATGCCCGACAAAAAGGTACAAGTTTATATTATATATGGGTTTGAGATTTTGATGAGCTGAATTAGCAAGCCGCTTGGCTGTTTGTTTTTCTTTTGGGTTGAAGAAGGCCTAGAGAGGCGAGTTGGAGTTTGAGCTATTGACCAGTAAAAAGGAGGTGCTGGCAAAAAAATTCGAGAAGTTAAGGTGTTAGAAAATTTTCAGGATTTTTGAAAATTTTCGTTAGTAGGAGTGAATAAATATCTAATTGAAATTAAATTGTTTTAGTTGAAACTGAAGTTAAGAAGTGAACAGATAATTTTAACCAATCAATAAGGTTTGTTTTCTACCTTAGCAATTTCGAGGACGAAATTATTTTAAGGGGGAAAGAATGTAATGTCCTGTATTTTCACAATATAATAATTAATTTATTTAATTATTTAAATGGTGAATTTGAAATTTAAATGGTTGTTAAATTAAATAATATTGAATATTTAATTTGTATAAATAATAGAATAATATATTTGATTTCAAAATAGTCGGAAATAGTGAATTGACGATATAGTGTGAACTGGACAATTCAAAATATAAATTTCAATTTAAAATTGAAGTACGATAACGAATATATTATATAAACGACAGTTGAACATATAATTATAATATAATTAAAATCGAGCTCGAAATAGCACGGCAGTTCGCTATTTGGCGATTTGAACTTCAACTGAATATACAGGGTCCGTTTTAAATCGAATTTCCGTGAAACAAGAAACGTTCGGAGCTTGTGAAGTATATCTTTCTAATGGAAGAGAAAAATCAGGATTTCATCGTGTAGATTTTGATTTATGTCCAAATCAAATTTTAGAAAAGTCGTTATGGAATTCCTTTGAAATTTATAAATATATATTTATATTATAAAAGGATTTTATATATAAATCGAATATCAATATAACTGGAAATTTTGAAATATCGAGATATAAATCCTATTGGAGTTGTATGATATTCTATTGTGAATATATAAGATAATATTTATTTTGAAATATTTAATTTAATTATTTTTAAATATATTTATATATTTAAATGGGTTATTTAGAGCTTTAAAAATAGTCAGTTTTGCAAACGAGCTCTGTTTTCAACGAAACCAATTTTGTTGGATTCGCAATATTAAATTATTGCTAGATTTCAAATAGATCGAAAATAAACTGAAGATGGAGTTATGTAAGGGCTATCCTGTTTACAGAATAGTGCCTTCGGTTTGTCCAGTCCCAGGACAACCTCTATGGAAGAATGTTTGATAGAGTATATCTAGTGGATCACGTGAGTTGATCGTTTCAAACGTATTTACGTTGGTGGCGGAGGAATTCATTTCTCTTAGCTTATACCCGTGGTATTTTGGGGAAATCAATTTGTGGTTTGACGGGTATAACGATGTGGCATTCAAAGTAAATGAATGAGTAATCTATTGAAAGATACATTATGACCTCCAGCCTCATCAACTGGGAAATGACAGAAATCGGGCAGGCATCATGGCTAAGTGGGCCGCACTCAAGTAGGGTATATTGTCACCATCTAGAGAATATTCATATTTGTTACTTCTTTCAATTCTATATCTCCCGGGAATGGTTATGTTGGTTTACCAACTGTAAGGTGACAATATATTCGATACACTCAAGCAAAATGAGTGGTCGGTCATGTGTGGCCGAGTTGCAAGATGTTCTTGTTAAACTCCAGTGTATCGCTTCTAGAGTACACTGAGCGGAAGGTGGATCCATACCTTGTCATAGTTGTATCCATTCCCCAAATAAGAGCCCGTGGTTTTGATTGTATATTATATATATAGAACGTTAGATGCAATCGTTTCTGCTAGATTTCTATTTACTTGATCTAGACATTATTATAATATCAGACAAGCATCGTTTTAGAAATATTTTGGGTTATCATAAGGTAAAAGCTATCTTTGTTTATGTGTGGATTGGTCTTATGATTATCCTTTGTTTCAAAAGGATTTTGAAAGCTAAATCAAATGATTTGAGTTTACTCACACCAGTCACATGGCTGACCTAGATTTTATTTTGTTTTGTTTTCCCTAAACTCTTGGGTGCCTAATTTTGTATGGGCAGTCAAGTAGTCGGGATTCACAGATACTTGAAGAGTTGGAGCAGGAGGCTTCAGGATTGTATAGCTATTGTTATTTCCACTATGTTGTATGTTTTATACTCTAATAATGGTATTGTATACAGATACTGTTTTATTTCAAAGTTATGTTATGAAATATATTTATTCGTTCCGGTGTGAGATTCGTGTTTACTCTAATGTTGTATCTTCTTCTTCTTCTATCTAAGTTTCTATCTTATCTATTCCCACCCTCTAATTTCTTTCATGGACTATCCGGTATTTCTGATGCTTGATTAGTTGACATCGTGTTTGGTGTCGATAACCAAGGTCGCGAAAACCCGGGTTGTTACATACTATGTTGCCATATATAAGTTTACAATCAAATCTGTAATGTCGTATTGGAAATTGGGTTTCCATCATGAGTCATGGCTAGGGATGGTTTCTTTACCGATTCCAGGCACTCTAGCAAATGTCTCAAGGCTCAGACGCTGGCGAACCCTTGGATCCTACAGGGCCGGTCCACAAATACTTTAGTGGATTGGCAATTCCTGAACACACGTTTCCGGTCCTATTGGACCTATCTCTAAGCCACTAGGGACTCAATATCCGAGGCGTCTCATTCCATCATCCACATAAGTAACAATGTCTGGGCTCCATACCATGACACCACTTCTAGCTAGAAAGAAACGTCGTGCACTCCCTATGTTCCCTTATCCCGTTTCTGACTCTTACCGAGGTGCGAGGCTCGCGAAGTTACGCTATACACAAAGCTATGCTAAATAAAGCTGTGCTTTGATCATTAACCACAAGGCTCTGCTTTTCAACAAAAGCCTTGATCATTTGCATCTTAACATGCCACATTGACAATTCACAACAGGTAACTGATGTCTATCAATATATAACCTCTGAGCTCGTATGTCTCAGAGAAGGGTGTTAAGCAAGAGAGTAAATTCTTCGCCATCAAACAGATATATATTTAATAGAAATCAATTAACACAGAACGAAATCTAGTGTTAGACACACATCCATTTACAAGTCCATTCTGGGTCTGAACGAAACCAGAGACACCTTATTCCTCGTCTCGTATGTCCAATACAGAAGAGAGGTTCTCGCATATCCGGACAATCAACAAGTATGTCCGGACAACTACCACTTTAACCCCTTCCTAGGAGCAAATCAATCCAGGGCATCAGTAGTCGTCCATTCGATGTGAAAATCACCAGTCTTCAACCATCGCCTTCAATGTCTTCGATTTTAAATCGTCGTATAATTATTTGAAATTAGATTGAACTTGGTCTTTTCAAATAATTCTCGAATATATAAAATTCAAATCATTTCATATTGTTAATATTATTTTATAAAGATTTATCTCTATTTTTATTTATATAAGAATAGCCCAATTTAATTTAACGATGCTTCAGGTCAATATGCAGCCCTGGCACCGTTTTTATCCAAATTTGTATTACATATTTCTCAAAAATCTAACCATTGTGTTTTAACAAATTTAATATCGTTGGAAAGATCTTTCCAAAGCAACCCTAACATTTCCAGTTTTGGAAAAATCCGACGGTCGGAACTTTCAGTATAATCGTTTAAAGTTATGATTCCGAAACTCGAACTACAGCACGCGATTCGTTTTTATTTTAATTTATATTTATATATTAAAATATATATATATATATATATATATATATGAATATAAATTGTTCGACGATTTCACTAATCATGTTAAAAGTGATGTTTTCAATCAAACAAAACATATATTAGCGTATAAACACTTTCCCTACTTCGTCGACATGTTAATAACAAGTTCCATTTTAATATGTCGTTCTTTTTAATCCAAATAAAATGTAAAATGTTATTTTTAATGAAACTAAATAAACATTAAAATGTCCTTTTTAATCTCTACACAAATTCTAATGAATATGTCAATTTAAATAATGAATCATTTTTAATGAAACTAAATATACATTAGAATGTTTCTTTTTAATGTTTACACAATTTACTAATAAACATGTTATCTAAATAATGAATCATTTTATGCATTAAAAATGTTTCTTTTTAACGTTTACACAATTTACTAATAAACATGTTACTTAAATAATGAACCATTTTATGCATCAAAAATGTCTCTTTTTAATGTTTACAAATTTTCTAATACACATGCTACTTTAAATAATGAATCATTTTATATATTAAAAATGTTTCTTTCTAATAAACATGCTACTTTAAATAATGAATCATTTTATACATTAAAAATGTTTCTTTTTAATGTTTACACGATTTCCTAATAAACATGCTACTTTAAATAATGAATCATTTTATACATTAAAAATGTCTCTTTTTAACGTTTACACAATTTTCTAATACACATGCTACTTTAAATAATGTCTCATTTTATTCATTAAAACCGTCTCTTTTTAATGTTTACACAATTTTGACCACTCCTATGTTCACATATATATAATAAAAGAAAGTTTTATTGTCTACACAATTTCTACATTTCATATGTATAAATAAAATGAAGAATTTTATTTTCTACACATATTCTATGTTAACATGTGACAAATAAAAAGGAGAATTTTATTGTCTACACATTCCTATATTTCATATGTATAAATAAAATGAAGGATTTTATTTTCTACACATATTCTATGTTAACATATGACAAATAAAAAGGATAATTTTATGGTCTACACATTCCTATATTTCATTTCTATAAATAAAATGAAGAATTTTATTTTCTACACATATTCTATGTTAACATATGACAAATAAAAAGGAGAATTTTATTGTCTACACATTCCTATATTTTATATGCATAAATAAAATGAAGAATTTTATTTTCTACACATATTCTATGTTAACATGTGACAAATAAAAAGGAGAATTTTATTGTCTACACATTCCCATATTTCATATGTATAAATAAAATGTAGGATTTCATTTTCAACATATTCTATGTTAACATGTGACAAGTAAAAAGGAGAATTTTATTGTTTACACATTCCTATAATTCTTATGTATAAATAAAATAAAGGATTATTTTTATACAACAATTCTATGCTTTATATGTATAAAAAGAAGAATTTTATTTTCTACATGTTTTCTGCATTTCATATGTATAAATGAAAAGAGAATTTTACTTGTCTACATTTTTATATTACATATGTATAAATAAAAAGAGAATTTTATTTATATAACAACTTCTATATTTAACATGGCAAATAAAAAGGAATTTTTATTTGTATATAAATGTCCATATTTAACATGACAAATAAAAAGGGATTTTTATTTGTAAAACAACTTCTATACTTAACATGACCAATAAAAAGAATTTTTTTTATTTTTATACCAATTTCTATAATTAACATGACAAATAAAAAGGGATTTTTATTTGTACACAAATTTCTATATTTTAACATGACAAATAAAAAAGGGATTTTTTATTTGTACACAAATTTCTATATTTAATATGGAAAATAAAAAAGGGGATTTTTTTTATTTGTACACAAATTTCTATATTTAACATGACAAATAAAAAGGGATTTATATTTGTACACAAATTTCTATATTTCACATGAGAAATATAAAGGGATTTTTATTTGTACACAAATTTCTATATTTTAGATGAGAAATAAAAAGGGATTTTTATTTGTACACAAATTTCTATATTTAACATGACAAATAAAAAAAGGATTTTTTTTTATTTGTACACAAATTTCTATATTTAACATGACAAATAAAAAAAATAACATTTTTTTATTTGTATACAATTTCTATTTTCAACATGACATTTAAAAAAGAGAACAGTTTTATTTGTATACAATTTCTAGTTTCAACATGACAAATAAAAAGAGAACATTTTTATTTGAATACAATTTCTATTTTCAACATGACAAATAAAAAAGAGAACATTTTTATTTATATTCAATTTCTGTTTTATACAATCATTCATGTATATAAAATAGAAAAAATATTTTTATTATATTTAAAATTTTGTCCAATTCAATCACATCCAATTAAATCCAACAGATCAAGACAATCAAAATATTTCAAATCAAATCACGAACAACACAGTCTGAATCTTAACAACGGATATATAAAAATCGCCATCGCAATAACAATTAAATATAATTTTAATTTTTAAATAAGAAATCTCACAGTGCTTTGGATTTTCCCAAAAATTTCAGATTGATCTAAAATTCCTTGGTCACTTCTAAAATGAAGTAGATTTCGCCACGATCCAAATGATTCCTTCTTCCTCCTTTCAAATAAAGGCCGCGTCGATTTCCTTATTCGTTCAAGCTTAGGGTTTAGCGGATTTTGGGTTATGGTCAGTAGAGGTTAAAGCAAGGAAAAAGAAAGAGAAAAAAGGAGAAGGGATTTTATGATTTTACGGATTTGTATTTTAGAGAGGAGATGATAAGAGAGAGAAAGAGAGGAATATATGATTTGTTTGCCTTGATTTATTCCTTCATTTGCAAATGGATTTTGAGGAAAATTTTCTCCATGAAATGTAGATCTAGATTCAGAAAGGAAGAAGGAGAATTAGAGTTTTCTAATAGGGAATGAGAAATGAAAAGATATATACATGATTTATTTAACTAAGATGCCTCTTTGTATTAGGCAAGTTACAAATAAATTAAACGTGGTTTACTAAGGCTGAGGTGGCAATATTTATCTCACATTCAAAATTCAAAAGTAAATGACTGAGGAAACGAGATAATTGGAATATAGATTAAAGATAATGGCAGAATGGTAAGAGAAAACAACAATACGAGATGGCAGGTTGAAATGAGAAAGTAGTGGTAGGTAGATGTTTTAAAAGGAACGATACATGAAATGGGAAACAAAAGATAACTATGATATAAATCAAATAAATGCGGGACCAGCAATTAATATCTTTAACTGCTATGTACAAATTTTGAACTCATTTGTACATATGTTTCTCTTTCTAAAACCATTGATTACAATTTTTTTATTACCCAAGAATTCCAATTTATCTCAACATTAAAGTCTAAATTGGATTATAATTTCTAGGAAGAAAATAAAAGGTTGTCTTCTAATTATAATAATTCATATTTTTTTAAACTACAATATACAAACAATAGGTATGAATTTCAATTACATAAATATTTCTTTATTACTGCAACCAACATTGCTAAAATACACATTTATATTACTTTTCAATTTTCAAAATATATAATGTTTCAGAATTTAAAGAACCTATTTAATGCTCATGCAAGAATAATAAATAAAAAAGGAAAGGAGAAATAAAGGGATGTAATTTTAAGAAATAAGAATACCTGTGTGAAAATAGAATGAAGAGAAATAAATTAATAGAATGGAGGGTAATAAATTAATAGATAAGGAAAGAAATGAATGCGTAATTGATGGAGAAATAAAGTAGAGAGAAAAGAGGTAGTGAATTTGATGAAGTTAGAAAAAAAGAAAAGAAAGCAAAATAAACTTGAATGAAATGCGAATGAGCAAAGGATTTATGTGTTGATTTATTATTAATTATCATAAAACTCTTATATTAAAGTTTTTAACAAAACAATGATTCAACTACTATTTTCTTTTATTATCAATTGTTTTGAAGTTAATAATTACAAATATACATACAATTTGATACTAATTTCAATTGTTATAAATCACTATTTTTCTAATTACAAATAATTGTTTACTAGAGTTAAATTTGAAATCATTCACAAATAACATCATAAATTTATTTAAAAAACTTTTTTACTCTTTTTTTTATTCAATAATTTAATTTAAAAATGGAATTTTTTAAATTCGGATGCATTTTCTAACAAAATTTCCGTAAAATAAATTTTTAAATTTATTCTGGTTTTCGGGTTGTTACTTGGACAAAATTATGCCCTTTTGTCCTTATGGAACAATTTTTTGTTCATTTTGTCCTTTAGGGTATTTTGCTGAATTGACTTTTATCCTTTTCCTGTAAAATATCCTTAAAACTATTTTTTCAAAAGTGTTGTCCTTAAAATTTATTATCCTAAACAAATAAGCCTTTTAAGTGAAAATCCTCTAAGTTTCAAAGGATATATATATATATATATGCTAGGAAGCATAATCATTAGCCACTATTATCATATATATATGTATGTACATGTATGTGCGCATATATATACACACACACACACACTCACACACTTTGTTTAAAAGATGTGTATTATTTATTTTCAAAACTTTCAATAATCCAGATAAATGATTTAGTCATTGATTATATCTGAATAAATAAAAATTGAAAAAAATGAAACTATTTCTATGAATAATACATTTATTCTTTTGGTAAGTTATGTATGAAGAAGATAACATAAAATCAATGTTTTACTTCTTGAATTATGTTCTTAAATCATTATATTATGTAGTTTTGAGATTGTAATAATTAAGGCTTCTTAAATTTGTTCTTTCATTTGTTAATGGAGTTAAGACGGAATTCAAAATCATATATGGTTTTACATATAATGTTGTTAGTTTAAAAATTGACTTCCTTTTACCCGAGCATTAATTATCTTTGCTCAAAATAATATTTTGTTTCAGAATGAAAATTTTGCGAAGTAGTACATATGAAGTACTTTTAATACATTTAAAGTTTGAAAATTACATTATAACATGATATGTTAATCATACCTAGCCTTGATTTACAAGATCGTATAGCCTTAATGAATAAATAGAATATATATATATATATCCGTGTGTATGTGTGTATGTAACAACCCGATTTTTCGACCCTCAAAGTTGACACTAATACGTGCAAGATATTACCTTGTTAAACATCCAAGTGCCGGAAAACCAAATCATTCGGGTTTAAGAAAAATAAGATAGAGCAGAATCTCGCAATCGCAGCAAATAACATATAATATAAACTAGTATTTACAAAACTAAAAGAAGTTTTATTACATATACAATCATCAGAGTATACAACAAATACTAACCTGGACAGCTATAACAACCTTTGCGAACTACTTATATAACACAAGAACATAATAGCACAACGAAAATAAGGATCTACAAAAATATGTCTTGGACTCCAACTCCTCTTCTAAGCTCTAACTACATCCGTGGAAAATCTGAACTACTTCGCTGCTCATAAAAATTTGAGCACCCAAGAGTTTTAGGGAAAGAAAATAAAACTCCGTGTCATACATGGGTCAGTGTAAGAAAACTCAAACAATTTGATTATTATGCTTCAAAACCAATTTTAAAACAAAGGTATCTCATAAGACCACGCCACACATAAACACGGACGAGTTTTTACCTTACAATAACTAAACACCTTAGAGAACATCTCATGATATTATAATAGTATCTAAATACAAGTACTAAGCAAATACTACAAGAAAAGGTAGAATAGACATCACAGTTTTAACATCGCCGTAAATTCAGTCGATGTCAAAACATATTTTTAACATCACTAACTTTTAAAGTGATGTTGTTGGTTTCTCAGACATTGATTTATTGGACGACTTATGTCTTAAATACACTTTTTAAAAATTGAACTTAGGCCGCTTGGCAATTACATCACTTGTTGAACGACAATTTTAAAGTGATGTTGTTGTCTATTACATCACTTATTAAATGTATTATTGTTAATGATTAATAATTAGTAAATTATAGTTAGTATTTATTAATTATATTTTATAGTAAATATTTTTTTTACTAATTATAGATAATATTTATTAATTATATTATAATTAGTAAATTATAGTTAATATTTTTTTAGTAATTATAGTTAATGTTTATTAATTATATTGTATAGTAAAATTATTTCTTACATTAATAAATAAATTGAAATGTGCTTAACATTAATTATATTTTATAGCAAATATTTTGTAGTAATCATAGTTAATATTTATTAATTATATTTTAATTAGTAAATTATAGTTAATATTTATTAATTATAGTTAATATTATAATTAGTAAATTATAGTTAATATTTTTAGTAATTATAGTTAATATTTATTAATTGTATTTTATAGTAAAATTATGTATTATTGCTGGGATGGATTTTACCCAAAAATTATTAAAATAATTGTTGTCTATTATAGTTGACGTCCCGGATGGGGGTCGACCTGCCCGGTTAGGTCACAGAGGTCTAAGGGGCAGCGCCCCCGACGGGGTTTGGGGCAACGACCCGTCCAAAAATGGTATATCTTGTTTCTTAGCAAAATACAAATTAGAAAAAAAATCTTACATTAATAAATAAATTGAAATGTGCTTTAACTTCAATTTCTATGCATCATTTACATCAGCTTCTTGCATGATGTTAAAGGTCTCTTTGTCAATCCGTACCCCCTATAATTGGCTATATCTAGCCGTTGATCACTTCTCTAATCCGCAACCATCAAAACCCTCCAATTAGCCTCTTCCACATCACCACCGATTTCACTTCTCACATTTCACTGCATCGAATCATTTCCTTCCTCACTTTTATTTCTTCACCAAACACATTTACCCCCAAATTAAAATCCATGGCACCCAAAAATTCTCCATCCCTAAATCGAAATCGCTCCTCCATCGTTCCTCCTTATTGCCACCGCCACCGTATTGGCATCGACCTGACTGCCTCCATCCCTAAATCGAAATCTTCCATATTGCCTTTTTTGTAATTGAAGGGCTCTTCGTCAAAATAGCTTGCATGGGGCTATTTGATTAACATAGAAATGTGTTTATTTTATTTGGATTTTGTGGGTAGTATCCGTTGAAAACCCTCACGAGACACCACTTGTCCTACTAGGGACACCTAGATGTTTAACGGCTTGTTGCATACGCTCAAAGCAATCGTGTTTCCTACGAAAGTGTGACCTATCCAGTGTGGTTTTTCATTTTTTGTTTTACTCGAGGACGAGTAAAAGATAAGTGTGGGGGTATTTGATTAACATAGAAATGTGTTTATTTTATACTCTTATATCTTATATTTTGTATATAACTAAATATTACTTGGATATTGTTTTGTCATTTTTACAGATATGCCAATACATTTAGAAAAATGGAAAATAGAGATCAAATTGCTGCATATTTACATTTGAAGACTTGCTAATGAAAATCTCACATCCAGTTGCTTTTTTGGACAAGAAAATAACTAGTAGAAAGGCCATATATATCACAAATCAATGAAGAATTATCAAGGAGCAAAAGGAAAAGAGGAAAGGCCCAAATTTACTAGATTTCACTGAGGCCCATTTGTAATTCTCATTGTAAACTCTTTTGTGAATTCCCTAAGGCCCATTTGTCATTGTATTAGGGTTAGGGTTGGCTATCTATCCTATAAATACCCTTGTACTCTCATTGTAAAAATCATCCTGAATCTATAAAGTTTTCTTCTTCTTCTCTTTTATGCAATTTTTTATTTTCTTAGCAATTAGTGTTGTCTACACAATTAGATTTGGTAGAGCACTATTTGTATTTTTCACTTATTTTCATTACTGATTGACTGTCTGATTAGATTCAGCGGTAATCCTAATTTTATTTTCTGTTTGTTATTTAATTTCTGCAATTTTAATTTCTGTTATTTTTATTACTTTCCTAGGACATATTGGATTGAATATAGATTAGATTATATTTAGATCTGATTCAATTCAATAATAGTTTAATTGCATTTTCAGTTTCGTTTGCTTTCAAAACCAACCTCGAAGATTTGTCTAGCTCACCCAAGAAATTATATCAATAATTTAATTTAATTTACCTCCCTATGATTCGACCTGCATACTACACGATTTGTGCGCTTGCAGTATTATTTAAAAATCTGCGATTTTCTAGTTCATAGGAAAGTGTCGATCAAGTTTTTGGCGCCGTTGCCGGGGAGGTAACAATTAAATTTTATTATTTATTTATTTTCCGATTCGTATTAGTTTTTATTTTAATTTATTTTTCCTTTTGCTTATTTCTGTATATATATATATATATATATATATATATATATATATATTTAGGAGAAAATTCTTGATTAGTTTGACTTGGTATTAGTCTATGATATCTTAATCTTCCTAACAAGAGAAAACAAAAATTAATTGCCAAATTCCCTTGATTTTCTTTCCTTTTCTTTTCAATTTATTCCTTTCCCTTTTCATTTTTTTTCCTTTTACAATTTCCATTTATTCCTTTTTGCCTTTTCAATTTTTTTTCCTTTTACAATTTCCTATTTTTTCCTTTTTGCCTTTCCAATAATAAAAAAAATTACAACAATTTTTTTTCTTTCTATTCGGTGCCTTCTATCATAAAACCCATCCAAGCTTCATCTTCTCCACCAACCCATACGAGAACTCTTCTTCTTCCCGTCTACCAAACTTCAGATCAACAACTCCAAGAACATCCGATATTGCCCAGCGTTGCACAGTTCCACAGATCCCACATCCAACAATCCTTCTACGGTTCTACCATATCAATCCCCAAACTAAATACCTCATTAACGTCAACCCACAAATCCACAAATCCTCCTCATCACAGCGTGAAATTTGGGTGCCTTTTGTTAATAAGCCACCTTACCATCTTCATCAAACTGTAATCGCTCCCATCCCTACCACAAATCAAACCTTACCAACACAAATCTAGTTCATAACCATCATAGTTCAAATCCCCACATTACACCAGTTCAACCTTATCTCCATCACAACTTCTCAAAGCAACGTTCACCTACTATCTTCCTCATCCAAACTACAAATCGCCCAAGCACCCTCATCAGAACAACAATCATTCCACCCGAAACCGAGAGCAACAACCACAAGCCATATACCCAAACTACGGAAGCCCTAGATCTGATTTCCTACAACAATCCGCATCCATAGACCCAGATCGAACCCTCACTCTCACACAACCCATCTTCCCTCAGACCCGAAATCAGCATCCTTCAGACCATACTCCCCATTATCAAAACCTCATTGCCAAAAGTACACAAACACCTTTCAACCGACCAGTTCAAGGCATCTTCATCGCAGTCACGCATTCACTTCTACAGCCAATTTCATGCTCTTCCTCTCCAAACTTTACAACTTTCCTCAACATACTCATCAATCTCCACCAATTCCGAACTAATCAGCAATAGTTTCGTTCATCGGAAACCCAAATTGCAACAAAAAATCGAAACTGCCCCTGTCCAATTCGAAGACTCGCAGATTCCACAAAACCCGAACTAATCCCTTTTAGATCCGAAGCATTGAAGACCGAAAGCTGAAAGTCATTTTCGCGAATTAAAAAGAAGAAGAAAAATATTGAAGTTGTAGAGCGTTTTTATTTTGGTAACTATTGATTTGTTCCTGAAAGATAAAGAAAGGGAGGAAGGCGTGTGGCTATTTCTTGAGGTTTAATTGAGTTATAGGAGGTTAGCGCTTTTATTTCAGAAAAAAACAAGGGATTGTTTCATTGAGGACAAGAGAAAGGAATTTGTTTTCTATTGGTTTGAGTAAGTTTTGATTTCTTCTTGAAATAAAGGGCGTAATCTATACCTACGTGGCTTTGTTTCAGTGAATGGTTTGACTTGGTGAACGTCTAATGGATTAAAAAATGGATTGCCCCTTTTGTGCATGATTTGTTACTTGTTCTACTGATTTCCATTTGAAAAGGCAACTCGGTTGTATTTGAATAAAAATCATTATTTAGTTGAGCTTGGTTATTTTGTTTTTTTACTTTCTTTTATCATAGTTTTTTTTATTTAGCTTTTTGTTTTTCTTTTCTTTTCTCGGTTATCTCAAAAAAACAAAGAAAGAAAAGAATTAAGGCCAAAGCAAAAGGAATTCAAACAATAAATCAAGAAGTCAAGCAACAAATCAATAATTCAGAGGTCAAAAGAACTGCAACAGTGGGATTTTAGTCATTAATACAACTCATTTTTTCTAGATGGACAGCCATACCCTACAGTAATATTTTTTGAACTCTACAGGTGCTCTGCTGCAAAGATTTTTTTTATAGAAATTGCATGTGAAAATCTTCTGCTGGGGCAGCGGCTTGCTTGTACAATATTCTAAATTTCTGCAGTTATTATTGTCTGATTTTTGTGGTTGACTGATATTCCCATAACTGAAATCTTCATTCTCATTGTTTTCAAAAATAAAAATAGGCCTTCAAAATAATATAATTGAAAATTGGTGCTTTATGAAGTTGATTGTCTCGTATAATTGGATCGCAGATATATAGTAGTTCAATTTGTTGAACTATTAGCAAAAAAGGTGGCATACTACCCGTAAAACATTGGTCGTATCCCTTAGTATTCATACTATATGTGAGTGACCATAAGACCCTCTTCCCCCTTCTAATTGAGTCAGTTAATTAATAGAGCACAACTCATTCTTTTATACTATTTTGAACTAAGAATAATTTCTGTCTCCCCTTGATTTCATTCAAATGTCTGATTCAAAAAAAATCCTTGAGAGAAATGTGGGATAATAATCGGAGTAGACATCCTCTTGAAGAGCATGACTATGAAATACAACCCATGAAGCAAAATTTTCCAAAATTTCGTGAGCCCAATGCCAACAATTTTCCAAATGACCAACATTTTCAAAATCATGGACATGATCGAAATTGCGATTTCAACTCAAATTTCAATAATTTAGATTATGGGCCACATCCACATTAAAATGGCTTTGAATCCCAATATAGCTTTGATCCACATCAATATGGGGTCGTAAACCAAAAGTTTCAAACTCAACATCTTGAAAATAACCAAAATCACTAAAAAATTAACAGTTTTGGTTACGAACATAATTTTTATGATCAAAATGATTTCCAATATCATTGTTATTTTTCTGAAAATTCAAACAACTACCACATTGGAAATAATTTTGATTATGAAATTGATGTGAACTATAATTTTGAGAATCAAGAAATCCAAAACGAGAGCTCTCAAATCAACGATTCTGAAGAATGTCATTTTGATGAGAGAGAAGAAAGGCTAAATAAAAAGATGGATGAACTTCTCTATTTAATGACATCTTTGAAAGAACAACGAAAGCAACAAAATTAAATTCAAACAAGCGATGAATCAGAAAATTATCCATTCTTTATTGATAGTGAAAATTTTCAGATAACAACTTTGGAAATTGAGAATAACAATCTAAATGAAGTTATTCAAAATTCAACAAATGATTTGGACTTTGATTCTTTTCAAGAAAAGGATTTAAGCTCAGATTTTGATCTCTCTCTTTCAGGATGCGAGAAACTCAAATTTTTTGAATTTGAACAAAATGAAAATGTTGAATTTTTTGAAAACTCAGAATTGAAAAAGGATTTTAAAGAACATGAATTTTTTGGATTGTATGAGGATGGGTTGCAAAATGAGGATGAAACAGAATCAAGCCATGAATTCAAGTTTGAACATTTTAACTTTGAAGAAACTTCCAACAAACTTGAAGTTATCAGTGTTGAAAATATGTTGTCAACGAATAAAATTAAGGAATGTGATCCCAAAGTCTTGAACAACACTCAAAATTTAAAATTCACGATTGCAACTATGTTTATATACAATCACAAATTTTTGGACAATTACGCTGATAAATTTGTTGAGCACATGAATTATTTTTGGAATGTTAGCTTGATTGAAAAACTTCATGTTAAGACAACCCTGGATGTTTATCTACTGGACTACAAATCTAGGTATAATGATGAGATGGTTTTCAAAAACCTTTTCTTATAAGAAAATATGCTTAGACATAGTGGGAACGAGATTCATCAGGCTAGAACCAAGCGTGGGGGAAAAAGATGGTGGCAATCTTTGCATCGCATGCATCGTAAAGACATATATCATTGTACATATGATCCATTCTTACATATAGCTAGACTACATTTTATTCTTCAAATAATTTTGCATCTCATTCACCCTTGGGTACGATCATTCAAATTTAGGAAACGTTTACAATGTGGACAATGTTTAGTTCTAGTGTGGGGGGAGTTTGCATTACATCCTTTTATTTTTCTTTAATTTCTTTTCTTTCTTTTCATATAGGACCATCATGCATTTTAGATCGTAGTAACATGTCAATTTTTTTTCCTCGAAAATACGATACATTTTAGAATGATACAACAAAATAAGTTAAGGATTGTTAATCAGTTGATAGTATTTTTTCTCTTAGCTAAGATCGAATATGAAATATAATGAAAAGTTGAATTTTGAGGGATAATAGTGTAACTGGTACATAGGGAGATCCTTAGGTGATGGCATGAAGTTTATTCTATATTGTAGTCTTTGTTTAAATGAGTGGAGGACTTAAAAGACTTATATTGGCTTTTCGAATCTTTAAAACTAAGTTGTGTTAAGCTGAATTCGTGTAACTTTCTATTGTTCTTATATTTTCAATTATAATAATAATAGCAATCCACGGGTATCCAACATTGCTTGTATATCTAGCGTTAGTGTGCAAACCCGCCAAGCTCTATCCGACATGTTGTTGACAAAGTCAGCGTTGGAATATCTTGGTCTCATTTTATGAGTTGGACACCTAAGGATTACCGACATATTGTTGACAAAAGTCAGCGTCGGTCTGCACAATCCGCCAAGCTCTGTCCTAACTCTCCGTCGGTCTACAAGGCAGTGTATGGGTGGTATACCTTGGTCTTTTAAGTTAGGTGCATGTAATTGAACATAAATTTTAACTTTTATAGAGATTGAGAATAAGCGATGATGCCCAAATATTTCTTGACCTTATTGATTTGACTAGCCATACACAAGGAAATTAGAATACCATTTCACAAACTATGACTAGCAAACTAAGAATTAATTTCATGGTTGCACTATGTTATCGACCGAACCAACTGGCCAAACTAGAGTTTAACATTAAAAACTTGATTTATGTTGAAAATTTGTGACAAGTTGAGGTATCTAAAATAAAATCAGCTGACTAGAAATTGTTAATTTAATTTGTTGTACCACTTTCCTGAAACAAGTCGTGTTTTCATTTTTTTGTTTTCAATTGCATAAGTCCTTTGCATTCATGTAGTTACATTAGAACCATATCATACTGCATTTGGATTTTGTGGGTAGTATCCGTTGAAAACCCTCACGAGACACCACTCGTCCTACTAGGGACACCTATATGTTCAATGGGTTGTTGCATACGCTCAATGCAATCGTGTTTCCTACGAAAGTGTGACCTATCCAGTGTGGTTTTTCATTTTTTGTTTTACTCGAGGACGAGTAAAAGATAAGTGTGGGGGTATTTGATTAACATAGAAATGTGTTTATTTTATGCTTTTATATCTTATTTTTTGTATATAACTAAATATTACTTGGGTATTGTTTTGTCATTTTTACAGATATGCTAATACATTTAGAAAAATGGAAAATAGAGATCAAATTGCTGCATATTTACATTTGAAGACTTGCTAATAAAAATCTCACATCCAGTTGCTTTTTTGGACAAGAAAATAACTAGTATAAAGGCCATATATATCACAAATCAATGAAGAATTATAAAGGAGCAAAAGGAAAAGAGGAAAGGCCCAAATTTACTAGATTTCACTGAGGCCCATTTGTAATTCTCACTGTAAACTCTTTTGTGAATTCCCTAAGGCCCATTTGTCATTGTATTAGGGTTAGGGTTGGCTATCTATCCTATAAATACCCTTGTACTCTCATTGTAAAAATCATCCTGAATCTATAAAGTTTTATTCTTCTTCTCTTTTATGCAATTATTTATTTTCTTAGCAATTAGTGTGTCTACACAATTATATTTGGTAGAGCACTATTTGTATTTTTCACTTATTTTCATTAGTGATTGACCGTCGGATTAGATTCAGCGGTAATCCTAATTTTATTTTCTGTTTGTTATTTAATTTCTGTAATTTTAATTTATTTTATTTTTATTGCTTTCCTAGGACATATTGGATTGAATACTGATTTGATTAGATTCAGATCTGATTCAATTCAGTAATAGTTTAATTGCATTTTCAATTTTGTTTGCTTTCAAAACTAACCTCGAATATTTGTCTAGCTCGCCCAAGAAATTATATCAATAATTTAAATTAATTTACCTCCCTGTGATTCGACCTGCATACTACACGATCTGTGCGCTTGCAGTATTATTTCAAAATCTGCGCTTTTCTAGTTCATAGGAAAGCGTCTATCACTATTCCTCCTCTGTTTAGAAACTACACTGAGCTAAAAGCACTGTATGTATCATTAGTTACGTATTGTCTAACCTATTCGCTTCATTGTCCTTAATATAACGATGTAAAGATCGATTCTTTTTGTACATGTGAAGCTATCTAAGCGATAACTATTTGGAAGGAAGCATCCCTTCTAAACTAAGAGAGCTAGCTCATCTCACTATACTATATGTTTCTTAATTGATCTATACCCATCCTAGCTTTATCTTTTTCATATTTTTCAAAAAGAATAAATTTTGATGTGTGATTTAGGGATTTATCAAGCAATTTACTTAGAGGAACTATACCTCCTTCCATTGGAAAGCTCACACTTTTGAGATTCATGTTAGGTCTTTTTCCTAACTTCTTTAGCATATACTACATCAAAATCCATATAGTATAAAATAATGAGTTTTCTGTGCTATATACTACAAATACAATAATTTATCAACCTACTTCTTTTCTGGTGAGATCCAAAATTTAGGGTTTATCAGCTCATTGAGTTGAAACACGATGGCACCAAAATTGTCAACATTTGTCATGATGAACACGGTAAGCCACAACTACAATTGTTTCGATATTAGTTTAATCTCTATATATTAGGATGTAAGGTAGAATTGCTGTTTGGAAATGGGATCGTTTTTACTTTTTAGTTGCAATTTATTTCTATAATTTACATGAAATATTAACAAATGTCTTGTCTTTTCTTTATTAGTTAATATGTATTAAAGCATAAAGGTTATGAACCTGGCGATCTAGCATCAACTTCCCGGTAATAGATGAGTTCTTGTAGTGAAGATTTATGAGGGCGTATCAAATGTATGAATGGTTAGGCTTATCACATATTCTGTAATAACAGAGAATATATATTGCATGGTTCTTTTCATGCTTGATATAATGTGCCTGGTCTACGTTATGAACAACTACATTAGAATAAAGAATAGATATAATGAGACATTTTAAAGGTTAGTTCTTGATATATTGTGCAGGGGTCAGAGTAGGACTTTAGGGTATTCTCAGGCATAGTGTAACGAAAAGGAATTTCGCTCGATCCGAATCGATTGCTAAACCGACCAAGACCGTTCAAAACCCCTGATTGTTTTGAGAACACAACAAACTGGAACGCAAACAGAAGAACATTTCATTGTTAATTACAACAATTCCATCAGAATACAAGAATATACAGAGTATGAATCAATATACATTTGATAAATATCATAGATTACAATACATTACGTAGCAGCGGAAAAATAATACAATACACAACTGAAAGTAATACACGGATATAGAGCTTTCCGGATATCATTCCGGCTGTAAACTAGGATCCTTTGAATATAAATCTGCAAAACCAAAACTACTAGCTGCCCGTGTCAAAATAAGGGCACCTAGAGTCTAGGTTAAAACAATAAACTCCAGGTCAGTCATGTGACTGGTGTGAGAACTAAAACAGCTGCTAATCTTTATTTTAAAGTTAGGTATATCAAGGGACCACGCTGTATAACACGGAACGGGTTTCCTCCCAAGAGTACCAGTGCATAAAACAAATCGCGCAATGCTAAATAAAGAAGAATGAAGCTATTATAAGACCCAGGTCCAATCACACAATGCAACACAAGCCGGAAGATAGGGTTTTACCTTATAATAGCCGAAGAATGCTTGATACGCTAAATTTCATCTTTTATTACTACAAGTGTATAGTGTCAAAACAATTTCAATCATAAGTATCAATCATAGACGGCATAAGTGCCCCATCCCACTATGTCGCCATACATAGGTTTACAACTAAAACCGCAAAGTCATGTATTGGAAATTGGATTTCCATCTGTGCGAGGCAAAAGATAGTCCTCTACCGATTCGAGACGCTCTAGCCCGCCCCTCATGATCCAGACTCAGGTGGGCCCTTAGATCGTCATGGCCAGTCCACCGATGTGGATTAAAATGCCTGAACACTGCGTTTCCCCACCCTTTGGGGGTGTCAATGAGTCCAATGACTCCATCGGCTCCACACAGTCACCGATATATCTGAGGCGCCTCGCAACAGCAACAACCACATAATTCAAACTCGTCAGGGCATGTAAAACCACTGGCGCCACTTCTAGCTAGAAGGAAACGCATGCCCTCCCTGATGTCCTCTCCCGTTTCTGGTTCACAACCGGGGTGTGAGGCTCGCGAATCAACGCTACACAAAGCTATGCCACACAGGCCGTGCTTTGATCATCAACCACAAGACTCTGCTTTTCAACAGAAGCCTTGATCATATTGCCACTTAGGCATGCCACACAAGCAATTCACTCCATGCATTTGATATCCATCAATATATAACCTCTGAGCTCGTACGTCTCAAAGAAGGGCGTTAAGCAAGAGAATAAATTCTCCGCCGCCAAACATATATATATTTAATAGAAATCCATCACACAGAATAAAATCCAATGTCTGACACACAGTCCATTTACAAGTCCGTTCTGGGTCTGAACGAAACCGGAGGCACCTTGTACCTCGCATATCCACCGATCTCCAAGTACGTCTAGATGATCATCAACTGATTCCCTCCTCTTGGGTGTACAGCCCAATCAAGATCATCAGTAATCACCCAAACGATGTGAAGACCTCCGGTCTTCGACCACCGTCTTCATCCTCGACACCACGTCGAATTAGTTATTCAGAATGGGATAAACCCGGTCTTTCTGAATAACTCGCGTATATAATAAACAAGTGTTACACAAATACAACATACGCCTCATTCCAATTCAGAATATTCTTTTATTCAAATATTCTTATACTTTGGGAAAGGTTCCCATTAATTTTATCAAAGATAAATTCTTTAAATTTATTCTTTAATCTTCCTTTGAATATCAATTCAAATTAGTTGGGATTAGCGAACCACACCGCAATCATCATTTATTTTATTCCCCAATCCCTACCTATTCATCCCATGAAGTAAAACTGGTCATACTTCATATCTAACACCACGGTGTTATTGGTAAATTCAATTACCATTTCACGTTCAAATCTAATTAAAGATTTAACTATCGCTCGGAGAAAACTTGGTGATACTCCATTCTCGATCATTTCAATCTAATTAAAGATTCTTTAAAACTCCACTTGGTTTTAATCTTCCCAAAAATCAATATCAATGATTGTTTAACTTGGGAAATCATATCCTGTTTTAACTGGGTTAAAGAACCAATGTCATTTAAAACATGATTCACTATAAACCCAAAATCACATTCCATTTCAATTCAATTATTGAAACTTCTGGTTACTTTTAAAACCCTTTCAAATCCAATTTATTTGTTTAAAAATAAATAAATTATTATTCTAGTTCAAAACTAGTTAATTTCGATAAAAATCTATTTTTATCTTTTCAAATATGGAATTTTTCATCCCAGTTCTTTCCAAATCATTTCTTATGATTTTACACGAATTATTACTATTTTTAATAATTTTATCAAGGCCCATACAGTTGATTTCCATCAACGGCCATCGAACTGCACTTACAACGACCTTTTCCAAATTTGACTTGGACATAATTCCAAATCAAACCGTTAGATTTCAAATCTCTAATATTCGTTAGAAAGCTCTTTTCGATATGAACCTAACGATTCCGGTTTTAGGAGAATCCGACGGTCGGATCAGCCGTAATATCCATTCGAAGTCAATGGTCGAAATTCGCGAACTGCCGCGGCGCAGCGCATTCTATTCAGGCCATTATATATATAATATATATTTTATATATATATGTAACAACCCGAAAATCTGGGCCAGTTTAAAATTTTTATTTTGGCAATTTTAGCGAATTTTGAATATTTAAAATAGATTATTTTAAATATAATATCGACGAGAAATTTATTTTGAATATAATTAGAACGTATATATTATATACGTCATTGTTAGAATATAAATATTTATATATAATTATAAATAGAATTGAAAATGGCGCGCGGTAGTTCGATAATTCGATTTCAAACTTCAATTGAACATACCGGGTGCAAAACAATCCGGATTTTAGTGAAACCAAAAACATTAGGATCTAATTGATAATATCTTTCCAACGAATCCGAAAAATCAAGATTTCATAGCGGGAATCAAAAGATATGTTCAGTTGAAAATTCTGAATAGTCGCTATGGAATTCAGGCCCTTAAAAATGGACATTTTGCAAACGACCTCGGATTTCGACGAAACCAGTTTTGTTGGGTCCGTGATGTTAAATAATTGCTAGGTTTCAAATTTCATAATTTTTCGAATCAATATGTGAGCGTGGCAAAGGAAAACGCGTTTGACCGGTTTGAGTTGATTTTAATCAACTGGAAATTGGCCATTTTTAAAACGGTCTCAGAATTCGACGAAACTAGTTTTGTTAGGACCGTATCGTCAATACGAAGCTAGAAAATATTTTTATGGAATTTTTCGAGTTAGTATGTGACCCCGGTAAATTGAAATGTGCGTTCAAATTCAATATATAGAGTTATATGTTGATTTTAACGGAAACTGATCGTAACAGTCGAATCGGCTTGCAGTACATATCCCATTGTGTTCGGAATGGGGGTGAAACGCTATGGACGACAGGCGGTGGGCTTCGTTTCGAGGTCATATGAAAAAGTCAACTTTAGGTTGAATTAAATAATTAAATAAAATAAAAGAAAAAAAAACCCTCTCCTCCCCTATACGTTCTGCCCCCCCCCCCCCCCGTTCAAAAGGAAATTCAGAAAAAAAAACAAAAAAAAAGTAATCGAGCGATCGACGGAAAGGGGGAAACCCTTGCCGCCCACCGCCGCCGCCGCCAGAGGTGGCGCAGCCCCCCTTCGCCGTCCTCCCTTCTTCTTCCTCCTCCCCTTCTCTTCCTCGACCGCGTCGCAGACCCCCCCCATCAGAAATCGAAGCCGCCGCCTCCAACAGCCTCCACCGCCACACCCAGATCCGCCTCCAATAGCCTCAGCTCCACCCCCTCTGACCATAGCCCACCCTGCGCACCCCCTCCCCGAGCACCCCCACGCCAGCGAACGCACCCCCTCCACCCAGCGAACCAGAACTGAAAACAAAGGTAATTTTTTTTTTACTTTTGTTTATTTCAGTCTTTTATTTATTAATTTTCTTATGGAAAAAAAAGAGAAAAAAAACTGATCTTTATAAGTAATAAAAACTGTTTTTTTTATATAGTATAAAAATATGATTTTTATCATATAGGGAATTATTTTTAGAAAGCCAAAAATATGATTTGTAGCCTGTGTATACTATTTATACAATAGTCGTGCTAAGAGATTTTATAGGAAAAGCAAAAATAAACATATTTTTATAAAAGGAAAACATACATTGGTTTGAAAATAAAAATCTTTGTTTTTGGAAAATAAAATTTTCATTTCTTTTAAAATAAAGTTAGGATTGTTACAAGGAATGAAGTTATTTTTAGTTTATAAAAATAGGATTTTTATTATTCGATGTGATTATTTTTAGAAGGATAAAAATAGTATTTTTATCATATTGAGAAAATATTTTTGAAAGGATAAAAAAATTCGATTTTTATATACTGAGTAGCGAAGTAAAAATGTGATTTTTACATATGTAGTGGCTACGGGCGAAGAAAGTGATAAGAGACGAGAACAGTGAAGATTTCCTGCATTAGAAGTGCCGTGGGTTTAGGATAGCTATCGGTGAGAATTTCTCACCTTTCAATTTCTTTTTCTAATTATATATATACTAGGATGCAGACGGTGCTTAGTAGCACCCGACACAATCGTCCACAGACCATGGACTTGTTTGTTTGGTTGCATAAATTAATTTGATGATTTGATTTGAATTTGGTTGTTTGGTGATTTTGATTGATGTATGAATGGCGTGGGCCTTCACTAGACCAGGGATAAGGCTAGGCCTTGTCCCGTTTCTAGTATCGTGTCGTTATGCCGTCGAAATTTTCTAAAATAATTTAGAAAAAAAAAAATATCATTTTATTTAAAGAATGAACCGAATAGAAATTCATATGTTGGAATAAAATGTTTTTATCGTTAAAAATATAATTTTTAACGTGAAGTGAATAAAATAAAATATTCATTTACAAACCGAACGGTTTGTTTATGTACACCTATTTGAAGGACATTGATTGGGTCGATAAATTTTACACATCGCCCAACTGCACCAATAAAATCTGTGTTTGATTGTTTGAAACCCCACACGGGTGTTGGGATGAAATTTGAAGTTCACACATCCTGATTGATTAAATATGTCGATCGATTGATTGAGCGTTAGATATCTATATTTGATGCTTATACAGTGTAGTGCACGTTGGTTGATGGTTGATTATTTTTCAATGCTATTATATGTGTGTAAAGTATGAAAATCCATATAATTAACTTTATATGGTAATTGATTGGGCCTCATTCCAATTTGAAACATAAAGAATATTATAAAATAAAGGTTCATGTGTTGACAGTACTCATCCATTGAGATTGGTCATGTGTTGAACGAAATATTTCAGTAATAAAATTTAGATCTTTATCGATATAAATAAAGGTTCATGTGTTGACAGTACTCATCCATTGAGATTGGTCATGTGTTGAACGAAATATTTTAGTAATAAAATTTACATCTTTATCGATATAAAATAAAGGTTCACGTGTTGACAGTACTCATCCATTGAGATTGGTCATGTGTTGAACGAAATATTTTGATAATAACAACTATTTTGAAAAAGAAATATTTGAAATAGAATATTTGAAAATAGAAATTTATGAAGCCGTGTTGATTAGATTGACGCCATTTTGACGTAAACGATTTATATCGGTTCTATTCATTTCGAAATGAATTGAATTGAAAACGATTTCGAAATGAATTGAATTGAAAACGATTTCGAAATGAATTGAATTGAAAACGAATTCAAATTGAATTGAAAGTGAATTGAAATGAATTCAAATTGAATTGAAATTTGAATTGAATAGAAATGAATTTTAAAACGAATTTATAAAGAAAAATTCAATTTTGATTTGAATTGAAATGGAAGTTGAAATTGCTTTTGAAACGAATTTTAAAACTATTTATATAATTCGTTTTAAATAGAAATCGACGAAATATATATTATATATATAATATAATGGCCTGAATAGAACGCGCCGCGCCGCGGCAGTTCGTGAATTTCGATCATTTATTTCAAACTGACATTACGGGAGATTCGACCGTCGGATTCTCCTAAAATCGGAACCGTTGGGTTCGTATCGAAAAGAGCTTTCTAACGAATATTAGAAATTCAAAATCTAACGGTTGGATTTGGAGATACGTCCAAATCAAATTTGGAAAAGGTCGCTGTAAGTGCAGTTCGATGGCCGTTGATGGAAATCGACTGTACGGGCCTTGATAAAATTATTAAAAATGGTAATAATTTGTGTAAAATCATAAGAAATGATTTGAGAAGAATTGGGATGAAAAACCCCATATTTGAAAAGATAAAAATAGATTTTTATCGAAATGAACTGGTTTTGAACTAGAATTATAGTTCTATTTATTTTTAAATAAATAAATGGAATTTAAAAAGGGTTTTAAAAATAACCAGAATATCCAATGATTGCATTGGAGTGGATTTGAATCGAAATTGTCTTCAGAATATTTCGATGTTGGAATTCGTGATTATACAGGTGTTGTTATGGAAATTTGAAAGATATATATTTATATCGTTATTTCCAATACGACATTTGTTAGTCGTAGAATTTGATATTGAATATAAGCCGATATATTTTCTATTCAGAGCCTTGTATTGAATATCAAATGTGATTTGGGTTTGTCGTGAATGGTGTCTTCACTAACACTGTTCTTGAACCCAGTTGAGAAAAGATTAAATCTTTTTATTTAGATTTAATGAAGTGTACCAAATAAACAATATTTAATTGGAATTGAATGGATATTGATTCTTGGGTTTATCGTGAATGGTGTTTTAAATAACACTTGTTCTTTAACCCGATAATTAATGAATATGATTTTTGGGTTTATCGTGAACAGTATTTTAAATAACACCCGTTCTTTGACCCGATAATTAATGAATGTGATTTTGGGTTTATCGTGAACCGTGTTTTAAATGACACTGATTCTTTAACCCAGTCGAAGATTAAAACTAAGTGGAGTTTTAATGAATCTTTAATTAGATTGAAATCATCGAAAATGGAGTATCATCAGTTTTGCTCCAGGCGATAGTTAAATCTTTAATTAGATTTGAACGTGAAATGGTAATTGAATTTACCGATAACACTATGGTGTTAGATATGAAGTATTACCAGTTTTACTTCATGGGATGAATAGGTTGGGATGGGGAAATTAAAATAAATAATTACTTCGGTAAGGTTCGCTAATCCCGACTAGTTTGAATTGAGATTCAAAAATAGAATAAAGAATAAATTCAAGGAATTTATCTTGGGTAAAATTAATGGGAACCTTTCCCTATGAATGTGAAATTTAGAAACTAACTGTCGGTTAGCCAAGCAGAATCGTTTTCTGAATATTGATCTGATGTTGGTTTCGGCCTTCGGGGTTAATATTTGGGGAATTATTCTCTTGATTAATTTACGGTTAGTGACTAATGAATTGGAATGAGGCGTATGTTGTGTTTGTGTAACACTTATTTAAAATATACGCGAGTTATTCGGAAAGACCGGGTTTATCCCATTCTGAATAACGGATACGACGATAAGTCGAAGATGAAGACGGTGGTCGAAGACCAGAAGTCTTCACGTCGTTTGGGTAATTACTGATGATCTTGATTGGGCTGTACACCCAAGAAGATGGAAACAGTTAGTGATCGTCCAGACGTACTTGGAGATCGATGGATATGCGGGGTACTAGGTGCCTCCGGTTTCGTTCAGACCCAGAACGGACTTGTAAATGGACTGTGTGTCTGACATTGGATTTTAGTCCGTGTGATTGATCTCTATTAAATATATATCTGTTTGGCGGCGGAGAATTTATTCTCTTGCTTAACGCCCTTCTCTGAGACGTACGAGCTCAGGGGTTATATATTGATGGATATCAAACGCATGGAGTGAATTGCCTGTGTGGCATGCCTAAGTGGCAATTGATCGAGGCTTCTGTTGAAAAGCAAAGTCTTGTGGTGATGATCAAAGCACGGCCTTTGTGGCGTAGCTTTGTGTAACGTTTACTTCGCGAGTATCACACCCGGTATGAACCAAAAACGGGAGACGGACCTCAGGGAGGGCATGCGTTTCCTTCTAGCTAAAAAGTGGTGTCAGTGGTTTTACACGCCCTGACGAGTTTGACTTATGTGGTTGTTGCTGTTGCGAGGCGCCTCGGATTGATCGGTCGTTCTCGAACCGTTGGAGTCATTTTGTTGGCTCACTTACGCCCCAAAGGGCGGTGAAACGCATGTTCAGGGTTTAAGTTTAATCCACATCGGTGGACCGGCCCTGTCGCTCCAAGGTCATTCGAGCTCTGATCTGAGACTCGGGCTAGACAGTCTCGAATCGGTTGAGGACTATCTTTTGCCTCGGTTCATAGATGGAAATCCAATTTCCAAATACGTGACTTTGCGGTTTTATTTGTAAACTTATATATGGCGACATAGTGTTATGGGGCATTCATGCCGCCTATGATTGATACTTATGATTTGAAGTTGTTTTATACACTACACACTTATAATAGTATCAAACGATTTGTTTTAACCGTATCAAGCATTCTTTGGCTGTTATAAGGGAAAACCCTATCCTCGGCTGCGTTGCATTGTGTGATGGGACCTGGGTCTTATAACAGCTTCATTTTTCTTTATTTAGCATTGCGCTGTTTGTTTTATGCACTGGTATTCTTGGGAGGAAACCCGTTCCGTGTTATACAGCGTGGTCCCTTGATTTACCGAACATTAAAAATAAAGATTAATAACTGTTTTAGTTCTCACACCAGTCACATGACTGACCTGGAGTTTATTGTTTTAACCTAAACTCTGGGTGCCCTTATTTTGACACGGGCAGCTAGTAGTTTTGGTTTTGCAGATTTATATTCACAGGATCCTGGTTTACAGCTGGAATGATATCCGGAAAGCTTTGTATCCGTATATCTCTTCTAGTTGTGTATTGTATTATTTTCAGCTGCTATGTATTTAAATGTAATTTAAATCTCTGATATTTCTGTGTAATATTTATTCATTTATACTCTGTATATTCTTGTAATCTGATGCATTGTTGTAATATACAATGAAATGTTCTTCCGTATGCGTTTTGTTGTGGCTTGTTCTCGAACTATCCGACGCTTTCCTTTACGGGGAAGTTAAGGGTTTTCACAGTTGGTATCAGAGCTTTGGTTTACAAAGCTCAGAGAACAAGGCACATTAGAACCATACGAAAGAATTCATCAAAAACTGGATTTGTAATATCCAACGGGAATGACTCGTTAGAGATGGGATCAGTAGCATCCTAGAACGAGTGTGAAGAGTATATTTTTAAAATGAAAACAAATTTTTGTTTTGAAAAGTTAAATCAATTATTCGTATTTGATTATCTATTTATATTGATTTGGACAATCCAGTATATAAAGATTTTGCATATACGCCTTGCAAACGTGTATTTGAAATTTTAATATACTGGATAGATATAGAATCACATTCTAGTCGCCCGGAGATGTTCTGATGGTGGTTCGAAACATCATCAGCATCTATTTTCGAGTTTCGAAGGTGTGATTTTCTATATATTTCCATTAGACTGGTGTGAGAACCAAAACTAATATAGCTAGAATACATTGTTGTGATTTGGCATCAACAACATGATTTTTGTATATGTATCAAAATTATGAATTTGAAACTCTAATTCACTAATTGATTGATGTTTGTGTTGTTTGTTTATTTGTTTGCTAATTTTTAGCCATTTAGCCTAATTGAATCACATATTGAATTATATTGAAAATTGGTCGCATTTGCTTGCATATACTTGCACTTACATTGAACAGGTCATAGCAAGGAGGCTAGAGCAGAGAATAAAATTTGTTTGCCCGAAAAATAGGTACATGTTTACTACATAATTTACTGTTTTGTTTGGGTGATGATGATTTTATGAGCCTATTGGCTAGCCGCTTGGCTTTTTCTTTTTCTTTTCGAGATCTGAAGGACCGGGGAAGCTATTTGAAATTCCCCGATGCTCCCATTGCAGGGGAGGTTATGGCGAAATTTTTCGAAAATTTAGGGTGTTAGCCAAATTTTTGAAAATTTGAAAATTCCCAGAAACTGAAAAGTTGGAGAATGAAAGCCAGATCGAACGTAGAGCTAATTAATCAAACCACTTTCGACTTTGTTCCTTTTCGGGGACGAAAATTTTTAAGTGGGGGAGATTGTAACAACACGAAAATCTGGGCCAGTTTAAAATTTTCATTTTGGCAATTTTAGCGAATTTTGAATATTTAAAATAGATTATTTTAAATATAATATCGACGAGAAATTTATTTTGAATATAATTAGAACGTATATATTATATACGTCGTCGTTAGAATATAAATATTTATATATAATTATAAATAGAATTGAAAATGGCGCGGTAGTTCGATAATTCGATTTCAAACTTCAATTGAACATACCGGGTGCAAAACAATCCGGATTTTAGTGAAACCAAAAACATTAGGATCTAATTGATAATATCTTTCCAACGAATCCGAAAAATCAAGATTTCATAGCGGGAATCAAAAGATATGTCCAGTTGAAAATTCTGAATAGTCGCTATGGAATTCAGGCCCTTAAAAATGGACATTTTGCAAACGACCTCGGATTTCGACGAAACCAGTTTTGTTGGGTCCGTGATGTTAAATAATTGCTAGGTTTCAAATTTCATAATTTTTCGAATCAATATGTGATCGTGGCAAAGGAAAACGCGTTTGACCGGTTTCAGTTGATTTTAATCAACTGGAAATTGGCCATTTTTCAAACGGTCTCAGAATTCGACGAAACTAGTTTTGTTAGGACCGTATCGTCAATACGAAGCTAGAAAATATTTTTATGGAATTTTTCGAGTTAGTATGTGACCCCGGTAAATTGAAATGTGCGTTCAAATTCAATATATAGAGTTATATGTTGATTTTAACGGAAACTGATCGTAACAGTCGAATCGGCTTGCAGTACATATCCCATTGTGTTCAGAATGGGGGTGAAACGCTATGGACGACAGGCGGTTGGCTTCGTTTCGAGGTCATATGAAAAAGTCAACTTTAGGTTGAATTAAATAATTAAATAAAATAAAAGAAAAAAAACCCTCTCCTCCCCTATACGTTCTGCCCCCCCCCCCCCCCCCGTTCAAAAGGAAATTCAGAAAAAAAACAAAAAAAAAAGTAATCGAGCGATCGACGGAAAGGGGGAAACCCTTGCCGCCCACCGCCGCCAGAGGTGGCCCAGCCCCCCTTCGCCGTCCTCCCTTCTTCTTCCTCGACCGCGTCGCAGACCCCCCCATCAGAAATCGAAGCCGAGCCGCCTCCAACAGCCTCCACCGCCACACCCAGATCCGCCTCCAATAGCCTCAGCTCCACCCCCTCTGACCATAGCCCACCCTGCGCACCCCCTCCCCGAGCACCCCCACGCCAGCGAACGCACCCCCTCCCCCCAGCGAACTAGAACTGAAAACAAAGGTAAATTTTTTTTTATTTTTTTTACTTTTGTTTATTTCAGTCTTTTATTTATTAATTTTCTTATGGAAAAAAAAAGAGAAAAAAACTGATCTTTATAAGTAATAAAAACTGTTTTTTTTATATAGTATAAAAATATGATTTTTATCATATAGGGAATTATTTTTAGAAAGCCAAAAATATGATTTGTAGCCTGTGTATACTATTTATAAAATAGTCGTGCTAAGAGATTTTATAGGAAAAGCAAAAATAAACATATTTTTATAAAAGGAAAACATACATTGGTTTGAAAATAAAAATCTTTGTTTTTGGAAAATAAAATTTTCATTTCTTTTAAAATAAAGTTAGGATTGTTACAAGGAATGAAGTTATTTTTAGTTTATAAAAATAGGATTTTTATTATTCGATGTAATTATTTTTTAGATGGATAAAAATAGTATTTTTATCATATTGAGAAAATATTTTTGAAAGGATAAAAAAATTCGATTTTTATATATTGAATAGCATAGTAAAAATTCGATTTTTATATACTGAGTAGCGAAGTAAAAATGTGATTTTTACATATGTAGTGGCTACGGGCGAAGAAAGTGATAAGAGACGAGAACAGTGAAGATTTCCTGCATTAGAAGTGCCGTGGGGTTAGGATAGCTATCGGTGAGAATTTCTCACCTTTCAATTTCTTTTTCTAATTATATATATACTAGGATGCAGACGGTGCTTAGTAGCACCCGACACAATCGTCCACATACCATGGACTTGTTTGTTTGGTTGCATAAATTAATTTGATGATTTGATTTGAATTTGGTTGTTTGGTGATTTTGATTGATGTATGAATGGCGTGGGCCTTCACTAGACCGGGGATAAGGCTAGGCCTTGTCCCGTTTCTAGTATCGTGTCGTTATGCCGCCGAAATTTTCTAAAATAATTTAGAAAAATAAAAATATCATTTTATTTAAAGAATGAACCGAATAGAAATTCATATGTTGGAATAAAATGTTTTTATCGTTAAAAATATAATTTTTAACGTGAAGTGAATAAAATAAAATATTCATTTACAAACCGAACGGTTTGTTTATGTACACCTATTTGAAGGACATTGATTGGGTCGATAAATTTTACACATCGCCCAACTGCACCAATAAAATCTGTGTTTGATTGTTTGAAACCCCACACGGGTGTTGGGATGAAATTTGAAGTTCACACATCCTGATTGATTAAATATGTCGATCGATTGATTGACAGGCTGTTATAAGCGTTAGATATCTATATTTGATGCTTATACAGTGTAGTGCACGTTGGTTGATGGTTGATTATTTTTCAATGCTATTATATGTGTGTAAAGTATGAAAATCCATATAATTAACTTTATATGGTAATTGATTGGGCCTCATTCCAATTTGAAACATAAAGAATATTATAAAATAAAGGTTCATGTGTTGACAGTACTCATCCATTGAGATTGGTCATGTGTTGAACGAAATATTTTAGTAACAAAATTTACATCTTTATCGATATAAATAAAGGTTCATGTGTTGACAGTACTCATCCATTGAGATTGGTCATGTGTTGAACGAAATATTTTAGTAATAAAATTTACATCTTTATCGATATAAAATAAAGGTTCATGTGTTGACAGTACTCATCCTTTGAGATTGGTCATGTGTTGAACGAAATATTTTGATAATAACAACTATTTTGAAAAAGAAATATTTGAAATAGAATATTTGAAAATAGAAATTTATGAAGCCGTGTTGATTAGATTGACGCCATTTTGACGTAAACGATTTATATCGGTTCTATTCATTTCGAAATGAATTGAATTGAAAACGATTTCGAAATGAATTGAATTGAAAACGATTTCGAAATGAATTGAATTGAAAACGATTTCGAAATGAATTGAATTGAAAACGAATTCAAATTGAATTGAAAGTGAATTGAAATGAATTCAAATTGAATTGAAATTTGAATTGAATAGAAATGAATTTTGAAACGAATTTATAAAGAAGAATTCAATTTTGATTTGAATTGAAATGGAAGTTGAAATTGCTTTTGAAACGAATTTTAAAACTATTTATATAATTCGTTTTAAATAGAAATCGACGAAATATATATTATATATATAATATAATGGCCTGAATAGAACGCGCCGCGCCGCGGCAGTTCGTGAATTTCTACCATTTATTTCAAACTGACATTACGGGAGATCCGACCGTCGGATTCTCCTAAAATTGGAACCGTTGGGTTCGTATCGAAAAGAGCTTTCTAACGAATATCAGAAATTCAAAATCTAACGGTTGGATTTGGAGATACGTCCAAATCAAATTTGGAAAAGGTCGTTGTAAGTGCAGTTCGATGGCCGTTGATGGAAATCGACTGTACGGGCCTTGATAAAATTATTAAAAATGGTAATAATTTGTGTAAAATCATAAGAAATGATTTGAGAAGAATTGGGATGAAAAACCCCATATTTGAAAAGATAAAAATAGATTTTTATCGAAATGAACTGGTTTTGAACTAGAATTATAGTTCTATTTATTTTTAAATAAATAAATGGAATTTAAAAAGGGTTTTAAAAAATAACCAGAATATCCAATGATTGCATTGGAGTGGATTTGAATCGAAATTGTCTTCGGAATATTTCGATGTTGGAATTCGTGATTATACAGGTGTTGTTATGGAAATTTGAAAGATATATATTTCTATCGTTATTTCCAATACGACATTTGTTAGTCGTAGAATTTGATATTGAATATAAGCCGATATATTTTCTATTCAGAGCCTTGTATTGAATATCAAATGTGATTTGGGTTTGTCGTGAATGATGTCTTCACTAACACTGTTCTCGAACCCAGTTGAGAAAAGATTAAATCTTTTTATTTAGATTTAATGAATTGTACCAATTAAACAATATTTAATTGGAATTGAATGGATATTGATTCTTGGGTTTATCGTGAATGGTGTTTTAAATAACACTTGTTCTTTAACCCGATAATTAATGAATATGATTTTTGGGTTTATCGTGAACAGTATTTTAAATAACACCCGTTCTTTAACCCGATAATTAATGAATGTGATTTTGGGTTTATCGTGAACCGTGTTTTAAATGACACTGATTCTTTAACCCAGTCGAAGATTAAAACTAAGTGGAGTTTTAATGAATCTTTAATTAGATTGAAATCATCGAAAATGGAGTATCATCAGTTTTGCTCCAGGCGATAGTTAAATCTTTAATTAGATTTGAACGTGAAATGGTAATTGAATTTACCGATAACACTGTGGTGTTAGATATGAAGTATTACCTGTTTTACTTCATGGGATGAATAGGTTGGGATGGGGAAATTAAAATAAATAATTACTTCGGTAAGGTTCGCTAATCCCGACTAGTTTGAATTGAGATTCAAAAATAGAATAAAGAATAAATTCAAGGAATTTATCTTGGATAAAATTAATGGGAACCTTTCCCTATGAATGTGAAATTTAGAAACTAACTGTCGGTTAGCCAAGCAGAATGGTTTTCTGAATATTGATCTGATGTTGGTTTCGGCCTTCGGGGTTAATATTTGGGGAATTATTCTCTTGATTAATTTACGGTTAGTGACTAATGAATTGGAATGAGGCGTATGTTGTGTTTGTGTAACACTTATTTAAAATATACGTGAGTTATTCGGAAAGACCGGGTTTATCCCATTCTGAATAACGGATACGACGATAAGTCGAAGATGAAGACGGTGGTCGAAGACCAGAAGTCTTCACGTCGTTTGGGTAATTACTGATGATCTTGATTGGGCTGTACACCCAAGAAGATGGAAACAGTTAGTGATCGTCCAGACGTACTTGGAGATCGATGGATATGCGGGGTACTAGGTGCCTCCGGTTTCGTTCAGACCCAGAACGGACTTGTAAATGGACTGTGTGTCTGACATTGGATTTTAGTCCGTGTGATTGATCTCTATTAAATATATATCTGTTTGGCGGCGGAGAATTTATTCTCTTGCTTAACGCCCTTCTCTGAGACGTACGAGCTCAGGGGTTATATATTGATGGATATCAAACGCATGGAGTGAATTGCCTGTGTGGCATGCCTAAGTGGCAATTGATCGAGGCTTCTGTTGAAAAGCAAAGTCTTGTGGTGATGATCAAAGCACGGCCTTTGTGGCGTAGCTTTGTGTAACGTTTACTTCGCGAGTATCACACCCGGTATGAACCAAAAACGGGAGACGGACCTCAGGGAGGGCATGCGTTTCCTTCTAGCTAAAAAGTGGCGTCAGTGGTTTTACACGCCCTGACGAGTTTGACTTATGTGGTTGTTGCTGTTGCGAGGCGCCTCGGATTGATCGGTCGTTCTCGAACCGATGGAGTCATTTAGTTGGCTCACTTACGCCCCAAAGGGCGGCGAAACGCATGTTCAGGGTTTAAGTTTAATCCACATCGGTGGACCGGCCCTGTCGCTCCAAGGTCACTCGAGCTCTGACCTGAGACTCGGGCTAGACAGTCTCGAATCGGTTGAGGACTATCTTTTGCCTCGGTTCATAGATGGAAATCCAATTTCCAAATACGTGACTTTGCGGTTTTATTTGTAAACTTATATATGGCGACATAGTGTTATGGGGCATTCATGCCGCCTATGATTGATACTTATGATTTGAAGTTGTTTTATACACTACGCACTTATAATAGTATCAAACGATTTGTTTTAACCGTATCAAGCATTCTTTGGCTGTTATAAGGGAAAACCCTATCCTCGGCTGCGTTGCATTGTGTGATGGGACCTGGGTCTTATAACAGCTTCATTTTTCTTTATTTAGCATTGCGCTGTTTGTTTTATGCACTGGTATTCTTGGGAGGAAACCCGTTCCGTGTTATATGGCGTGGTCCCTTGATTTACCGAACATTAAAAATAAAGATTAATAACTGTTTTAGTTCTCACACCAGTCACATGACTGACCTGGAGTTTATTGTTTTAACCTAAACTCTGGGTGCCCTTATTTTGACACGGGCAGCTAGTAGTTTTGGTTTTGCAGATTTATATTCACAGGATCCTGGTTTACAGCTAGAATGATATCCGGAAAGCTTTGTATCCGTATATCTCTTCTAGTTGTGTATTGTATTATTTTCAGCTGCTATGTATTTAAATGTAATTTAAATCTCTGATATTTCTGTGTATTATTTATTCATTTATACTCTGTATATTCTTGTAATCTGATGCATTGTTGTAATATACAATGAAATGTTCTTCCGTATGCGTTTTGTTGTGGCTTGTTCTCGAACTATCCGACGCTTTCCTTTACGGGGAAGTTAAGGGTTTTCACAATATATAACATATATTTTATATATATTTCGTCGATTTCCTTTCCAAACTTATTTTATAAGTCGTTTTAAATCCGTTTTCGAAACGATTTCAACTTCACATTAGTTTTGAATCAAAATTGAATATTCCACCTCATCGATATACAAATGATAATATTTTCAAAATGTTATATTTTGAAATCACTTTCTTTTTTATATTCATTATAAAAATAAATAAAATCGATATAAATATTGTTCAAATCAAAATGGCGTCGATTTAGTCAACACGGTTTATTCAACACATGAATGTTTATTCTATTCAACACATGAATATTTATTCTATTCAACACATGAGTTTTTATTTCTATTCAACACATGAATTTATTTCTATCAACACATGAATATATTTTCTATTCAACACATGAATTTATTTTCTATTCAACACATGAATTTATTTTCTATTCAACACATGAATTTATATTATTCAACACATGAATTTATTTTATTCAACACATGAATTTTCATTCTATTCTTTATTTTCCAAATTAGAATGAGGCCCAATCAATTACCATATAAGGTTAATTATATGGATTCTCAACAACACATGTTTATAATAGCAATGATAAATCATCAACCATCATCCAGAGTGCATTACACCACTGCATAAGCATTAAATATAGATAAGTAACGCTTACACAGTCTGTCAACCCATCGGTAGACATACTCTAAACAATTGGGATTAGTGTACGTCAATGTAACACCCCGTAATTCTGTTAATATTAATATTTACAAATTAAAGAATAACTAATCTCAGACGTGAGAATTGTGGGAAACGGGTTGCGCCATTGTGTTCGTCTCGGAATTCTAGTGGAGATAGAGTCCGAGATTGCGGGAAACGAGTATCGGATGAAAGAGTTATGGACGAGCGAAGGTTGGTGGCAAAGAAAGAAAAAAAATGCACTGGCGCACTTGGGAAATGCGCCAGTACATATTTACACTGGCGCACCTGCCAAGTGCGCCCAGGCCGAGGCTGGAGCCTACACAGCTTTCTGGTTCAGGCTGACCCGTGTTGTTGAGTCCATTCTGACTCCTTGCTGAGTCATTAGGGCTGACTCATCACCCTATCATAATTAAATGGTTTTGATTAACCCTAAGAACATCCAACGGCTTAAATTAATTTATAAATCTATAAAAAGACCCCCATACACAAACCCTAAATCAGAAAATAAACAAAGACCATGGCCGTCATGCTGATATTTTGAGACCTAGAGCAGCCGCCATCAAATTAAAGATAAAGAACAGCAACCAAATCAGAACTACCCAACCCTAACAGCGATTCTTCATCAGAAGAGCGCTAATTCGACTCTCTTTCTTCTATAATTGTAAGTATGATAGTCTTAACAAGATTATTATCATTTTAATTAGGTTAAGTCATGAATGGATTATGAGTAGATGATGTGAATTGTCATATATGTTGTTGTAAACCTTATACTATCATGTATGTTATAAATCCTATGCTATGTGGTGATGATATCATATATGTTGTAAATCATGCTATGATGATGTTATGTATGTTGATAGTTTCTATGCTAAGTTGTGATGAATCATACATGTTAAAAAGCCATGATGTTACTATATATGCTAACTAGTTCATGTTAATCAAATCATGATGTTGATATTATTTGGGTTATGTTAATCTATATGACAAGTCACATATGCAAGTTTAGGTTGATTAGTATGAACATATGCCATGACATCTATTATGACATCTAGAACTATGCTATGACATATGTGATATCCTATGCTAGTTCACACCATCATTATGTGGCTTAAAAACCCCATATGCAAGTTTATGTATAGATTTGGGCTATGATCATATCATGTGAATTGTGACATTTAACAAGTTGACACCTTTTGATCCTTAACATGTGTAATTTATGTAAGTTTCACCCCTATCATGATTAGATTTATTTTATTATCTATATGTTAATTTGGCTTTCTGTTGTGCGTTAGATATTCAAGTCTAGCCTATATTATGCGTTGAATAAGCGAACGTATAAACGTGGGGTAGGGGTAATATTAAGGATTTAATAATAAGATGTTGGGTGCAATTGATATGATTTTGCATACCATGAGTGGATGACCATAATTGAGTCAATTATGGACATCAATAAAAGTGGACTTAATTAATAATTTGGATAGGGAATTATTAAAACTGGGGTAAAAGATTGAAAGTTGTCAATCAATGCTTAGGACACGAGGTTGGACTCGTTTGTGACGTAAACCTGCCCGGAACCGCCCGGCAAATCCAGTGGTCACAAATGTCAGCCCAATGTGAGAGGTCCTAGGCCTAAACTAAAGCATAACAGTTGTAAAGACACGAGGTTAGACTCTTTTATGGTGTAAGACTGCCCGGACCCGCCCGGCAAATCCAGCTGCCATAAATGCCAGTCTAATGTGAGAGGTCTTTATGAGGTTATGACCTGAATGAATTAAGAAATACTTAACCAGATAAACATGTAAAGTGGGACATGGGGGTTAAGTAGGTGCCTTGGGTGGCATGAGGAATATAGTAGGTGCCCTTAGTGGCATGTGAAATACGATTAGTAAGACTTAACCAAACACACATGTAAATGAACCTGACTAAGAGGGTTAAGTGGGATATATTAATGACAAGCTTAGGTGGGTAGCTTGTGGGGGCCCGTTTCAACCAGTATCCCAAACGTATCTTTGTGGACTCGACCCAAGTCGAGGACGGGACACGCATACTGGGCTTGACTATAAGAGGCCAAAATGGGGAGCGGTGGCAACGCAAGTCCAACGTGTTTCATATGCATGTGTGGACCCGGGCTGGTAGGTAAGACGTTGTTGCATCGTGTAGGTATAAGCCGTGCATTCTCAGTTGTATCTGGTTGCCACTTTAGGGGAGTGATACACCCCACTGTGGGGCCAGCACAGGTATCTACGAGTAGGGAGCCGATCGAAAGTGGGTAGTGGGGTACACCTAGTGGAGATAGGGGCAGACGGCACCTATGTAGTCAGCTAGGAGTACACGAAGTTACTTATAAAATTTCTAAGAGGGTAGTGGGGTACACCTAGTGGAGATAGGGGAAGACGGCACCTATGTAGTCAGCTAGGGGTACGTAAGGCTATTTATATTGTTTCTGTGTGAAGCAAGTGGGATCAACCTTTTGGGTGACTGGTGCGGTGCAGTGTAGTAATTGGCGCAGTGCAGTGTAGTAATTGGCGCGGTGCAGTGTAGTAATTGGCGCGGTGCAGTGTAGTAGTTGGCGCAGTGTAGTAATTGGCGCAGTGCAGTGTAGTAATTGGCGCGGTGCAGTGTAGTAATTGGAGCGGTGCAGTGTAGTAATGTGCGGTGCAGTATAGTAATTATTCGTTAGTAATTAGGTATGCCTTTACCGTTATCTTTAACGTTATATTAAACGCTATCTTTATCTTCCAAATAGTTCATAGACATTTACTTGTCTTCCATCTTATGCCTTATCTAGTTATTTTGATAATAGTATTGTTAGAATTATCATACTCGCCAGACTTTATGTCTGACCCCCTCTATTTCTATCCTTTTTTCCCCTCCAGGTCCTCAGGTTGGACCCAGCTCTAGTGGAGTTTGATTGGATTGCTTTATCTCTTTTTGGAAAGCTTGGACCATTGAAGTAAAGTCCAGCTTGTTATCTTCTTTAATGGCTATTTTGTAATGGGGTTATGTATTTTGTTTTATGAAGATGGATAATGTACTTGACTCTTATTAATGGTTTTGTGATGTAATAAACTTGTTTCCGCTGCAATAAAATGAAGTTTTAGTTTTCAAGTACTACTTATTATCTGTCTTGTTGTAATTTTTCTGTTCTATATTCACTTATAACCTCCATGGAAGTTAATGCAATCCCTTTGCGAGTGACATTAATGGACGTGGGGTGTTACACGTGGTATCAGAGCTTAAGGTTACCAGAACAAATAAAAATACTTTAGAAAAATAGTTATTTTTGGAAGGAATGTTTTCAAAAACATATTTTGATGAGAAATTTAAGGAGGAAGTTTTAATGAAAAACATAATCCCCAAATAGCCATCTTTCGAATTCTCCATTTTGAATCTTTCCTTTTTCGTTTCAGCATGGCTGAAGATCTTAACCTGCCTGACGGTGTAACGATACCAGGATGGTATAGGAGGCTATTAGAGGCTAGGGCCGCTGCAGGTCCAGCCAGTGTTCCTCCACCACCAGTTGCACCCATTCCTCCTCCTCCTCCTCCTCGCGTAGATACTTTTGCAAAGACGTGCAAGGAATTCAAAGCTATGGGTGGAAACCCCTTTCAAGGGTCAGAAATGTTTGTGGAAGCTAGAGATTGGCTTAAGGAGGTGGAAGAATTGCTAGAAATCTTTGAAGTGGAAGAAGGGAGGAGAGTTAGTTTAGCAGCTTGGTTGATGAAGGGAGAGGCCTCGTTTTGGTGGGAGGTCGCTAATAGGGAGCGCCCTGTTGACTCTTGGGCGTATTTTAGACGTAGGTTCGAGGCGAAGTTTCTCTCTAGGGCGGAAGAAAATCTATATATGGAAAGGTTCTTGACATTGAAGCAAGGAAGCTCGTCAGTGAAAGAATATGTCAACAAATTTAATCAGCTAGCAAGGTTTGGCTTGGACTTAGTAAACACGGCGGAGAAGAAGGCGCTGAGGTTCGTTAATGGATTGAATGAACCGTTGCAAGGGTTGGCTATGACCCACATCCCTATGGGGGCCACCTTTGAGAAGCTAGTAGACATGGAACTCATGCACGAGGAGAAAGGCACTAAAGATGATAAGGCACCCGAGAAGAAAGGGGATCAAAATAAGGGTGGCAAAGGCAAGAATGCTAAGGGGAAGAAGAAATGCTTTAACTGTGGGACACCAGGCCATCTCAGCAAGGACTTCCGAAAGAAAAAGAAGACTGGCTGTTTTCACTGCGGTGAAGCAGGACATCTAGTGAAGGACTGCCCAAAGAAGGGGCAGAGGACAGGGACTACCTCGGGAGGACAGGTGCAGGATCTTCTGGCACCAGGGCAGGCAAGGGGACAAGTTCAGGCTCTCGCGGTCCCACCGCTGCAAGAACGAGGTAGAACCATTTCTGTTGAAAGCTTAGTTTTTCTGTTTGATCATCCTGTCCGTACTTTATTCGATTCGGGCGCATCGCATTCGTTTATCTCTACATCATTAGTTGAAACACTGCACCTAGATACTAGTATTGTTACTGATCCCTTAGTAGTCTCAAATCCTATTGGTGGTTCGGCTCATCTTTCTATGATTTGTCGGGATTTGAGAGTGTTTATCTTGGGCGTTGAGTTTGAATGCAACGCCTTTGTCCTTGGTTTCACGGGCTGTAGTTTGATTCTAGGGGTGGATTGGCTAGCCAAGCGGGGTGCCATCCTAGACTATGAAACGAGGGTAGTTAGACTATTGATTCGTTGTAGAAAACCCTCATATTTCTTACGACCCTAGGGGTTCAGTGATGCTTAGCTGCCTAGAATCTTCTGACGCATCTAACGATGATTAGGAACCTGTTTGTGTGGTCCGTGAGTATGGAGACGTCGTTGATAAAGCGCGTGGTTTACCCATAGGCACGGAATAAGTTTTCGTATGTGCTTAATAGATTAAGCAAAGCCCGTTATGTAATCAGCGGTAGTTTTGGAGCAAGACTGGCAAGGACGGCCAGAGTCGGTCAAGTGCTCAATTGATTGACCATCTTACTAGTATCATCTCACGTAGGTCGTCTGAATTCGAAGGAGGTATCCCTTGGGTGTTTGTCTGATATTGGTTTAGGCCTTTGGGGCTTGCACTTGGGGGATGTCGAATTCGACTAGGATGGTATGCGTGAGAGATGGATAGTTGTGACGATTTTACATGGGATAATATCCTGGTTTTCTCTAGAAGCAGAGAAGAGCATGCCCTATGTCTTAGGGAAAGCTTAGGGACCCTACAAGTGCACTAGCTTAAAGCTAAGTTCTCCAAGATACCATTTTTGGAGGAAGGAAGTGAGGAATTTAGGGCATGTGGTCTCTAGGGAAGGGAGATATGTTAAGGTGGATGGAGTTCCTAGCATCCTACAAGTTCGAGATAGCATATACCCCTGGCAAGGGTAACATGGTGGCAGATGCCTTAAGTAGAAAAAGGTTATCCTTAAGTCCTTTGTTTGTTGAGCGGCGAAGCTTAGAATTTATTTCGATGTTTGACTTTAGACCTTCCGTTGACTTCGTACCCGGTTTGCTAGCATCCATGGAGGTCAGACCTACGCTTTTGGGACGGATTGGCGAGGCACAGCGAGACGACCCGCAGTTGGTTGAGTTAGTAGAAAAGCTCAAAGGAGGGGAGTCATCAAGCCATCTCCGTAGGTATACCCTAGATAATAAGGGTTGGTTACGTAGGGACGGTAGACGTTGTGTACCAAAAGATGATGACCTAAGGAAGACTATTCTTGACGAAGCACATCGTTCGAAGATTACCATTCATCCCGGCGGGGACAAGATGCACATGGACATGAGACGAGTTTACTTTTGGGCCGGTATGAAGTGGGACGTAGCCGAGTATGTCGCTAGATGCTTGGTGTGCCAATAAGTAAAAGCGGAGCAAAAGAAACCCGGTGGGTTACTCCACCCATTAGAGGTTCCACTATGGAAGTGGGAAAGCGTCTCGATGGACTTTATTGACGGATTACCGAGATCGAGGAAGGGTAATACGAGGATTTGGGTTATAGTAGATAGACTTACTAAGAGCGCCCATTTCATTCCCGTGAAGAGTAAGAGGACTGCTCCATGGTTAGCTTCTGTATACGTCCGAGAAATAGTTCGTTTGCACGGTGTTCCTTCTAGCATAGTGAGCGACCGCGATCCTATTTTCACTAGCGAATTTTGGAGAAGCTTACAAGAGGCGGTAGGGACTCAGTTATGTTTGAGCACCGCATATCATCCTCAGACAGACGGCCAGACCGAGAGGGTGAATCACATTCTAGAGGATATTTTGAGGCTATGTATCCTAGACTTTGGGGGTACATGGGAAGAGCATCTTCCACCGTTGGAGTTCGCATATAATAACAGCTTTCAGTCTAGCAATGGTATGGAACCATTCGAAGCTCTTTATGGACGGCCATGTTGTTCGCCTACATGTTAGTGGGAATCTACCAATAAGATCTTACTTGGGCCCGATATGATTAGAGAGACTTCGGAGAAGATCGACTTGATTCGAAGGAGGATGAAAGCAGCGCAAGATAGGCAGAAATCATATGCGGATAAGAGAAGGACAGATCTTGAATTTGAGGTTGGGGACATGGTCTTTGTCAAAGTGTCTCCATTACGAAACGTTGTTCGCTTTGGGTCCGTTGGGAAATTAGCACCAAGGTTCGTAGGACCATTTCCTATTAAGGAGAAGATTGGACAGATGGCGTATAGAGTGGAGTTGCCCAAGAGACTTAGTGGTGTACACGACGTATTCCATGTATCACATTTGAGGAAGTGCTTGCACGAGACCGCGGAAATGGTAGAGCCGAGCTTGCTTAGAGAGGTGGAGATAGAGCATGATGCGACGATTCGACGAGCTCCTACGCGCATTCTTGGGTCAGAGAATAAGAAGTTGAGAAATCGAGAGGTCATACTGGTCAAAGTACAATGGGGAGATGATGAGAGCAACGCTACTTGGCAGACAGAAGAGAAGATGCGTTCACGATACCCTTTCCTTTTCGAGGGTATGTCCTTTAATTTCTCCTTTATCGCTTATCTTGTACTTATCTTACCTTTAGAGTATCCTCTCGTTAGTATTCTTGACCTTTAGATAGGATAATCCTATGGTTGAAACATGTGTTTGAGACATGTTATGTATGATGGATGCAAAGTGGATGCAAGTGTTTGCTAGTGGTTGCTCGTGGACGCATATACACACACTATTAGGCACTAGATCGGCTCAGTCACTTCATACTGCATATTGCATATAAATGGTTGTATTTAGTAAAATGGATGTATAATGGTTGTGCTATCATATGGATACCGCATTTTGGTGAATGGTTGTGCACGCATGTAGAAATAATATGTATCGATAGGGAACTTTTGCATACATAATGGACGCATAGCACTATCATGGTTTGCATTAAAGGAGGTCAACTGAATCAGTGGACCGCCTGATTTTGCATTAGATAGGGACATATACACACACTGTGCATATAAACATGAAAGCATTAGAAGTCTATAAGGACAATGGATGCCTGTGTTTGATGGTTGAGTAGATGGTTGTTTGGATGTTAGGATATACATTCTTCTTAACTTGAAGATTTCGGGGACGAAATCCTTTAAGGAGGGGTGAATGTAACACCCCGTAATTCTGTTAATATTAATATTTACAAATTAAAGAATAACTAATCTCAGACGTGAGAATTGTGGGAAACGGGTTGCGCCATTGTGTTCGTCTCGGAATTCTAGTGGAGATAGAGTCCGAGTTTGCGGGAAACGAGTACCGGATGAAAGAGTTATGGACGAGCGAAGGTTGGTGGCAAAGAAAGGAAAAAAAATGCACTGGCGCACTTGGGAAGTGCGCCAGTACATATTTACACTGGCGCACCTGCCAAGTGCGCCCAGGCCGAGGCTGGAGCCTGCACAGCTTTCTGGTTCAGGCTGACCCGTGTTGTTGAGTCCATTCTGACTCCTTGCTGAGTCATTAGGGCTGACTCATCACCCTATCATAATTAAATGGTTTTGATTAACCCTAAGAACATCCGACGGCTTAAATTAATTTATAACTCTATAAAAAGACCCCCATACACAAACCCTATATCAGAAAATAAACAATGACCATGGTCGTCATGCTGATATTTTGAGACCTAGAGCAGCCGCCATCAAATTAAAGATAAAGAACAACAACCAAATCAGAACTACCCAACCCTAACAGCGATTCTTCATCAAAAGAGCGCTAATTCGACTCTCTTTCTTCTATAATTGTGAGTATGATAGTCTTAACAAGATTATTATCATTTTAATTAGGTTAAGTCATGAATGGATTATGAGTAGATGATGTGAATTGTCATATATGTTGTTGTAAACCTTATACTATCATGTATGTTATAAATCCTATGCTATGTGGTGATGATATCCTATATGTTGTAAATCATGCTATGATGATGTTATGTATGTTGATAGTTTCTATGCTAAGTTGTGATGAATCATACATGTTAAAAATCCATGATGTTACTATCTATGCTAACTAGTTCATGTTAATCAAATCATGATGTTGATATTCTTTGGGTTATGTTGATCTATATGACAAGTCACATATGCAAGTTTAGGTTGATTAGTATGAACATATGCCATGACATCTATTATGACATCTAGAACTATGCTATGACATATGTGATATCCTATGCTAGTTCACACCATCATTATGTTGCTTAAAAACCCCATATGCAAGTTTATGTATAGATTTGGGCTATGATCATATCATGTGAATTATGACATTTAACAAGTTGACACCTTTTGATCCTTAACATGTGTAATTTATGTAAGTTTCACCCCTATCATGATTAGATTTATTTTATTATCTATATGTTAATTTGGCTTTCTGCGGTGCGTTACACTTTTCAAGTCTAGCCTATATTATGCGTTGAATAAGCGAACGTATAAACGTGGGGTAGGGGTAATATTAAGGATTTAATAATAAGATGTTGGGTGCAATTGATATGATTTTGCATACCATGAGTGGATGACCATAATTGAGTCAATTATGGACATCAATAAAAGTGGACTTAATTAATAATTTGGATAGGGAATTATTAAAACTGGGGTAAAAGACTGAAAGTTGTCAATCAATGCTTAGGACACGAGGTTGGACTCGTTTGTGACGTAAACCTGCCCGGAACCGCCCGGAAAATCCTGTGGTCTCAAATGTCAGCCCAATGTGAGAGGTCCTAGGCCTAAACTAAAGCATAACAGTTGTAAAGACACGAGGTTAGACTCTTTTATGGTGTAAGACTGCCCGGACCCGCCCGGCAAATCCAGCTGCCATAAATGCCCGTCTAATGTGAGAGGTCTTTATGAGGTTATGGCCTGAATGGATTAAGAAATACTTAACCAGATAAACATGTAAAGTTGGACATGGGGGTTAAGTAGGTGCCTTGGGTGGCATGAGGAATATAGTAGGTTCCCTTAGTGGCATGTGAAATACGATTAGTAAGACTTAACCAAACACACATGTAAATGAACATGACTAAGAGGGTTAAGTGGGATATACTATTGTTGACAAGCTTAGGTGGGTAGCTTGTGGGGGCCCATTTCAACCAGTATCCCAAACGTATCTTTGTGGGCTCAACCCAAGTCGAGGACGGGACACACATACTGGGCTTGACTATAAGAGGCCAAAACGGGGAGCGGTGGCAACGCAAGTCCAACGGGTTTCATATGCGTGTGTGGACCCGGGCTGGTAGGTAAGACGTTGTTGCATCGTGTAGGTATAAGCCGTGCATTCTCAGTTGTATCGGGTTGCCACTTTAGGGGAGTGATACACCCCACTGTGGGGCCAGCACGGGTATCTACGAGTAGGGAGCCGATCGAAAGTGGGTAGTGGGGTACACCTAGTGGAGATAGGGGCAGACGGCACCTATGTAGTCAGCTAGGAGTACACGAAGTTACTTATAAAATTTCTAAGAGGGTAGTAGGGTACACCTAGTGGAGATAGGGGAAGACGGCACCTATGTAGTCAGCTAGGGGTACGTAAGGCTATTTATATTGTTTCTGTGTGAAGCAAGTGGGATCTACCTTTAGGGTGACTGGCGCGGTGCAGTGTAGTAATTGGTGCGGTGCAGTGTAGTAATTGGCGCGGTGCAGTGTAGTAATTGGAGCGGTGCATTGTAGTAATTGGCGCGGTGCATTGTAGTAATTGGCGCGGTGCAGTGCAGTAATTGGAGCGGTGCAGTGTAGTAATGTGCGGTGCAGTATAGTAATTATTCGTTAGTAATTAGGTATGCCTTTACCGTTATCTTTAACGTTATCTTAAACGCTATCTTTATCTTCCAAATAGTTCGTAGACATTTACTTGTCTTCCAACTTATGCCGTAGTCTAGTTATTTTGATAATAGTATTGTTAGAATTATCATACTCGCCAGACTTTATGTCTGACCCCCTCCATTTCTATCCTTTTTCCCCCTCCAGGTCCTCAGGTTGGACCCAGCTCTAGTGGAGTTTGATTGGATTGCTTTATCTCTTTTTGGAAAGCTTGGACCATTGAAGTAAAGTCCAGCTTGTTATCTTCTTTAATGGCTATTTTGTAATGGGGTTATGTATTTTGTTTTATGAAGATGGATAATGTACTTGACTCTTATTAATGGTTTTGTGATGTAATAAACATGTTTCCGCTGCAATAAAATGAAGTTTTAGTTTTCAAGTACTACTTATTATCTGTCTTGTTGTAATTTTTCTGTTCTATATTCACTTATAACCTCCATGAAAGTTAATGCATTCCCTTTGCGAGTGACATTAATGGACGTGGGGTGTTACAGTCAATATCATCCCAATACCCGTATGGGGTTTCAATCAATCAAACACATATTTTATTTATGCAGTTGGGCGATGTGTAAAATTTATCGTCCCAATCAATATCATTTAAATCGGTGTACATGAACAAATCGTTCGATTTGTAAATGAATATTTATTTTATTTCACCACATGAATATATATATATATATATATATATATATATTATTTCAACACATGAATATATATTTTATTTCAACACATGAATATATATTTGATTTCAACACATGAATATATATATATTTTATTTCAACACATGAATATATATTTGATTTCAACACATGAATATGTATTTTATTTCAACACATGAATATGTATTTTATTTCAACACATGAATATGTATATTATTTCAACACATGAATATGTATTTTATTTCAACACATGAATATATATTTTATTTCAACACATGAACATATATTTGATTTCAACACATGAACATAAATTTGATTTCAACACATGAATATATATTTTATTTCAACACATGAATATATGTTTTATTTCAACACATGAATATATATTTTATTTCAACAAATGAATATTTTATTATCCATTTCACATCAATATCACAAACAAACTTCACAACACATCAAACAAGCATACAAGTCGTCCATGGTCTGTGGACGACGGGTGTCGGGTGCTGCTAAGCACCGTCTGCATCCTAGTATATATTTCAACTAGAAATTAAAATAAAAGTGTGGAGTTCTCACCGAGAAGCTAAACCCAACGCAGTGACTTTTCTAATGTAGAAAATCTTCGTCGCTCGCCTTTTTGTCACTCACGTCATTCGTATTCGCTACATATATAAAAATCACATTTTTATATCAATGCTATTAGAATCACATTTTTGTTTCAACGCTAGATATATAATAAAAATCAGATTTTTATTTCGCTACATATATAAAAATTATATTTTTACAATGACTTCATATAGATAATGATTATATTTTTATCACCTCATTTCAATAAATAAAAATCATATTTTTATTTCTACTTCATATATAAAGATCAAGTTTTTATTATCTATATAATATAAAAATCGTATTTCTATTCTCTCTACTATATAAAAAATCACATTTTTAACATCACAGAATTCATATTTTTATACAATGAAAGATCGCACCTTTTCTCTGATGAAAAATCTCCATTTTTTTCTAAAGAAAAATCTATATTTTCCATATCAAAATGAAACATATTTTTTTTCTAAAACTAAAAATCCTATCTTTCTATAACTAGAAATCATGTTATTTCAGTTTTAAAAATCATATTATTATCAATCAAGAAGTCATATTTTCATTAACAAAGAAAAATTCATTTTCATATCAAAGAAAAATCGTATTTTCTAAATCAAAGAATTATAGATCTGAAGACTTACAGTCTTCATCGCTAGTTGGATCCAAGAATGGACGGGTTCGCTGATCGAAGGTGCTTGCTGGTCCCATCACCGCTGGCCTGCGCGAGATCGAAGGGAAGGAAGCTTCAATCGGAGGGCTGCGCGAGAGGGGATGACATTTGGCTCGACGGAGGCGGCTGGCTCGACGGAGGCGACTTCGGTGGGACTGCTCAGGCGATGCGACCTGGGGTTTGCGCGGTTTAGGGTTTGAAGAGGGAGGGGCTCAACGGGGTTGCCGGCGATCGGGGGAAGGGTGTGGTGGTCAGCGGTGGCTCTGGCGATGGAGCGGTAGGGCGGGCGGAGGTCTGGAAGGGGAGGGCGATGGCAATTTGAGGAGTAGCTGGGTTTTTTTTTTATTTATCGTGCATTGGCCAGAAGTGAGAAGAGATGGAGAGAGGGAGAGGGAAATATATATTTATACATTATATTATTTTATTTTTTTGTTTTATTTTAAAAAGTAATTTTTTATTTCGAACACCAATTCGTGTCCAATGACTGTTGCCCTTAGCTAATTACCCCTATTCCGAACACAATGGGATATGTCCCGCTAGTCAATTCGACCGTTTCAATCAGTTTCCGTTCAAATTAAAACATAAATCTATATATATTCAATTTGAACGTACATTTCAAATTACCGGGGTCACATACTGACACTGAAAATTCCAGAAAAATACTTTCTAGTTTCGTATTGACGATACGGTCCTAACAAAACTTATTTCGTCAAATTCTGAGACAGTTTGAAAAATGGCCAATTTCATGTCGATCGAAATTAACTGAAACTGTCAAAACACGTATTACTTCGCCACGCTCACATATTGATTCGAAAAATTATGAATTTTGGAATCTAGCAATAATTTGACATCTTGGATTCAACAAAAGTGGTTTTGTCGAAAACCGAGGTTGTTTGCAAAATTCCCATTTTTAAGGGCCAGAATTTCCACAGCGACTATTCTGAATTTTCAACTAGGCATAACTTTTTATTCCCGCTATGAAATTTCAATTTTACAAATTCGTTGGAAAGATTTTTTCAAATAGATTATGATACTTTTGGTTTCGCTAAAATCCGGTTTATTTCGAATCTTGTACATTCATTTGAACTTTGAAATCGAAATTTCAAACTACCGCGCCATTTTCAATTCCTTTTATAATTAAAAATAAATATTTATATTCTAACGTCGATGTATATAATATATACGTTCTCTTTCTATTCAAAATAAATTTCTCATCGTTATTATTTAAAATAGTTCATTTTAAATATTCAAAATTCATCAAAATTGCCAAAATAAAAATCTTAAATTGGCTCGGATTTCCGGGTTATTACAATCTCCCCCACTTAAAACTTTTCGTCCCTGAAAAGGAACGAAGTCGAAAGTTGTTTTGCAAATCAACTCAACTTTCATTATTTTCATTACGGCTTAAGTTCTTCAACTTTTCAGTTTCTAAGAACTTTTCAAATTTTTCAAAAATTTGGCTAACACCCTAAATTTTTGAAAAATTTCGCCATAACGTCCCCTGCACCGGGGACTTCGGGATATTTCAAATAGCCTCCCATGGCCCTCACCAATCCAAAAGGAAAAAGTAACAGCCAATCGGCTCATAAAATCATCAAAAACCCAAGAAATACAATAAACATGTACTTATTTGTCGGGCAAACAGAAGAACATTTCATTGTTAATTACAACAATTCCATCAGAATACAAGAATATACAGAGTATTAATCAATATACATTTGATAAATATCAGAGATTACAATACATTACATAGCAGCGGAAAAATAATAAAATACACAACTGAAAGTAATACACTGATACAGAGCTTTCCGGATATCGTTCCAGCTATAAACCAGGATCCTATGAATATAAATCTGCAAAACCAAAACTACTAGCTGCCCGTGTCAAAATAAGGGCACCCAGAGTTTAGGTTAAAACAATAAACTCCAGGTCAGTCATGTGACTGGTGTGAGAACTAAAACAGTTGTTAATCTTTATTTTAAAGTTAGGTAAATCAAGGGACCACGCCGTATAACAAAGAACGGGTTTCCTCTCAAGAGTACCAGTACATAAAACAAACAGCGCAATGCTAAATAAAGAAGAATGAAGCTATTATAAGACCTAGGTCCCATCATACAATGCAACACAAGCCGGAGGATAGGGTTTTACCTTATAATAGCCAAAGAATGCTTGATACTCTAAATTTCATCTTTTATTACTACAAGTGTATAGTGTCAAAACAATTTCAATCATAAGTATTGTAACACCCCACGTCCATTAATGTCACTCACAAAGGGAATGCATTAACTTCCATGGAGGTTAATAGTGAATATAGAATAGAAAATTTTCAACAAGACAGATAATAAGTATTACTTGGAAATCTAAAACTTCATTTTATTGCAGCGGAAATTAAACATGTTTATTACATCATAAAACCAAAAATCAGAGTCAAGTACAATATCCATCTTCATAAAAACAAAATACATAATCCCATCACACAAATAGCCATTAAAGAAGATAACAAGTTGGACTTTACTTCAACGGTCCAAGCTTTCCAAAGAGAGATGAGCAATCCAATTAAACTCCACTAGAACTGGGCCCAACCTGAGGACCTGGAGGGGGAAAAGGATAGAAATGGAGGGGGTCAGACATAAAGTCTGGCGAGTATGACAATTCTAACAACACTATTATTAAAATAACTAGACTAAGGCATAAGCTGGAAGACAAGTAAATGTCTATGAACTGTTAGGTATGGAATGAGCAGCTAAAGATAACGTAAAGATAACGCTAAAGGCAAACCTAATTACTAATGAATAATTACTACACTGCACCGCACATTACTACACTGCACCGCACTAGTCACCCTAAAGGTTGATCCCACTTGCTTCACACAGAAACTATATAAATAGCCTTGCAAACCCCTAGCTGACTACATAGGTGTCGTCTGCCCCTATCTCCACTAGGTGTACCCCACTACTCACTTTCGATCGACTCCCTACTCGTAGATACCCGTGCTGGCCCCACAGTGGGGTGTATCACTCCCTTAAAGTGGCAACCCGATACAACTGAGAATGCATGGCTTATACCTACATGATGCAACAACGTCTGACCTACCAGCCCGGGTCCACACACGCATATGAAACCCGTTGGACTTGCGTTGCCACCGCTCCCCGTTTTGGCCTCTTATAGTCAAGCCCAGTATGCGTGTCCCGTCCTCGACTTGGGTCGAGCCCACAAAGATACGTTTGGGATACTGGTTGAAATGGGCCCCCACAAGCTACCCACCTAAGCTTGTCAACAATAGTATATCCCACTTAACCCTCTTAGTCATGTTCATTTACATGTGTGTTTGGTTAAGTCTTACTAATCGTATTTCACATGCCACTAAGGGCACCTACTAGACTCCTCATGCCACCCAAGGCACCTACTTAACCCCCATGTTCCACTTTACATGTTTATCTGGTTAAGTATTTCTTAATTCATTCAGGCCATAACCTCATAAAGACCTCTCACATTAGACTGGCATTTATGGCAGGTGGATTTGCCGGGCGGGTCCGGGCAGTCTTACACCATAAAAGAGTCTAACCTCGTGTCTTTACAACTGTTATGCTTTAGTTTAGGCCTAGGACCTCTCACATTAGGCTGACATTTGTGACCACTGGATTTGCCGGGCGGTTTCGGGCAAGTTTACGTCACAAACGAGTCCAACCTCGTGTCTTAAGCATTGATTGACACTTTCAATCTTTTACCCCAGTTTTAATAATTCCCTATCCAAATTATTAATTAAGTCCACTTTTATTGATGTCCATAATTGACTCAATTATGGTCATCCACTCATGGAATGCAAAATCATATCAATTGCACCCCAACATCTTATTATTAAATCCTTAATATTACCCCTACCCCACGTTTATACGTTCGCTTATTCAACGCATAACATATGTTAAACAACATATAGGCAAATAAAGTAAATCTAATCATAATAGGGGTGAAACTTGCATAAGTTACACATGTTAAGGATCTAAAGATGTCAACTTGTTAAATGTCACAATTTACATGATATGATCATAACCCAAATTTTGTGTATATACTTGCATATGGGGTTTTAGACATCAAAATGATGGTGTGAACTAGCATAGAATTTCACATATGTCATAGCATGATTCTAGATGTCATAATAGATGTCATGGCATATGTTCATAACTTTTCACTAATCAACTTAAACTTGCATACTTGGTTTGTCACATAGATCAACATAACCCAAATATGATGATTTAATTAACATGAACTAACTAGCATAGATAACAACATGTATGATTCATCACAATTTAGCATAGAAAACTATAACTTATACAATATCATCATAGCATGATTTACAACATATAGGATATCATCATCACATAGCATAGGATTTATGACATACATGATAGTATAAGGTTTACAACAACATAGGTGATAATCCACATCATCTACTTATAATACATTCATGACTTAATCGAATTAGTTTAAAAATAATCTTGTTAAGACTGTCAAACTCACAATTAGAGAAGAAAAGAGAGTCTTGATTTGCTTTAGAATTGAGTAGAGTTAGGATTTGATTAAGCTTTTCTTCCTTCTTAGTTGGCGGCGGCTAGACTGAGTTCCATGGCGGCAGGATGACGGTAACTATTCTATTTTTCTTATGAATTAGGGTGAGAGACTACCTAGGTATTTATAGAGTTTAGGGTTTATTTAGACCGTCATATCAACTCATAACTAAACTGAACCGTTAAATTTGCCAACACAGCCCTAAAGACACATCAGCAGCTCAGGATTGGGCTCTGCCCAAACCCTAGCCGCCAGACCCAGGTCGACACCCAGGTCGACACCATAGTCGACCTGGGGGGGGGGGGAAGGTCGACACTAGTGTCGACCCCCCAGTCGACCTGCCTGGGCGGGAATTTTCCTGCCCAGCCCGCTTCTGCACTTTCTGTTTGAATTTTAAATTTTCAGCGAGCTGTTTTGAATTTTCTGAAACTTCCGATGGCCATAACTTCTTCATACAAAGTCCAATTCACGCAAACTCGGACTCTATTTCAACTAGAATTCTGAGACGAACACAATGGCGCAACCCTTTTCCCACAATACTCACGTCTGAGATGAGTTATTCTTTAATTTGTGAATATTAATATTAACAGAATTACGGGGTGTTACATTCTCCCCTCCTTAAAGGATTTCGTCCCCGAAACCTTCAAGTTAAGAAGAATGTATATCCTAACATCCAAACAACCATCTACTCAACCATCAAACACAGGCATCCATTATCCTTATAGACTTCTAATGCTTTCATGTTTAAACGCACCGTGTGTGTATATGTCCGTATCTAATGCAAAATCAGGCGGTCCACTGATTCAGTTGACCTCCTTAATGCAAACCATGATAGTGCCATGCGTCCATTATGTATGCAAAAGTTCATTAATGCTACATATTATCTCTATATGCGTGCACAACCATCATCTGAATGCAGCATCCATATGATAGCACAACCATTATACATCCATTTTTCTAAATACAGCCATTTATATGCAATATGCAATATGAAGTGACTGAGCCGATCTAGTGCCTAATAGTGTGTGTATATGCGTCCACGAGCAACCACTAGCAAACACTTGCATCCACTTTGCATCCATCATACATAACATGTCTCAAACACATGTTTCAACCATAGGATTATCCTAACTAAAGGTCAAAGTTACTAGCAAGAGGATATACTAAAGACAAGATAAGTACAAGATAAGCGATAAAGGAGAAATTAAAGGACATACCCTCGAAAAGAAAAGGGTATCGTGAATGCATCTTCTCTTCCGTCTCCCAAGTAGCGTCGCTCTCATCATCTCCCCATTGCACTTTGACTAGTCTGACCTCTCGATTTCTCAGCTTCTTGATCTCCGACCCAAGAATGCGCGTAGGAGCTCGTCGAATCATCGCATCACGCTCTATCTCCACCTCTCTAAGTAAGTTCGGCTCCACCACTTCTGCGGTCTCGTGCAAGCACTTCCTCAAATGTGACACATGGAATACGTCGTGTATACCACTAAGTCTCTCGGGCAACTCCACTCTATACGCCATCTGCCCAATCTTCTCCTTAATAGGAAACAGTCCTACGAACCTTGGTGCTAACTTCCCAACGGACCCAAAGCGAACAACATTCCGTAATGGAGACACTTTGATAAAGACCATGTCCCCAACTTCAAACACAAGGTCTATTCTCCTCTTGTCCGCATAAGATTTCTGCCTATCTTGTGCTGCTTTCATCCTCCTTCGAATCAAGTCGATCTTCTCCGAAGTCTCCCTAATCATATCGGGCCCAAGTAAGATCTTATCCGTAGATTCCCACCAACATGTAGGTGAACGACAAGGTCGTCCACAAAGAGCTTCGAAAGATGCCATGCCAATGCTAAATTGAAAGCTGTTATTATATGCGAACCCCACCAATGGAAGATGCTCTTACCATGTACCCCCAAAGTCTAGGATACATAGTCTCAATAGGTCCTCTAGAATACGTTTCACCCTCTCGGTTTGGCCATCCGTCTGAGGATGATATGCGGTGCTCAAACATAACTGAGTCCCTACCGCCTCTTGTAAGCTTCTCCAAAATTCGCTAGTGAAAATAGGATCGCGGTCGCTCACTATGCTAGAAGGAACACCGTGCAAACGAACTATCTCTCGGATGTATACAGAAGCTAAACATGGAGCAGTCCTCTTACTCTTCACGGGAATGAAATGGGCGCTCTTAGTAAGTCTATCTACTATAACCCAAATCCCCGTATTACCCTTCCTTGATCGCGGTAATCCATCCACAAAGTCCATCGAGACACTTTCCCACTTCCATAGTGGAACCTCCAATGGGTGAAGCAACCCACCGGGTTTCTTTTGCTCCGCTTTTACTTGTTGGCACACCAAGCATCTAGCGACATACTCGGCCACATCCTTCTTCATGCCGACCCAAAAGTAAACTCGTCTCATGTCCATGTACATCTTGTCCCCGCTGGGATGAATGGTCATCTTCGAACGATGTGCTTCGTCAAGAATAGTCTTCCTTAGGTCATCGTCTTTTGGTACACAAAGTCTACCGTCCCTACGTAACCAACCCTTATCATCTAGGGTATACCTACGGAGATGGCTTGATGACTCCCCTCTTTTGAGCTTTTCTACTAACTCAACCAACTGTGGGTCGTTTCGCTGTGCCTCGCCAATCCGTCCCAAAAGCGTAGGTCTGACCTCCAAGGATGCTAGCAGACCGGGTACAAAGTCAACGGAAGGTCTAAAGTCAAACATCGAAATGAATTCTAAGCTTCGCCGCTCAACAAACAAAGGACTTAAGGATAATCTTTTTCTACTTAAGGCATCTGCCATCACGTTACCCTTGCCAGGGGCATATGCTATCTCGAAGTCGTAGGATGCTAAGAACTCCATCCACCTTTGCTTCCTTAAGTTCAAGTCCTTCTAAGAGAATAAGTATTATAGCGATTTGTGGTCAGTGAATAATTCGAATCTCTCGCCGAGAAGATAATGACGCCAAGACTTAAGCGCGAAAACGATAGCAGCCAACTCTAGGTCATGCGTGGGGTAATTCTTCTCATGCGCTCTCAACTGCCTTCCACCATAGGCTATTACCCTACCCTCTTACATTAAGACTGCGCCTAGTCCTGTCCCACAAGCGTCAGTATAAACAGTAAATGGCTTACTCCCGTCTGGCAATACTAAGACTGGGGCTGAAGTCAAAGCTCTCTTCAAACGTTGGAACGCATCATCACAATCTAAGTCCCATGTGAAAACTAGGTTCTTCTTCGTCAAGCGTGTTAATGGAGCTGATATCTTTGCGAAGTCTTTGATAAACTTCCTATAGTAGCCAGCCAACCCCAAGAAACTTCTCACTTCGGTAGCATTTTTAGGGACCTTCCAATCTTGGATGGCCACCACCTTCACGGGATCCACAGCTATCCCTTCTTTGGAAACCACGTGCCCCAAGAACCATACTTCCTTCCTCCAGAAGTGACACTTAGAAAATTTAGCCTTAAGGCTATGCGCTCGAAGAGTCTCCAACACTTCCCTAAGATGTAGGGCATGCTCTTCTTCATCCTTAGAAAAGATCAAGATGTCGTCTACAAAGACCACCACAAATTTGTTAAGGTACTCCGTAAATACCCTACTCATCAAATCAACAAAGTATGCTGGGGCGTTTGTCAACCCGAAGGGCATCACTAGCCATTCATAGAAACCATCCGGAGTCCTAAAGGAAGTCTTGTCAATGCTATCCTCAGCCACTCTCAACTGATGGAAACAGTGGCTAAGTCCAACTGCAAAAACACTGAGGCGCCAACTAACTGATCGAAGAGATCGTCAATCCTCGGCAGTGGGTGTCTGTTCTTCTTAGTAAGCTTATTAAGTTCTCTATAGTCCACACAAAGTCTAAGGGACCCATCCGCCTTCGTGGCAAATACTACTGGAGCACCCCACTCCGATATACTTCGTCTTATGAACCCCTTCTCAAGAAACTCCTTCACATGCTTATCGAGTTCCCTCCTTTCACGTGGAGCCATGTGGCATACTGGCAAAGATACCGGTTTCGCATTATCCACAAGATATATTCGAAAATCTATCTCCCGTTTTGGAGGCAAGCCCTTCACCTCCTCAAACACATTCGAATATTCTCGGACCACTCTAACAGATCGTAGATTTTCCACCGACGCGTCAAGCGATTCTAAATAACTTAGCATTATGGAATTTATGGGACTACAAAAGATTTCAAGAGTGTTGCCAAGGCGAGTCACGAGCCTAACTACTCTCCTTTCACAATCAAGAACGGCCCCATTTCTGGATAACCAATCCATTCCTAAAATTAGCCCATAGCCCGTGAAGCCCAACACATAAGCATCACATCTAAACTCAACGCTAAGTATAGAAATTTTCAAATCCAAACACATCATGGACAAATGAGCTGAGCCCCCAATTGGATTCGAAACAACCAAGGGATCCTCTACTAAACTGGTGTTTAAGTGCAGTGATTCAACTAATGATGTAGAGATAAACGAATGTGATGCGCCCGAATCAAATAAGGTACGGACAGGATGATCAAATAGAAAAACTAAGCTTTCAACAGAAATGGTTCTACCTCGTTCTTGCAGCGGTGGGACCGCGAGAGCCTGAACTTGTCCCCTTGCCTGCCCTGGTGCTATAAGAGCCTGCACCTGTCCTCCCGAGGTAGTCCCTGCCCTCTGCCCCTTCTTTGGGCAGTCCTTCACTAGATGTCCCGCTTCCCCACAGTGGAAACAACCAGTCTTCTTTTTCTTTCGGCAATCCTTGCTGAGATGGCCTGGTGTTCCACAGTTAAAGCATTTCTTCTTTCCCTTGCCATTATTGTCTTTACCACCCTTCTTGTTTTGCTGTTGTGGTTTCTTCTGATCTCCTTTCTTCTCGGGTGCCTTATTAGCATTAGCGCTTTTCTCCTCGTGCATGAGCGCCATTTCTACTAGCTTCTCAAAGGTGGCCCCCATAGGGATGTGGGTCATAGCCAACCCTTGCAATGGTTCATTCAAGCCATTAACGAACCTCAGCGCCTTCTTTTCCGGCGTGTTCACTAAGTCCAAGCCAAACCTTGCTAACTGATTAAATTTGTTGACATATTCTTTCACTGATGAGCTTCCTTGCTTCAATGTCAAGATCCTTTCCATATATAAATTCTCTTCCGCCCTTGAGAGAAACTTCGACTCAAACCTACGTTTGAAATCCGCCCAAGAATCAACATGACGCTCCCCATTAGTGACCTCCCACCAGAATGAGGCCTCTCCCTTCATTAACCAAGCTGCTAATTTGACTCTCCTCCCTTCTTCCACTTCAAAGATTTCTAGCAATTCTTCCACCTCCTTAAGCCAATCTCTAGCTTCCACAAATGTTTCTGACCCTTGAAAAGGTTTTCCACCCATAGCTTTAAATTCTTTGCACGTCTTTGCAAAAGTATCAACGCGAGGAGGAGGAGGAGGAGGAACGGGTGCAACTGATGGTGGAAGAACATTAGCTGGACCTGCGGAGGCCCTAGCCTCAAATAACCTCCTATACCATCCTGGTATCGTCACACCGTCAGGTAGGTTAAGATCTTCAGCCATGCTGAAACGAAAAAGGAAAGATTCAAAATGGAGAACTCGAAAGATAAAGATATATGGCTATTGGGGATTATGTTTTTCTGAAAAACTTTCCTCTTTAAATTACTCATTAAGACAAGTTTTTGAAAGCACTTCTTCCAAAAATACTTTAGAAAAATAGTTTTTCTAAAAATTTTATCTGTTCTGGTAACCTTAAGCTCTGATACCACGTGAAACACCCCATGTCCATTAATGTCACTCGCAAAGGGAATGCATTAACTTCCATGGAGGTTAATAGTGAATATAGAACATAAAATTTTCAACAAGAGAGATAATAAGTAGTACTTGGAAATCTAAAACTTCATTTTATTGCAGCGGAAATTAAACATGTTTATTACATCATTAAACCATAAATCAGAGTCAAGTACAATATCCATCTTCATAAAAACAAAATACATAATCCCATTACACAAATAGCCATTAAAGAAGATAACAAGATGGACTTTACTTCAACGGTCCAAGCTTTCCAAAGAGAGATGAGCAATCCAATCAAACTCCACTAGAACTGGCCCAACCTAAGGACTTGGAGGGGGAAAAAGGATAGAAATGGAGGGGGTCAGACATAAAGTCTGGCGAGTATGACAATTCTAACAACACTATTATTAAAATAACTAGACTAAGGCATAAGCTGGAAGACAAGTAAATGTCTATGAACTGTTAGGTATGGAATGAGCAGCTAAAGATAACACTAAAGATAACGCTAAAGGCTTACCTAATTACTAACGAATAATTACTACACTGCACCGCAAATTACTACACTACACCGCACCAGTCACCCTAAAGGTTGATCCCACTTGCTTTACACAGAAACTATATAAATAGCCTTGCGTACCCCTAGCTGACTACATAGGTGCCGTCTGCCACTATCTCCACTAGGTGTACCCCACTACCCACTTTCGATCGGTTCCTTACTCGTAGATACCCGTGCTGGCCCCACAGTGGGGTGTATCACTCCCCTAAAGTGGCAACCCGATACAACTGAGAATGCACGGCTTATACCTACACGATGCAACAACGTCTTACCTACCAGCCCGGGTCCACACACGCATATGAAACCCGTTGGACTTGCGTTGCCACCGCTCCCCGTTTGGGCCTCTTATAGTCAAGCCCAGTATGCGTGTCCCGTCCTGGACTTGGGTCGAGCCCACAAAGATACGTTTGGGATACTGGTTGAAATGGGCCCACACAAGCTACCCACCTAAGCTTGTCAACAATAGTATATCCCACTTAACCCTCTTAGTCATGTTCATTTACATGTGTGTTTGGTTAAGTCTTACTAATCGTATTTCACATGCCACTAAGGGCACCTACTAGACTCCTCATGCCACCCAAGGCACCTACTTAACCCCCATGTCCCACTTTACATGTTTGTTTGGTTAAGTATTTCTTAATTCATTCAGGCCATAACCTCATAAAGACCTCTTACATTAGACTGGCATTTATGGCAGCTGGATTTGCCGGGCGAGTCCAGCCAATCTTACACCATAAAAGAGTCTAACCTCGTGTCTTTACAACTGTTATGCTTTAGTTTAGGCCTAGGACCTCTCACATTGGGCTGACATTTGTGACCATTGGATTTGCCAAGCGGTTCCGGGCAGGTTTACGTCACAAACGAGTCCAACCTCGTGTCCTAAGCATTGATTGACACTTTCAATCTTTTACCCCAGTTTTAATTATTCCCTATCCAAATTATTAATTAAGTCCACTTTTATTGATGTCTATAATTGACTCAATTATGGTCATCCACTCATGGAATGCAAAATCATATCAATTGCACCCCAACATCTTATTATTAAATCCTTAATTTTACCCCTACCCCACGTTTATACGTTCGCTTATTCAACGCATAACATACGTTAAACAACATATAGGCAAATAAAGTAAATCTAATCATAATAGGGGTGAAACTTGCATAAGTTACACATGTTAAGGATCTAAAGATGTCAACTTGTTAAATGTCACAATTTACATGATATGATCATAACCCAAATTTTGTGTATATACTTGCATATGGGGTTTTAGACATCAAAATGATGGTGTGAACTAGCATAGAATTTCACATATGTCATAGCATGATTCTAGATGTCATAATAGATGTCATGGCATATGTTCATAACTTTTCACTAATCAACTTAAACTTGCATACATGGTTTGTCACATAGATCTACATAACCCAAACATGATGATTTAATTAACATGAACTAACTAGCATAGATAACAACATGTATGATTCATCACAATTTAGCATAGAAGACTACAACTTATACAATATCATCATAGCATGATTTACAACATATAGGATATCATCATCACATAGCATAGGATTTATGACATACATGATTGTATAAGGTTTACAACAACATTGGTGATAATCCACATCATCTACTTATAATCCATTCATGACTTAATCGAATTAGTTTAACAATAATCTTGTTAAGACTATCATACTCACAATTAGAGAAGAAAAGAGAGTCTTGATTTGCTTTAGAATTGAGTAGAGTTAGGATTTGATTAAGCTTTTCTTCCTTCTTAGTTGGCGGCGGCTAGACTGAGTTCCATGGCGGCAGGATGACAGTAACTATTCTATTTTTCTTATGAATTAGGGTGAGAGACTACCTAGGTATTTATAGAGTTTAGGGTTTACTTAGATTGTCAGATCAACTCAGAACTAAACTGAACCGTTAAATTTGCCAACACAGCCCTAAAGACACATCAGCAGCTCAGGATTGGGCTCTGCCCAAACCCTAGCCGCTAGACCCAGGTCGACACCATAGTCGACCCGGGGGGGGGGGGGGGGGGGGGGCAGGTCGACACTAGTGTCGACCCCCCAGTCGACCTGCCTGGGCGGGAATTTTCCTGCCTAGCCCGCTTCTGCACTTTCTGTTTGAATTTTAAATTTTCAGCGAGCTGTTTTGAATTTTCTGAAACTTCCGATGGCCATAACTTCTTCATACGAAGTCCAATTCACGCAAACTCGGACTCTATTAACCAGAATTCTGAGACGAACACAATGGCGCAACTCGTTTCCCACAATTCTCACGTATGAGATTAGTTATTCTTTAATTTGTGAATATTAATATTAACAGAATTACGGGGTGTTACAAGTATCAATTATAGATTGCATAAGTGCCCCATCCCACTATGTCGCCATACATAGGTTTACAACTAAAACCGCAAAGTCACGTATTGAAAATTGGATTTCCATCTGTGAATTGAGGCAAAAGATAGTCCTCTACCGATTCGAGACGCTGTAGCCCGGCCCTCAGGACCCAGGCTCAGGTGGGCCCTTGGATCGTCAGGGCTGGTCCACCAATGTGGATTAAAATGCCTGAACACTACGTTTCCCCACCCTTTGGGGTGTCAATGAGTCTAATGACTCCGTCGGCTCCACACAGTCACTGATATATCCGAGGCGCCTCGCAACAGCAACAACCACATAAGTCAAACTTGTTAGTGCGTGTAAAACCACTGACGCCACTTCTAGCTAGAAGGAAACGCATGCCCTCCCTGATGTTCTCTCCCGTTTCTGGTTCACAACTGGGGTGTGAGGCTCGCGAATCAACGCTACACAAAGTTGTGCCACATAGGCTGTGCTTTGATCATCAACCAAAAGACTCTGCTTTTCAACAGAAGCCTTGATCATATTGCCACTTTGGCATGCCACACAGGCAATTCACTCAATGCGTTTGATATCCATCAATATATAACCTCTAAGCTCGTACGTTTCAGAGAAGGGTGTTAAGCAAGAGAATAAATTCTCCGCCGCCAAACAAATATATATTTAATAGAAATAAATCACATAGAATAAAATCCAATGTCAGACACACAGTCCATTTACAAGTCCGTTCTGGGTTTGAACGAAACTGGAGGCACCTTGTACCTGGCATATCCATCGATCTCCAAGTACGTCTAGACGATCACCAACTGATTCCCTCCTCTCGGGTGTACAGCACAATCAAGATCATCAGTAATCACCCAAACGATGTGAAGACCTCCGGTCTTCGACCACCGTCTTCATCCTCAACACCACGTCGAATCAGTTATTCAGAATGGGATAAACCCAGCCTTTCTGAATAACTCGCGTACATAATAAACAAGTGTTACACAAACACAACATACGCCTCATTCCAATTCAGAATATTCTTTTATTCAAATATTCTTATACTTTGGGAAAGGTTCCCATTAATTTTATCAAAGATAAATTCTTTAAATTTATTCTTTAATCTTCCATTGAATATCAATTTAAATTAGTCGGGATTAGCGAACCACACCGCAGTAATCATTTATTTTATTTCCCAATCCCAACCTATACATCCCATGAAGTAAAACTGGTCATACTTCATATCTAACACCACGGTGTTATCGGTAAATTCAATTACCATTTCACGTTCAAATCTAATTAAAGATTTAACTATCGCCTGGAGCAAAATTGGTGATACTCCATTCTCGATCATTTCAATCTAATTAAAGATTAATTAAAACTCCACTTGGTTTTAATCTTCCCAAAAATCAATATCAATGATTGTTTAACTTGGGAAATCATATCCCGTCTTTAACTGGGTTGAAGAACCAATGTCATTTAAAACACGGTTCACTATAAACCCAAAATCGCATTCCATTCCAATTCAATTATTGAAACTTCTGGTTACTTTTAAAACCTTTCAAATCCAATTTATTTATTTAAAAATAAATAAATTATTATTCTAGTTCAAAACTAGTTAATTTCGATAAAAATCTATATTTATCTTTTCAAATATGGATTTTTTCATCCTAGTTTTTTCCAAATCATTTCTTATGATTTTACACCAATTATTACTATTTTTAGTAATTTTATCAAGGCCCGTACAGTCGATTTCCATCAACGGCCATCGAACTGCACTTACAGCGACCTTTTCCAAATTTGATTTGGAATAAATTCCAAATCCAACTGTTAGATTTCAAATCTCTAATATATGTTAGAAAGCTCTTTCCGATACGAACCCAATGGTTCTGGGTTTAGGAGAATCCGACGGTCGGATCTCCCGTAATATCCATTCGAAGTCAATGGTCTAAATTCGCGAACTGTCGCGGCGCGGCGCGTTCTATTTAGGCCATTATATATATATATATATGTATGTATGTATATGTATATATATAATATTATACATATTTCATCGATTTCCTTTCAAAACGTATTTTATAAATCGTTTCAAATCCGTTTTCGAAACGATTTCAACTTCATGTTCAATTTCGAATCAAAATTGAATATTCCACCTCATCGATATACAAATGATAATATTTTCAAAATGTTATATTTTGAAATCACTTTCTTTTCTATATTCATTATAAAAATGAATAAAATCGATATAAGTATCGTTCACGTCAAAATGTTGTCAATCTAGTTAACACGGCTTTTATTCAACACATGAATGTTTATTCTATTCAACACATGAATATTTATTCTATTCAATACATGAATTTTTATTTCTATTTAACACATGAATTTATTTCTACTCAACACATGAATATATTTTCTATTCAACACATGAATTTATTTTCTATTCAACACATGAATTTATTTTATTCAACACATGAATTTTCATTCTATTCTTTATTTTCCAAATTAGAATGAGGCCCAATCAATTACTATATAATGTTAATTATATGGATTCTCTACAATACATGTATATAATAGCAACGATAAATCATCAACCATCATCCAGAATGCACCACACCACTGCATAAGCATTAAATATAGATAAGTAACGCTTACACAGTCTGTCAACCCATCGGTCGACATACTACTAAACAATTGGGATTAGTGTACGTCAATATCATCCCAATACCCGTGTGGGGTTTCAATAATCAAACACATATTTTATTTGTGCAGTTGGGCGATGTGTAAAATTTATCGTCCCAATCAATATCAGTCAAATCGGTGTACATAAACAAATCGTTCGATTTGTAAATGAATGTTTATTTTATTTCAACACATGAATATATATATTTTATTTCAACACACGAATATATATTTTATTTCAACACATGAATATATATTTGATTTCAACACATGAATATATATTTTATTTCAACACACGAATATATATTTTATTTCTACACATGAATATATATTTGATTTCAACACATGAATATATATTTGATTTCAACACATGAATATATATTTTATTTCAATACATGAATATATATTTTATTTCAACACATGAATATATATTTGATTTCAACACATGAATATATATTTGATTTCAACACATGAATATATATTTGATTTCAACACATGAATATATATATATATATATATTTGATTTTAACACATGAATATATATTTTATTTCAACATATGAATATATATTTGATTTCAACACATGAATACATATTTTATTTCAACACACGAATATATATTTTATTTCAACACATGAATATATATTTGATTTCAACATATGAATATATATTTTATTTCAACACATGAACATATATTTGATTTCAACACATGAATATATATTTGATTTCAACACATGAATATATATTTTATTTCAACTCGTGAATATGTATTTTATTTCAACACATGAATCTTTTTTATCCATTTCACATCAATATCACAAACGAACTTCACAACACATCAAACAAGCATACAAGTCGTCCATGGTATGTGGACGATGGGTGTCGGGTGCTGCTAAGCATCGTCTGCATCCTAGTATATATTTCAACAAGAAATTAAAATAAAAGTGAGGAGTTCTCACCGAGAAGCTAAACCCAACGCCGCGACTCTTCTAATGAAGAAAATCTTCGCCGCTCGCCTTTTTGTCTCGTTCGTATTCGCTACATATATAAAAATCACATTTTTATATCAATGCTATTAGAATCACATTTTTGTTTCAACGCTAGATATATAATAAAAATCAGATTTTTTATTTCGCTACGTATATAAAAAATTATATTTTTACAATGACTTCATATAGAAGATTATATTATTATCACTCCATTTCAATAAATAAAAATCATATTTTTATTTCTACTTCATATATAAAGATCGAGTTTTTATTATCTATATAATATAAAAATCATATTTCTATTCTCTCTACTGTATAAAAATCATATTTTTAACATCAGAAAATTCATATTTTTATTCAATGAAAGATCGCACCTTTTCTCTAATGAAAAATCTCCATTTTTTCTAAAGAAAAATCTATATTTTCTATATCAAAATGAAACATATTTTTTTCTAAGACTAAAAATCCTATCTTACTAAAACTAGAAATCATGTTATTTCAGTTTTAAAAATCATATTATTATCAATCAAGAAGTCATATTTTCATTAACAAAGAAAAATTCATTTTCATATCAAAGAAAAGTCGTATTTTCTAAATCAAAGAATTATAGATCCGAAGACTTACAGTCTTCATCGTTGGTTGGATCCAAGAACGAGACGGGTTCGCTGATCGAGGGTGCTTGCTAGTCCCATCACCGCTGGCCTGCGTGAGATCGAAATGAAGGAGGCTTCAATCGGAGGGCTGCGCGAGAGGGGATGACGGTTGGCTCGACGGAGGCGGCTGGCTCGACGGAGGCAGCTTCGATGGGGCTGCTCAGGCGATGCGGCATGGGGTTTGCGCGGTTTAGGGTTTGAAGAGGAAGGAGCTCGACGGGGTTGTTGGCGATCGGGGGAAGGATGCGGAGGCCAGCGGTTGTTCTGGCGATGGAGCGGTGGGGCGGGCGGAGGTCTGGAAGGCGAGGGCGATGGCAATTTGGGGAGTAGCTTGGTTTTTTTATTTATTTATCGTGCATTGACCAGAAGTGAGAAGAGATGGAGAGAGGGAGAGGGAAATATATATTTATATATTATTTTATTTTGTTTTTCCGTTTTATTTTAAAAAGTAAGTTATTATTTCGAACACCAATTCGAGTCCAACGACTGTCGCCCTTAACTAATTACCCCTATCCCGAACACAATGGGATATGTCCTGCTAGTAAATTCGACCGTTTCGATCAGTTTCCATTCAAATTAAAACATAAATCTATATATATATATATTCAATTTGAACGTACATTTCAAATTACCGGGGTCACATACTAACATCGAAAATTCCAGAAAAATATTTTCTAGCTTCGTATTGACGATACGGTCCTAAAAAACTAATTTTGTCAAATTCTGAGACTGTTTGAAAAATGGCCAATTTCAGGTCGATCGAAATTAACTAAAACTATCAAAACATGTTTTACTTTGCCACGCTCACATATTGATTCAAAAAATTATGAATTTTGGAATCTAGCAAAAAATTTGACATCCCGGATTCAACAAAAGTGGTTTCATCGAAAACCGAGGTCATTTGCAAAATTCCCATTTTTAAGGGCCAGAATTTCCACAGTGACTATTCTGAATTTTCAACTGGGCATAACTTTTTATTCCCGCTATGAAATTTCAATTTTTCGGATTCGTTGGAAAGATATTTTCAAATAGATTCTAATATTTTTGGTTTCGCTACAATCCGATTTATTTTGAATCATGTACATTCATTTGAACTTTGAAACCGAAATTTCAAACTACCATGCCATTTTCAATTCCTTTTATAATTAAAAATAAATATTTATATTCTAACATTTTCAATTCCTTTTATAACTAAAAATAAATATTTATATTCTAACATCGATGTATATAATATATACGTTCTCTTTCTATTCAAAATAAATTCCTCGTCGTTATTATTTAAAATAATTCATTTTAAATATTCAAAATTCATCAAAATTGCCAAAATAAAAATCTTAAATTGGCTCGGATTTCCGGGTTATTGCACATAGTTTTCGAACGTTGAAAATTTGCTTAATTTATCGTTGTTTAATTGTTTTGAAACTTCCGCCATTTTCAATTTTTTTCTTGATAAAAAAAACAGTGAATTTTGTTCCTTTCTGGTAATTTTCTAATATGCAACTGTTAAGAAATGTACATAATGAACTGCAAGATTTTTGTATTGATATATGAAGGTGGATGAAAGAGCAGTATTGAAGACTTTGACTGGCCCGAAGGGAAGGCAGACGCATTAAGGGAGGCGAATTCAAGTATCAGGATTTGGAGAAGTTTGGTGAGCTCATTTTTTGATGATCCACAAGTTCCTTGTGAAGCTTCACCGAAGAAAATGTATTCATTGTTAGAGTAGTAAGCCCATATAAAATTATGCTTTCTGTTTTCCTACACACATGGATATGTTATTATTTGGTAATCTGATTCTTGTTTCTGCATTTATATTTAGGATGGAAGAAAGTATCTATATGCACCTACTTACCAGAAATATGGCAATGTCAAGATACAAGGAATATGGGATTCCAGTTGATTGGTTGTCCAATTCCGGTATAGTTGGCAAGGTGGGTGTATGATTTAGATTCCGGTATAACTAATTGTGTTGAGTGTTGTAGCCAGGTGATGAGTGATGAGTGTTGTTGTGAGGTGATCAGTGATGAGTGTTGTAGCGAGGTATTTCATATGTTGAAATAAAATATTTGATTAAATAAAAATATTGTTTGAATATTAAACTCTTTTCAATATTTTTTCATTTAATAAAAATTTATTCTGTATATGAGATGAGAAAACAACATAAACATGCCATCTTAGAGATCAGTATAAAGCAATCATAGACATCAATCAAAAGCTAATATGGTAAAATACTTATTACAACATTTATTTAATCTATTTAGGATGTCTTACTACTGCTTCAACATCGTTTTTTAATTGATGTAAAAAAATTGGCACTTTAGACATCACCGACATCAACATCGCTCACGAAAAATGGAGACATCATTTTTTAGCCGATGTTTATGTGAAGTTTTCTTGTAGTGAAACAGCTGAAATGGTTGCATCTCATGTTTCTACATAATTGGTTTACATCTAAAATCGTAAAGTTCGTATTGGAGAATGGATTCTAACTATGAATGGGCAAGGGTCTACCACCGAATCCGTACATCTCTAGATAAAACTTACGGGAGGCTGTGTTAATTTGCACCTAAGGAACTTAGGACCGGAACCATCCATAAAAACTGGATGACGCCGAATATGATCACCCCGGTTGATAAACAACCATATAACGTCCCTGAAGCATACAAAGGAAAATCAACTCTAGATATGGAATGATCACATCCTTATGGAAGCGATCCACATAGCCCTACCACTTTCCCCTGCTTTATTCATTTACCGGGTGATGAGGCTAAAAGTTACGTTTACCTTGTAAATAGTAGATATCTTGGAATGCTAACGTTTTCGTCCATAAAGTTATGTAATTCTAGTATTCATCCATGCAAGTTAGTTCTAGGCCTGAATGAAACTAAATAACTCCATCTTCAATATATTTCCAATTCGAACGAATCAGCCGGATTAAAGTGGTTTTCAAGCAAACAGGCCCAAACCCGGTCTCTTCGAAACGACAAACGATGGTTTTTGAAAAACTCAACTCCGGTTCTTTAGGAATAAACTGACAATACTCAAGTGTGGAGTCCACCTCCTAACCATTTATGAAAATAGGTTTCCTTATTATTTATCGGATAAATTTCCAGAGTTAAAATGGCCAAATTTGATAGTCAGTTATTTAACTATCAAATAAACAAACAACAATCAATAAAAAGATTTATTTATCTATGATAATTACCAAGCCTCATTAAAATGAATCTTTCATTTATAAAATAACATTTTAAGAATATTTACTAAATCATTCTTGTACTTATCTTAACTATAGGAAAATCGGCTAGAGAAAAATGTTTGCATTCTTTTTGGGGTGAAGGGCGCAATTATTTTTTTACATTTCAAGGACACATGTTTTATTTTTTCACATGAAGCAGATTCTTCTCGAAAAAATTACACGGCACAAATTCCTTCCCGAATCAATCATGCAGGAGGCGGCTTCACTCGAATAGGTGGCGGCGCATCAAAAGAGTGGGTGGAAACAGCGCAACCACAGGCATCGGCGATGCTCGTTCAGGCAAGGCGACGGTCGTTCCTCTGGCGAAGACGATGGGTTGTAGGTGGCGGCGACAACTTTGGAGGTCGACGACTACTTAAGCGATGATGTTGATGGCATATTTCAGATGAACGACAATAGTGGAGTGGAGGTTAAGGTCAATGGTGGTGGTGCTAATGGTAATGATGACGATTAACTATGTTGTTTTGAAACGAACTAAGAAACAAATGCTACATGAACTTATCTTTTCGATTCTATATATATAATGTATAACTGAATGTTATATTCAGTTTTACTGTTGTTGTTGCATAACTTGTGTCACTGCTGCATCATGTTGCTTTGTGATGATTTTTCTCTTTTATTATATGTACATTTTATTTTTATGTGATAAAATTACTTATATGTTTCATAAGATGATAAATTGTGCATGAAATATAATGCATCAGTTGTTTGTTTACTTGTTCACTTAGTTGCTTTATTATGAACATTGCATATATCATAAATAAAATGATAATGTACTTCATAACTAAAATATCATATTAAACTATCATTTTGGATACTTAAACATACTAGTGCACTTTTTTTAAAATGCTACACTAAACTATATTTTTGATATCATATACATAATGTTGAACTTCATAATGTTACATTGAACTATAGATTTGCATATTAAAATGTTACATTAATCTTCATAACTAAATTGCTATAAACATGATAATGGACTAGATATTTAAACTGCTGTATTAAAATATCATTTTGAATCTTTAAAACTTGATAGTAAACTTCATAACTAAAATGCTACATTAAACAATTCTAATTATGATTCGCAATATTCAATATATTCTAATGCACTTTAAAATAGAAATGATATTTTCGCTCATTAATTGATACATTTGATATAATGTAATGCACTTTAAAACTACAAATGATATTTTAAAGGGCATTGTAATAGACACTCAAAATATTGTTAAGGAGAGGCCATTTTTTTAAAAAAACAAAAATTGTTAAGGGGAGTACCAATGAGGGAAGTAACCCTTTAACAAATAAAGGCAATTTTACGTTATTACCCATTTAGGCTTGGTTTCACTCTTTTGTTCATTAATCTAATTTTTAATGGTTAATCAACACTGTTTGTTGTACAGAAATCAAACCTTAACGAAAAAACATGATCGAAAAAGAAAATAATATGATATTGACACAGGAGAGTGAGCGTTATATTGGAGTTGATCTCAGAGTGATGAGATGGTAAGATCTAATTTCAGTTTATTAAATCATATGCACATGTTGTTAGGGTTAAGATCTAATTTTGGTTTATTGATTTCAGTTTATTAAATCGTATGCATATGATATCAACTATTCTCTGACGGTATTTGCAGTTAAATGATTTAGGGGTTTGATGATTTTACGATGCGAAAGTTTTTAAAAGTAAGGGTAAAAGTGTAAGAAGTTAAAAAAATTAGCTACCTACATTGACCCCTCCTTAACAATTTTAAAAAATCAGAGTGTCATTAAAATTTGGCCATTCTTAACCAAATTTGGAGTGTCAATAACAAATCCCATTTTAAACTATCATTCAGCACATTCCGTTCAATTTTAAAACTATAAATGATATTTTACACTACAAATGATATTTTGAAACTGCAATTGATATTTTTAACTGAGATGACCCCAAACCCCGTACTGACGGCGGCAAGGGTAATCATTGGAATATAACACATAAACAGATAATAGCAGAGCAGAATTAAATAAATACACCAAATAATGAACAATAGAATATACTGGATAAACGTAATCATCAGAGCTACACAGTATACAAGATCATACTTAGTACAAATACAGTTCAGCTATACATAAATGTCTACAGCGGAAACAAACAAAATATGTACAATAGGAGCTGAACGGCATAAAAAGAGATAAATAATAGAATCCATCTTCAGCTCCAGCTATCCAGAAAGAGCCAGCTAAACCTGAATACAAGGCTGCCCGTGTAGAAAAAGGGGCACCCGAGTTTGAAAGTGAAACAAACTACGAGTCAGTCATGGGACTGGTATGAGAAATCTACTCAACACATTTATAATATGGCTAATCACAGGACCACGCCACTTTCGTGGAACGGGTTTACTCCATTGGATTGCCAGTGCTTTAAAAACAAATCTTTCTTTTAAACATCGCAATGCTTTTTATAAAAATGAAGCCATTATAAGACTCAGTTCCCATCACACAATGCAACGCAAACCAGAGGATAGAATTTTTACCTTATAATGGCCAAGATATGCTTGATACGAATAAAACAAAAGCATTTGATATTACTACTAGTGTTTATATGTTTCAAAAACAATTTCAAATCATAACTATCAATCATAGATGACATGAGCGTCCCATGCCACTATGTCGCCAAATATATATACAATCGAAACCGCACAGTCACGTATTTGGAAATTGGATTTCCGTCATGAACCAAGGCAAAAGATAGTCCTTACCGACTTCGAGACTCTCTAGCCCGAGCCTCCGGAACAGCCGCAACTGCCCCTTGGAGCGACAAGGCCGGTCCACCCGGAGTGGATTATAGTGCCTGAACAATACGTTTCCCCGCCCTTTGGGGCGTAAATGAGCCAACGAATGACTCCATCAGACCCGGATCGTCCGATCAAACCGAGGCGCCTCGCAACAGCAACAACCATATAAGTCAAACTCGTCAGGGCGTGTAAAACCACTGACGCCACTTCTAACTAGAAAAAAACGCATGTCCTCCCTAGGGTCCTCTCTCGTTTCTGGTTCATACCGGGGTGTGAGGCTCGCGATTTTATGTTATACACAAAGCTATGCCACACTGCCGGTGCTTTGATCGTCTCCTCAAGACTTTGCTTTTCAACAGAAACCCTGATCACTGCATCTTAGCATGCCACACGGGCAATTCACACCGTGCAACTGATAGCTATCAATCACACAGAATAAATTCCAATGTCAGACACATTGTCCATTTGCAAGTCCGTTCTGGGTTTGAACGAAACCGGAGGCACTATATACCTCGCAAACCCATCGATCACCACGTACGTCTGGACGATCACCACTCATTATCCATATTTCGGGATGCCTCCCAATCAGGACCTCGGTTACCATCCAAACGAGGTGAAGATCTCCGGTCTTCGACCACCGTCTTCATCTTCGATTTCTTATCGTCTATTCAGTTATTCAGAATGGGATAAACCCGATCTTCCCGAGCAACTCGCGTATATAATAAACAAGTGCAACACTAACATACACACGCATCATTTCAATTCATTAGTCACTAACCGTCAATCAGTAAGAGAGCGATTTCCCAAATATTAACCCCGAAGGCCGAAACCAACATAATATCAATACCCAAGAAACCATTCGACTTAGCCAACCTTCAGTTAGTTTCTATATTTCACATCCATATCGTTTATAATATTTTATAACGATTTATCGCTATTTTTATTTATTTTTAAATAGCCAATTTATTCAAAACGACGCTTCGGGCCATAACGCGGCCGTGGCGCTGTTTTTCTTCAGATTTGATTTACACATATCTGAAAATCTAACTGTTGGATCTTCACAAAATTTATATCATTAGAAAGATCTTTTCAAAACGAATCCAACGGTTCCAGTTTTGGGAAAATCCGACGGTCGGATCTCCCGGTATGATCGTTTGAAGTTTCGATTTCAAAATACGAACTGCAGCGTCGTTATTCGATTAAATATAATTATGTATATATATATAATCGATTCTGGCATTGTTTTTTTTCAGATTTGAATTAAACATCACAGACAATCCAACCGTTGGATTTTTACAAAGTTGGTGCCATAGGAAAGATATTTCCAAAGCGAACACAACGGTTGCGATTTCGGGAAAATCCGACGGTCGGATCTCCCGCACTAATCGTTTGAAATCATGGTTTCAAAATACGAACTGCAGCTTCATTTTTCGATATATTTCAATTCTATTTATATATATATATATATATATATATCGATTCTTCGATTTCAAACTATATGATTTTCATACTTTTGATAAAAATGATATTTTTATCAAACTGTTTTCTATTTCAATACTTCACTATTTTTAACAATTCATGTATATAATAAAAATGTGCTTTTTAATGTAAAACAATTTATTTCAAAACACGACTATTTTATATAGTTAATATAGGTGATAAAAATAGGATTTTTATTATAAAACAATTTATTTCAAAACAAGATTATTTTATACATTTCATATTGATGTTAAAAATGGGATTTTTATTATAAAACAATTTCTCTCAAAATATGAATACCATTCAACACATGAATTTCAATTCAACGAATGAATTTCGATTCAACACATGAAGGTTTTCTATAGTTTATATAAATTGATAAAAAGGTGATTTTTATATTTAAAACACGAATACCATTCAACACATGAATTTCAATTCAACGAATGAATATCGATTCAACACATGAAGGTTTTCTATAGTTTATATAAATCGATAAAAAGGTGATTTTATATTTAAAACACGAATACCATTCAACACATGAATTTCAATTCAACGAATGAATATCGATTCAACACATGAAGGTTTTCTATAGTTTATATAAATAGAGTAAAAATGTGATTTTTTTATTGTTAAAACAATTTATTCAAAACACGAATACCGTTCAACACATTAATATGATTCAACGAATGAATTTCTATTCAACACATGAAGGTTTTCTATTCAACAGACGAATATAATTTCAACACAGGAAAATAATTCTAACACATGAATATTATTCAAAATTTCGGCAGCATAACGGCAGGGTAGTTAAAACCGGGACCGTCCCTAGTACGGCTCCTCGCTCTACCTCAGCAGTTTTTGACAATGGGGAATCATGCATCTAGTTCGCACGCAGGCGGCATGTATATTTATTTCATTTCCACAAACTAATCCTATGTGGTTTCAACCAAATATTTCTCAACCACAAACGGGTATTTTTCAACCACAATCAATCAATTTCAACTATAAACAATTCCAATCAACCATTCGCTATCAATCAATTTTTCACACCAATCACAACCAATAAATATCGTCCATGGTTTGTGGACGAGGGGCGTATATATATATATATATATATATAGTAATTCACTTCTATTTCAACACATATATAATTTTTACAACGCATATATAACTTATACATCGAACGTACAACTTATACAACGCTTATACAAGAGGTGTGCAACGCTTATATAACTCATACATCGATCATATAATTTATACATCGTCGTTTTCCATATCATTTATAAATTAGAAATCTCACTTTTCACATTTCGTATATATATACAATTCACAGTCACAACACAATCAAATAAATCGTCCATGGTCTGTGGACGTATGTGAACAGTTCAGATATACAGTTATAATATAAATAACTGTACAAGAAAATTTATAGTGAGAGAATTCTCACATCGCTTTTTACTCCTTCTAAAATTTGTCGCTAGCTCTATTTCTTCTCCAGTTGAATTTGAAATGTAGCACACGTTGCCACGATCACAACGGCTCCTGTTTCACTGGATTCCGTTGATGTATGAGAAAGATATTCTATTTTAAATGTTAATTACAAAATGGATTAACTAAATAATTAATTAATTTCTTCATTAACCTTAATTAAACTCAGTCTGTCTTCTTCCTGTTGCCACCAAAACGAGAAACCCAACCCGTTGCCCTTCTAGGGTTTAAAACCGCCACCAAACCGTTGAGCCGGACCTCCATCAACCGCCACCCCCTCGACCGGCGTTGCTTCCTCCGCCCATGCCCAGAACGGCCTCCCACTCGAACATCACCTCGCGCCAGAAAACAAGGTCGACGGCGTCAGCTTTGCGCCTCCAATCCGAGCTCCTCCGTTTTCCAATTCTGATCAAACTAGTGTGGATTCGTAGAGCAAAGAAAGCTCTACGATTTTTGCTTTGGCAGGAGGGATTAATGCGAATAAGGTTATGAGGATTTGGGGTTTGAATTGTGGAGCGATTTCGTCCATCCGTTTGAAGTGGCGGCGGCAACGTTTTTAATTGGGCTAGGGTTTGCTGAAGAAAGGGGGTTTTATAATAAATTATTATTATTATTTAATTACGTTTAATTCTAAAATGTGGGTTTCGTATCCGGTCTCCAATTCAAACCCAATGACTGTCGATCCTAGCTAAATACCCCTATTCCGAACACAATGGGATATGTTTCGTAGGCCCATTCGACTGTTTGAGATAGTTTTCCTTCAAATTAAAATATACAACATTCAATATTTGATTTGAACGTGCATTTCAATTTGCCAGGGCCACAAACTGATTCGAAAAATTCCAGAAAAATAAATCTGGCTATGTTTTGACGATACGGTCCCAACAAAACTAGTTTCGTCGAATTCTGAGACCGTTTTAAAAATGGCCCATTTCTGGTCGATCCAATTTAATAGAAATCGACCAAAACACATTTTCCTTTGCCATGCTCACATACTAGATTCAAAAATTATGAAATTTGAAACCTAGCAATAACTTCACATCCCGGATCCAACAAAAGTGGTTTCGTCGAATTCCGAGGTTGTATGCAAAATAGCCATTTTCACGGGCTATATAAATTCTATAGCGACCTTTTTGAAAATTCATTTGGCCATAACTTTTGCTTTCCGCTATGAAACTTCGATTTTTCAGATTTGTTAGAAAGGTATTCACTAACCGATTTAAATATTTTTGGTTTCACTCAAATCCGTTTTGTTTTGCACCCAGTACAGTCAGTCAAAGTTTGAATTCAAATTCTGAAACTACCGCGCCATTTCAGGCCTTGTTTATAATTGGAATTAAATATATTCCTTTTCAATTGTCGATTCAAACTCAGTTTTCATTGCTATTATTTAAAATATTTATTTTAAATATTTAAAATCCACTATTTTAGCCAAATTAAAAAATTTTAATTGGTTCAGATTTTCCGAGTCGTTACATTAACTGTCATTCAATTTGATAAGTACCCGCTTAGGTTTAAGTTTAGTCGTTCTTTACATTCTTCTAGTTTGTTCGGTTAACCAATATGTTTTCGGTATAGATTGGTTACAAAAGGTACCCGCTTGGGCTTGAGTCCGACCGTCATTTGCATCTCATAAGTAACCGCTTAGGTTTGAGATCGGCCGCCATTTGCATTCCTTTAGTTTGTTCCGTTAAACAATATGATTTGGGTATAGATTGGTTTTCAAAGGTACCCACTTAGGCTTGAGTTCGTTCGTCCTTTAAATCTCGTAAGTACTCGCTTAGTTTTGATTCCAGTCATCCTTTACATTTTTTTTTAGTTTTTTTAGTTAAGTAATATGTTTTCGGTATAGATTGGTTTTAAAAAGTATAAGCTTAGGCTTGACTCTGGCTGTCCTTTGCATTTCATAAGTACCCGCTTAGGTTTGAGTCCAGCCGTCATTTGCATTCTTTGTTCGGTTAAACAATATGTTTTGGGTATAAATTGATTTTCGAAGATACCCGCTTAGGCTTGAGTCTGACCGTCCTTTACATCTCATAAGTACCCGCTTAGGTTTGAGTCCAACCGTCCTTTACATTCTTTTAGTTTTTTCAATTAAACAATATGATTTGGGTATAGATTGGTTTTCAAAGGTACCTACTTAGGCTTGAATCTGGACGTCCTTTACATTTCGTAAGTACCCGCTTAGGTTTGAGTCCTCATTTTCATTTTTTTAGTTTTTTTTGGTTAAACAATATATTTTGGGTATAAATTGGTTTTCAAAGGTATCCGCTTAGGCTTGAGTTCGGTCATCCTTTGCATCTCATTAGTACCCAGTTAGGTTTGAGTTTGATCGACATTTGCATTCTTTTAGTTTGCTCGGTTAAACAATATGATTTGGGTATAAATTGGTTATCAAAGGTACCCGCTTAGGCTTGAGTCCGACCGTCCTTTATGTCTTGTAAGTACCCGCTTAGGTTTTAGTCAAATAGTCCTTTACATTCTTTTAGTTTGTTTGGTTAACCAATATGTTTTCGATGTAGATTAATTTTAAAGGTATCCGCTTAAGCTTGAGTCCATATGTACCTGATTAGTTGTGGTGTCCAAATGTATTTTATGTTCCAAAGGTATCGGATTAAGTTTGGCATCTAGGTATCTTTTACATCTTTCAGTTAACTCGGTTAAACAATATATATTAGGCATATATTGGTTTACATATGTACCCAATTAAGTTTGGTGTCCAAACTACAAATGCTATTTTTAATTATCATATGGTACTTTCGATATATTGTAATGCAATTAAAAATATAAATGATATTCTTGCCTATCATTCGTTCTTAAAATATTTTTAACTGTCATTCATTCATTGCAATGATAGTTGGATATAGCATTATATTTATAAATTAAACTAAAACTGTATATAGAATATGAATAATGATAGTTGAATTTAGCATTGAATATTTTAAAGTGAACTAGCATTATAATAGTTGAATATGACTATATTAGAAAAAAAAGAACAAGCATGTATACAGCATTATATTATAAAAATGAATAGAGCATGATGTATAACATGCTAAATAATGGTTGAATGTAGCACAATATTAAAAAAATGAACTAACATGTATAAAAATATAATAAATGATAGTTGAATTTAACATTGTATTTTTTTAATTGAACTAGCATGTGTAGAATATGTTACATGATAGTTAAATATAGCATTATATTTTTTAAAGTGAATTACATGTATAAAATATGAAAAATGATAGTTGTATATAACATTATATTCGTAAAGTGAATTAGCATGTGTAAAATATGATAAATGATAGTTGAATTTAGCATTGTATTTTTTAAAATGAAATAGCATATGTACAATATGATAAATGATAGTTTAATATTGCATTGTATTTTAAAGTGAGCTACCATATATAAAACATAATAAATGATAGTTGAATTTATCATTTGAATTTTTGAAGTTAGTTAGCACGTGTAGAGTTTGCAAAATAATGCTTGAATATAGCATTGTATTAGTAAAATCAGCTAGCATGTATATAATACAATAAATGTAGTTGAATTAGCATTGTATTTTTTTAAGTGGACTAGAATGTGTAAAATATTTTAAATAATAGTTGTATATAGCATTTGTATTTTTTGTCAATTACAAGATCATGTGTTGCAAACGAAGAATGTTAAATGAATATAGCATTATAATTGTTTGAAATATTGCAACATGCATTGTATATGAAGAGTGATAGATGCAAACACCATATCGGATTTTGAATTACAAATGCATGCATTTCATATGAAAAATGATAACTGATTATATTATTTTAATTTTTTACATAAATAGTATGCGTTGCATACATAGAATGATATCTGAATATTGCATTTGAAATTTTTAGAATACATTAGGATGCACTGCATAAGCAGAATACAAAATGATAGGAGAATATAGCATAACATTTTTTAAAACAAAAAAATCAACAGTTACAGTGCGTTGAAGGACCTGAACGGCGGCAGTTAGGGTACGTGGACGGCGATGATAGATGTGAGTTGGACGGTGGCAGCAGCTGAGGCACGTGGACGGCAACGTCGACTTGAATCAGATAGGGAATGAGGTAGGCAATGAAAGTGGGGTGAGGGTTAAGGCAGTGGCTTGGGGAGGCGGCGACGGGTTGGAAGGCGGCAGCTAGGCTTGAGGCGGCGGTGGCAGCTACTATGGCGACGGCGACTACGAAGGTGTAACAACCCAGAATTTCTAAACCATTTTAAAAATTTTATTTTAGATATTCTAATGGATTTTGAATATTTAAAATAATTTATTTTAAATAATAACAATTAAAAATTTATTTTAATTGAAGTAAGAACATAAAATTTTATTTTAATTATAAATAGGGTTTGATATGGCGTGATAGTTTGAAAATTCGATTTCAAATTTCAAATGAATGTACAGGATTCAAAATAAATTGGATTTCAGTAAAACACGAAATATTTGAATCTGTTTAATTATATCTTTCTAACGAATGTGAAAAATCCAGATTTCATAACGAGAATTGAAAGTTATGTCCAGTTTAAAATTCAGAATAGTCGCTACGGAATTTAATATAATAAATGGCCCTTAAAAATAGCCATTTTACATACGACCTCCGTTTTCGATGAAACTACTTTTGTTGGATCCGGAATGTCAAATTATTGCTAGATTCTAACTTTCATAATTTTTGGAATTAATATGTGAGCGTAGCAAAAGAAAATGTGTTTTGTCAATTTTAGTCAAATTTGATCGACTAGAAAATGGCCATTTTTCAAACGGTCTTCAAATTCGACGAAATTAGTTTTGTTAGAACCGTATCATCAAAACATAACCAGAAATAATTTTTCTATTATTTTTAGAGTCAGTATGTGGCCCCGGTAAATTAAAATGTACGTTTGAATTCAGTATATACTGATTTATATTTTAATTTTGATAAAAACTAAGCGAAAAAGTCGAATTGGATTACGAAACATATCCCATTGTGTGCGGAATGTAGGTAATTAGCTAAGAACAATAGTTGTTGGGTTTGATTTGGAGTTCGGGCGCAACGGTACCAATTATTGAATTAAATATTAGTTTATATATTAGTATATATATATATGTGTGTGTGTGTGTATAAAACGTGGAAATCAAACCCTAGCTCATTAGAAACATGGAGCTGCCGTCATTGCCATTTCAGTGGCCAGAATGCTCCACTTTTATTCCCCAGAATCTCATCATCCGTGCAACAAATCTAGAAATCTCCACAATGAAAATTCAAAAGCTTCGTGAGCTCTACACGATCAACGGACCAGATAGATTTTTCCTTCGTATTTTGATCAAAATCGTGGCAGATTGTCCTTCGTTCGAGCATCGATTCGTGGCTGGAGGGTGGACCGAATGACGAGCAACTCACGGCGATGGTAGAGTAGTTGTAGGGGATGTCGTGGCACTTTTAGATCGTTGTCTTGGGGTGTGGAGATGTGTGCGATTTTGGGTCAAAAGAGTTTGCATTGGGTTCAGATTTCATGGCCTAGGAATGACGATGGAAGGAGGAAACAGTGGCCTTGGGATCTAAGAATAAACGGTTGATTGGAGATTGGTTAAGTAATATAATTAAAAATGATTAAAGAATTTGTTTATAAATCAAATAAAATTGTACTAACTTTAAACTATTATATCTTTGCCAAATGTTATCAGAATTTCGCAAAACGAAGTGCATTTGAACCGAAAAATCAAGCACTACACAATGGAACTGACTGGAACAGAGAACAGTGGTGATAATATTAAAAAGGTAATCTTTTTTTTATTTTTTTAATTTAAATAAAGACATAGTTATTTTCAAAAATGATAAAAATATAAAAGCATAGTTATTTTCAGAAATTTTGAAAATATAAAGCATTGTCTTAAAAATAAAAATGTCTTCGTTTTAAAAATAAAAATGTCTTTGTTTTAGAAATAAAAATGTCTTTGTCTTAAAAAAATAAAATAAAAATGTCATTGTTTTAAAAATGAAAATACCATTGTTTTAAAAATGAAAATTGCATGGTTTTAAAATATAAAAATATGATTTATATATATATATAATAGCGTTATAAAAATATGATTTTTAATTTATATAATTATAATTAAAAATGTGATTTTTAATTTATATAACGATGGTATAAAAATACGATTTTTTTAAATATATATAGAATTGTTTTTAAAATATAAATAGCATTGCTTTAAAATAAAATAGCGTTGTAAATAAAAATATAATTTTTATAAAATAGCATTATAAATAAAAATATGATTTTGTTAAAATAACTTTAATCAAGATATGATAAAATAGAAATAACATAGATTTTTAAAATAGAAAGAGAATTGTGTAGTACCATTGAAATTGAAATGTGATTTTTATATAGTAAAAATGGATTTTTTTTAGGAAAAGCATATAATAAAAATGAAATTTTCATATATGAAAAACATTGTTTTTAGAAATGAATTTTTATGCAAAAAGCATTATTTTTGAAATGTGATTTTATTTAATATATATAGCGTTGATCAAAAATGTATTTTTTTAAAATGTAAACATCATATTAAAAATGTGATTTTTAATATAAACTGTGTGAAACAGATTACGTTGGAATCACAGTGAAGAACACAACGCACTAGAGGAAATCCAAACTACTTAGAAATTCAAAAATAAAACTGACGGAGTGGAAACCAAAGGTGAGAACTCTTTCTCACTCAATTTATATTACAGTTAATTATATACTAAGATGCAGACGGTGCTTAGTAGCACCTGACACCATTTATTGTACAAACCATGATTGTTTGTATGGATTGATTTGACTGTATTGTGTGTTGATTGTGATGCTGAAATGTTAAGTATTAAAAATAATTTAATATTATTTTATGGTAATTGAAATTAAATTATAAATATTCATTTATAATTTTAAACAGTGAAAATTGGTTAACTAGAAAAATAATTCAAATTGAAATAGAACTAGTTAAATTTATTAATCAATAATTATTTTAAATAAATTGTTGTTGTTTGAAACCCCACATGGGTATTGGGATGATATTTGACACACTAGTCCCAATATTTAGTTGAATGTCAATCGATGGATTGACAGTCTGTGATGAGCGTTATTTATTTATTTTAATGATCACACAGTTGTAAATTTCACTCTGGATGTGAATGGATTGTTTAATGATTATTTATCATTATTGTTGAATACATGTGATGTATGAAATCCATATAACTGAAATTATATGGTAATTGATTTAGTCGCATTACGATTCAGAAGTAAAGAACATTTTCAAATAAAGAATATTTTTAAACAAAGAATCTTTTAAAATAAAGAATATTTTAAAATAACGAATATTTTAAAGTAATATTCAGTGAAGAATAAAATAATGATTTTGATGTCCGATTTTAGATGGACACAAAAATATTGAAATGTGAAGCCGAGTCAAGTAGCAAACGCCATTTTAACCCGAACGGGTTTATTGATCGGTTTCATTCATTTTATAATTAATATAAAAAAAGAAGTGATTTCAAAATCTAATATTTTGAAAATATTATCATTTTAATATGATAAAAATATACAATATTCAAATTTGATTTAAAATTGAAAATGAAGTTGGAATCGTTTTAAAACGAATATATAAACGATTTATAAAATATGTTTTAAATGGAAATCGATGAAATATAATATATATATATATTATATATATATATATTTAAGCGACTGTTCGCGAATTTCGACCATTAACTTCAAAATGATGTAACAGGAGATCCGACCGTCGGATTCTCCTAAAACCAGAACCTTTGGGTTCATATCAAAAAGTGCTTTTCAATGAATATAAGAGATTTAAAATCTAACGGTTGGATTTGGAAGTATGTCCAAATTAAATTTGGAAAAGGTCGTTATAGATGTAGTTTAGTGGCCGTTATTGGAAACCGACTGTAACACCCCGTATAATTTTATAAGATTAAAATTCACAAATTAAAGTATACTTAATTTTTAGAAGAATAATTAAGTGAAATAGGTTGCGCTTTTATGTTCGTTTCAAAATTTTGGGTCAAGATAGACATTTGGTTTGCACAAAACGGATACCTTATGAAGATGTTATAAAGCCTTGAAGTTTGTATGCATATGAGAAATATATATATATATATATATATATATATAAAATAAATAAACATGCAAAAAAGTTCAAAACAGCGAATCGGGAGGGGGAATAACCGAACCGGCCCATTTTTAAGGTCGACCCAAGCTCTGCTGGGTCGACTAGGGGTTGACTCAGGGCGTTTGGCTGTCAACCCATGGGCCGATTCGCTCTAAGGCAGATATGGCATCTGATTGGTTCTCATGGTTCAGGGTTAATCTAATGGTCCTAAAACACTCTCTACAACTATATAAGGACCCTAAACCTAAACCCTAATTCATTAACAAAGAGGAATGGTGCCTCTAAAACCTAAAGTGACCTAGCCTCCACCCTAATCAATCAATTCAAAAGAGAAGATAAAGATAAAAAATCAATGCCTACATCAACGGAAAGCTAAATCAACTCTAGAAAATCAGATCCCAGAATCGTTCTTCTCTTTCTTAAACCACGATTTGTGCGTACAGTTATTTTCAGATATGAAATTTAATTATGATCTTGACATGGGTATAAATCTGAATTGGAGATCTATCTTATTCTTGTTTATCAGATCTGTTTTTCTGTGTAGATCCATCTTGTTCTTTGTTTATCAGATCTGTTTTTCTGTATAGATCTATCTTATTGTAACTATTCTGTATCTCTTCCTTCCTTCTGTTTTATAGCCAGGCTACTACGAGCCTGAGCCAAATCTCATAAGAGATTGACAAGCGAACGCTAAATTTGGGAAAAATATTGAATGATGCTCAATTGGACATAAATGATTTATGACTAAATTGAGAACACAACATAAGTTGTAATTTAAGATCTAGATCTAGGCAAACTATATATGACGGTTTATGATTTGGAAGAAGGAGAATTAATGTATGACAACATATGACTTGTAATTTGGGGACATAATACATGTTATAATTCAAGATCTGATTTTGAGGACATAATACATGTTGTAATCTAAGAGCTAGATTTGGGGCATATTTTATATGACGATCTATGACTTGGAAGAAAAAGGATATGTGACTTAGGCCTGACGTATACTAAAATAGGGATAACTATTAATGTGAATACGCCTAATTTGGATTTTTGGATATTTGACATACGCGGTAATCAACGACTATAAATTGGCATAATTCATATTGTATATCATGGTTTTGGGCTTTTAGAGAATATTCTGTATTGTGGAAAATCCAACTAAATTTGGGCATATGTTATGTTGAGAATTATGACCATAATTTGGGCACGTAAAATGAGGCTTAATTTATGATTAGGCAAGATATGTTAATAGAATTTTAGGATATGTTTAACGATTAAATTGCCTAAACTACTAGATCTGTTGGAATTGAATACTGTGATTTGGTTATGTAATCTGTAGGCTCGATCTAAAATTGAGCAAAACATGTTAGTGGAACTTTGAATAATCTGCTGTAACTTGTAAAGAAAATTTGTTGAATTGGCATAATTAATCTGATATTGGCATAATCTGTGAATGAAAACTTTAGCTACAAATAAGAATGTTGAGACACGAGGTTAGACTCAGTTTGCGGTGGAAGCCTGCCCGGACCCAACCGTCTTAACCAGCAACCACAAACTGTCAGTCTAATGTGAGAGGTCGTAGGCATAAGGATGCTTAGACACAAGGTTAGGTCTGGCTCGTGGCAGAAGTCTGCCCGGAACATCCCGGCACATCCAGTGGCCACAAGCTACCGACCTATTGTGAGAGGTCTGTGAATTAATATTTAATTAATGCAAATCTAGGATAAATATATTGCCTAAAACCTGTTGGGTGGATAGGGTTAAAACAACTGGACTGATGAATCTAATAAACCCATTTCATGAATCCGTAGGCCCAATACAAAGTTAGGTAAAACAATCTGTAAGTCTGTTAATCTGTATATCTGATCCGTTAGTCTGAGAACTTGTAAATTTGTACATCAAATCCGGTAGTCTGAAAACCTATTAACTTGTATGTCTGATCTGAAAACTAGTTAATCTGAACTTTGTACATTTGAAATCTGTAAACAAGTTAATCTGAAATCTGTTAGTCTGGGGACACAAGGTTAGGAGGGATAATTACTTGTGTCATCTGTTGTTTGGGACCCATATTAGTCAGTAACCCTTTCTGGTATCAAAACTATGACCCAACACTAAGAGGGGTCTGGGCACGCTTACTGAACTAATTGTAAGAGGTTCACTCTAATAATGGTGAGGGGTGTTGATGGCGCATTCCAACCGGGTCATGTCCGTGCATGGATCCGGTTTGCTCTGAGGATGTAAGACCCCGTGACATCTGCAAATAGATCTATGTCTATAGGTTGCCACTTTAGGGAGTGATACACCCTTTCTGTAGGGCCGGCATAGGGTATTTATGTATTAGGGAGCTGATCACTTGGGGTAGAATTTAGGGTACACTTAGTTCTGTCTGTTTCTGTTGGGGTACCGTCTATTTCTGTTGGGGTGGTAACACCTATCTGTTTCTGTGTGGTACCGTCTTTTGGGGTGGTAAAGGCCCATTACTAGTGTAAACCTAACTCTAGTATTCTATTTCTGTAGGGATTATTCTGTTTCTGTCTCTGATTTCATTCCTGATTCTGTTTCTGAACGTCTGTGTCTGTTAGGGTGGTAAAGACCCATTTCTAGCATCGTGTTTCTGAAGAGATCATTCTGTTTTCTGTTTAGACAATAGGACAACACCTAATTCTATTATACTAGTGCAGAGAAGTGAAACCTAAGTAAGGAGCTTAGCTTAGCCTATATCATTCTGCTTCTTCTGTTAACCTGCTACTCCTGTTACGGCTATCTCTCATCCAGTTTTATTTACATGTCATGATATTGTTATCTATTTATATGCTGAAAGTCACTGGACTCACTAGACGTATGTCTGACCTAGTTTGTTTCGCCTCTTTTCATCCGTCCCCCCCCCAGGTACTCAGGTTGGGAACGTAGGAGCTTGATTTAGATTTCTCTCTACTTGAAGTGCTAGAAGTGCTTGAAGTATTGCTTGGCTTTGATTCTATTATGGCATTTTCTGTTGGGGATTATGGCTTTAAAATTACGTACTCTGAAGGCTTCTGTACAAGACTGATATTTATGTACTTGAATTCCGATATTGTGGTTTTGAAAGATGTAACCAAACTTACTTCTGTTTCTGCTATAATAAAGTTATAAATTTTTCAAATACTACTTTATGTATCTGTCTTGTAGTATTCTGTTCTGTTTACTTATAATGCTTCATGGAAGTTAATGCATTCCCTTTGTGAGTGACATTAATGGACATGGGGTGTTACACCGACTGTACGGGCCTTGATAAAATTATTGAAAATATGGGAAAATTATGTAAAATCATAATAAGTGATTTAGAAAGATTTTGGATGAAAAATTCCATATTTGAAAAGATTAAAATATATTTTATTGAAATGAACTAGTTATTAACTAGAATAATAATCCAATGTATTTTAGTAAAAGAATTGGATTTCGGATTTGTCATGAATGGTGTCTTAAATAACACTGTTCTTAAACCCAATTGAGAAAAGAATAAATCATTTAATTAAGATTTAGTGAAGTTTTCCAATTAATTAATATTTAATTGGAATTGAATAAAAGAATTGGATTTTAGATTTGTCATGAATAATGTCTTAAATAACACTGTTCTTAAACCCAGTAGAGAAAAAAATAAATCTTTTAACTAAGATTTAGTGAAGTTTTCCAATTAATTAATATCAAATTGGAATTGGATAAAAGAACTGAATTTTGGTTTTGTCATGAATGGTGTCTTAAATAACACTATTCTATTTAAATAACACTGTTCTTAAACCCAGTTGAGAAAAGAATAAATCTTTTAATTAAGTTTTAGTGAAGTTTTCCAATTAATTAATATTAAATTGGAATTGAATAAAAGAATTGGATTCTGGGTTTTTCATGAATGGTGTCTTTAATAACACTGTTCTTAAACCCCATATGAAAAGAATAAATCTTTTAATTAAGATTATTAGAGTTTCCAATTATATTTAGTAATTAGAATAAAATGAAATGTGAATTGGGTTTATTGTGATTGACATTTGTTCTTTAACCCAATTAACAGTGAAAACATAATTTGGAATTTATAAATCTTTTAATAAGATTTAAATGGAAATTTTCCATAGTAAAGTTTTCCTAATTAATATATTAAATTGGAATTGAATGGAATTCGATTTGGTAATAATTGAGATGAGCTTCTGTGAATGAAGACCACTACTATTTATGGAATTTAAAAGGCTTTGCCGGTATAACATTTATATTATTAGTCTAACACGAGAATTTATATCGATTGTGTACTGTTATGATTTCCGTGTAGATTCCATTTTGATGGAAGAAGAATTTGAGGTTTATCGTGAACTGTGTTTTAAATGACATCAGTTCTTTAACCCAGCTAAAGATAAGATTAATATCTTACCTTTGAACAATCATCAAGTAATGATTTTTGAGATTAAAATTGAATTAGATTTTTAATGAATCTTTAATTAGATTGAAATGAGAATGTGATAATTTAAATTATCAAATTCGAGAAATGATCGAGAATGGAGTACCACCAGTTTTACTCTAGGCGATAGTTAAATCTTTAATTAGATTTGAACATGAAATGGTAATTAATTTTACCGATAACACCGTGGTGTTAGATATGGAGTATTACCAGTTTTGCTCCATGGGATGAATAGATTGGGATAATAAATAATAAATGATTACTTCGGTAAGGTTCATTAATCCCGACTAGTTTTATAAACCTAAATTTGGTTTGTTAAAAGATAAAATAATTTTTTTGAAATTGAGATCCAAAGGAAGATTAAAGAATAAATTTAAATGAATTTATCTTTGATAAATTTAATGGGATCCTTTCCCTAAAAATGTGAATATTGGAATAAAAGAATATTCTGAATTGGAATGAGGCTTATGATGTGTTTTTATAGCAATCGATTATTGATTATAAAATACGCGGGTTATTCAGAAAGACCGGGTTTAACCCATTCTGAATAACTACTACAATGACTAAAAGTCGACAATGAAGACGGTGGTTGAGTACCGTAGATCTTCACATCGTTTGGGTGATTAATGATGTCTTGATTGGGTTGTTCACTCAAGACGAGGTAATAAGTAGTGATCGTACAGACGTACTTGGAGATTGATGGATATGCGAGGACCTCTCTCCTGTATTGGACATATGGGATGAGGAATAAGGTACCTCCGGTTTCATTTAGATCCATAACGGACTTGTAAATGGATGTGTGTCTGACATTGGATTTCATTCTGTATAAATTGATTTCTATTAAATATATATCTGTTTGGTGGCGGAGAATTTATTCTCTTGCTTAACACCCTTCTCTGAGACGTACGAGCTTAGAGGTTATATATTGATAGACATCAATTGTATGGCATGAATTATCAATGTGGCATGCCAAGATGCAAATGATCAAGGTTTTGTTGGTTGATGATCAAAGCACTGCTTTAAGTAGCATAGCTTTGTGTATAGCGTTAATTTGCCAGCCTCACACCCTGGTATGAACCAGAAACAGGAGAGGACACCAACGAGGGAATGCATTTCTTTCTAGCTAGAAGTGTTGTCATGGTATGGAGCCCAGACAATTTTACTTATGTGGTTGTTGGAAAGTGAGTTACCTCTAATATTGAATCCCTAGTGGCTCAGATTTTAAGCCCCATAGGGCAGGGAAACATATTGTTCAGGAATGGCCAATCCAATAAAGTATTTTGGACCGGCCCTGGCGCTCCAAGGTGCAGTTACGGCTGTATCCTGAGACATGGTAGGCTAGATTGTCTCAAATCGGTAAGGACGATCCCTTGCCTCGGTTCATAGATGGAATTCCAACTTCCAATACGACATTGTGCGGTTTTAATTGTAAAACTAGTACGGCGACATGATATATGGTACTCATGCCATCGATGATTGATACATTTATATTTGAAGTTGTTTTTAAACACTATGCACTTGTAATATCTAAATAATTTGTTTTATTTGATTCAAGCATATTTTGGCTATTATAAGGGAAAACTCTATCCTCCAGCTTGCGATACATTGTATGTGGGACCTGAGTCTTATAATAGCTTCATTTTTCCAAAAGCATTGCGTTGTTTTATTTTAAACTAAGGTTCATGTGGAGTAAACCCGTTCCGTGTTATACGGCGTGGTCCCATGATTTCCCCAACCTTTAAAGTAAAAAAAATTAATAATTGTTTTAGTTCTCACACCAGTCCCATGACTAACCTGGAGTTTATTGTTTTAACCTAAACTCTGGGTGCCCCTATTTTCCACACGGGCAACTACTAGTTTTGGTTTTGTAGATATTATATTCACAGGATCCTGATTTACAACTGAAGTGATATTAGGAAAGCTCTTTATCCGTGTATTTCTTCCAGTTGTATTGTGAAGGCCCACCCCGCACCAGCCGACATTTCCCATGAAAGTACGCTGTGCCGATGTCCAACCAGCACAGGATGGTCGCCAAAGAAAGGGAAAAGAAGAGAACTTACTGGTGAACTAACAAGGAACCTGTAGAATGTCTCACAACGCAAGGAATAAAATATAATAATAACATACTTGACGTAAAACATGTGAGACAGTGCATAAGCTGAAAAGTAAACATCATAACATCGGAAAATCCAAATACAGCTTATGTTCCACATCATTATTATTACAACTTTTGAAACTATCTCTAAAGCAAAAGAAAGGAAAGGTACACTACTAATGCCCAAAGTAGTGACCAGCAGCGACACAGGGAGAATATCTCTATATATCATACGTGGGAGCCTCCTGCTCGTCTCCGGTACAACTACCCTTGCATCGTCACCTGACCTTTCTCTAGTCTGCCCGTTTAAGAGCACCCAGAGTAATAAGAAGAGACATAAAACTCTGGGTCAGACAAAAGTCTGGTATGAGCGATAAGCATCAAAACAGAACAATAACAGGTATACTAAACCATACCTGAACCTGGACCTGCAACCAAAGAGTTAGCACAATATACCGCTCAATACTCTAAGGTGCCACTAACATATGTGTAAAGAATACGGGGGGTGGGGTGTGCATGTCATAGTGAAAGCAAACAATCAAACATAGCAACCATCCTCACATCTCTCACTCAGTGCGTAAAGCATACGACATCCACCACTTTGGTCACCCTATTCCTTGCTATGATCACTTTTCCCAATGGAGTCATGATGACGCCACTGCACTGATCCATAGCCACTAGTCTTTGCTATGTCCACTCTGCCCCATGAAGTCGCAACAACTCCACTGCACTGGCTCATAGCCATGCTATGATCACTCTGCCCCCATGGAGTAGTAACCACCCCACTGCACTGATACGTGCCTAACATCCGTCTTGGTGGTGAATCAAAGCTATAGACGTCGATAACCCCTTAGCACACGTCCCGCAGCAAAGTCCAATCACGAATTTAACTCGTTGATTCCCAACTGGATCCTGAGTACAAACTTCCCACTTGGACTACCTTTGCATCTCGGGTTTTGGTCTTCTACGGATCGGTTCGGATATGCACCTCTTCACTATGCTTCGGATCGTGCTCCTCGAAGTAGTACTATCTATGATCATCCACATCGGGTTAGGTCGGATTTATCCATCCAAATCGGTTCGGTTCGGATCGCGATCGGTTCATGATGGGTTGCAGATCGAGTCGGGTCTTCATCACCAGTTCGAGCTCGATTCCTGAACGGATCGGGGTCTCCAAGCGATTCGGGTCGGATAGCTCTCTAGATGAGCGGGTCAAATCGGAGCTTCAAATGCAAGGGATTGGTTCGGTGCCACCATCCACGAGCGGTTCGGATCGGGTAGTGCTCCACGATCGGGTCGGGTCGGAGCTTCATGGTGCTCCACGGTTCGGTTCGTGCTCCCCTCCTCCGATTCGATCTGATCCGGTTCGACTAATTTACTACACTTCTTTCCAGCGACTGTTTTATGCCATTCGACGGCGTTTTCGACCAATCTAACTTTTCTAATCAATCACAAAACATACCATACAGTCATAGCAAATATAGAATCGACCACTAACATCAAAACGACAATATAATAGGTTAAAACGGATCAAACATAGCCAAAATCTCATATTGTCCCTTAAGCATGTTTAAACAAAACTAATGATAGGATTAGTAAAACTTAACCAAATTTTCTAACAGAGGACTAAAACAATATTTTGAAATTTATCAATATTTTTCCAGATTTTTAACATGTATAAATTCGCTAATTATCACTAATTACCCTTAATTAACCATAATTAGTGAGGAACTATGCAAATCACTCACCTTAGCCACGAATAAATTACCAAATCTGAAATTATTCTTTGTTTGGTGTTGTTCCCAAGGCTATACAGCGGTTCTACCTCGATTCTTGTGCTAATCCGCTTTAATTTGATATAGATTTGGCTTAATTAGCGATTAGAAGGTGATATGGAGTGTTTTAGCAAGTGGAGGCCAGGCTAAACTTGAAGGAACAAAAAGTGGCGACTGGAAAATGATAGAAACTGAATTTCCTAAACCTATCAGCCTTCCCATAACCCTAATCCCGAAATAGGTTATGGGCCCACTCACTAATCACCCAAATTAGGCCCAGTTAAGTTGTTTTTCACCATCTGAAACTTGTTTCAGCCATATCTCCCAAAAGGTGAGTCCGTTTGGCAAATGTGACACATTATGGAGAGGTAAACCATCATCCGAATCTAATGGAAGTGGTTTCAGGTCAAAACTCCTTTCCAATCAAAAGTTATGGCCGAAACAAGATCAGTTAGGGGAAAAAAGGTCATTTAAAAATCGGCAAAAATCATGAACATGGGAAACGACCCCAATAGTCGTCTCCCAAAGTTACATGACCATACGACTTCGCATGTGAAAGAAATAAATATTCTACGATCCTTCGATGCGTAGAATGCGGGTCATTACAATCTCCCCCCTAGGAAATTTCGTACATTCTCCCCCCTTAGGAAATTTCGTCCCCGAAATTCCTTAACCCAAAACATACAAAGTATCCCGCATGCCTACCAGCCATATACAACAATCAAACATGCAAAACAAACCTATCCTAGCATGCGGAAAGACTAAATCAAAATGGAATACGTCTTCCTAATGCTCTCCTCTGTCTCCCAAGTACAGTCATTCTCATTCTCGCCCCATTGAACTTTAACTAATTTCACTGCCTTCCTTCGAAGTTGCTTCGTATCGTTCCCAACAATACACATAGGCTTGCAGTTCCCAACCGCCTCGGGTTTAACCTCGATATCATCCAACTGATCAGGTGAAATAGTCGCATCAGGATCATGCACGAATTTCCTTAACTGGGAAACATGAAATACGTTATGAACTCCTGCCATCTTCTCTGGTAATTCAACTTTATATGCCAAATTCCCATTTTGCTCAAGAACTGGGAATGGACCAACAAATCTTGGTGTTTACTTGCCTTTCCTGCCAAATCAAATCATGCTTTTTAACGAAGATATCTTGACAAACACCAAGTCGCCAATGGAGAACTTTAATTCTCTTCTCCTCTTATCAGCATAACTCTTCTGCCTATCTTGGGCAGCCTTCATTCGCTGTTGGATAATCTTAATCTTAGCTGAAGTTTCTCTTATCACATCTGGTCCAAGCACAAACTTCTCACCAGTTTCTAACCAACATGATGGTGAGTCACATGGTCTTCCATACAAAGCTTCAAATGGAGCCATAACATTACTTGATTGATAACTATTATTATATGTAAACTCTACTAGATGAAAATGGTCATCCCATGATCCACCAATGTCCAATATGCAAGCTCTCAAGAGATCTTCTAACACTCGATTCACCTTCTCTGTCTGACCGTCGGTTTGAGGATGATACGCGGTACTGAGATGTAATTCTGATCCTAATGCCTCTTGTAAGCTTTTCCAAAATCCACTAGTAAACAACTGGTCTCGGTCACTCACAATGCTTTTAGGTACTCCATGAAATCTCACTACCTATTTCATGTATAGCTCAGCTAACTTAGATGTCGTTCTATTCGACTAGACGGGTATAAATCTTGCACTCTTGGTCAATCGGTCCACCATCACCCAAATGCTATCATGGCCTGATCTAGTCCTTGGTAACCCATCAATGAAATCCATTGAGACTTGTTCCCATTTCCATTCTGGAATTTCTAATGGTTGCAACAAGCCACTGGGCTTCTTTTGCTCAGCTTTAACTAGCTGGCAATTCATGCATTTGGATATAAACTTCCCAACGTCTCTTTTCATCCCTTCCTAGTAGTAGGTCTGCTTCATGTCTTGATACATCTTGTTACCACCGGGATGTATAGTTAGTTTTGAGTGATGACATTCTCTAAGTACTTCATCCCTCAATCCATTGACATTGGGCACAACAAGTCTTCCATTCTTTCTAAGCCATCCATTTCGATTAAGCCCATACTTTTTCATCTCCTCATCGATACCCATTTCTAACTTGGAGATGATTCCCAATAGGTTAGGATGGTCCCTCTGACTGGAACCAATCCGCTCAATCAAAGTGGGTCTTGTCATCAAACTCGCTAACATTTCTGGATCCAATTCGCACTTTGGTCTGAAATCATACCCGGCGATCTACTCTAGTTACTTCCATTCTAGAAACATAGCCTTAAACTGGCATGTCTTCTACCCAATGCATCAGCCACCGCATTGCCCTTTCCTGGTGTGTATGCGATGTCAAAATCATAGGAAGCCAAGAACTCTAACCACCTTTGCTGTCGAAGATTTAGATCTTTCTGAGAGAAAATATACTTTAACGATTTATGATCGGTAAACAGCTCGACTCTTTCTCCCAAGAGATAATGTCTCCACATCTTCAATGCGAACACTACTAATTCCAAATCATGGGTAGGGTATCTTCTCTCGTGTGGTTTCAATTGCCAACTTGCATAAGCTACAACCCTACCTCCTTGCATCAGTACAACACCTAGTCCGATACCACATGCATCTGTATATACTGTCATCTCTTCATTCCCCTTAGGAATGACTAACACTGGTGCACATGTCAACTTTTCTTTTAGACTCTTGAATGCATTCTCGCACTTTTCGTCCCAGACGAAAGCTTGATTTTTCTTAGTCAACTGAGTTAACGGTGCTGCTATCTTGGAGAAGTCTTGGATAAACTTGCGATAATATCCGGCTAATCCGAAGAAACTTCTTATGTCCATTGCATTCTTGGGCGTAGACCAATCTTGTACCGTAGCCACCTTCGCAGGATCCATGACAATACCATTCTCTAAAACGACATGGCCCAAGAATCTCACTTCCCTCCTCCAGAAGTGACACTTAGAAAACTTTGCTTTCAATTGGTGTTTTCTCAACACCTCCATCACTATCCTCAAGTGTTCCTTGTGTTCTTCCTCTGTCCTCGAATAAACAAGTATATCGTCCACGAACACAAGAACAAACTTATTCAACTGATCTCTGAATACCGTATTCATAAGATCCACAAAATATGTTGGTGCATTGGTCAACCCAAATGGCATGACCAGCCACTCATATAATCCGGACGGTGTCTGAAAGGCCATTTTAGCTATACTCTCAGCTTCCACTCTAAGCTGATGAAAACCTGTCGTGAGATCAAACTGGGAGAATACTCTTGCGCCATTCAACTGATCAAACAAATCATCTATCTACGGTATAGGATACTTATTCTTCCTTGTCACCTTATTCAACTCGGGGTAGTCTACACACAATCGAAGGGAACCATCTGCCTTGGTAGCAAACACAACCAGTGCTCCCCACTCAGAAACACTTCTTCTGGTAAATCTCTTCTTCAAAAGATTGCTCACTTGCATCCCGAGCTCTCGCTTCTCCCTTGGCGCCATACGACGAAGTGGCATCACTATAGGTCTGGCATCTTTCAGTAAGTCAATACGGAACTCAATCTCTCGGTGTGGTGGAAGTCCGGTCACTTCCTCGAAGACGTCCGGATACTAGCCAGCCACGGGCACATCTGACAACTCATCATGCGGGATGTCGAGGGAATTTAGAAAACTAGCCATTACCCCATCATTAGGTAGACCACCAAACACTACCCGACGCCCATCATTCGCTCTAACTGTCACCAAAAAGCCCTCATAGTCTACCACCACCCCGTATCTTTGGAGCCAATCGACTTCCAACATAATGCCAAACCCAGTAAAGCCCAAAACAAAGCAATCACAAACATATATCCATGACTCGATAAGACCACATTACGACAAATCATACTAAGGCTAGTCGAACCACCAATCGGGTTCGTCACTATTAAAGGTCTATCGACAATCTCGGGCTCCAATCCCAACCTATCTACTAGGTCACTAGATATGAAGGAACTGGAAGCTCTGGTATCAAACAATACTCTAACTGGAACATTATAAATGGAAAGCATACCTTGGACAATGACATTCTTTCCTTTTCTCCGCCGCAGTTGGGGCATTCGACGAAGAAGGAACAGCATTGATAGCATATGCTTTCACAATCTGCTTTTTTTTAGGGGGTTGCTTGGCACTTATCCTTGTGATGTCCCACTTGGACACAGTTGAAGCACTTCCTATCTATTGGCTTGGCCCGACATTCTTTGGCATAATGACCCTTCTTACCACAACTAAAGTGCTCAACATCTTTCTTACTCTTTTTCTTCTGACTATCCTTGGTCTGATTCTGCTTTCTCTTATTCTGAGAACCATTCTTTCCTCCACTGCTTACTTGTGGCTTTGGCTCTTCCGTAGATGCAACCTCGGTCTTTGACTTGGGGTGTAGACTCTCTGACCTCAATGCTTTCACCACGATCGATTCAAATGTCTCATCGATGTGGTTAATAAGCCTTTCCCCCAAGTACTGATCTAAGCCTATTATGAACTTCTCGTTCTTCTTCTCAGGAGTGTCGATAAGGGATAATCCATACTTTGATAAAGTCTCGAACTCAGCAATGTACTCCGAGACTGCCCTACTATTCTGCTTGAGCTCCAAGAATTTCCTAAACAACTCTGATCTCTGGGAAGCCGGGATAAAATTTTCACTGAGTCGAGCCTTAAACTGATCCCACGTAACTTGATCCTCTGGGGTAGCTGCCTTAATACCATTCCACCAATTCATCGTCCGTCCTTGTAGTTGATGTGACGCTAGCTTTCTCTTCATCGCATACTCGATACCTAAGTCTTCAAAAATACGCTCACAGCTATCCAACCAATCCTGAACATCCATGGCCTATTCCATTTCGTGGAACGGCTATCCACCAAGACTAGTGTTATCCTTGCATAGCTTAGCGAAATCGGCTCTAGGCGCCTGCACCGCTGCACCACCACCACTAGCAGTATTAGGGACTGCCCTCTCAACGTCCCTAAGCATCTCTCTCATGAAGTCAGTAAACATAGCCCTCATGTCAGAAGCATTCCCATTGTTGGCTCCTCTACCAGAACCCCTCGTATATCGGCTCATCGTTCAATCTGTAAATAGAAACGATTAACCATCCTCTTTGTGGTGTCAGTGCAGTGCGACTTCATCCTTAGTTGTACTAATAGTATATATATATAGCTTTTGAAAACCAAAATAATCACAAATACACGCTCTCATATACGCATTATCTCTCTCTGGTGTCTTTGCCTAGGTTAACTACGCAACCTAGAGCTCTGATACCAAATGTGATGGTCTACCCCGCACCAGCCGACATTTCCCATGAAAGTGCACTGTGCAGATGTAATAACCCGGAAAATCTGAACCAGTTTAAAAAATTTATTTTGGCAATTTTAACGAATTTCGAATATTTAAAATAGAATATTTTAAATAATATCAACGAGAAATTTATTTTGAATATATTTAGAACGTATATATTATATACGTCGTCCTTAGAATATATATAATTATATATAATTATAAATAGAATTGAAAATGGCGCGGTAGTTCGATAATTCGATTTCAAACTTCAATTGAATGTACCGGGTGCAAAACAATCCGGATTTTAGTGAAACCAAAAACAATAGGATCTATTTGATGATATCTTTCCAACGAATCCGAAAAATCAAAATTTCATAGCGGGAATCAAAAGATATGTCCAGTTGAAAATTCTGAATAGTCGCTATGGAATTCAGGCCCTTAAAAATAGACATTTTGCAAACGACCTCGGATTTCGACGAAACCACTTTTGTTGGGTCCGCAGTGTCAAGTTATTGCTAGATTCCAAATTTCATAATTTTTCGAATCAATATGTGAGCGTGACGAAGGAAAACGCGTTTGACCAGTTTTAGTTGATTTTAATCGACTGGAAATTGGCCATTTTTCTAACGGTCTCAGAATTCGACGAAACTAGTTTTGTTAGGACCGTATCGTCAATACGAATCTAGAAAATATTTTTCGAGAATTTTTAGAGTTAGTATGTGACCCCGGTAATTTGAAATGTACGTTTAAAATTCAATATAGTGATTTAAATGTAAATTCAATGGAAAATGATCAAAACAATCGAATCAGCCTACGATACATATCCCATTGGGTTCAGAATAGGGGTAAAACGCTATGGACGACAGGCAGTGGGCCTCGTTTCGGGGTCGTATGTAAAAGTCAACTTTTTGAAAATTAATTAATTAAAAAAAAAAAAAAAACCTCTTCCCTTTTATACCCAGCCCCCCCCCCCCCCACGTTCAAAACTATTTCAGAAGAGAAAAAAGAAAAAAAACCTAATCGCGCCCGCCACCGCACTGCCCCCCCCCTTCGCCATCGCCAGACCCCCCCCATGACCGCCGACCTTTTCTCGAAACCCCCCCTACTCGAAGTCGATCGACGAGAAGACCCCCCCCTCTCGCGGCCGACTCCCTCTCTCCCCTCTCACGAGTCCCCCTCCTCCTGCCTGAACCGCCACCCGCAACCACCCTCCGACCTCCTCCTCCCCTGCTGTTCCTCGACTGCAACGCCCAGACCCCCCTACCGCGCCTCCCTCTCCTCTCTCACCTTCCACCGTTCATCACCCAACCCCCCCCCCCCCCCGTAAACCCTAATCCGCCGCCACCTATTGTCGCAGCTCCCCACCTGAAGACTGACGTGAACACCCCTTTCCCCTTAAAAGTGAAAGGTAAAGTTTATTTATTTTATTTATTTCAGTTCTTATAATTAATTATTTTACAGGATGTTGAAAAATAAAACGATAATTTTTATAAGGGAAGACTAAATTTTTATATAACAAAAGATTGGATTTTTATTGTATATGAAGATTCGATTATATCGTATATACACAAAGATTGGGTTTTTATAATAAAAATACGATTTTTATTGTTTAGGAAGATCCTATTTTGTTATAAGAAAGTATATATTTTTAGAAAAGGCGATGTAAAAATAAAATTTCTATTTTATATGAAGCGCTGACATTTATTTTTACGTAAGGGAAATATATGATTTTTATAAAGTAGAGACAACAAAAATATGAATTTTTATATATTCAAGTTGCGAATAAAAATTGGATTTTTCTTATATGATTGATGGCATAAAAATTCGATTTTTACAATATGAAGCTAGCAATAAAAATTCGATTTTTATTTATTTGAATAGAAAATAAAATTTTGATTTTTATATATGTGAATTTGGAATAAAAATTCGATTTTTATTTATTTGAACAGCGAATAAAAATTTGATCTTTATATATGAAGTAGGAATATAAAAATATAATTTTTATATAGAATGAAGAGTCGAAAATATATATGAAGAAGGAATAAAGTTCTGATCTTTATTTTTATAAAGGCGAAATCTTTATTTTTATAAAGGCGAAATCTTTATTTTTATAAAGGCGAAATCTATATTTTTGAAATGGAATTTTTATCTATATAACATCGAAGTAAAAATTTGATTTTTATATATCGAACATCGAAGTAAAAATTTGATTTTTATATATTGAATAACATAGTAAAAATTCGATTTTTATATATATAGTGACTACGGGCGACGAAAGTGACGAAAGGCGAGAACGACGAAGATTTCTATAAGAGAAGTGTCGTGAAGTTGGATAGCTATCGGTGAGAATTTCTCACCTTTCAATTTCTTTTTCTAGTTATATATATATACTAGGATGCAGACGGTGTTTAGTAGCACCCGACACAATCGTCCACAGACCATGGACTTGTTTGTTTGATTGCAAGAATTGGTTAGATTATTTGATTGAAATTTAATTGTTTGGTAAATTTGATTGATATGTGAACGGCGTGGGCCTTCACTAGACCGGGGATAAGGCAAGGCCTCGTCCCGTTTCTAGTATCGTGCCGTTATGCCACCGAAATTTTCTAAAATATGTTAGAAAAATAAAAATATCATTTTATTTAAAGAATGAACTGAATAGAAATTCATATGTTAAAATAAAATGTTTTATCGTTAAAAATATAATTTTTAACGTGAATACGAATACAGTGAATGTGAATAAATAAATATTCATTTACAAACCGGACGGTTTGTTTATGTACACCTATTTGAAGGACATTGATTGGGCCGATAAATTTTACACATCGCCCAACTGCACAAATAAAATCTGTGTTTGATTGTTTGAAACCCCACACGGGTGTTGGGATGAAATATGAAGTTCACTCATCCTGATTGATTAAATATGTCGATTGATTGATTGACAGACTGTTATAAGCGTTAGATATCTATATTTGATGCTTATACAGTGTAGTGCACTTTGGTTGATGGTTGATTATTTTTCAATGCTATTATATACGTGTGATGTATGAAAAGTCCATATAATTAACATTATATGGTGATTGATTGGGCCTCATTCCAATTTAGAAAATAAAGAATAATATAAAATAAAGGTTCATGTGTTGACTGTACTCATCTGTTGAGATTAGTCATGTGTTGAACGAAATATTTTGATAATAACAAATATTTTGATAATAGGAAATATTTGAAATAGAATATTTGAAAATAGAAATACATTAAGCCGTGTTGATTAGATTGACGCCATTTTGACGTGAACGATATTTATATCGATTTTATTCATTTCGAAATGAATTGAATTGAAAACGATTTCGAAATGAATTGAATTGAAAACGATTTCAAAATGAATTGAATAGAAAACGATTTCGAAATGAATTGAATAGAAAACGATTTCGAAATGAATTGAATAGAAAACGATTTCGAAATGAATTGAATAGAAAACGATTTCGAAATGAATTGAATAGAAAACGATTTCGAAATGAATTGAATAGAAAACGATTTCGAAATGAAATGAATATAAAACAATTTCGAAATGAATTGAATATATAACGAATTTGATTTCAATTGAATATATAACGAATTTGATTTCAATTGGATATATAACGAATTGAATTCAAATTGAATAGAAAACGAATTGAATTCAAATTGAATAGAAAACGAATTGAATTTAAATTGAATTGAAAACGAAATGAATTCGAATCGAATTAAAATCGATTTGAATTGAATTCAAATAGAAAACGATTTGAATTGAATTCAAATAGAAAACGAAATGAATTTGATTCAAATAGAAAACGAAATGAATTTGATTCAAATAGAAAACGAAATGAATTTGATTTGAAACCAATTTGAATTGAATCGAATAGAAAACCAATTTGAAATGAATCGAATAGAAAACCACTTTGAATTGAATCGAATAGATATTTGAATTGAATTGAAATGAATTTTAAAACGAATTTATAAGGAAGAATTCAATTTTGATTTGAAATGAAAGGGAAGTTGAAATTGTTTTTGAAACGAATTTAAAACTATTTATATAATTCGTTTTTAGATAGAAATCGACGAAATATATATTATGTATATTATATATATAATATAATGGCCTGAGTAGAAAGCGCCGCGGCAGTTCGTGAATTTCGACCATTTATTTCAAACGGACATTAAGGGAGATCTGGCCGTCGGATTCTCCTAAAACAGGAACCGTTGGGTTCGTATCGAAAAGAGCTTTCTAACGAATATTAGAAATTTGAAATCTAACGGTTGGATTTGGAGTTACGTCCAAATAAAATTCAGAAAAGGTCGTTGTAAGTGCAGTTCGATGGCCGTTGATGGAAATCGACTGTACGGGCCTTGATAAAATTATTAAAAATAGTAATAATTTGTGTAAAATCATAAGAAATGATTTGGGAAAAGTTGGGATGAAAAACTCCATATTTGAAAAGATAAAAATAGATTTTTATCGAAATGAACTAGTTTTGAACTAAAATTTAAAACCCAATTATTTTTAAATAAATAAATTAGATTTAAAAAGGGGTTTTAAATAATCGGAATTTCTAATATATTTGATTGGATTTGAAATGGGTTTATCGTGAACGGTGTTTTAAATAACACTAGTTCTTTAACCCGATAATAAATAGAATGTGATTTGGGTTTATCGTGGACAGTGTTTTAAACGACACTAGTTCTTCAATCCAGTAAAAGAAGTTTCAATGAATCTGCAATTAAATTGAAATATGAATTGATAATTTAAATTGTCAAATTTAGAAATTGAGCGAGAATGGAGTATCACCAGTTTTGCTCCAAAGCGATAGTTAAATCTTTAATTAGATTTGAACGTGAAATGGTAATTAATTTTACCGATAACACCGTGGTGTTAGATATGGAGTATTACCAGTTTTGCTTCATGGGATGAATAGGTAGGGATTGGGAAATAAAATAAATAATTACTTCGGTGTGGTTCGCTAATCTCGACTAGTTTAGAAAACCATAATCTGGTTTGAAATGACATCCAAAGGAAGATTAAAGGATAAATTCTAAAGAATTTATCTTGGATAAAATTAATGGGAACCTTTCCCTAAGAATTGAAATTTAGAAACTAGCTGTAGGTTAGTCAAGAAGAATGGTTTCCTGGATATTGATCTGATGTTGGTTTCGGCCTTCGGGGTTAATATTTGGGAAATTGTTCTCTTGCTGATTTACGGTTAGTGACTAATGAATTGGAATGAGGCGTATGTTGTGTTTGTGTAACATTTGTTTTTAATATACGCGGGTTGTTCGGAAAGGCCGGGTTTATACCCATTCTGAATAACCGATTCGACGATAAGTCGAAGATGAAGACGGTGGTCGAAGACCGGAAGTCTTCACATCGTAAGGATAATTACTGACGATCCTGATTGGGCTGTACACCCAAGAGGATGGAAATAGTTGGTGGTCGTCCAGACGTACTTGGAGATGGATGGATATGCGAGGAAAGTGCCTCCGGTTTCGTTCAGACCCAGAACGAACTTGCAAATGGATTGTGTGTCTGACATTGGATTTTATTCTTTGTTGATTGATTTCTGTTAAATATATATCTGTTTGGCGGCGGAGAATTTATTCTCTTCCTTAACGCCCTTCTCTGAGACGTACGAGCTTAGAGGTTATATATCGATAGATATCAATCACATGGCATGAATTGCCTGTGTGGCATGCTGAGTTGCATGGACCAAGGCTTCTGTTGAAAAGCAAAGTCTTGTGGTTGATGATCAAAGCACAGCCTTTGTGGCGTAGCTTTGTGTATAAGCGTGAATTCGCGAGCCTCACACCGCGGTATGAGTCAAAAACGGGATACGGACCGTTGGGAGAGCACGACGTTTCTTTCTAGCTATGGTGGTGTCAGTGACTTACCAGCCCTGACATTTATATACTTTTCACCTTTGTGGTTGTTGGAATGAGGCGCCTCGATTATAGGTCTGTAAGGACCGGGAAACGTGTGTTCAGGCATAATTAATCCTCTAACGTAAGTGAGGACCGGCCCAGCTGCATCCAGGGTTGCCCAGAGTGCGTAGCCCTGAGGCATTTGCTAGAGTGTCTTGAGCGCGGAGAGGATCTTGCCCCTTGCCTCGACTCATGATGGAATCCAATTTAGAATACGTGATATTGCGGTTTTAATTGTAGAACTAGTATGGCGACATAGTGGTATGGGACATTCATGCCGCCTATGATTTTATATTTATGATTGAAACTGTTTTGACACTATACACTTATTATAGTATCAAATGATTTGTTTTAAACGTACCAAGCATGTTTGGCTGTTATAAGGTAAAACCTTATCCTCCGGCTTGCGTTGCATTGTGTGATGGGACCTGGGTCTTATAATAGCTTCATTTTTCAAAAAAGCATTGCGTTGTTTATTCTATGCACTGGTATTCTTGGGAGGAAACCCGTTCCGTGTTATACGGCGTGGTCCCTTGAAATATTCTCTTTTAAAGTAAAGCTTTAAATAACTGTTTTAGTTCTCACACCAGTCACATGACTGACCTGGAGTTTATTGTTTTAACCTAAACTCTGGGTGCCCCTATTTTCCGCACGGGCAGCTAGTAGTTTTGGTTTTGCAGAATTATATTCACAGGATCCTGGTTTACAGCTGGAATGATATCCGGAAAGCTCTGTATCCGTATATCACCCTCAGTTGTGCTTTGTATTATTTTCCGCTGCTATGTAATTTATTGTAATCTCTGATATTTATCGAATGTAATTTATTCAATTATACTCTGTATATTCTTGTATCTGATGGAATTGTTGTAATAACAATGAAATGTTCTTCTGTTTGTGTTCTGATTTGTCCTGTTCTCAAACGATCAGGGGTTTCGAACGGTCTAAATCGGTTTAACGACTGATTCGGATCGAGCGAAATTCGTTGTCGTCACATTTGGTATCAGAGCTTTGGTTTACAGAGCTCGAGAACAAGACACATTGGAACCATACGAAGAATTCATCAGATATTGGATTAGCAATATCCAATTAGAATGACTCGTTAGAGATAGGATCAGTAGTATCCTAGAACGAGTGTGAAGAGTATATTTTTCAAATGAAAACAATTTTGTTTTGTAAATTTAAATAAATTATACGTATTTGATTATTTATTTATTTTGAATTTGGACAATCCAGTATATAAAGGTTTTGCATATACGCATCATGAACGTATATTCGAAGTTTTAATATATTAGATAGATATAGAACCACACTCTAGTCGCCCGGACATGATTCTGATGATGGCGCGCCATCACCAATATTTATTTTTGTGTTTCGAATGTGTAATTTCTATATATTTCCATTAGACTGGTGTGAGAACCAAAACTAATATAGCTAGAACACATTGTTGTGAATTGGCATCAAAAACATGATTTTTTGTATATGTATCAAATTATGAATTTGAAACTCTAATCCACTAATTGATTGATGTTTGTGTTATTTGTTTGATAATTTTGAACCATTATGCCTAATTGAACCAAATATTGAACTATATTGAAAATTGGTCGCATTTGCTTGCATATACATATACTTACATTGAACAGGTCAAAGCAAGGAGGCTAGAGCAGAGAATAAAATTTGTTTGCCCGACAAATAGGTACATGTTTACCATAATTTACTGTTTTGTTTGGGTGATGATGATTTTATGAGCCGATTGGCTAGCCGCTTGGCTTTTTCTTTTTCTTTTTGAGATCAGAAGGCCTGTATGGCAATTTCGGGATTTTCCCGTGGCTCCCGGTGCAGGGGAGGTTATGGCGAAATTTTTCGAAAATTTAGGGTGTTAGCCAAATTTTTGAAATTTTTGAAAATTCTCAGAAACTGAAAAGTTGGAGAATGAAAGCCAGATCGAACATAGAGTTGATTAATCAAACCACTTTCGACTTTGTTCCTTTTCGGGGATGAAAAGTTTTAAGTGGGGGAGATTGTAATAACCCAGAAAATCTGAACCAGTTTAAAATTTTTATTTTGGCAATTTTAACGAATTTTGAATATTTAAAATAGAATATTTTAAATAATATCGACGAGAAATTTATTTTAAATATATTTAGAACGTATATATTATATACATCGTCGTTAGAATATATATAATTATATATAATTATAAATAGAATTGAAAATGGCGTGGTAGTTCGATAATTCGATTTCAAACTTCAATTGAATGTACCGGGTGCAAAACAATCCGGATTCTAGTGAAACCAAAAACAATAGGATCTATTTGATGATATCTTTCCAACGAATCCGAAAAATCAAAATTTCATAGCGGGAATCAAAAGATATGTCCAGTTGAAAATTCTGAATAGTCGCTATGGAATTCAGGCCCTTAAAAATAGACATTTTGCAAACGACCTCGGATTTCGACGAAACCACTTTTGTTGGGTCCGCAGTGTCAAGTTATTGCTAGATTCCAAATTTCATAATTTTTCGAATCAATATGTGAGCGTGACGAAGGAAAACGCGTTTGACCAGTTTTAGTTGATTTTAATCGACTGGAAATTGGCCATTTTTCTAACGGTCTCAGAATTCGACGAAACTAGTTTTGTTAGGACCGTATCGTCAATAAGAAGCTAGAAAATATTTTTTGAGAATTTTTATAGTTAGTATGTGACCCCGGTAATTTGAATTGTACGTTTAAAATTCAATATAGTGATTTAAATGTAAATTCAACGGAAAATGATCAAAACAATCGAATCAGCCTACGATACATATCCCATTGGGTTCAGAATAGGGGTAAAACGCTATGGACGACAGGCGGTGGGCCTCGTTTCGGGGTCGTATGTAAAAGTCAACTTTTTGAAAATTAATTAATTAAATAAATAAATAAAAAAGAAAACCCTCTTCCCTTTTATACCCAGCCCCCCCCCCCCCCACGTTCAAAACTATTTCAGAAGAGCAAAAAAAAGAAAAAAAGAAAAAAGAAAAAACCTAATCGCGCCCGCCACCGCACTGCCCCCCCCCCCCTCTTCGCCATCGCCAGACCCCCCCCCCCATGACCGTCGACCTCCTCTCGAAACCCCCCCCCTACTCGAAGTCGATCGACGAGAAGACCCCCCCCCCCCTCTTGCGGCCGACTCCCTCTCTCCCCTCTCACGAGTCCCCCTCCTCCTGCTTGAACCGCCACCCGCAACCACCCTCCGACCTCCTCCTCCCCTGCTCTTCCTCGACTGCAACGCCCAGACCCCCCCTACCACGCCTCCCTCTCCTCTCTCACCTTCCACCGTTCATCACCCAACCCCCCTCCCCCCGGTAAACCCTAATCCGCCGCCGCCTATTGTCGCAGCCCCCCCTGAAGACTGACGTGAACACCCCTTTCCCCTTAAAAGTGAAAGGTAAAGTTTATTTATTTTATTTATTTCAGTTCTTATAATTAATTATTTTACAGGATGCTGAAAAATAAAACGATAATTTTTATAAGGGAAGACTAAATTTTTATATAACAAAAGATTTGATTTTTATTGTATACGAAGATTCGATTGTATCGTATATACACAAAGATTGGGTTTTTATAATAAAAATACGATTTTTATTGTTTAGGAAGATCCTATTTTGTTATAAGAAAGTTTATATTTTTACAAAAGGCGATGTAAAAATAAAATTTCTATTTTATATGAAGCGCTGACATTTATTTTTACGTAAGGGAAATATATGATTTTTATAAAGTAGAGACAACAAAAATATGAATTTTTATATATTCAAGTTGCGAATAAAAATTGGATTTTTCTTATATGAATGATGGCATAAAAATTCGATTTTTACAATATGAAGTTAGCAATAAAAATTCGATTTTTATTTATTTGAATAGAAAATAAAATTTTGATTTTTATATATGTGAATTTGGAATAAAAATTCGATTTTTATTTATTTGAACAGCGAATAAAAATTCGATCTTTATATATGTAGTAGGAATATAAAAATATAATTTTTATATAGAATGAAGCGTCGAAAATATATATGAAGAAGGAATAAAGTTCTGATCTTTATTTTTATAAAGGCGAAATCTTTATTTTTATAAAGGCGAAATCTATATTTTTGAAATGGAATTTTTATCTATATAACATCGAAGTAAAATTTTGATTTTTATATATTGAAAATCGAAGTAAAAATTTGATTTTTATATATTGAATAGCATAGTAAAAATTCGATTTTTATATATATAGTGACTACGGGCGACGAAAGTGACGAAAGGCGAGAACGACGAAGATTTCTATAAGAGAAGTGTCGTGAAGTTGGATAGCTATCGGTTAGAATTTCTCACCTTTCAATTTCTTTTTCTAGTTATATATATATACTAGGATGCAGACGGTGTTTAGTAGCACCCGACACAATCGTCCACAGACCATGGACTTGTTTGTTTGATTGCAAGAATTGTTTAGATTATTTGATTGAAATTTAATTGTTTGGTAAATTTGATTGATATGTGAATGGCGTGGGCCTTCACTAGACCGGGGATAAGGCTAGGCCTCGTCCCGTTTCTAGTATCGTGCCGTTATGCCGCCGAAATTTTCTAAAATATGTTAGAAAAATAAAAATATCATTTTATTTAAAGAATGAACTGAATAGAAATTCATATGTTAAAATAAAATGTTTTATCGTTAAAAATATAATTTTTAACGTGAATACGAATACAGTGAATGTGAATAAATAAATATTCATTTACAAACCGGACGGTTTGTTTATGTACACCTATTTGAAGGACATTGATTGGGCCGATAAATTTTACACATCGCCCAACTGCACAAATAAAATCTGTGTTTGATTGTTTGAAACCCCACACGGGTGTTGGGATGAAATATGAAGTTCACTCATCCTGATTGATTAAATATGTCGATCGATTGATTGACAGACTGTTATAAGCGTTAGATATCTATATTTGATGCTTATACAGTGTAGTGCACTTTGGTTGATGGTTGATTATTTTTCAATGCTATTATATACATGTGATGTATGAAAAGTCCATATAATTAACATTATATGGTGATTGATTGGGCCTCATTCCAATTTAGAAAATAAAGAATAATATAAAATAAAGGTTCATGTGTTGACTGTACTCATCCGTTGAGATTAGTCATGTGTTGAACGAAATATTTTGATAATAACAAATATTTTGGTAATAGGAAATATTTGAAATAGAATATTTGAAAATAGAAATACATTAAGCCGTGTTGATTAGATTGATGCCATTTTGACGTGAACGATATTTATATCGATTTTATTCATTTCGAAATGAATTGAATTGAAAACGATTTCGAAATGAATTGAATTGAAAACGATTTCAAAATGAATTGAATAGAAAACGATTTCAAAATGAATTGAATAGAAAACGATTTCGAAATGAATTGAATAGAAAACGATTTCGAAATGAATTGAATAGAAAACGATTTCGAAATGAAATGAATAGAAAACGATTTCGAAATGAAATGAATATAAAACGATTTCGAAATGAATTGAATATATAACGAATTTGATTTCAATTGAATATATAACGAATTTGATTTCAATTGGATATATAACGAATTGAATTCAAATTGAATAGAAAACGAATTGAATTCAAATTGAATAGAAAACGAATTGAATTTAAATTGAATTGAAAACGAAATGAATTCGAATCGAATTAAAATCGATTTGAATTGAATTCAAATAGAAAACGATTTGAATTGAATTCAAATAGAAAACGAAATGAATTTGATTCAAATAGAAAACGAAATGAGTTTGATTCAAATAGAAAACGAAATGAATTTGATTTGAAACCAATTTGAATTGAATCGAATAGAAAACCAATTTGAAATGAATCGAATAGAAAACCACTTTGAATCGAATAGAAATTTGAATTGAATTGAAATGAATTTTAAAACGAATTTATAAGGAAGAATTCAATTTTGATTTGAAATGAAAGGGAAGTTGAAATTGTTTTTGAAACGAATTTAAAACTATTTATATAATTCGTTTTTAGATAGAAATCGACGAAATATATATTATATATATTATATATATAATATAATGGCCTGAATAGAACGCGCCGCGCCGCGGCAGTTCGTGAATTTCGACCATTTATTTCAAACGGACATTACGGGAGATCTGACCGTCGGATTCTCCTAAAATCGGAACCGTTGGGTTCGTATCGAAAAGAGCTTTCTAACGAATATTAGAAATTTGAAATCTAACGGTTGGATTTGGAGTTACATCCAAATAAAATTCAGAAAAGGTCGTTGTAAGTGCAGTTCGATGGCCGTTGATGGAAATCGACTGTACGGGCCTTGATAAAATTATTAAAAATAGTAATAATTTGTGTAAAATCATAAGAAATGATTTGGGAAAAGTTGGGATGAAAAACTCCATATTTGAAAAGATAAAAATAGATTTTTATCGAAATGAACTAGTTTTGAACTAAAATTTAAAACCCAATTATTTTTAAATAAATAAATTAGATTTAAAAAGGGGTTTTAAATAATCGGAATTTCTAATATATTTGATTGGATTTGAAATGGGTTTATCGTGAACGGTGTTTTAAATAACACTAGTTCTTTAACCCGATAATAAATAGAATGTGATTTGGGTTTATCGTGGACAGTGTTTTAAACGACACTAGTTCTTCAACCCAGTAAAAGGAGTTTCAATGAATCTGCAATTAAATTGAAATATGAATTGATAATTTAAATTGTCAAATTTAGAAATTGAGCGAGAATGGAGTATCACCAGTTTTGCTCCAAAGCGATAGTTAAATCTTTAATTAGATTTGAACGTGAAATGGTAATTAATTTTACCGATAACACCGTGGTGTTAGATATGGAGTATTACCAGTTTTGCTTCATGGGATGAATAGGTAGGGATTGGGAAATAAAATAAATAATTACTTCGGTGTGGTTCGCTAATCTCGACTAGTTTGGAAAACCATAATCTGGTTTGAAATGACATCCAAAGGAAGATTAAAGGATAAATTCTAAAGAATTTATCTTGGATAAAATTAATGGGAACCTTTCCCTAAGAATTGAAATTTAGAAACTAGCTGTAGGTTAGTCAAGAAGAATGGTTTCCTGGATATTGATCTGATGTTGGTTTCGGCCTTCGGGGTTAATATTTGGAAAATTGTTCTCTTGCTGATTTACGGTTAGTGACTAATGAATTGGAATGAGGCGTATGTTGTGTTTGTGTAACATTTGTTTTTAATATACGCGGGTTGTTCGGAAAGGCCGGGTTTATACCCATTCTGAATAACCGATTCGACGATAAGTCGAAGATGAAGACGGTGGTCGAAGACCGGAAGTCTTCACATCGTAGGGATAATTACTGACGATCCTGATTGGGCCGTACACCCAAGAGGATGGAAATAGTTGGTGGTCGTCCAGACGTACTTGGAGATGGATGGATATGCGAGGAAAGTGCCTCCGGTTTCGTTCAGACCCAGAACGAACTTGTAAATGGATTGTGTGTCTGACAATGGATTTTATTCTGTGTTGATTGATTTCTGTTAAATATATATCTGTTTGGCGGCGGAGAATTTATTCTCTTGCTTAACGCCCTTCTCTGAGACGTACGAGCTTAGAGGTTATATATCGATAGATATCAATCACATGGCATGAATTGCCTGTGTGGCATGCTGAGTTGCATGGACCAAGGCTTCTGTTGAAAAGAAAAGTCTTGTGGTTGATGATCAAAGCACAGCCTTTGTGGCGTAGCTTTGTGTATAAGCGTGAATTCGCGAGCCTCACACCTCGGTATGAGTCAAAAACGGGATACGGACTGCTGGGAGAGCACGACGTTTCTTTCTAGCTATGGTGGTGTCAGTGACTTACCAGCCCTGACATTTATATACTTTTCACCTTTGTGGTTGTTGGAATGAGGCGCCTCGATTATAGGTCTGTAAGGACTGGGAAACGTGTGTTCAGGCATAATTAATCCTCTAACGTAAGTGAGGACCGGCCCAGCCGCATCCAGGGTTGCCCAGAGTGCGTAGCCCTGAGGCATTTGCTAGAGTGTCTCGAGCGCGGAGAGGATCTTTCCCCTTGCCTCGACTCATGACGGAATCCAATTTCCAATACGTGATATTGCGGTTTTAATTGTAGAACTAGTATGGCGACATAGTGGTATGGGACATTCATGCCGCCTATGATTTTTATTTATGATTGAAACTGTTTTGACACTATACACTTATTATAGTATCAAATGGTTTGTTTTAAACGTACCAAGCATGTTTGGCTGTTATAAGGTAAAACCCTATCCTCCGGCTTGCGTTGCATTGTGTGATGGCACCTGGGTCTTATAATAGCTTCATTTTTCAAAAAATCATTGCGTTGTTTATTCTATGCACTGGTATTCTTGGGAGGAAACCCGTTCCGTGTTATACGGCGTGGTCCCTTGAAATATTCTCTTTTAAAGTAAAGCTTTAAATAACTGTTTTAGTTCTCACACCAGTCACATGACTGACCTGGAGTTTATTGTTTTAACCTAAACTCTGGGTGCCCCTATTTTCCGCACGGGCAGCTAGTAGTTTTGGTTTTGCAGATTTATATTCACAGGATCCTGGTTTACAGCTGGAATGATATCCGGAAAGCTCTGTATCCGTATATCACCCTCAGTTGTGCTTTGTATTATTTTCCGCTGCTATGTAATTTATTGTAATCTCTGATATTTATCGAATGTAATTTATTCAATTATACTCTGTATATTCTTGTATCTGATGGAATTGTGTAATAACAATGAAATGTTCTTCTGTTTGTGTTCTGATTTGTCCTGTTCTCAAACGATCAGGGGTTTCAAACGGTCTAAATCGGTTTAACGACTGATTCGGATCGAGCGAAATTCGTTGTCGTCATAGCAGATGTCCAACCAGCATGGGACAGTCGCCAAAGAAAGGAAAAAAAGTGAACTTACTGGTGAACTAACAAAGAACCTGTAGAATGTCTCACAACGCAAGGAATAAAATATAATAATAACATACTTGACATAAAACAGGTGAGACAGTGCATAAGCTGAAAACTAAACATCATAGCAGCGGAAAATCCAAATATAGCTTATGTTCCACATCATTATTATTACAACTTTTGAAACTGTCTCTAAAGCAAAAGAAAGGAAAGGTACACTACTAATGCCCAAAGTTGTGACCAGCAGCGACACAGGGAGAATATCTATATATATCATACGTGGGAGCCTCCTTCTCGTCTCTGGTACAGCTACTCGTGCATCGTCACCTGACCTATCTCTAGTCTGCCTTTTTAAGAGCACCTAGAGTAATAAGAAGAGACATAAAACTCTGGGTCAGACAAAAGTTTGGTATGAGCGATAAGCATCAAAACAGAACAATAACAGGTACACTAAACCATACCTGAACCTGGACCTGCAACCAAAGAGTTAGCACAATATACCGCTCAATACTCTAAGGTTCCACTAACATATGGTGTAAAGAATACAGGGGGGTGGGGTGTGCATGTCATAGTGAAAGCAAACAATCAAACATCCTCACATCTCTCACTCAGTGAGTAAAGCATATGACATCCACCACTTTGGTCACCCTATTCCTTGCTATGATCACTCTGCCCATGGAGTCAAGATGACGCCACTGCACTGATCCATAGCCACTAGCTAGTCTTTGCTATGTCCACTCTTCCCCGTGAAGTCATAACAATTCCACTGCACTGGCTCATAGCCACGCTATGATCACTCTGCCCCATGGAGTAGTAACCACCCCACTGCACTGATACGTAGACTAGCATCCGTCATGGTGGTGAATCAAAGCTATAGACGTCGATAACCCCTTAGCACGCGTCCCACAGCAAAGTCCAATAACGAAGTTAACTCATTGGTTCCCGACTGGATCCTGAGTACAAACTTCCCACTTGGACTACCTTTGCATCTTGGGTTTTGGCCTTCTCCGGATCGGTTCGGATATGCACCTCTTCACTATGCTTCGGACCGTGCTCCTCGAAGTAGTCCTGTTTGTGATCATCCACGTTGGGTTAGGTCGGATTTCTCCATCCAAATCGGTTCGGTTCGGATCGCGATCGGTTCTGATGGGCTGCGGATCGGGTCGGGTCTTCATCACCGGTTCGAGCTCTATTCCTGATCGGATCGGGGTCTCCAAGTGGTTCGGGTCAGATGGCTCTCCAGATGAGCGGGTCAAATTGGAGCTTCAAATGCAAGGGATCGGTTCGGTGCCACCATCCTGGAGCGGTTCGGATCGGGTAGTGCTCCACGATCGGGTCGGCTCGGAGCTTCTTGGTGCTCCACGGTTCGGTTCGTGCTCCCCTCCTCCGATCCAATCTGGTTCGTCTAATTTCCTACACTTCTTTCCAGCGACTGTTTTACGTCATTCAACAGCGTTTTCGACCAATCTAACTTTTCTAATCAATCACAAAACATAGCATACAGTTATAGCAACATATAGAATCGACCACTAAGATCAAAACGACAATTTGATAGGTTAAAACGGATCAAACATAGCCAAAATCCCATATTTTCCCTTAAGCATGTTTAAACAAAACTAATTATAGAATTAGTAAAACCTAACCAAATTTTCTAAGAAAGGCCTAAAACAATATTTCAAAATTTATAAATATTTTTCTAGATTTTTAACATGTATAAATTCGCTAATTATCAGTAATTACCCTTAATTAATCATAATTAGTGAGGAACTATGCAAATCACTCACCTTAGCCACGAACAAATTACCAAATCTGAAATGATTCTCTGTTTGGCGTTGTTCCCAAGGCTATACAGCAGTTCTACCTCGATTCTTGTGCTAATCCGCTTTGATTTGATGTAGATTTGGCTTAATTAGCGATTAGAAGGTGATTTAGGGTGTTTTAGCAAGTGGAGGCCATGGCTAAACTTGAAGGAACAAAAAGTGGCGGTTGGAAAATGATAGAAACTGAATTTTGTAACCTTATTAGCCTTCCCAAAGCCGTAATCCCGAAATGGGTTATGGGCCCACTCACTAATCACCCAAATTAGGTCCGGTTAAGTTGTTTTTCTCCATCTGAAACTTGTTTCAGCCATATCTCCCAAACGGTGAGTCTGTTTGGCAAATGTGACCACTCTACGGAAAGGTAAACCATCACCCGGATCTAATGGAAGTGGTTTCAGGTCAAAACTCCTTTCCAATCAAAATTTATGGCCGAAACATGATCAGCTAGGGGTAAAACTGTCATTTAAAAATCAGAAAAAATCATGAACATGGGAAATGACCCCAATAGTCGTCTCCCAAAGTTACATGACCATACGACTTCACATGTGAAAGAAATAAATATTCTACGATCCTTCGATGCGTAGAATGCGGGTCGTTACATGTATTTTGTTTTATTTTTCCGCTGTTATTTAAATGTAATTTAAATCTCTGATATTTTTTTGTTGTATACTATTCTTTCATATTCTGTTATATTCTTGCACTCCGATATAAATTGTTGTAATAACAATGAAATGTTCTTCTGTTTGTGTTCTGATTTGTTGTGTTCTCAACTCAGTCCGGGCTTTCCTTTACGGGGAAGTTTGGGTCGTTTCAGTTTGGTATCAGTGCTTTGGTTTTACAGAGCTCGAGAACAAGGCACATTAGAACCAAACAAAAGAATTCATCAGAGATAGGATTAGTAATATCCTATAAGAATAACTCGTTAGAGATAGGGTTAGTAATGCCCTAGAACGAGTTTGAAGAGTATTATTTATTAAAATAAAAAAACAAATTTAGTTTTGAAATTTATATCTATTATACGTATTTGAGTATATTATTTTATATTTAATTTGGACAATCGAGTATATGAAGATTTTGCATATACGCCTAGCTAGCGTGTATATGAAGTCTCAAATATACTGGACAGATATAGAATCACACTCTAGTCTCCCGGGGATAATTCTGATGATGACAACTGCATCATCAGTATTTATGTTCGAATTTCGAAAGTGAGATATCTATATATTTCCAATTGAATGTTGTGAGAACCAAAACTTAATTAGAGTTTATTGCTATGATTTGCATTAAAAATATGATTTTTGACTATATATAAAAGTTATATATATTTGAAAAGTTAATCGACTAATTGATTGGTGATTGTGATATTTGATTATTAGTATAACTAATAAAAACATTGGAATGGTTATTAATTTAATCAATATGAGAAAGAATGGTAAATAAATCCAAATAAAATATTGAACTGAGTTGAAAATTGATTTAAATTGCATGCATATACATATATATACATTGAACAGGTCATAGCATGGAAGCTAAGAAGAGGAATAAAATTGTTTGCCCGACAAATAGGTACGTATTTACTGTATTTATTGGGGTTTGATGACTTTATGAGCTGATTGGCTAACCGCTTAGCTTTTTCTTTTTCTTTTTCCATTTGATTGATGAGGGCCCTGTGAGGCAAATTGTTGTTTTAAATATCAACCCGTACAAAGGAGGTTATGGCGAGTTTTTTCGAAAATTTAGGATGCTAGCCAAATTTTTGAAATTAGAAAATTCTTAGAAACTGATAAGTTGAAGAATGAAAGTGGAGTTGGTGGGTTAAACAACTTTCAGCTCCGTTCCTTTTCAAGGACGAAAAGATTATAAGTGGGGGAGATTGTAACCACCCGAAATTTCTGAACCAATTTTTTTTTTTTTTTTTAGATACTTCAATGAATTTTGAATATTTAAAATGATTTATTTTAAATAATAACAATTAAAAATTCATTTTAATTGAAGTTAGAATGTAAAACTTTATTTTAATTATAAATAGAGTTTGAAATGGCGCGGTAGTTTGAAAATTCGATTTCAAATTTTAAATGAACGTACAGGATTCAAAATAAATCGGATTTCAATAAAACAAGAAATGTTTGAATCAGTTTAATTATATCTTTCTAACGAATGTGAAAAATCCAGATTTCATAACTGGAATTGAAAGTTATGTCCATTTTAAAATTCAGAATAGTCGCTATGGAATTTAATATAATATATGGCCCTTAAAAATCTTCATTTTACATACGACCTCCGTTTTCAATGAAACCACTTTTGTTGGATCCAGAATGTCAAATTATTGCTAGATTCCAATTTTCATAATTTTTGTAATTAATATGTGAGCAAAGAAAAAGAAAACGTGTTTTGTCAATTTCAGTCAAATTGGATCGACCAGAAAATGGCCATTTTTCAAACGATCTCCAAATTCAACGAAATTAGTTTTGTTAGTACCGTATCGTCAAAACATAACTAGAAATAATTTTTCTATAATTGTTGGAGTCAGTATGTGGCCTAGGTAAATTAAATTGTACGTTTGAATTCAATATATATTGATTTATATTTTAATTTAAACCAATCGAAACAGTCGAACTGGCTTACAAACATGTCCCATTATGTCCGGAATATGGGTAATTAGCTAAGAATGATAGTCGTTGGGTTTGATTTGGAGTTCGGGCGTAACGATACTAATTATTGAATTAAATATTAGTTTATATATTAATATATATGTGTATAAAACGTTGGAATCAAACCCTAGCTCATTAAAAACATGGAGCTGCCGTCATTACCATTTCATTGGCCAGATTTCTCCACTTTACTCCCTAAAATCTCATCATCCATGCAACAATTCTAGAAATCTACAAAATGAAAATTCAAGTGCTTCGTGAGCTCTACACGATCAATGGACCAGATCGATTTTTACTTCGTATTTTGACCAAAATCATGGCATGAATGTCCTTAGTTTGAGCGTCGATTCATGGCTGGAAGGGGGACCGAATGACGAGCAACTCACGGCAATGGTGGAGTAGTTGTAGGGGGTGTCGTAGCACTTTCAGATCGTTGTCAAGGGTTGTGGAGATGTGTGCGATTTTGGGTCAAAGGAGTATGCGTTGGGTTCAGATTTCATGGCCTAGGAATGACGATGGAAGAAGGAGACAGTGGCCTTGGGATCTAAGAATAAACGGTTGGATTGGAGATTGGTTAAGTAATATAATTAAAAATGATTAAAGATTTTGTTTATAAATCAAATAAAATTGTATTAACTTTATACTGCTATATCTTTGCCAAATGTTATCAGAATTTAGCAAAATGAAGTGCATTGGAACCGAAAAATCAAGCACTACACAATGGAACTGACTGGAACAGAGAACAAAGGTGATAATATTAAAAAGGTAATTTTTTTATTTTTTTTATTTAAATAAAAACATAGTTATTTTTAGAAATGATAAAAATATAAAAGTATAGTTATTTTCAGAAATTCTGAAAATATAAAGCATTGTTTTAAAAATAAAAATGTCTTTGTTTTAAAAATAAAAATGTCTTTGTTTTAAAAAAATAAAATAAAAATGCATTGTTTTAAAAATGAAAATACCATTGTTTTAAAATTGAAAATAACATGGTTTTAAAATATAAAAATATGAGTTTCATATATATAATAGCATTATAAAAATATGATTTTTAATTTATATATTTATAATTAAAAACGAGATTTTTAATTTACATAACGATGGTATAAAAATATGATTTTTTTAAATATATATAGAATTGTTTTTAAAATATAAATAGCATTGCTTTAAAATAAAATAGCATTGTAAATAAAAATATAATTTTTATAAAATAGCATTATAAATAAAAATATGATTTTTATAAAATAACTTTAATCAAGATATGATAAAATAGAAATAGCATAGATTTTTAAAATAGAAAGAGCATTGTGTGGAAATGTAATTTTTATATAAAATACCATTGTAACTGAAATGTGATTTTTATATAGAAAAATCATTGTTTTTAAATAAATGGAAAGCATATAATAAAAATGGAATTTGTTTTTATAGAAAAGAATATAATAAAAGTGGATTTTTTTAATATGAAAAGCATATATTAAAATGGAATTTTCATATATGAAAAATATTGTTTTTACAAATGAAATTTTATGTGAAAAGCATTGTTTTTAAAATGTGATTTTATTTAATATATATAGCATTGATTAAAAATGTGATTTTTTAAAATATAAACATCGTATTAAAAATATGATTTTTAATATAAACCGCGTGAAATGGATTACGTTGGAATCATGGTGAAGAATATAACGCACTGAACCAAATCTAAATTATTCAGAAATTCAGAAATAAAACTGGCGGAGTGGAAACCAAAGGGGAGAACTCTTTCTCACTTAATTTATATTACAGTTAAATATATATTAGGATGCAGACAGTTCTTAGTACATCATTTATTGTTCAAACCATGACTGTTTGTTTGGATTGAATTGACTGTATGGTGTGTAGATTGTGATGCTGAAATGTTAAATATTAAAAATAATATATTTTTATTTTATGGTAGTTGAAATTAAATTATAAATATTCATTTATAATTTTAAACAGTGAAAATTGGTTAATTAGAAAAATAGTTCAAATTGAATTAGAACTAGCTAAATTGATTAACCCATAATTATTTTAAATAAACTGTTGTTTGAAATCCCACATGGGTATTGGGATGATATTTGACATACAATAGTCCCAATATTTAGTTGTATGTCAATCGATGTTGTGACAACCCCAAACTTCCATGGTACGAAAGTTAGGATAATCATAGGAGCATAACATAATTACAACAATAACAGATCTCAGATAATAGCATAACACATAAATCATTACAGCGGAAATAAGAATGTCATCACAACATAACATCACAGACATCAGAGCACGCAGTCACAGGATGCACTTAGAAAAATAAAAGTCTCAGCAAAGAAGGAAATAAGTCTCAATCTCCATCAAGTACATCAAAGCTCAATAATGTCTAAATGTCTCAAGAAGCAAATAAAAAGATGAAAAGAAAAGGGTTCTTCATCTTCTTCATAAGCAATCTCCAGTCCAGAATGTGTACATACCTAAAACCTGTCATTTGGCTGCCCGTGTGGAAAGAGGGCACCCGAGTTTGCAAAGTGAAACAAACTACGAGTCAGTCATGGGATTGGTATGAGAAATCTTTACTAACTAACAATATGGATAATCACAGGACCACGCCGCTAACGCTGAACGGGTTTACTCCATTGGATTGCCAGTGAATAAGTTCAATAAATTTTATTTAAAAACAACGCAATGCTTTTTAAAAAATTAAATCATTATAAGACTCAAGTCCCATCACACAATGCAACGCAAACCGGAGGATAAAGTTTTACCTTATGATGATCAAAAATGCTTGATACGCAGAAAATATTATTTCTAATATTATTATTAGTGTCTAATTTGTTTCAAAGATACTTCAAAGTAAATATATCAATCCTAGACGGCATAGCTACCATATATTATGTCACCATATATAGGTTTACAATCAAAACCGTAATGTCGTGTTGGAGATTGGATTTCCGTCATGAGCCAAGGCTAGGGACGATCTCCTAACCGATTCGAGACACTCTAGCAATGTCTCAGGGTCCCCGCAGTGAACCCTTGGATACCGCAGGCCTGGACCACAAGTAACGTTAGTGGATTGGCAATTCTTCAACACACGCTTTCTGGTCCTATTGAACCTATAAAATGGTCACAATCGACTAATAAAACCGAGGTGTCTCATTCCATTAACCACATAAGTAAAAATGTCGGACCTTGTAAGAACCCAAACACCACTTCTAGCTAGAAAGAAACGTGTACACTCGCTGCATTCCCTTGTCCCGTTTTTGACTCTACCGGGGTGTGAGGCTCGCAATACACAAAGCTATGCCGAAAATAGGTTGTGCTTTTATCATCATCCACAAGGCTCTGCTTTTCAAAAAAATCCTCGGTCAATTGCATCTTGACATGTCACGTTGACAATTCACGCCATGCGATCGATAACTACCAATATATAACCTTTGAGTTCATGCGTCTCAAAGAAGGGTGTTTAGCAAGAGAATAAATTATCCACCACCACAGATATATAAAATAGAAATCAACTTAATTACACGGATGAAATTCAATGTCAGACACACATCCATTTACAAGTCGGTTCTGGGTCTGAACAAAACCGGAGTCACCTTACTCCTAGTCCCGTATGTTCAATACGGAAGAGAGGTGCTCGCATATACGGACAATCAACATGTAATGACCCGCATTTCCAGCGGTATAATAATTAATTTATTTAATTATTTAAAAGGTGATTAAGAGTATGTAATGGTCGTTGAATTAAATAAACTTTGAATATTTAATTAAATAATAAATTAAATAATATATTTAATTTGAAATAATCAGACTTGGCTGAAATGGCGATATGGTGTGAACTGGATCATATGTGATATTTAATTCAGTTTAGAATTGAATTGGAATAACGAATATATTATAAAAACGACAGTTTGAACCTATAATTATATTTTAATAAAAATCGAGCTTGAAATGGCGCTACAGTTCGTAATTTGGCGATTTGAACTTAACTGAATGTACAGGATTCGTTTTAAGCCGGATTTCTGTGAAACAAGAAACGTTAGGAGCTGGTGAAGTATATCTTTCTAGTGGAAGAGAAAATCAGGATTTTGTCATGTAGATTTTGAGATATGTCCAAATCAAATTTTAAAATAGTCATTATAGAATCGTTTATCGACCGTATCGGTTTATTCGACATAACTAGAGATCGGGTTTGAATTTAGACAAGGTTCTTTTGGGACATGACGATAATTTAATTTTTAGAATTTTACAGTAATTTTTAATTTATTAAATAAGCAACTTTTTATTTGGAGTATTTTGCACCCTTAATCAGCGATTTTGGGGTTTCACAGTATGAGTTAATCTACCGGTATTTTTATATTTTCGGGATCATGGCGTCTAGCTCGACACAACGGTATGTTTATTTCAGTCCATAGTGGTTCGTACGTAAATGGAATTTTACGCAATGAGGTACCCTTATGAGATATATATATATAATATCATTAACCACTCGGATCCTTTTCATTCTTTTCTTATGGACAAAACAAGGCCATGTCTAATTTTGTTTCTGCCGCTAGTTTCTTGTCCTCTCTCAAATGCACAAAAACGTGGATGTGAATTCTCCATAATCTCAAAGATAGAAACGCCAGAAAATCTCCATCCCCTTTTACTATACAATGTTGTTTCTCCATAACGACAGCAAGAACGAGCCTCCACCATCCTCTCAAAACAATGGAAAACGCAAGGCCTTAAAATCAAAAGAAACTGCAATAAATTTGTATAAATTCCAAAACTTGGTTATTTGGTTTTAGCATGCATTTATCCTCATCCCAGTATGGGTTTAGTTTGGATCGACAGCCTTGTGTGGCATTGAGATATAAGTGCCGTGAGTAGGGTTTGAGTATTTGGGTTTGTGAGGTTTCATTGGATGTATTCAACCTTGTTTTGAGGATTAGCATGATGAGTAGCATCTGTAGTAAAAGGTTGGAGGGATTTCGTCATTGATCGGTTCGGTGGTCACCCAGTTTTGACGCGGTGAAAACAAGAACCGCATCCTGTAATGGAAGTTCGAATGCTTCCTTTTGGGGATGGGGATATGCGGTTTGTTATGAGAAACAAAATGGTAGTGTTCATGTGTGAATCAATGGAGAATTGAAGGTGCAGTTTGGGTTCAAAGTTCGGTCATGGTGAGTGTTGTCTGAACCAGGAAGGAACGGAGTGTTTGGGGAAGGAAGGATGGAGTGGGTGGGCTGTTACAATCGGGTATGGGCCTTGGTGGTATGGAGATGGGTCGTTAGTTAAAGGGTAAATCCCAATTTGTTTATAAAAGAAATTTAATTAAGTTTAATTCAAATTTGTACAAAGCTTATATAATGTATAACTCGATCATACGATATTAGATTGACGAACCATAAGTTGCGTTGGGATCATATGGACAGTGGCTACGCACTGGAACAGACTGGGAGTGGATTGAAGTTCGTTACAATTTATGGCGAAATAAATTGTCTGATCAGAATCAACTAACGCAAATCGTTATTTAACGGTTAACGCATAATGTGAGTAAATCTCACTAACTCTGAACTGTTTATAATTTCATGTTGTATTTTTAGAACTGTTAAATATTGGCTGATTGACTGTGTGTTGACTGTTTGATTGAACTGCTAGTCAGTTAGTTGAATTTCTATATTGATTCTGCTTAACAGAATATATCATATGGAACTGAAAGTGATGTTGATTTTATTATATAACATCTGTGGATGCAGGGAAACAGGTTGGAGGAATCCGACTGGATTTCTTAACAGTTATTTTATTGTTTTTCATATATTTTGATATATGATGTGAATTAACCTGTTGTTGATTGAGTGTGTGTGGACGATATTGGATATCGTAATTTGATATGTTAAAAACCATAACATACCGGGATTTGGAGAAAAGGGGAATTTGTCAAAGTGAATACTGAAAAGAGAATATTTATAAAATCAGAGGATTTTATAAATAGGAATATTTATAAATAGAATATTTACAAATAGGAATATTTATAAATGGAATATTTATAAATAGGAAATACGTTTAAGTGGGAATTATAAATGAAGGAAACCTTTATAAATAGAATATTTATAAAGTGGATTACTTACTTAGAAAATAAATAGGATAAGATAATGAGATATTTATTTGTTAAATAAATAGGATACGATTAATGGATTATTTATTTGTTGAAGTAACAGGTTAAGATAAAGAGATATTAGCTTAGAAATTTACTAAGTTAAACAAAGGACATTAACTTAGGAAATGAATAAGTTAAACAAGGATATTGACTTAGGAAATTGAATAAGTTAAATAAGATATTATTAGAGGAAATACTTAGAATAAATAAATAAGGTAATAAAGGAAAACACTTAGAACTAAGTCATTAAAGAAGATATTTATTAAGGAATAAATAAGAGATTATAAATGGAATATTTGCAAACTATTTGCAAATAAAATAAAAAAGGAAATATTTGTAAACCATTTACAAGTAGGATTAAAAAGGAAATATTTGTAAACCATTTACAAATAGGATTAAAAAGGAAATATTGGTAAAGGCATTTAGAAAACAAATAGATTATAAAGGAAATATTTATCATTTGGATAAATAGAATATATAATTCAGGACTTATATAAAGAAGTAAGAATCGATTTCAACATCGATGTTTGAAACTGAATAAGGACAAAGAGTTAATCAGTTAGGGTTAACCAGTTAGAGTAAAACTATTAGGGTTAACCAGTTAGAGTTAATCGGCTAGAGTTAACCAGTTAGAGTTAACCAATTAGAGTTATTCAAGTGGAGTAAATCAAGTAGAGTTATCGAATATCGCTTATTCGAAGTAGAGTTATCGAATATCACTTATTCAAGAAGAGAAATCGAATATAGTTTATTCGAGAAGAGTAATCGAATATAGTTCATTTGAGAATAGTTATCAAATATAATGTATTCGAAGAGGAGTTAATCGAATATAATGTATTCGAAGAGGAGTTATCGAATATTGGTTATTCGAAAAGAGTTATCGAATCTAGTTATTCGAAAGGAGTAAATCGAATCTAGTTATTCGAATAGAATTAAAGGAGTTATCGAATATAGTTTATTCGAAAGGAATTAAGTGATAAGAGTTAATTGAATAGAGTTAATCCAATAAGAGTTAATTGAATAGAGTTAATCCAATAAGAGTTAATTGAATAAAGTTAATCCAATAAGAGTTAATTGAATGGAGTTAATCAAATAAAGTTAATTGAACAGAGTTAATCGAATATAGTTTATTCGAAGAATAGAATAAATCGAATATAGTTTATTCGAAGGATAGAGTTATCGAATGGAGATTTATTTGAAAGAGAAGTTACGTAAGGAAGTTTTAAAGGGTTAAAAGATGAACTTACCCTATTTCGAGATTTGAAATGTTGTTCAGTTAAGGTCTGAAAGGTAATTAAACCCCGACTTGATTGACTTCGTTTTTAATTTAGAAATGGTTAAGGTTCGAGAGTGAAAGAGGTTAAGTGAATTTAGTAAATAAGTATAGTGGTTTGAGTTGTCGTCGCGATGTTGATTTAATATCTGTTTAAATCCAAGTAAAGAAGATTTGGAAATGTTTTCCAAATAGAATCAGAAACGTAATCAAATGTTGAAAATTGGAAATATGGATTAGAAATGGAACTGTTTTCCGGTGTTAACGTATATTTTCTAAATATAGAAAATAAGGAAATATATATATATGTAGATATATATATATATATATATATGATTGATGATTGATTGATTGATAGAATTTCCATCTGGAAATAATATTGTTGTTTGCACACCTGTTTTTCTTTGATGGTTAAATCACAGAGTATCGAAGTTTTGACCATTTTAACGTTGTTAATATGGAGAGACTGGTTGGATTATTATCCAAAGAACCACTCTGTATTGGCATAAGCGTTGCGAATCATATATGCCAAATATAATTGAAGACGGAGTAAAGTGCAAGGGCTATTGTATAAGTCTTAGATAACAGTGCCTAAGATGGATGTGCTGAATAGTGCCTTCGGTTCATCCTGTTCCTGGATGACTTGTATGGATGAATGTCTGACAGAGTATTTCCAGAAAGGTCACGTACATTGATTTCTTCAACCGTACCAAGAGTGGAAGCGGAGAAGGAAACTTCTTTAGCTAACACGAAATGTACTGTTGTAGACGTCAGTTAGTGATTTTCAATGGATCTGACAATGTGGCTGTAACAACCCAAAATTCTCCTTATGGAAAATCTCAGATTGTTTTGAGAACAATACACATCAGAACACAGAAGAGAAGAACATTTCAATTGCTTTTACAACGATTACATCAGAGTACAAGAATAAGGGTACATAAATAAATACTTTACAGTGTGAAACTACAAAATCAGAGTTTACAAATTTACAAAGCAGCGGAAATAATAATAATATGCGTAGCGGAAGGCTTCTATTTTCTGGACACAGCTTTAAGCTTCAACCCAGAAATCCTGCTAAAGATAAGAATCTGCAAAGAACCAAAACTCCGAACTGCCCGTGCAGAAAATGGTGGGCACCCAGAGTTTAGGTGAAGAACAATAAACTCCAGGTCAGTCGTGGGACTGGTGTGAGAACTAAAAACAGTTTAACTTGAATTTAGAGTGTGCGTAAACAAGTAAGTTATAAAGAATAAAGCAATGCTTCAGAAAGTGAAACCATTATAAGACTCATCCTTTGCAACGTACGCCGAAGAATAGAGTTTCCCTTATAAAGGTTAAAACATGATTTATATGAAAAAGTTATTTTTATGTGATAAGTGCATGGTGTAGAAAAACAGGTTTGAATATAAATATAAATCTAGATGGCATAATATGTTATGTAAGTGGCATAATACATTATGTCACCTTAATAATATAAAATCAAAAACCGTAAGCTCGTATTGGAAAGTGGGAATTTTCAGTACGATGGCTCCTGATTCGAAAGATCTATCGCGTCGTGTATCTCCACGGCATACGTCCCAGCAAGAGAAAACACCGAAATACACGTCCGCACTATCGTGGATATATAAGTATACCGCGGCATACGTCCCAGCAAGAGAAAACACCGCTATACTCTATCCTTTGGGAGTAGGGGGGGTCTGTCCTATCCCATCATCTCGGTCGACCGAATCATCCTCATCTCTAAAGTAAACTGACCTGACCATCAGTTCACCATCATACTGTTGTGTGTGAGGATCGCGAGGTTGTGTTTTAAAAACACACAGCTATGCTAATTAAAGCTGCGTTTTGTTCGTCATTCACAAGGCTCAGCTTTCCAACAAAAGCCTTGATCGTAGCATTTTAGCATGCACATCGTCAATCCGTCATTGATCATCTACCAATATATAACCGGGTGTTAAGTGAAGGATAAATTCTCCACCACCAGACAGTTATACGTAAAACAGAGATCAACAAGTACAATATAAAGGAATACCATTTCAGACTCGCAATCCATCTATAATTCCATTCTGGGTCTGAACGAAATCGTATCCGTTCGATCTCCAAGTACGTTTGGATGATCACTAATTTTCCATCATCTTGAGTGTACGGCCCAATCAAGATCTCTATAACCATCCATACGCATATGAAAATTTCACGGTCTTCAACCACCGTCTTCGTCGCCGACTTTAAATCGTCGTATGAATTATTCAAAATGGGTTGAACCCGGTCTTTCCGAATAACCCGCGTATTTTTATAAACAAACGTTATAAAAGTCATCCAACGCCTCATTCCATTAAGAATATTTGTTCTTTTCTTTGGAAACTCTCTTCTTAAATCTAATAAAAGATTTATTAAAACTCTAATTGGTTTTTAATCTTCCAAAATCATTGTTAAATGATTTCTCAATTTTAAGAAATAAATCTTAATTTTAAGTGGGTTAAAGAACAGATGTGGCTCAAACATTGCTCACGACAAACCCAAAATCACACTTCATTTTCTCATTTCAAATAAAAAGATTAATTCTTTTTATGTTTACCGTATTTCATGTTACTAAAATAAAAGAAAACTTTTATTTATAAAACATCGTTTAACCTCCTACCTTAAATAAAAGAAAGCTTTTTATTTACATATTCATATCTTGAATAAAAGAATCACTTTTATCATTAATATACATTCAGCGTTTTTAATCTTAAGAATTAACTTTTATTATCAAAGCTTATTCGACGTTGTTAACTTTGATAGAAGAATAAACTTTTATTATTAAACATTTTCAATGTTCTTAACGTTAAATAAAGAATAAACTTTTATTATTAATCTTCTTCCAACGTTCTTATTCTTAATGAAAAGGTAACTTTTATTTTCAAGCATTTTTCTTGTTTCCAATTCAAATAAAAAGAGTTATCTTTTTATTAGCAACATACCTTAGCGTTATTTACTTTCATTTACAAGCATTATGTAGCGTTATTAATTTAATAAAAAGATAAACTTTTATATGAATCATAAATTCTTATTTTAAATAAAAGAAAAGATTTACTTTTTTTTTCAAGACATGACTCTTATTTTAATTTCATGAATAAGCTTCTTTTTATTCATATTTCACATGTTATAATAATGCTAACTTTTTATTTGTATTTAACGTTTTATAATAACGCTAATTTTTCATTCTTGTTTACATTTTATATTGACGTTAACCTTTTATTCATGATTCACATTTCACATTGACGTTAACCTTTTATTTCTACTTACAAATGTGAATATATACACCGTTCAATATTGCTACCCTTATTTTCAAAAAAAAAAAAAAAAAAATATCATCCTTATACTATCGTCAAAGCATCTATTTTTTTTATTTTGTGATACGTCAACGCTTATCAAATTTCTCTTTTAATTTTATTTTGTAAACATAAACAAAATTTATCTTTTTGTTTTGATTCGTACGCATACATCAGAGCTTAATTTTTATTTTGATTCTTAAATGCTAATTAAAAATCCCAACTTCCTAATTGGGTTTTAAACGCTAATCAAAATTCTACTTTTTAATTGATTTCCAAATGCTAATCAAAGTTCCAACTTTTTAATTGGTTTTCGAATGATAACCAAAATTCCAACTTTTTAAATTTTGTTTTTGAATGTTATCTAGACCTTCATATTGTTATGAATAAATAATAATATCATTTCCAAAACAATAAATTTTGAAAATTAAACTTCTCATATTCAATAATTAAATAAATAAATTAAATGGAAATATCCTTTCGAGTGAAAATCTGCGCACGACTACTTACACGACTTAATTCACTATAAATAAAAATCAAAATCCCATTTTGATAATTTTCACAAATTCCGAATTGGAATGAGACTCAAACCAAATACCATTTAATAATGGGTTTCAAACAATGTACTGGCAACATAATGAACAACATTTAAGTGGCAATCCAACACAACATCCAATAACATTCAAATTACACAATAACAATCATACAACGTCAAAATCACATTCACGTAACATTCAAAGAACAATATATTAAACGTGCACTTGAGCGATGTGTGAAAATATCAGCTCAATCAACACCTATGAATCAGGTAATCCATATGCGGCAGTGTAACAAATTTTCAATTATTATAAACAATAATAAATTAACATTTACTAGACAGTTACAGCATTCAAATTCAAACATCACAACAAAACAACAAATCATCATTTCACATCTATAATTCACAGACAGATATTAAAATACATTTAATAATTAAAAATAAATAATACGGTAAAAGAATAGAGTGAGAAAAACAAAAGTTCTCACCTTGCTTTCACGTTCTGTACGGTTCAGATCTGAATTTTGACAAAAGTTTAACTTGCTCAGAATTGGTTCTAGCCCGTCTAGGATTGTAGATCTTGGTCTCACGAATCCAACGGATCTGAAATTACAATTTTCCGAGTTCGTATGGATTAGTTATGATTTAATTTGTAAAATTATGTTTTTTTTTGGATTTAATTAATTAAATAAAATAAATAAAATACCCTCTCTTTCTTCAATCAATTTTCGGCCGTGGGTTTCTCCTAACTCTTCAAATCTTTGACCGAACTTTTCCGGCGATAGGAGGAACGATAGGAGGAGCGGGTAGGGGGACGTCGGAGAGGGGAGTGCCACGCATCGGCGGCCAGGCTTGGGCGGCGTTCGATCGCCTGTTGGAGGCGGGGCGGGCTTCGACGGGCGGCAGGTTTGGGGCGAGGTGGCGGTCGGCTCAGGCAAGGACTGGGGGCGAAACGGGTACCAATGGAAAGAGGAGGGGAAGGAGAAGAGAAAACTCCAAAGGGCGGGGGTCTGACGTTGAGCGGTGGAGGCACAAAATCGCCCTGAAGGTTCGAGCTCAATGAGGGTTGGCGGCTAGGTTTTCTGGATTGGGGACGATGGAGTACGTTGTATACGTACCGTATACAATACCGTATATATATTAATTTATTATTACCTTGGCCCAATTAAGCCCGTTACTCTACTTTCTCCAATTCAGGTCCAACCAGTGTCGTTTTTACCTAATAACCCGCGTTCTGAACTCATCTGGACATGTCCCGCAGGCCCATTCGATCGTTTCAGCCTCCGTTTTTCAGTTTTAAAATTTAAGTCATGAATTAAAATTCAAACGTACATTAAAACTCACCGGGGTCACAAAATAACTCTAAAAATTTCCAGAAAAAGATTTTTAGCTATGTTTTAATTTTACAAATCCAGAAAAATTAATTTTACTGGATTTTGAGCCCGTTTGTAAAAAGTCACTTTTCTCAGTCAAACGTATTTTAATATTACAATACCCATTCAAAAAGCTGATTTTTGAATTTCAAAACATATAAGTGCTTACAGTCATTTGTAACTGAAAACATCCTTCCGGACTCATTGGCGATGGTTTCGGGTCCAAATTCTTTAATATGCAAAAAGTAAGTTTTGGGGTCATTCAATTATATAAGGAATTTCTACAGCGTTTTTCTGGAAAACTGAATTTGTCATAACTAACAAATTATTAATTAAAATCTGAATTTATTAAATTCATTAGATAAATATTTTCAATATGCACCCAACGTGTCCAGTTTTTCTCCATTCTGATTTAATATCAATTTTATATAATTTTCCAAAGTTCAAAACCAAAATTTGAAATTACCGCTTCTTTAAGAGTTCAGAATAGACTTAATATATATAAACTAAATATTTTCAGCTATTATAATTTAAATGAATTATTTAAAATTAAAATTTTAAATTCTTACTCAATTTCTAAACAAATTTCTTTAAAACAAAACTTTAAATTTGCCCCAAATTTCTGGGTTGTTACAGTGGCATTCGAAGTGAATCTGATGTGATGATAAAGCGTAACCTCAAGCCTCATCAACCGGTAAATGACAGAAATCGGGAAGGTAGCATGGCTATGTAGGTTGCACCTATTAGGGTGTATAATCACCTGATCTAGAGTTTCATTACTTCTAAAAATCTATTGTTGATGTTGTCCCATTCGGGAAACGGTTGCTGATCCCAACCGTTGGTGATATACATTCGATGCACTCAAGCGAAATGAGTGGTCGGTCATGTGTGGCCGGGTTGCAAGATGTTCTTGTTGAACCCACTGTATTCCTTTCTAGAGGTACACTAGCGAAAGGTGGTTCCATACCTTGTCATAGTTGGAAATCCATTACCCAATACGTGCTTGCGGTTTTGATTATATACTATATATGTAGAACGTGAGATGAAAGCGTTTCTGCTAGATGATTATTATATTATGGTTGATAGATATTATTATAATATCAAAAGGTTTTTGATATAAAGAAAATTTGGATTCTCATAAGGGGAAAACCCGTTCTGTTACACAGCGTGGTCTTATGAGATATCATTTACCCGCCTGAACTGTTTTAAACTGTTTTACTCACACCAGTCCCACGACTGACCCGGAGTTTATTTTGTTTTGTTTTCCCTAAACTCTTGGGTGCCCAATTTTGTACAGGCAGTCAAGTAGTCGGGATTTACAGATACTTGAAGAGCTGGAGCAGGAGGCTTCAGGATTATATAGCTATAGATTATTTCCGCTGTCTTGTAAGTGTTGTACTTGATGATGATATGTATATTCAAGTACAATCTTTTATTTCAAAGATATGTTATGTATTATATGTTATTTGTTCCGCTGTGAGGTTCGTGTTACTCTGATGTTGTGTTCTTCTTCTTCTTCTATTCTAAGTTTCTATCTTATCTTTCCTTACCCTCTAGTTTCTTTCATTAACCATCTGGTATTTTCGACTCTTGATGTTCGATATGTGTTGTATATCGGATAACCAAGGGAGCAAAAAAATCTGGGTTGTTACACAACAAGTACGTCTGGACAACTACCAATTTAACCCTTTACTGCTAGCTACCCAATGTCGGGCATCAGTAGTTATCCTTTCGACGTGAAGATCGCCGGTCTTCAATCGCCGTCTTTAAGATCTTCAATTTTGATCGTCGTATGTTCATTTGAAATGAGATTTAACTCGGTCTTTTCAAATGATTCTCGCATATATATAATTTAAAAACATTTCATATCGTTAACAGTATTTGATAACGATTTATTGCTATTTTTATTTATATAAAAAATAGCCTAATTTATTTAACGACGCTTCGGGTTAATGGGCGGCCCTGGCACTATTTTTATAGATATTTGATTTACACTTATCTCGAAATCCAACCGTTGGATTTTAACAAAATTTATATCGTTGGAAAGATCTTCCTAAAGCGGTCCTAACAGTTCCAGTTTTGGGAAAATCCGACGGTTGGATCTTTCGGTATAATCGTTTAAAGTTACGATTTTGAAACGCGAACTACCGCACGCTATTCGTTTATTTTTAATTTATATTTATATATGTAATTATATATATAAACTCTTTGATGATTTCTCTAATGTATTTAACATGCCAAATAAAAGAATATTTTTATTAGAATATCATAACCATGTACTGTCAATCAAAGATTATTTCATTCACATGAAAATTTATCCAATGACAAGCCAACTTCGCATATAAATTCTAATATATGCAAAGGTAAATATAAATGTAATTTTTACAAGGCATATACATTCTAATATATGCAATGTAATATAAATGTAATTTTAACAACACATATAAATTCTAATATATGCGATGTAATAAAATACGCCTTTAACAATGCATATAGATTCTAATATATGCTGTGTAATTATAAATGAAATTTTAACCATTTCATTATAAACAAAGTTTTTAATGTAAACATGTTTTACTTTGAAAACATGCATGTTGTCCAACTTTTATTGCTGCATTAAAAGTGAATTTTTAATGTAAAACATGTTTCTTTTCTACATTTCTATTTTTACACTAAAAAGTGAAATTTTAATGTATAACATGTTTTGCAATTTAAAACATGAATCTTGTCTAGTTTTCTAATATCACATTAAAAGTGTAATTTTAATGTATAACATGTTTTGCATTTTAAAACATTAATTTTTAACATTGCACTAAAAATGAATGCTTTAGTGAAATCATGTTTTGATTAAAAACATGTACATTTTTCCTATTTTTAACATTACATTAAAAATGTACATTTTTAACAAAAATCATATTTTGATTTAGAAACATGTTCATTTTTCTTATTACATTAAAAATGCATATTTTTAATGAAATCATGTTTTTGTTCAAACCATGATCCTTTTCTATATTTATATTCTTAACATTAAAAATGTATGTTTTAATGAAATCATGTTTTTGTTCAAACCACGAACATTTTGCTAATTTTCTTAATGACATTAAAATATGGTTTTTAATGACTACATGTTTTTATTTCTAAAACATGTACATTTCCTCATTTTCATAAATGACATTAAAATATGACTTTTAATGACTACATGTTTTTATTCCTAAAACATGTACATTTTTCTAATTTCACGAATGACACTAAAATATGGTTTTTAATGACTACATGTTTTTATTCATAAAACATGTAGATTTTTCTAATTTCATTAATGACACTAAAACATGGTTTTTTTATGACTACATGTTTTTCTCTATTTTTAACATTTCATTAAAAATGTATATTTTTAATAAAATCATGTTTTGATTAAAAAACATGAACATTTTTCTTATTCTTAACATTGCATTAAAAATGTAAACCTTTGAATGTAATGTTCTTCTTATATTTCTAAAGCATGAACATTTCTATTTTAACAATAATTCCATAAAATGATAGAAATTTATATTTCATTTTTGTTGAATATACTCATTCAAAAAAATGACAAAATTTGATATTCCCTTTTTGATTGAAAATCCTAACTCAATCAAATAACAAAAGTGTACATTTCATTTTGGTTGGAAATTCTATTTCAAATAACAACAGTGATATTTTATTTGAATTGCAAATATAATGCTAATAAAATATAATAAAGGTGATACTTCATTTTTGTTGAATATTTTGATTCAACAAAAATAACAAAAAAATGTTCTATTCATTTATATTGCAAATTCAATCAATAACAACAAAAGCGATATTTTATTTAATTAAAAATTCTAGTTCAATCAAACAATAACAAAAGTGACATTTTATTTGATTGAAAATTCTAGTTCAATCAAACAATAACAAAATTGTTATTTTTATTTTGTTTGAAAATTCTAGTTCAATCAAACGATAGCAAAATAGATATTTCTATATGATTGAAAATTCTAGTTCAATCAAACAATAACAAAATTTATATTTTTATTTTGATTGAAAATTCTAGTTCAATCAAACAAATAAACAAAGGTGATATTTTTATTTGATTGAAAATTCTAGTTCAATCAAATAAGTAAACAAAGGTAATATTTTTATTTGATTGAAAATTCTAATTCAATCAAACAAATAAGAAAAGGTGATATTTTTATTTGATTGAAAATTCTAATTCAATCAAACAAATAAACAAGGGTGATATTTTTATTTGATTGACAAATTCTAGTTCAATCAAACAAATAAACAAAGGTGATATTTTTATTTGATTGAAAATTCCAATTCAATCAAACAAATAAACAAAGTTGATATTTTTATTTGATTGACAAATTCTAGTTCAATCAAACATTAACAAAAAGTGATATTTTTATTGGATTGAAAATTTTAATTCAATCCAATAACAATGGTAATACTCCATTTCTGTTGAATATATTTGATTCAACAAAATAACAACAAAAAATGTTTGATTCATTTTTATGGCAATTATAATTCCAAAAAAATATAATAAAAGTGATACTCTATTTTTGTTGAATATTTTGGTCCAACAAAATAACAACAAAATATTTGATTCATTTTTATGGCAATTTCAATTATAACATAATATCACCCAAACGAAAAGATCTATATTAACACATCACATACAAATCAATTCACGTAGCATAGCATGTAGAAATATACAGCGAATCAATGAGAATACAATTATGATTTGTTCTAATTATTTTAAAATAGATAATAATAAAAATAAAATAGGACTTCTCACTATCATTTGAATCTGAATGGTTCAGATCTACAATTTTTTTAGCTAAAATTCATTTAGCTCAGAATTGGATCCCGTCAGTCTAGAAACGTAGATCTCGTGTCTACGATCACAACGCTTCGAAAATCGTTCAGTTCTGAGTCAGTATGGATGAGTTATGATTTATTTTAAATCGAGAATGTTTAAAATAAATTAAGTAAATAAAATAATAAGGGAATACCCTTCTTCCTCCTTATTTAGTTTCAAGGCCGCTATCAAACCCAAATGGTCTGATTGTAGGGTTCTACTTTACGTCAGATTGAAAGCACCAGAGGATGATCGGACGGTGGCACTTCGACAGGGGAAGGATGGCCCGTAGGGTGGCCACCGTTGGCGAACTCGGTGGTGATTACAAAGGCAGGCGGCGGTGCAAACCCGACCACTTTGGTGTGTCTATTCGTCGCAAATACCTCACGGATTTTAATCAAACCCGTATGGGATTGAAGAATGGACAATCCTCTACAAAATTGCCAAAAGGAGGGGGGTGTTTTCACTGCAAGGATCGACAGATTTTAATGGTGGAAGGGAGGAGCAGTTCTGACCATTGGTTTAAGGGGCGGCGGCTGTTCAAAATAAGATATTAGGGTTTTGGGGAAAAGGAAAAAAGGATTTTATAATATTTTATTCCTAATTTTACAATTAAATCCATAAATTCTTAATAACTCCAATTTCAGTCCAATAGGAGTCGTTTCTACCTAGCTGCCCATATTCCGAAACTAATGGGCTAGGTCCCGCCAGCCCAAATGTAATGACCCGCGTCTTCAGTGATATAATAATTAATTTATTTAATTATTTAAAGAGTGGTTTAGAGAATTTAATGGTCATTTAAATTAATTAACTTTGAATATTTAATTAATATAATAATTAAATAATATATTTAATTCTGAAATAATCAGAATTGGCTGAAATGGCGATATGATGTGAATGAGGCAATTCAAAATATATAATTCAGTTTAGAATTAAATTTGAATAATGAATATATTATATAAACGACAGTTTGAACGTATAATTATAACTTAATTATAAACGAGCTCGAAATAGCACTGCAGTTCATTAATTGGCGATTTGAACTTCAACTGAATATACAGAATTCATTTTAAGCCGGATTTCTATGAAACAAGAAACGTTAGGAGCTGGTGAAGTATATTTTTCTAATGGAAGAGAAAGATCGGGATTTCGTCGTGTAGATTTTGATTTATGTCCAAATCAAATTTTAGAAAAGTCGCTGTTGAATTCCTTTATAGTTTATAAAGGAATTATTTATATTTTAAAAAGGAATTTCAATATAAATCGAATATCGGGTTGACCCAGATTTGAAATATCGAGTTAGAAATCCATATAAGATTTTTCTGAAGCTGTATGGTATCCCACTATGAATATATGCAATAATATTTATTTATAAATATATAATTTAATTGTTTTTAAATATATTTATATATTTAAAGGGTTATTTAGGGCTTTAAAAATAGCCAGTTTTGCAAACGACCTCAGAATTCGACGAAACTAATTTTGTTGGATCCGCAATATTAAATTATTGTTAGATTTCAATTTCCGTGATTTTTGAAGTCAATGTGTGGCCGTACGGGATTTTGATGTGAAAAAAAGTCGATAAATTGACCTTTAAAAATATGTTGTGTGAGCAAACAAAGTCAGAATTTGACGAAACCAGTTTCATTGGGATCATAATGTCGAACTCTAGCTACATGTCCAGTTTCGTGATTTTTAGATGTTATATGTGATTATAGGGATTTTTAAGGCCAAGTACCAGTAGCGTAATAATAAAATAATAATATATAAAAATATCCTAATTGATTTCTGATCCTTAAGAAGCCACATCCTTTGTTTTTCAACCACAAGAAAGTCCCGTTCCCTTATATAATCGAATCACTCTCAGCCGCCACAGTATTTTCTTTTTCCTCAAACAATGGCAACTTTAAAAAATCCAAATCAATTGATGGAAAATATATAAAATCGAAGTAGACATATATTTGAGCTTGTATTGATGTAAGCATCAGTCTCGTATGGGTTTTATTTGGCTCGACGCATCTTTCTAGTATTCGAAGTTATCAACAGTAAACTAGGGTTCATGATTCTATGCGTGTGGAGCTTTAGTTCATGAAACAAGTTTGATAGTTGGGTTTGTGGTGGTTTGTAGCATCTTGTGGAGGAGATTGGGAGGATTCAGTCGAAATTTGTTCGATCCCTGTACAGGGACTCGTGAGGACGGAAATAAATTGTGGGGTGCGAGTTCAGTGAAAGTGGTATAGGCAGAAAGAGGTTGAGACAAGGAGAACAATGGTGATTTTGGTTGTCAAATTAGTGGAGTAATGAGGTTGCGATGGGAGGATGTAATCAGTGGAAATGGTGTTGTGCAAGGAGCAGGACACGGCGATGTGTGGTGAGGAAGAAAGGCACAACGCGGGTTGGATTTTGTTATGGGCCGAATCGTTTGGTAAGGCACAATCAATGAAAAGTTTAGTTTTTATTTTAAATTAAAAACGATGTATTAACTTGTAAAATGAATTTTTTATTCATACGATATCATATTGACGAACCATAAGTTGCATTGGGATCATATGGACGGACACTACCCAATGGAACTGACCGGGAGTGGATTCGAGCTCGTTTGAATTTATAGCAAAATAAATTGTTCGATTCAAATCAAACAAACAGTTTGTCGTTCTTTAATGATGAACTGCCAATGTGAGTAAATCTTGCTAACTCTGAACAGTTTATAATTTCATGTTGTATTTTTAGAACTGTTAAATATTGGCTGATTGACTGTGTGCTGACTGTTTGATTGAACTGCTAGTTAGTTAGTTGAATTTCTATATTGATTCTTTTTAACAGAATATATCATATGGAACAGAAAGTGATGTTGATTTTATTGTGTAACATCTGTGGATGCAGGGAAACAGGTTAGAGGAATCCGACTGGATTCCTCAACAGCTATTATATTATTTTCATTTATTGTGATATATGACATGGTTTATAATATGTTGTTGATTATATGTGTATGGACGATATTGGACATCGTAATTTGATTTGTTAAACACCATAAAACACCGGAATTTGGAGAAAGGGGGATTTTCAAAATGAATATTGAAATTAGATTATTTATAAAATCCAAGGGGTTTTATAAAAGAGATAATATTTATAAAATTAAAGAAGATTTTATAAAGGAAATTATTTATAAATGGAATACTTATAAATAGAAATTTATTTATAAATGGAATATTTATAAATAGGAAATATGTTTAAGTGGAATTTTATACGAAGGGAAATCTTTATAAATGGAATATTTATAAAGTGAATTATTTATTTAGAATAAATAAATTAGATATTTAAATGGATTATTTATTTGTTAAATAAATAGGAAAAGATAAAGAGATATTGACTTAGAAAAAAAATAAGTTATTTAAAAGGACATTCAGTAGGAAATAAATAAGTTATAAAAAGGGATTATTTATTTAGAGAATGAATAAAGAAATATTTGTAAACCATTTACAAATAAAATAGAAAGAGAAATATGTGTAAAACATTTTCAAATAGGTTATAAAAGATATTAGTTTGTTAAATAAATAGGATTAGAAAAGGATATTTATTTGTTAAATGAATAGAATAAGATAAAAGGAATATTTGTTTAAAAAACAAATAAGATATTATATGAGAAATATTTGCAACACATTTGCAAATAGAGTTGAAAAGGAAATATTCGCAAACCATTTGCAAATAGAATAGGGAAGGGAATATTTGCAAACCATTTGAAAATAGAATTTAAAAGGGTAATATTTGTAAACATTTACAACTAAAGATTTAAAAAGGAAATATGGGTAAAAGGCATTTAGAAAACAAATAGATTATAAAGGAAATATTTATCTTTGGATAAATAGATATATATATAAGTCTGAACTTATATATGAAGAAGTAAACAGATAAAAGGAACATATTGACTTATAAATGATATTTGTAAATTAAGTTAAATATTTGTCATTTGGATAAATAGAATATATATGTCAGGACTTATATAAAGAAGTAAGAATCGATTTCAACATCGATGTTTGAAACTGAATAAGGACAAAGAGTTAATCAGTTAGGGTTAACCAGTTAGAGTAAAACCATTAGATTTAACAAGTTAGAGTAAAACCATTAGGGTTCACCAGTTAGGTTAAACCAGTTAGAGTTAAACCGGTTAGAGTTAATCAGTTAGAGTTAATCGATAGAGTTAAATCGAACTAGAGTTATTGAATAGAGTTAAATCGAACTAGAGTTATTCAAATGGAGTTAGTCGAATTTATTTTATTCGAATAGAGTTGAAATGAGTAATCGAATTTAGTTATTCGAAGAAGTGAATCGAATCAGAAATATTCGAAGTGAGATAATCGAATCAGAGATATTCGAAGTGGGATAATCGAATCAGAAATATTCGAAGTGAGTTGATCGAATCTAGTTATTCGACAGGAGTTAAATCGAATAAGATTTATTCGAAGAAAGAGATTATCGAATATAAGTATTCAAAAGTAAGCAAATTGAATATAAGTTATTCGAATAGGTTATTCAAATAAGAGTTAATCCAGTGAGAGTTATTAGGTTGGAGTTATTCAAATAAGAGTTATAGATTAGAGTTAACCGAATAGGAGTAAATAAATTAGTTGTCGTTATATTATTCGAGTTTAGAAATAAAAGTCATATTAAAGATAATATATTTCGGATGCAGGAGATTATAACACCATTGTTATAATCACGTAAAACTTGTAAAAGAAAGGGGTTCGTAAATAGAATCCGAGGGTTCGTAAGGAAGTGTTAAAAAGTTAAAAAGGTGAATCTTATCTATTTCGAGATTTGAAAGGTGGTTCGGTTAAGGTCTGAGAGATAGCTATACCCCAACTTGATTGACTGCGTTTTTAATTAAGAAATGTTTACGGTTCGAGGGTGAAGTGGTTAAGTGGATTTAGTAATTTAGTATAGTGGTTTGAGTCATCATTGCAATATAGTTTTAAACATATGTTTAAATCCCAATTAAGAAGTTTTGGAAATGTTTTCCAAACAAGAATCAGAAATGTTTTCTGATAATAGAAAATAAGAATTTAGAATACATGGGAACAGGAGATAAGTAAATTAATGAAATAAAGAGATAAATGTTGAATGATGATTGATCGATATAATTTCCTCCTGGAAATAATATCGTTGTTTGCACACCTGTTTTTCTTTGATGGTTAAATCACAGAATATCGAAGTTTTGACGATTTTAACGTTGTTAATATGGAGAGACCGGTTGGATTATTATCCAAAGAACCACTATGTATTGGCATAAGCGTTGCGAATCATATATGCCAAAGATAATTGAAGACGGAGTAAAGTGCAAGGGCTATTGTATAAGTCTTAGATAACAGTGCCTAAGATGGATGTACTGAATAGTGCCTTCGGTTCATCCTGTTCCTGGATGACTTGTATGGATGAATGTCTGACAGAGTATTTCCAAAAAGGTCACATACATTGATTTCTTCAACCATACCAAGAGTAGAAGAAGAGAAGGAAACTTCTTTAGCTAACACGTAATGTACTGTTGTAGACGTCAATTAGTGATATTCGATGGATCTGACAATTTGGCATTCGAAGAGAATCTGATGTGATGATAAAGCGTAACCTCAAGCCTCATCAATTGGGAAATGACAAAAATCGGGCAAGCAGCATGGCCATGTAGGTCGCACCTATTAGGGTGTATAATCACCTGATCTAGAGTTTCATTTACTTCTAAAAATCTATTGTTGATGTTATCCCATTCGGGTAACGGTTGCTGATCCCAACCGATGGTGACATACATTCGATACACTTAAGCGAAATGAGTGGTCGGTCATGTGTGGCCGGGTTGCAATATGTTCTTGTTGAACCCAGTGTATTCCACTCTAGAGTTACACTAGCGAAAGGTGGTTCCATACCTTGTCATAGTTGGAAATCCATTACCCAATACGTCCTTGCGGTTTTGATTGTATACTATGCATGTAGAATGTGAGATGAAAGCGTTTCTACTAGATGATTATTATATTGTGGTTGATAGACATTATTATAATATCAAAAGGTTTTTGATATAAAGATATTTTGGATTCCCATAAGGGAAAACCCGTTCCGTTATATGGCGTGGTCTTATGAGATATCGTTTACTTGTTCGAACTGTTTTAAACTGTTTTACTCACATCAGTCCCATGACTGACCCGGAGTTTATTTTGTTTTGTTTTCCCTAAACTCTTGGGTGCCCAATTTTGTACGGGCAATCAAGTAATCGGGATTTACATATACTTGAAGAGCTGGAGAAGGAGGTTTCAGGATTATATAGCTATTATTATTCCGCTGTGTTGTAAGTGCTGTACTTTGACAATGATGTATATTCAAGTACAAATGTATATTTCAAAGTTATGTTATATATTATATGTTATTCGTTCCGCTGTGAGGTTCGTGTTACTCTGATGTTGTGTTCTTCTTCTTCTTCTATTCTAAGTTTCCATCTTATCTTTCCTCACCCTCTAATTTCTTTCATTAACTACCGGTATTTTCGATCCTTGGATGTTCGATATGTGTTGTATATCGGATAACCAAGATCGCAAAATTTCTGGGTCATTACAGTTGGTATCAGAGCATAAGGTTAAGTATTACCTTGGCTCTGTGGCGTGTGTAACACCCCACCTCCGCCAGGGTGACTCTTGCAAGCACTCTGACTTTGGAGGGGCGTTTGAATCAGGTAAACATGCATAATGATATATCAAGGCAGAACAAGAACATATGTATATATGTAAACAGAGTGAATAACATAGATAAAACAGCGGAAGATTTAAACCATTTCAAAACAAGTCTGGTACAACATAATGTTAATTTTCCAAATAAACAAGTCTAGATAAAACAACATCATCTAAAAACTGAAATACATAAGTGCTATCCCCAAAATAAGCGAGAACCATAGCTAGCTTCATGTCGAAAACATACATGAGCTGAAATCCCACAAGCAAGCAATCCAAAATCCAAGCTAGGCTCCTGTATTCCCTCCCTGAGAACCTGGGGGGGGAACGGAAGAAAAGAGGCGAAAGAAAACAGGTCAGTCAAAAAGACTGAGTAAGCCCTACTACAATCAATGTAAACTGATAAAGTTAACTGGCATGAGCAACAGGGATGAACATAAGGATAACAACATACTAGCATGATGATTAACTAACAAGGTAGACGAAGGTGTCATCGCATAATCAGGATTAAGGTTTTGCACCACAGGTGTACTAGCAAACTAACATGACTGGAATAAACAAGTATTGATCCCTTGGCCCAAGCTTTGGCCCAATAACATGAAGTGACCCTCATACGAGGTCCAATAACATGAAGTGACCCTAACACGAGGTCCAACCCAAACGGTCTAGTCGATCGGCTCCCTAAGCCTAACTCGTCACGTGTTGGTGTCAATACGGCCCAAACATGATTGTAGTCGAACTGTGCCGGGTCCACCCTTCGGGTGTATCAAGCCCTAGGGTGTCAACCCCTGGACACCATGAACATGAGTGCACAGTCTCGATCTACTGGTACCCGTGCATGTTTTCTCCGGCTACGGACTATGTGCACGACCAGAGTCCGCCCGGAACTACACCGGCGTACCACCCTGCCGTCGTTTATTGGTTGCTTACCTCCATCCCAGTAATCGTGCCCCCACCCTAGCCTAGTCCCTAGGGTCATGATGATACAAACTAGGGATTACTGTTGGAGTGGACCCCCCATTACTAGGATTTTTCTAGTGGGTTAAGTACGGTTTAACCCCTTTACTAATCATGGATTAACTTGGTTAAGTGTAACGATGAGTTCACGACTTAACCCCGATTAATCTACTAAGCCCAAATTGGTTAAGTATTAAATGGTCCATGACTTAACCCTAATCACGAGGCATTAATTAATTAATGCGCCTTAACCTCTCACATTAGACTTTGTTGTGGTTACTAGTTAAGCCGGGCGGGTCCGGGTAGCTTTACACCACAACTTGGTCTAATCTCGGGTTCAAGGTACAACATGGCCAACTTCTCACATTGGGTCCTATTGTTTGTAGCAACTAGTTAGGCCGGTCGGTTCCGGGTAGGTTTACGCTACAAACTCAACCCAACCTCGAGTTGGTCACACTTATCTTTTCTAAGTGTCATGTCCATCATGTTTCCAAAACACATTACAAGTTTCAAGCAATTGGGTAGACCTAACTTAATAGGTAAATTCCCAATGGGTAGACCTAACTTAATAGGTAAATTCCCAAGCTTATATTTTTATGTCTTTTAAGTTTACCCAACCCCAAACGCAATCCCATCGCTTACATATCGCAATAGCGCATAAAGGATAGAAAGAGGGAACTTGGCATAATCATGACATAAAAGTGTTAAGCCACAAGTTTAACATGGTGGCATATGAAATGTACATATGTTCATATACTTGCATTAGGCCTCAAAAGCATGCATAACATAATAGCATGAACAAAATGCTCAACCCAAACTTGCATAACATACTTGCATATCATAACATGTCATACTTGCATATAAACTTACATATCATAACATGACATACTTGCATATAAACTTGCATATTACAACATGACATACTTGCATATAAACTTGCATAACATAACTTGCATATCATATGACAACTTGCATATTAAACTTGCATAACATAACTTGCATATCATATGACAACTTGCATATCAAACTTGCATAACATAACTTGCATATCATATGACAACTTGCATATCAAACTTGCATAACACATCATAGTAAACTTGCATATAAACTAGCATATCATACATTTAACTTTAAAGTTTAAGTATGAAAGTAGAATAGGGCTTACAATGCTTATGCGGACTCAAATGAGTATAGAAAATGTAAGAAAACCCTTATGCAACCAATTAAACCCCAAAAATGCAAGCAAAATTGATCAAAACTCTTTCTTTATGGTGCAAATGTAGAGACTTGACTTGAATGCAAGCTAATGATGATCATACAAGTTTAAAAACACTTGTATGCATGGAAAACCACTTAGAAAATTTGTTTAGGAATTTATGAAGAGAGTGGAGGCCATGAGAGGATTGATTTTGACATAGTTCAGTTGCTAGAATGAATAATGATGATTTAGGGTAGGTTAGGGTCTTATTTATAGATTAGGCAAGTGTTTTAGGCCATAGGATTAAACCCTAGTTCCAATCTCAGCCCTAAAAACCGAATCTGGCCCCCAAGCTCAACACAAACCCAAGATGGTGCACCAGGCTAAACAGCCCGTCTGAGCCAAGTCGACAGCCCAGTCGACAGGGCTGTCGACTTGGTCTAACCAAGTCGACTCCCAAGTCGACAGGGCTGTCGACTTGGGGTGTTTTGGCGAGAATTCTCTCGCCTGGCCCAAACTGGCCCAAATTCCCAAATTCAAACTTGAATTTGAAATATGTTTTGAACTTGAAATTTTCTGAAAACTTCGTTGGGCCTTAATCGGGTCATACGGACTTCGATTTTCGAAAACTCGGACTCTATTTCGCGTATTTTTCCGAGACGAACGCAATGGCATAGCCCGTTTCCCTTGATTCAGATTTTAGAATTAAATTCTGCCTCGATTTACGTTATAACAGGTTATTGAAAATACGGGTTGTTACATTCTCCCCTCCTTAAAGGATTTCGTCCCCGAAATCTTCAAGTTAGGAGGAACGTATCCTACCATCCAGTCATCCATCTACTCAAAACATCATCCACGAGCAATCATTGTCCTTACAAGATTCTAAATGCTGTATGAACATATGCAAAGGTGTGTGTATATGTCCTTATCTAATGCAAATATCCTCAATGCAAATTATGTTAGTGAAATTGTAACAACCCGAAGATCTGGGCCAGTTTAAAAGTTTTATTTTGGCAATTTTAGCGAATTTTGATTATTTAAAATGAATTATTTTAAATAATATCGACGAGAAATTTATTTTGAATAGAATTCGAACGTATATATTATATACGTCGTCGTTAGAATATAAATAATTATATATAATTATAAATAAAATTGAAAATGGCGCGGTAGTTCGATAATTCGATTTCAAACTTCAATTGAATGTAGCGGGTGCAAAACAATCCGGATTTTAGTGAAACCAAAAACATTAGGATCTAATTGATGATATCTTTCCAACGAATCCGAAAAATTGAGATTTCATAGCGGGGATCAAAAGATATGTCCAGTTGAAAATTCTGAATAGTCGCTATGGAATTCAGGCCCTTAAAAATAGAAATTTTGCAAACGACCTCGGATTTCGACGAAACCAGTTTTGTTAGGTCCGTGTTGTCAAATTATTGCTAGGTTCCAAATTTCATAATTTTTCGAATCAATATGAGAGCGTGGCAAAGGAAAACGCGTTTGACCAGTTTTAGTTGATTTTAATCGACTGGAAAATGACCATTTTTCAAACGGTCTCAGAATTTGACGAAACTAGTTTTGTTAGGACCGTATCGTCAATACGAAGCTAGAAAATATTTTTCGGGAATTTTTCGAGTTAGTATGTGACCCCAGTAAATTGAAATGTGCGTTCAAATTCAATATATATAGTTATATGTTGGTTTTGAAGAAAACTGATCGAAACGATCGAATCAGCTTACGATACATATCCCATTGTGTTCGGAATGGGGGTAATTAGCTACGGACGACAGGCGGCGGGTCCCGTTTTGAGGTCGAAATAAAAAGTTGCTTTTTGAAGTTTTAAAATAATAAAATATATATTTATTAATATATCCTGACCTCTCTCTCTCTCTACGCTCATAACTGTCAACGATGGAAATTAAAATAAAAGAAGAAAAAAAACCCCGACTTCCACCACGTCACTCCACCCCTACGGCGCCGTCGCCGCCTGGCCAGGTCGCGCCACCTCCCCAACGACGGCCCCCCCCCCTTCAATCTCCCAAACGACGCCTAGCCCCCACCTCAAACCCAAATCGTTCGCCCAAGCTGCCGCCGCCTCAGGGCGATTTTAGCCCTCCTCAGGCGATCGAGTTTAGGGCGGCGGGTTGCTGAAGGTCGAGCTCACGTAGACGAAGCTCCTGGAAGCACTGGATCGTCGGCACGATGGCTGTGGGAGGCGCAAACCCCAACCCTAGGTGCTGAGCCCCATTTCGACGCCCAGAATTTCTTCAGTGAGTTTTTTTTAATTTCTTTATCCAACCTTGTTTAATTTCTGACCATTTTATAATTAATAACATGACATCAAAATATAATTTTATATGTAACTTTGTTTTTTTTAAAAAAAATAATAAGATCTTTAAAATAGAAAATAGCAATGTATTGTTTATAGGATAGAAAATAGCATTATTTTTATAAAATACAATAGCATATTTTTTTAAAACAAGGAAAGCATTGTTTTTGAAAAATAAAAAGTAGAATTGTTTTAAAGAAGAAAAATATACTTTGTTTTTAAAGTAGAAGAGTAAACATACATTGTTTTCGAAGAATAAACGTTTTTGAAAAATAAATATACAGTATTTTTAAAACTGAAAAGATAGGATTTTTATGAAAGAAAAATATGATCTTTAAAAATATATAAAATTGCGAAGTAAAAATGTGATTTTTATATATTGAACATCGAAGTAAAAATGTGATTTTTATATATTGAACATCGAAGTAAAAATGTGATTTTTATATATTGAACATCGAAGTAAAAATGTGATTTTTATATATTGAATAGCATAGTAAAAATTCGATTTTTATATATTGAATAGCGAAGTAAAAATTCGATTTTTATATAATGAATAACAAAGTAAAAATGTGATTTTTATATATGTAGTGGCTACGGGCAACGAAGAGGACGAAAATGCGAGATCGACGAAGATCTCTACAATAGAAGTGCCGTGGAGTTAGGATAGCTATCGGTGAGAATTTCTCACCTTTCAATTTCTTTTCTAGTTATATATATATATATACTAGGATGCAGACGGTGCTTAGTAGCACCCGACACAATCGTCCACCGACCATGGACTTGTTTGTTTGGTTGCATAAATTAATTTGATGCCTTGATTTGAATTGGTTGTTTGGTGAATTTGATTGATGTGTGAATGGCGTGGGCCTTCACTAGACCGGGGATAAGGCTAGGCCTCGTCCCGTTTCTAGTATCGTGCCGTTATGCCGCCGAAATTTTCTAAAGTATGTTAGAAAATAAAAATATCATTTTATTGAACAAATGAACTGAATAGAATATTTTCATAGGTTGAATAAAATGTTTTATCGTTAAAAATATAATTTTTAACGTGAATGTGAATAAATAAATATTCATTTACAAACCGGATGGTTTGTTTATGTACACCTATTTGAAGGACATTGATTGGGACGATAAATTTTACACATCGCCCAACTGCACAACTAAATCTGTGTTTGATTGTTTGAAACCCCACACGGGTGTTAGGATGAAATTTGAAGTTCACTCATCCTGATTGATTAAATATGTCGATCGATCGATTGACAGGCTGTTATAAGCGTTAGATATCTATATTTGATGCTTATACAGTGTAGTGCACTTTGGTTGATGGTTGATTATTTTTCAATGCTATTATATACATGTGTTGTATGGAATCCATATAATTAACTTTATATGGTAATTGATTGGGCCTCATTCTAATTTGAAAAATAAAGAACAATATAAAATAAAGGTTCATGTGTTGACAGTACTCATCCATTGAGATTGGTCATGTGTTGAACGAAATATTTTAGTAATAAAATTTACATCTTTATCAATATAAAATAAAGGTTCATGTGTTGACAGTACTCATCCATTGAGATTGGTCATGTGTTGAATGAAATATTTTAGTAATAAAATTTACATCTTTATCAATATAAAATAAAGGTTCATGTGTTGACAATACTCATCCATTGAGATTGGTCATGTGTTGAACGAAATATTTTAGTAATAAAATTTACATCTTTATCAATATAAAATAAAGGTTCATGTGTTGACAGTACTCATCCATTGAGATTGGTCATGTGTTGAACGAAATATTTTGATAATAACAACTATTTTGAAAAAGAAATATTTGAAATAGAATATTTGAAAATAGAAATTTATGAAGCCGTGTTGATTAGATTGACGCCATTTTGACGTGAACAATATTTATATCGATATGAATTGAAAACGATTTCGAAATGAATTGAATATAAAACGAATTCAAATTGAATTGAAAGCAAATTGAAATAAATTCAAATTGAATTGAAATTTGAATTGAATAGAAATGAATTTTAAAACGAATTTATAAAGAAGAATTCAATTTTGATTTGAATTGAAATGGAAGTTGAAATTGCTTTTGAAACGAATTTAAAACTATTTATAAAATTCGTTTTAAATAGAAATCGACGAAATATATATTATATATATTATATATATAATATAATGGCCTGAATAGAACGCGCCGCGCTGCGGCAGTTCGCGAATTTCGACCATTTATTTCAAACGGACATTACGGGAGATCCGACCGTCGGATTCTCCTAACACCGAAACCGTTGGGTTCGTATCGAAAAGAGCTTTCTAACGAATGTTAGAAATTTGAAATCCAACGGCGGGATTTGGAGATACGTCCAAATCAAATTTGAAAAAGGTCGCTATAAGTGCAGTTCGATGGCCGTTGTTGAAAATCGACTGTACGGGCCTTAATAAAATTATTAAAAATAGTAATAATTTGTGTAAAATCATAAGAAATGATTTAGAAAGAATTGGGATGAAAAACTCCATATTTGAAAAGATAAAAATAGATTTTTATCGAAATGAACTAGTTTTGAACTAGAAATATAATTCTATTTATTTTTAAATAAATAAATTGGATTTGAAATGGTTTTGAAAATAACTAGAATTTCCAATGATTGCATTGGAGTGGATTTGAATCGAAATTGTCTTCGGAATATTTCGATGTTGGAATTCGGGATTATACAGATGTTGTTATGGAAATTTGAAAGATATATATATTTATACCGTTATTTCCAATACGACATTTGTTAATCGTAGAATTTGATATTGAATATAAGCCGGGATATTTTCTATTTAGAGCCTTGTATTTAATATCAAATGTGATTTGGGTTTGTCGTGAATGGTGTCTTCATTAACACTGTTCTTGAACCCAGTTGAGAAAAGATTAAATCTTTTTATTTAGATTTAATGAAGTGTACCAATTAAATAATATTTATTTGGAATTGAATTGATATTGATTTTTGGGTTTATCAAGAACAGTGTTTTAAATAACACTCGTTCTTTAACCCGATAATTAATGGAATGTGACTTTGGGTTTATCGTGAACCGTGTTTTAAATGACACGGATTCTTTAACCCAGTTAACGATTAAAACTAAGTGGAGTTTTTAATGAATCTATAATTAGATTGAGATGATCGAGAATGGAGTATCACCAGTTTTGCTCCAGGCGATAGTTAAATCTTTAATTAGATTTGAACGTGAAATGGTAATTGAATTTACCAATAACACCGTGGTGTTAGATATGAAGTACTACCAGTTTTACTTCATGGGATGAATAGATTGGGATTGGGAAATTAAAACAAATGATTACTTCGGTAAGGTTCGCTAATCCCGACTAGTTTTGAATTGATATTCAAAAATAGATTAAAGAATAAATTCAAGAAATTTATCTTGGATAAAATTAATGGGAACCTTTCCCTATGAATGTGAAATTTAGAAACTAACTGTCGGTTAGCTAAGGAGAATGATTTTCTGGATATTGATCTGATGTTGGTTTCGGCCTTCGGGGTTAATATTTGGGGAATTATTCTCTTGATTAATTTACGGTTAGTGACTGATGAATTGGAATGAGGCGTATGTTGTGTTTGTGTAACACTTATTTAAAATATACGCGAGTTATTCGGAAAGACCGGGTTTATCCCATTCTGAATAACTGATACGACGATAAGTCGAAGATGAAGACGGTGGTCGAAGATCGGAAGTCTTCACGTCGTTTGGGTGATTACTGATGATCTTGATTGGGCTGTACACCCAAGAAGATGGAAACCGTTGGTGATCGTCCAGACGTACTTGGAGATCGATGGATATGCGGGGTACTAGGTGCCTCCGGTTTCGTTCAGACCCAGAACGGACTTGTAAATGGACTGTGTGTCTGACATCGGATTCCATTCTCTGTGACCGATATCGGTTGCATAGAATGGTTTGCCTGTGTAGCATGCTAAGATGCAAATGATCAAGGCTTCTGTTGAAAAGCAAAGCCTTGTGGTGATGATCAAAGCACAGCCTGTCTGGCACAGCTTTGAGAAACGTGAATTCGCGAGCCTCACACCCCGGTATGAACCAGAAACGGGAGAAAGGACCTCAGGGAGGGCCTACGTTTCCTCCTAGCTAAAAGTGGCGTCAGTGGTTTTACACGCCCTGACGAGTTTGACTTATGTGGTTGTTGTTGTTGCGAGGCGCCTCGGTTAGATCGGACGATCCGGGTCCGATGGAGTCATTCGTGGCTCGTTTACGCCCCAAAGGGCGGCGAAACGTAGTGCTCAGGCATTTTAATCCACTCCGTGTGGACCGGCCCTGACGATCCAAGGGTCGATGCGTTCTGATCCTGAGACTCGGGCTAGGCAGTCTCGAATTCGGTAAGGACTATCTTTTGCCTTGGTTCATGACGGAAATCCAATTTCCAAATACGTGATCTTGCGGTTTTAGTTGTAATCCTATATATGGCGACATAGTGGGATGGGGCGCTCATGCCGCCTATGATTGATACTTATGATTTGAAGTTGTTTTATACACTATGCACTGACTATAGTATCAAATGATTTGTTTTAAAACGTATCAAGCATTCTTTGGCTGTTATAAGGGAAAACCCTATCCCCCGGCTTGCGTTGCATTGTGTGATAGGACCTGGGTCTTATAACAGCTTCATTTTTCTTTATTTAGCATTGCGCTGTTTGTTTTATGCACTGGTTTTCTTGGGAGGAAACCCGTTCCGTGTTATACGGCGTGGTCCCTTGATTTACCTAACTTTAAAAATAAAGATTAACCGTTTTAGTTCTCACACCAGTCCCATTACTGACCTGGAGTTTATTGTTTTAACCTAAACTCTGGGTGCCCTTATTTTGACACGGGCAGCTAGTAGTTTTGGTTTTTTTTGCAGATTTATATTCACAGGATCCTGGTTTATAGCTGGAATGGTATCCGGAAAGCTTTGTATCCGTATATCTCTTCTAGTTGTGTATTGTATTATTTTCCGCTGCTATGTATTTAAATGTAATTTAAATCTCTGATATTTCTGTGTAATATTTATTCATTTATACCCTGTATATTCTTGTAATCTGATGCATTGTTGTAATATACAATGAAACGTTCTTTTGTATGCGTTCTGTTGTGGCTTGTTCTCGAACTATCCGTCGCTTTCCTTTACGGGGAAGTTACGGGTTTTTACAGTTGGTATCAGAGCTTTGGTTTACAGAGCTCGAGAACAAGACACATTAGAACCATACGAAGAATTCATCAGATATTGGATTAGTAATATCCAATTAGAATGATTCGTTAGAGATAGGATCAGTAGTATCCTAGAACGAGTGTGAAGAGTATATCTTTCAAATGAAAACAATTTTGTTTTGAATATCTAAACCATTTTGAAGCGTATTTGAATATTTATTTATTTTGAATATGGACAATCCAATATATAAAGATTTTGCATATACGCGTCATGAACGTATATTCGAAGTTTTAATATACTGGATAGATATAGAATCACATTCTAGACACCCGGAGATGGTTCTGATGATTGATATATCATCATCAGAATTTATGTTCGTGTTTCGAAGGTGTGATTTTCTATATATTTCCATTAGACTGGTGTGAGAACCAAAACTAATATAGCTAGATTTATTTGTTGTGAATTGGCACCAAAAACATGATTTTCTGTATATGTATCAAAATTATGAATTTGAAACGTTAATCCACTAATTGATTGATGTTTGTGTTGTTTGTTTATTTGTTTGATAATTTTGAACCATTATGCCTAATTGAATCACATATTGAACTGTATTGAAATTTAGTTGCATTTGCTTGCATATACATATACTTACATTGAACAGGTCATAGCAAGGAGGCTAGAGCAGAGAATAAAATTTGTTTGCCCGACAATAGGTACATGTTTACTACATAATTTACTGTTTTGTTTGGGTGATGATGATTTTATGAGCCTATTAGCTAGCCGCTTGGCTTTTTCTTTTTCTTTTTGAGATCTGAAGGACCGGGGAAGCTATTTGAGATTTCCCGATGCTCCCATTGCAGGGGAGGTTATGGCGAAATTTTTCGAAAATTTAGGGTGTTAGCCAAATTTTTGGAATTTTTGAAAATTCTCAGAAACTGAAAAGTTGGAGAATGGAAGCCAGATCGAACGTAGAGTTGATTAATCAAACCACTTTCGACTTTGTTCCTTTTCGGGGACGAAAAGTTTTAAGTGGGGGAGATTGTAACAACCCGAAGATCTGGGCCAGTTTAAAAATTTTATTTTGGCAATTTTAGCGAATTTTGATTATTTAAAATGAATTATTTTAAATAATATCGACGAGAAATTTATTTTGAATAGAATTCGAACGTATATATTATATACGTCGTCGTTAGAATATAAATAATTATATATAATTATAAATAAAATTGAAAATGGCGCGGTAGTTCGATAATTCGATTTCAAACTTCAATTGAATGTAGCGGGTGCAAAACAATCCGGATTTTAGTGAAACCAAAAACATTAGGATCTAACTGATGATATCTTTCCAACGAATCCGAAAAATTGAGATTTCATAGCGGGGATCAAAAGATATGTCCAGTTGAAAATTCTGAATAGTCGCTATGGAATTCAAGCCCTTAAAAATAGAAATTTTGCAAACGACCTCGGATTTCGACGAAACCAGTTTTGTTAGGTCCGTGTTGTCAAAATATTGCTAGGTTCCAAATTTCATAATTTTTCGAATCAATATGTGAGCGTGGCAAAGGAAAACGCGTTTGACCAGTTTTAGTTGATTTTAATCGACTGGAAAATGACCATTTTTCAAACGGTCTCAGAATTTGACGAAACTTGTTTTGTTAGGACCGTATCGTCAATACGAAGCTAGAAAATATTTTTCGGGAATTTTTCGAGTTAGTATATGACCCCAGTAAATTAAAATGTGCGTTCAAATTCAATATATATGGTTATATGTTGGTTTTGAAGAAAACTGATCGAAACGATCGAATCAGCTTACGATACATATCCCATTGTGTTCGGAATGGGGGTAATTAGCTACGGACGACAGGCGGCGGGTCCCGTTTTGAGGTCGAAATAAAAAGTTGCTTTTTGAAGTTTTAAAATAATAAAATATATATTTATTAATATATCCTTACCTCTCTCTCTCTACGCTCATAACTGTCAACGATGGAAATTAAAATAAAAGAAGAAGAAAAACCCTGACTTCCACCACGTCACTTCACCCCTACGGCGCCGTCGCCGCCTGGCCAGGTCGCGCCACCTCCCCAACGACGGCCCCCCCTTCAATCTCCCAAACGACGCCTAGCCCCCACCTCAAACCCAAATCGTTCGCCCAAGCTACCGCCGCCTCAGGGCGATTTTAGCCCTCCTCAGGCGATCGAGTTTAGGGCGGCGGGTTGCTGAAGGTCGAGCTCACGTAGACGAAGCTCCTGGAAGCACTGGATCGTCGGCACGATGGCTGTGGGAGGCGCAAACCCCAACCCTAGGTGCTGAGCCCCATTTCGACGCCCAGAATTTCTTCAGTGAGTTTTTTTTAATTTCTTTATCCAACCTTGTTTAATTTCTGACCATTTTATAATTAATAACATGACATCAAAATATAATTTTATATGTAACTTTGTTTTTTTTAAAAAAAATAATAAGATCTTTAAAATAGAAAATAGCAATGTATTGTTTATAGGATAGAAAATAGCATTATTTTTATAAAATACAATAGCATATTTTTTTAAAACAAGGAAAGCATTGTTTTTGAAAAATAAAAAGTAGAATTGTTTTAAAGAAGAAAAATATACTTTGTTTTTAAAGTAGAAGAGTAAACATACATTGTTTTCGAAGAATAAACGTTTTTGAAAAATAAATATACAGTATTCTTAAAACTGAAAAGATAGGATTTTTATGAAATAAAAATATGATCTTTAAAAATATATAAAATAGCGAAGTAAAAATGTGATTTTTATATATTGAACATCGAAGTAAAAATGTGATTTTTATATATTGAACATCGAAGTAAAAATGTGATTTTTATATATTGAACATCGAAGTAAAAATGTGATTTTTATATATTGAATAGCATAGTAAAAATTCGATTTTTATATATTGAATAGCGAAGTAAAAATTCAATTTTTATATAATGAATAACAAAGTAAAAATGTGATTTTTATATATGTAGTGGCTACGGGCAACGAAGAGGACGAAAATGCGAGATCGACGAAGATCTCTACAATAGAAGTGCCGTGGAGTTAGGATAGCTATCGGTGAGAATTTCTCACTTTTCAATTTCTTTTCTAGTTATATATATATACTAGGATGCAGACGGTGCTTAGTAGCACCCGACACAATCGTCCACAGACCATGGACTTGTTTGTTTGGTTGCATAAATTAATTTGATGCCTTGATTTGAATTGGTTGTTTGGTGAATTTGATTGATGTGTGAATGGCGTGGGCCTTCACTAGACCGGGGATAAGGCTAGGCCTCGTCCCGTTTCTAGTATCGTGCCGTTATGCCGCCGAAATTTTCTAAAATATGTTAGAAAATAAAAATATCATTTTATTGAACAAATGAACTGAATAGAATATTTTCATAGGTTGAATAAAATGTTTTATCGTTAAAAATATAATTTTTAACGTGAATGTGAATAAATAAATATTCATTTACAAACCGGACGGTTTGTTTATGTACACCTATTTGAAGGACATTGATTGGGATGATAAATTTTACACATCGCCCAACTGCACAACTAAATCTGTGTTTGATTGTTTGAAACCCCACACGGGTGTTAGGATGAAATTTGAAGTTCACTCATCCTGATTGATTAAATATGTCGATCGATCGATTGACAGGCTGTTATAAGCGTTAGATATCTATATTTGATGCTTATACAGTGTAGTGCACTTTGGTTGATGGTTGATTAAATTTCAATGCTATTATATACATGTGTTGTTTGGAATCCATATAATTAACTTTATATGGTAATTGATTGGGCCTCATTCTAATTTGAAAAATAAAGAACAATATAAAATAAAGGTTCATGTGTTGACAGTACTCATCCATTGAGAATGGTCATGTGTTGAACGAAATATTTTAGTAATAAAATTTACATCTTTATCAATATAAAATAAAGGTTCATGTGTTGACAGTACTCATCCATTGAGATTGGTCATGTGTTGAACGAAATATTTTAGTAATAAAATTTACATCTTTATCAATATAAAATAAAGGTTCATGTGTTGACAGTACTCATCCATTGAGATTGGTCATGTGTTGAACGAAATATTTTAGTAATAAAATTTACATCTTTATCAATATAAAATAAAGGTTCATGTGTTGACAGTACTCATCCATTGAGATTGGTCATGTGTTGAACGAAATATTTTGATAATAACAACTATTTTGAAAAAGAAATATTTGAAATAGAATATTTGAAAATAGAAATTTATGAAGCCGTGTTGATTAGATTGACGCCATTTTGACGTGAACGATATTTATATCGATATGAATTGAAAACGATTTCGAAATGAATTGAATATAAAACGAATTCAAATTGAATTGAAAGCAAATTGAAATAAATTCAAATTGAATTGAAATTTGAATTGAATAGAAATGAATTTTAAAACGAATTTATAAAGAAGAATTCAATTTTGATTTGAATTGAAATGGAAGTTGAAATTGCTTTTGAAACGAATTTAAAACTATTTATAAAATTCGTTTTAAATAGAAATCGACGAAATATATATTATATATATTATATATATAATATAATGGCCTGAATAGAATGCGGCGCGCTGCGGCAGTTCGCGAATTTCGACCATTTATTTCAAACGGACATTACGGGAGATCCGACCGTCGGATTCTCCTAACACCGGAACCGTTGGGTTCGTATCGAAAAGAGCTTTCTAACGAATGTTAGAAATTTGAAATCCAACGGTGGGATTTGGAGATACGTCCAAATCAAATTTGAAAAAGGTCGCTATAAGTGCAGTTCGATGGCCGTTGTTGGAAATCGACTGTACGGGCCTTAATAAAATTATTAAAAATAGTAATAATTTTTGTAAAATCATAAGAAATGATTTAGAAAGAATTGGGATGAAAAACTCCATATTTGAAAAGATAAAAATAGATTTTTATCGAAATGAACTAGTTTTGAACTAGAAATATAATTCTATTTATTTTTAAATAAATAAATTGGATTTGAAATGGTTTTGAAAATAACCAGAATTTCCAATGATTGCATTGGAGTGGATTTGAATCGAAATTGTCTTCGGAATATTTCGATGTTGGAATTCGGGATTATACAGATGTTGTTATGGAAATTTGAAAGATATATATATTTATATCGTTATTTCCAATACGACATTTGTTAATCGTAGAATTTGATATTGAATATAAGCCGGGATATTTTCTATTCAGAGCCTTGTATTTAATATCAAATGTGATTTGGGTTTGTCGTGAATGGTGTCTTCATTAACACTGTTCTTGAACCCAGTTGAGAAAAGATTAAATCTTTTTATTTAGATTTAATGAAGTGTACCAATTAAATAATATTTATTTGGAATTGAATTGATATTGATTTTTGGGTTTATCGTGAACAGTGTTTTAAATAACACTCGTTCTTTAACCCGATAATTAATGGAATGTGACTTTGGGTTTATCGTGAACCGTGTTTTAAATGACACGGATTCTTTAACCCAGTTAACGATTAAAACTAAGTGGAGTTTTTAATGAATCTTTAATTAGATTGAGATGATCGAGAATGGAGTATCACCAGTTTTGCTCCAGGCGATAGTTAAATCTTTAATTAGATTTGAACGTGAAATGGTAATTGAATTTACCGATAACACCGTGGTGTTAGATATGAAGTACTACCAGTTTTACTTCATGGGATGAATAGATTGGGATTGGGAAATTAAAACAAATGATTACTTCGGTAAGGTTCGCTAATCCCGACTAGTTTTGAATTGATATTCAAAAATAGATTAAAGAATAAATTCAAGAAATTTATCTTGGATAAAATTAATGGGAACCTTTCCCTATGAATGTGAAATTTAGAAACTAACTGTCGGTTAGCTAAGGAGAATGATTTTCTGGATATTGATCTGATGTTGGTTTCGGCCTTCGGGGTTAATATTTGGGGAATTATTCTCTTGATTAATTTACGGTTAGTGACTGATGAATTGGAATGAGGCGTATGTTGTGTTTGTGTAACACTTATTTAAAATATACGCGAGTTATTCGGAAAGACCGGGTTTATCCCATTCTGAATAACTGATACGACGATAGGTCGAAGATGAAGACGGTGGTCGAAGACCGGAAGTCTTCACGTCGTTTGGGTGATTACTGATGATCTTGATTGGGCTGTACACCCAAGAAGATGGAAACCGTTGGTGATCGTCCAGACGTACTTGGAGATCGATGGATATGCGGGGTACTAGGTGCCTCCGGTTTCGTTCAGACCCAGAACGGACTTGTAAATGGACTGTGTGTCTGACATCGGATTCCATTCTCTGTGACCGATATCGGTTGCATAGAATGGTTTGCCTGTGTAGCATGCTAAGATGCAAATGATCAAGGCTTCTGTTGAAAAGCAAAGCCTTGTGGTGATGATCAAAGCACAGCCTGTCTGGCACAGCTTTGAGTAACGTGAATTCGCGAGCCTCACACCCCGGTATGAACCAGAAACGGGAGAAAGGACCTCAGGGAGGGCCTACGTTTCCTCCTAGCTAAAAGTGGCGTTAGTGGTTTTACACGCCCTGACGAGTTTGACTTATGTGGTTGTTGCTGTTGCGAGGCGCCTCGGTTAGATCGGACGATCCGGGTCCGATGGAGTCATTCGTTGGCTCGTTTACGCCCCAAAGGGCGGCGAAACGTAGTGCTCAGGCATTTTAATCCACTCCGTATGGACCGGCCCTGACGATCCAAGGGTCGATGCGTTCTGATCCTGAGACTCGGGCTAGGCAGTCTCGAATTCGGTAAGGACTATCTTTTGCCTTGGTTCATGACGGAAATCCAATTTCCAAATACGTGATCTTGCGGTTTTAGTTGTAATCCTATATATGGCGACATAGTGGGATGGGGCGCTCATGCCGCCTATGATTGATACTTATGATTTGAAGTTGTTTTATACACTATGCACTGACTATAGTATCAAATGATTTGTTTTAAAACGTATCAAGCATTCTTTGGCTGTTATAAGGGAAAACCCTATCCCCCGGCTTGCGTTGCATTGTGTGATAGGACCTGGGTCTTATAACAGCTTCATTTTTCTTTATTTAGCATTGCGCTGTTTGTTTTATGCACTGGTATTCTTGGGAGGAAACCCGTTCCGTGTTATACGGCGTGGTCCCTTGATTTACCTAACTTTAAAAATAAAGATTAACCGTTTTAGTTCTCACACCAGTCCCATGACTGACCTGGAGTTTATTGTTTTAACCTAAACTCTGGGTGCCCTTATTTTGACACGGGCAGCTAGTAGTTTTGGTTTTTTTTGCAGATTTATATTCACAGGATCCTGGTTTATAGCTGGAATGGTATCCGGAAAGCTTTGTATCCGTATATCTCTTCTAGTTGTGTATTGTATTATTTTCCGCTGCTATGTATTTAAATGTAATTTAAATCTCTGATATTTCTGTGTAATATTTATTCATTTATACCCTGTATATTCTTGTAATCTAATGCATTGTTGTAATATACAATGAAACGTTCTTTTGTATGCGTTCTGTTGTGGCTTGTTCTCGAACTATCCGTCGCTTTCCTTTACGGGGAAGTTACGGGTTTTTACAGAAATGAATCCATATGTATGCAATTCCTAACATAATGTATAACATCTATATGTGTGCACATAACATACATCCATATGCAACATCCATGTGATAACACCAAAAATTTTCATCCATGAATAAGCATAAACACTCATGCATATGCAATATGAGGAGTGTGTGAGCCGATCTAGTGCCTAACGTGTATAATGCATCCACGAGTAACCACTTGCAAACACTTGCAACCACTTGCAACCATCAAGCATAACATGTTTCAAACACATGTTTCATCCAAAGGGTTTCTACCTAAGGTTCTCATGACAAGATTAGCACGATAAACTAGATAATCATGGATAGCAAAGAGAAAGATATGCTAACAAAGAAAAGAGATTGAGAGTGTACCCTCAAAAAGGAATGGATAAAGCCCACGCATCTTCTCCTCGGTTTCCCAAGTTGCGTCTTCTTCGGCTTCACCCCATTGAACCTTCACCAACTTGACCTCTCGATTCCTTAGCTTCTTGGTCTCCGTTCCCAAGACACGAATCGGAGCTCTCCTCAAGGTAGCTTCTTTCTCCACTTCCACATCTTTCAGAACACTTGGCTCAACAACCTCTGCTGACTCATGCAAACACTTCCGGAGATGCGAGACATGAAAAACATCGTGTACTCCGACAAGCTTCTCGGACAACTTCACTCTATAAGCCATCTGCCCGATCCTCTCTATAATAGGGAATGGTCCAACAAACCTCGGTGCTAACTTCCCAACGGCTCCAAATCGGACCACATTCCGCAAAGGAGAAACCTTCACGAAAACCATATCCCCAACATCAAACTCCAAATCAGTTCTTCGCTTATCAGCATAGGATTTCTGACGATCTTGGGCCGCTTTCATCCGTCTCCGAATCAACTCGACCTTCTCGGATGTATCTCTGATCATATCAGGCCCAAGTATAAGCTTATCTGTAGTCTCCCACCAACATGTAGGCGACTTGCACGGCCTCCCATATAAAGCTTCGAATGGTGCCATCCCTATGCTTGCCTGATAACTGTTATTATATGCAAACTCAACAAGAGGAAGATGGTCTTCCCAAGTACCACCAAAATCCAGAATACAAAGCCTCAATAGATCCTCGAGTACCCTATTCACCCTTTCGGTTTGACCGTCCGTCTGTGGGTGATAAGCAGTACTTAGATTCAACCTTGTGCCCATGGCTTCTTGCAAGCTATTCCAGAACTGACTTGTAAAGATTGGGTCACGGTCACTGACTATACTAGAAGGGACTCCATGAAGTCTCACAATCTCACGAAGATATACAGACGCTAGCCAAGATGCGGTCCTCTTGCTCTTCACCGGAATGAAATGAGCACTCTTCGTAAGTCTATCCACAATAACCCAAATGGTCGTATTCCCTTTCCTTGACCTTGGTAGCCCATCGATAAAATCCATGGAAATACTTTCCCACTTCCAAAGTGGAACGTCTAGAGGATGCAATAGCCCACAGGGCTTCTTCGACTCGGCCTTAACTTGCTGGCAAATGATACATCTAGAGACAAACTCTGCCACATCCTTCTTCATCCCAGGCCAAAAGAAAATACGCTTCATATCTTTATACATCTTATCCCCGCCTGGATGTATAGTCAACTTAGAGCGATGCGCTTCCTCAAGAACTTTTCTTACTAGATCTTCTACCATTGGAACACATAACCTTTCGTCTCTCCTCAGCCAACCCTTGTCATCAATAGAATATCGAGCGAGATGACTAGACGCCTCTCCTCGAATTAGCTTATCCATAATCTCAACTATCTGAGGGTCTTCTCTCTGTGAAGCCCCAACTTGATCAAGAAGGGTAGGTCTGAGTTCCAGAGATGCTAAAGAACCGGTCATTGACTCAACCACCAAAGAGAAATCAAAGGTTGCCACATACTCTAAATTCTTAATCTCAACGAATAGAGGACTCAGAGTCAACCTTTTTCTACTCAATGCATCAGCTACCACATTCCCCTTGCCAGGGGTATAAGCTATCTCAAAATCATAGGATGCCAAGAATTCCATCCATCTTTGTTGCCTCAGATTCAGATCCTTCTGAGAAAAGAGATACTTCAATGACTTGTGATCGGTATAAAGCTCAAATCTTTCGCCCAGAAGATAATGGCGCCAAGCCTTGAGTGCATATACTATTGCGGCCAACTCTAAGTCATGAGTGGGATAATTCTTCTCATGCACTTTGAGTTGTCTACCGCCAAAGCATATCACTCTTCCTTCTTGCATCAGAACAGCTCCTAACCCCGTGCCACATGCATCGGTGTATACTGTGAATAACTTCCCTCCATCGGGCAAAGCTAGAACAGGTGCTGATGTGAGAGCTCTCTTGAGCTTCTGAAAAGCAAGCTCGCATTCTATGCTCCAAGCAAAAACTAAATTCTTCTTCGTCAATTTAGTGAGAGGAGCGGAAAGCTTCGCGAAGTCCTTGATGAACTTCCGGTAAAAACCCGCAAGACCTAGAAAACTTCTCACTTCGGTTGCATTCCTTGGAGTCTTCCAATCCTGAACTGCAACTACCTTAGTGGGATCCACCGCTAAGCCTTGCTTAGATACTATATGCCCAAGGAATCTAACTTCCCTTCTCCAAAAGTGACACTTGGAGAACTTGGCCTTCAACTGATGCGCTCTAAGCATATCCATCACCTCCACGAGATGCCTTGCGTGCTCTTCCTCATCCTTAGAGAAGATCAGAATATCATCTACGAAGACCACGACAAACTTGTTCAAGAACTCCCTGAACACCCTACTCATCAAGTCTACGAAATATGCGGGTGCATTAGTCAAGCCGAACGGCATGACAAGCCATTCAAAGAATCCATCTGGAGCCCTGAACGCAGTCTTGTCTATACTATCTTCAGCTACCCTGAGCTGATGGAATCCAGTAGCAAGATCAAGCTGAGAGAAAACAGAAGCACCGACAAGCTGGTCAAAGAGATCATCAATCCTCGGTAACGGGTGTCTGTTCTTCTTAGTCAGCTTATTCAACTCTCGATAGTCAACACAAAGTCGGAGAGAACCATCTGCCTTGGTAGCAAACACCACAGGCGCTCCCCATTCAGATATACTTCGTCTAATGAAGTTCTTCTCAAGCAACTCCTTCACTTGCTTACTTAGCTCCCGCCTTTCACGCGGAGCCATGTGCCGAACGGGCAAAGAAACCGGCTTTGCATTATCCACCAGATAAATGCGGAAATCAATCTCTCGCTTAGGGGGCAACCCCCTAACTTCATCGAAAACATCCGGATACTCTCGAACCACTCTCACAGACTGAAGAGTCTCCATTGACGAGTCGAGTGATTCAAGATAGCACAACATGATGGGACCTCTCGGATTACAAGAAATCTCTAGGGTGTTTCCGAGGCGAGTCACGAGCCTCACAACCCTATGCTCACAATCAAGAATGGCTCCATATCTGGACAGCCAATCCATGCCCAATATCAATCCGTATCCCCTGAAACCAAGAACATAAGCACTGCACAAGAACTCTACACTCAGTATAGAGATCCTCAAATCCCCACATATCATGGACAAATGGGCGGAACCCCCAATAGGATTTGAGACACAGACGGGATCCTCTACCAAGCTAGTACTAAGGTGCAAACTATCAACAAGATCAGATGAGATAAAGCTATGCGATGCACCAGAATCAAACAAGGTACGAACTGGAAAATCAGAAATATATACAAGGCTTTCAACAGAAATACTACCTCGATCGGGAACTGGAGCGGTACTGAGAGCATGAACTTGCCCTCCTGAAGGTCCAGCACGCTGAGTCTGACCCTGGCCTTGCCCTTGCTTCTTCGGGCAATCCCATCTGAAATGTCCAGTCTTACCGCAGAAAAAGCATTCACCATTCTTCCTTTTCCTCTTCTTACAATCCTTGATAAGATGCCCAGCTGAACCGCAATAATGGCATTTCCCCTGGTTGTTCTTGCCCTTGTTGTTATTCCCCTTGTTGCCTTGACTCTTGTTCTTGTTCTGATTGCCTTGACTGCCTTGACCACTTGGATTACCCTGATTTCCTTTTCCCTGGGAATCAGTCTTCTTGGCTTGAGTATCATTTTTCTTGACATCTCCCTGAAGTAACGCCATATCAACCAAGCTCTCAAACGTGGCCCCATGGGGAATATGTGACATAGCCAATCCCTGCAACGGCTCATTCAATCCTCTAGCAAAACGAAGAGCCTTCTTCTGAGGAATATTCACCATATCCAAGCCAAAACGAGCTAACTGATTGAACTTGTTCACATATTCTTTGACAGTCATATCTCCTTGTTTCAAAGTTATGAACCTCTCCATTTGCAGATTCTCCTCAGCAGAAGATAGAAACTTAAGCATGAACCTTGCCCTGAAATCGGCCCAAGTCTCAACAGGCCTAGTACCATTGGTGACTTCCCACCAATAAGCGGCTTCATCCTTCATAAGCCAAACCGCCAACAAGATCTTCCTCTGATCGTCTAACCCAAAGATAGCAAATAAATCCTCAGTCTCTTTCAACCAATTTCTGGCCTCTACAAAAGTCTCAGTGCCTTGAAAATTCTTGCCACCCATTGCTTTGAAATCTTTGCAAGTCTTTGCGAAGTCAGCTTGAGGATGCTGAGGGGGAGGAGGAAGAGGAACCTCAGCGACAGGAGGAGGAGGAACATTAGCGACAGGAGGAGGAATATTAACTACTGGAGGAGGAGGAGGAGGGACATCTGCGGGGCCGGCTTCGGTCGCCCTAGCCTCCAAAAGTCTCCTATACCAAACAGGTACGTGCACTCCCTCCGGAATAGCAAAGTTATCGGCCATACTGAAAAAGAAAAAGACAGATTCAGAATGGAGAAAAACGAAGGGATTTTGCTAATGGCTTTTTGGGGAATAGCCATTAAAATAAACTAGACTTTTCTTTGGAAAATACTTTATACTTGGTTTTGAAAATAGTTTTCCAAAAGTTTTCTAAAAACCTTTTTGTTCCTTCTCGTAAACCATATGCTCTGATACCAAATGTAACACCCCACCTCCGCCAGGGTGACTCTTGCAAGCACTCTGACTTTGGAGGGGCGTTTGAATCAGGTAAACATGCATAATGATATATCAAGGCAGAACAAGAACATATGTATATATGTAAACAGAGTGAATAACATAGATAAAACAGCGGAAGATTTAAACCATTTCAAAACAAGTCTGGTACAACATAATGTTAATTTTCCAAATAAACAAGTCTAGATAAAACAACATCATCTAAAAACTGAAATACATAAGTGCTATCCCCAAAATAAGCAAGAACCATAGCTAGCTTCATGTCGAAAACATACATGAGCTGAAATCCCACAAGCAAGCAATCCAAAATCCAAGCTAGGCTCCTGTATTCCCTCCCTGAGAACCTGGGGGGGAAACGGAAGAAAAGAGGCGAAAGAAAACAGGTCAGTCAAAAAGACTGAGTAAGCCCTACTACAATCAATGTAAACTGATAAAGTTAACTGGCATGAGCAGCAGGGATGAACATAAGGATAACAACATACTAGCATGATGATTAACTAACAAGGTAGACGAAGGTGTCATTGCATAATCAGGATTAAGGTTTTGCACCACAGGTGTACTAGCAAACTAACATGACTGGAATAAACAAGTATTGATCCCTTGGCCCAAGCTTTGGCCCAATAACATGAAGTGACCCTCATACGAGGTCCAATAACATGAAGTGACCCTAACACGAGGTCCAACCCAAACGGTCTAGTCGATCGGCTCCCTAAGCCTAACTCGTCACGTGTTGGTGTCAATACGGCCCAAACATGATTGTAGTCGAACTGTGCCGGGTCCACCCTTCGGGTGTATCAAGCCCTAGGGTGTCAACCCCTGGACACCATGAACATGAGTGCACAGTCTCGATCTACTGGTACCCGTGCATGTTTTCTCCGGCTACGGACTATGTGCACGACCAGAGTCCGCCCGGAACTACACCGGCGTACCACCCTGCCGTCGTTTATTGGTCACTTACCTCCAGCCCAGTAATCGTGCCCCCACCCTAGCCTAGTCCCTAGGGTCATGATGATACAAACTAGGGATTACTGTTTGAGTGGACCCCCCATTACTAGGATTTTTCTAGTGGGTTAAGTACGGTTTAACCCCTTTACTAATCATGGATTAACTTGGTTAAGTGTAACGATGAGTTCACGACTTAACCCCGATTAATCTACTAAGCCCAAATTGGTTAAGTATTAAATGGTCCATGACTTAACCCTAATCACGAGGCATTAATTAATTAATGCGCCTTAACCTCTCACATTAGACTTTGTTGTGGTTACTAGTTAAGCCGGGCGGGTCCGGGTAGCTTTACACCCCAACTTGGTCTAACCTCGGGTTCAAGGTACAACATGGCCAACTTCTCACATTGGGTCCTATTGTTTGTAGCAACTAGTTAGGCCGGTCGGTTCCGGGTAGGTTTACGCTACAAACTCAACCCAACCTCGAGTTGGTCACACTTATCTTTTCTAAGTGTCATGTCCATCATGTTTCCAAAACACATTACAAGTTTCAAGCAATTGGGTATACCTAACTTAATAGGTAAATTCCCAATGGGTAGACCTAACTTAATAGGTAAATTCCCAAGCTTATATTTTTATGTCTTTTAAGTTTACCCAACCCCAAACGCAATCCCATCGCTTACATATCGCAATAGCGCATAAAGGATAGAAAGAGGGAACTTGGCATAATCATGACATAAAAGTGTTAAGCCACATGTTTAACATGGTGGCATATGAAATGTACATATGTTCATATACTTGCATTAGGCCTCAAAAGCATGCATAACATAATAGCATGAACAAAATGCTCAACCCAAACTTGCATAACATACTTGCATATCATAACATGACATACTTGCATATAAACTTGCATATCATAACATGACATACTTGCATATAAACTTGCATATTACAACATGACATACTTGCATATAAACTTGCATAACATAACTTGCATATCATATGACAACTTGCATATTAAACTTGCATAACATAACTTGCATATCATATGACAACTTGCATATCAAACTTGCATAACATAACTTGCATATCATATGACAACTTGCATATCAAACTTGCATAACACATCATAGTAAACTTGCATATAAACTAGCATATCATACATTTAACTTTAAAGTTTAAGTATGAAAGTAGAATAGGGCTTACAATGCTTATGCGGACTCAAATGAGTATAGCAAATGTAAGAAAACCCTTATGCAACCAATTAAACCCCAAAAATGCAAGCAAAATTGATCAAAACTCTTTCTTTATGGTGCAAATGTAGAGACTTGACTTGAATGCAAGCTAATGATGATCATACAAGTTTAAAAACACTTGTATGCATGGAAAACCACTTAGAAAATTTGTTTAGGAATTTATGAAGAGAGTGGAGGCCATGAGAGGATTGATTTTGACATAGTTTAGTTGCTAGAATGAATGATGATGATTTAGGGTAGGTTAGGGTCTTATTTATAGATTAGGCAAGTGTTTTAGGCCATAGGATTAAACCCTAGTTCCAATCTCAGCCCTAAAAACCGAATCTGGCCCCCAAGCTCAACACAAACCCAAGATGGTGCACCAGGCTAAACAGCCTGTCTGAGCCAAGTCGACAGCCCAGTCGATAGGGCTGTCGACTTGGTCTAACCAAGTCGACTCCCAAGTCGACAGGGCTGTCTACTTGGGGTGTTCTGGCGGGAATTCTCCCGCCTGGCCCAAACTGGCCCAAATTCCCAAATTCAAACTTGAATTTGAAATCTGTTTTGAACTTGAAATTTTCTGAAAACTTCGTTGGGCCTTAATCGGGTCATACGGACTCCGATTTTCGAAAACTCGGACTCTATTTCGCGTATTTTTCCGAGACGAACGCAATGGCATAGCCCGTTTCCCTTGATTCAGATTTTAGAATTAAATTCTGCCTCGATTTACGTTATAACAGGTTATTGAAAATACGGGTTGTTACAGCGTGACTCGGTAGAGATAGGGTTAGTAATACCCTAGATTGAGTTTGAGTGTATATATACTAGTGCGTATTTGTAATTTGATATAAAGTGGTTTTATATTGTGGAGATTCATTGGTTGAGTTGTTTATGGGTTCTGGTCGATCAGTTTGATCCACTGTATTGGTAGGAGTTTATAAACACTCGAATACGATGGGTCGACACGATATGTTTAGAAAAGAGGGTAAATTAAAATAAGTTTACCCAAGGTATATCTTGATATAGAGAAGATATATATATGAAAATTATAATATAGTGGATATATTAGTTGTTATTATAATCGAGTAAGATTATAAAAATGCGAAATGGTTATGTAAATAACCAATCAGAATTCATATAAGAAAGAAATACGAAAGCAAATGAATGAAATCTGGAATTCAAATCAGAATTGGAATTAAAACCTGGAAATTTGAATAAGTGCTTGTAGATGAACATAGATTAAATATATGAGAATTTTAAGATCTTGGGAGATTTTAAATTTGTTTACAAACATTGGAATGAAATTTTGAAGTGATTTCAAAATGGAAATGGTTTAAGAAATAGTTTTGAAAAGTGATATAGTATTGAACTTACTTTGATTGCTGGGAAATAAATTATGATGGTGCATCATCGGTGTTCATTTTCGAGTTTCTAAGTGACAGATTACTACCAAAATTTTAGTTTTGAGAAAAACAAGTTGTTTGATTTCGAAAGGGAATATTTGATTTGTGAAAAACAAAGTTATTTAAAACTCCTAGGAATAGATTGTTGGATTAAAAACCAAATTTGAACAGAAATTTGTGAAAGCTAATTGGGATTAAAGTAAAGCCAGTTAAGTGGTAATAGAAATTGACTTGAAATAATATTGTGTTGGTGAGTTAAGGATTCGGGATCAAGAACGAAACTTGAGTTTGAAATGAAAATTTGGCTTGGTAAAAAGCGAATGGTTGTGTTGGAGATAAAAGTGAATTCAGAAATTGATTGGGATAACATTGGTATATGCTGAGTTGATAACATATGGAAGTGATAGAGTTGATATGCCCGACAAAAAGGTACAAGTTTATATTTCATATGGTATGAGATTTTGATGAGCCGAATTGGCAAGCCGCTTGGCTGTTTGATTTTCTTTTGGGTTGGAGATGGCCCAGAGAGGCGAGTTGGAGTTTGAACTATTGACCAGTACAAAAAAGGTGCTGGCGAAATTTTTCGAAAAGTTAAGGAGTTAGAATATTTTCAGGATTTTTGGAAATTTTCGTTAGTAAGAATTAATTAATATTTAATTGGTTCGGTTGAAATTGAATTTAAGAAGTGAACAAATAAGTTCTGACTAGTCGATAGGGTTTGTTTTCTACCTTAGCAATTTCGAGGACGAAATTATTTTAAGTGGGGAAGAATGTAATGACCCGCATCTTCAGCGATATAATAATTAATTAATTTAATTATTTAAAGAGTGGTTTAGAGAATTTAATGGTCGTTTAAATTAATTAACTTTGAATATTTAATTAATATAATAATTAAATAATATATTTAATTCTAAAATAATCAGAATTGGCTGAAATGGCGATATGATGTGAATGAGGCAATTCAAAATATATAATTCAGTTTAGAATTGAATTTGAATAATGAATATATTATATAAACGACAGTTTGAACGTATAACTATAATTTAATTATAATCGAGCTCGATGTGGCGCTGCAGTTCGTTAATCGGCGATTTAAACGTCAATTGAATATACAGAATTCGTTTTAAGCCGAATTTCTGTGAAACAAGAAACATTAGGAGCTGGTGAAGTATATTTTTCTAATGGAAGAGAAAGATCGGGATTTCGTCGTGTAGATTTTGATTTATGTCCAAATCAAATTTTAGAAAAGTCGCTGTGGAATTCCTTTATAGTTTATAAAGGAATTATTTATATTTTAAAAAGGAATTTCAATATAAATCGAATATCGGGTTAACCCAGATTTGAAAAATCAAGTTAGAAATCCATATAAGATTTTTCTGAAGCTGTATGGTATCCCACTGTGAATATATGCGATAATATTTATTTATAATTATTTAATTTAATTGTTTTCAAATATATCTATATATTTAAAGGGTTATTTAGGGCTTTAAAAATAGCCAGTTTTGCAAACGACCTCAGAATTCGACGAAACTAATTTTGTTGGATCCGCAATATTAAATTATTGTTAGATTTCAATTTCCATGATTTTTGAAGTCAGTGTGTGGCCGTAAGGGATTTTGATGTGAAAAACAGTCGATAAATTGACCTTTAAAAATACGTTGTGTGAGCAAACGAAGTCGGAATTTGACGAAACCAGTTTCGTTGGGATCGTAATGTCGAACTCTAGCTACATGTCCAGTTTCGTGATTTTTAGATGTTATATGTGATTACAGGGATTTTTAAGGACAAGTACCAACAGCGTAATAATAAAATAACAATATATAAAAATATCCTAATTGATTTCTGATCCTTAAGAAGCCACATCCTTTGGTTTTCAACCACAAGAAAATCCCATTCCCTTATATAATTGAATCACTCTCAGCCGCCACAGTATTTTCTTTTTCCTCAAACAATGACAACTTTAAAAAATCCAAATCAATTCATAGAAAATATATAAAATCGAAGTAGCGATATATTTGAGCTTGTATTGATGTAAGCATCAGTCTCGTATGGGTTTTATTTGGCTCGAAGCATCTTTCTAGTATTCAAAGTTATCAACAGTAAACTAGGGTTCACGGTTCTGTGCGTGTGGAGCTTTAGTTCATGAAAAGAGTTTGATAGTTGGGTTTGTGGTGGTTTGTAGCATCTTGTGGAGGAGATTGGGAGGACTCGGTCGAAATTTGTTCGATCCCTGTACACGGACTCGTGAGGACGGAAATAAACTGTGGGGTGCGAGTTCAGTGAAAGTGGTATAGGCAGAAAGAGGTCGAGACAAGGAGAACGATGGTGATTTTGGTTGTCGAATTAGTGGAGTAATGAGGTTGCGGTGGGAGGATGTAATCGGTGGAAATGGTGCTGTGCAAGGAGCAGGACACGGCGATGTGTGGTGAGGAAGAAAGGCACAACGCGGGTTGGATTTTGTTATGGGCCGAATCGTTTGGTAAGGCCCAATCAATGAAAAGTTTAGTTTTTATTTTAAATTAAAAACGATGTATTAACTTGTAAAATGAATTTCTTATTCGTACGATATCAGATTGACGAACTGTAAGTTGCGTTGGGATCGTATGGACGGACACTACCCAATGGAACTGACCGGGAGTGAATTCGAGCTCGTTTGAATTTATGGCGAAATAAATTGTTTGATTTAAATCAAACAAACAGTTTGTCATTCTTGAACGATGAACTGCCAATGTGAGTAAATCTCGCTAACTATGAACAGTTTATAATTTCATGTTGTATTTTTAGAACTGTTAAATATTGGTTGATTGACTGTGTGTTGACTGTTTGATTGAACTGCTAGTCAGTTAGTTGAATTTCTATATTGATTTTGTTTAACAGAATATATCATATGGAATAGAAAGTGATGTTGATTTTATTGTGTAACATCTGTGGATGCAGGGAAACAGGTTGGAGGAATCTGACTAGATTCCTCAACAGCTATTTTATTATTTTCATTTATTGTGATAGATGACGTGGTTTATAATCTGTTGTTGATTATATGTGTATGGACGATATTGGACATCGTAATTTGATATGTTAAACACCATAAAACACCGGAATTTGGAAAAAGGGGGATTTTCAAAATGAATATTGAAATTAGATTATTTATAAAATCCAAGGGTTTTTATAAAAGAGATAATATTTATAAAATCAAAGAAGATTTTATAAAGGGAATTATTTATAAATGGAATACTTATAAATAGAAATTTATTTATAAATGGAATGTTTATAAATAGGAAATATGTTTAGGTGGAATTTTATATGAAGGGAAATCTTTATAAATGGAATATTTATAAAGTGAATTATTTATTTAGAATAAATAAATTAGATATTTAAATGGATTATTTATTTGTTAAATAAATAGGATAAGATAAAGAAATATTTACTTAGAAAAAAATAAGTTATTTAAAAGGACATTCAGTAGGAAATAAATAAGTTATAAAAAGGGATTATTTATTTAGAGAATGAATAAAGAAATATTTGTAAACCATTTACAAATAAAATAGAAAGAGAAATATGTGTAAAACATTTACAAATAGGTTATAAAGGATACTAGTTTGTTAAATAAATAGGATAAGAAAAGGATAATTATTTGTTAAATGAATAGAATAAGATAAAAGGAATATTTGTTTAGAATACAAATAAGATATTATATGAGAAATATTTGCAACACATTTGCAAATAGAGTTGAAAAGAAAATATTCGCAAACCATTTGCAAATAGAATAGAGAAGGGAATATTTGCAAACCATTTGCAAATAGAATTCAAAAGGGTAATATTTGTAAATCATTTACAAATAAAGATTTAAAAAGGAAATATGGGTAAAAGGCATTTAGAAAACAAATAGATTATAAAAAAATATTTATCTTTGGATAAATAGATATATATATATATATATATATATATATATATATATATATATAAGTCTGAACTTATATATGAAGAAGTAAACAGATAAAAGGAGCAGATTGACTTATAAATGATATTTATAAATTAAGTTAAATATTTGTCATTTGGAAAAATAGAATATATAAGTCAGGACTTATATAAAGAAGTAAGAATCGATTTCAACATCGATGTTTGAAACTGAATAAGGACAAAGAGTTAATCAGTTAGGGTTAACCAGTTAGAGTAAAACCATTAGGGTTAACCAGTTAGAGTAAAACCATTAGGGTTAACCAGTTAGGTTAAACTAGTTAGAGTTAATCAGTTATAGTTAATCGATAGAGTTAAATCGAACTAGAGTTATTGAATAGAGTTAAATCGAACTAGAGTTATTCAAATGGAGTTAATCGAATTTAGTTTATTCGAATAGAGTTGAAATGAGTAATCGAATTTAGTTATTCGAAGAAGTGAATCGAATCATAAATATTCGAAGTGAGATAATCGAATCAGAGATATTCAAAGTGAGATAATCGAATCAGAAATATTCGAAGTGAGTTGATTGAATCTAGTTATTCGACAGGAGTTAAATCGAATAAGATTTATTCAAAGAAAGAGATTATCGAATATAAGTATTCGAAAGTAAGCAAATTAAATATAAGTTATTCATATAAGTTATTCAAATAAGAGTTAATACAGTATGAGTTATTAGGTTGGAGTTATTCAAATAAGAGTTATAGATTAGAGTTAACCAAATAGGAGTAAATGAATTTGTTGTCATTATATTATTCGAGTTAGGAAATAAAAGTCATATTAAAGATAATATATTTCAGATGCAGGAGATTATAACACCATTGTTATAATCACGTAAAACTTGTAAAAGAAGGGGGTTCGTAAATAGAATCCGAGGGTTAGTAAGGAAGTGTTAAAGAGTTAAAAAGGTGAATCTTATCCATTTCGAGATTTGAAAGGTGGTTCAGTTAAGGTCTGAGAGGTAGCTATACCCCAACTTGATTGACTGCGTTTTTAGTTAAGAAATGTTTATGGTTCGAGGGTGAAGTGGTTAAGTGGATTTAGTAATTTAGTATAGTGGTTTGAGTCGTCATCGCAATATAGTTTTAAACATATGTTTAAATCCCAATTAAGAAGTTTTGGAAATGTTTTCCAAACGAGAATCAGAAACGTTTTCTGATAATAGAAAATAAGAATTTAGAATATATGGGAACATGAGATAAGTAAATTAATGAAATAAAGAGATAAATTTTGAATGATGATTGATCGATGTAATTTCCTCCTGGAAATTATATCATTGTTTGCACACCTGTTTTTCTTTGATGGTTAAATCATAGAATATCGAGGTTTTGACCATTTTAACGTTGTTAATATGGAGAGACCGGTTGGATTATTATCCAAAGAACCACTCTGTATTGGCATAAGCGTTGCGAATCATATTTGCCTAAGATAATTGAAGACGGAGTAAAGTGCAAGGGCTATTGTATATGTCTTAGATAACAGTGCCTAAGATGGATGTACTGAATAGTGCCTTCGTTCATCCTGTTCCTGGATAACTTGTATGGATGAATGTCTGACAGAGTATTTCCAGAAAGGTCACATACATTGATTTCTTCAACCGTACCAAGAGTGGAAGCGGAGAAGGAAACTTCTTTACCTAACATGTAATGTACTGCTGTAGACATCAATTAGTGATTTTCGATGGATCTGACAATGTGGCATTCAAAGAGAATCTGATGTGATGATAAAGCGTAACCTCAAGCCTCATCAATCGGGAAATGACAAAAATCGGGCAGGCAGCTTGTCTATGTAGGTCGCACCTATTAGGGTGTATAATCACCTGATCTAGAGTTTCATTTACTTCTAAAAATCTATTGTTGATGCTGTCCCTTTCGGGAAACGGTTGTTGATCCCAACCGATGGTGATATACATTCGATACACTCAAGCGAAATGAGTGGTCGGTCATGTATGGCCGGGTTGCAAGATGTTCTTGTTGAACCCAGTGTATTCCTCTCTAGAGCTACACTAGCGAAAGGTGGTTCCATACCTTGTCATAGTTGGAAATCCATTACCCAATACGTGTTTGCGGTTTTGATTATATACTATGTATGTAGAACGTGATATGAAAGCGTTTCTGCTAGATGATTATTATATTATGGTTGATAGACATTATTATAATATCGAAAGGTTTTTGATATAAAGATATTTTGGATTCCCATAAGGGGAAAAACCGTTCCGTTATACAACGTGGTCTTATGAGATATCGTTTACTTGTTCGAACTGTTTTAAATTGTTTTACTCACACCAGTCCCATGACTGACCCGGAGTTTATTTTGTTTTGTTTTCCCTAAACTCTTGGGTGCCCAATTTTGTATGGGCAGTCAAGTAGTCGGGATTTACAGATACTTGAAGAGCTGGAGCAGGAGGTTTCAGGATTATATAGCTATTATTATTCCGCTGTGTTGTAAGTGCTGTACTTTGACAATGATGTATATTCAAGTACAGATGTATATTTCAAAGTTATGTTATATATTATATGTTATTCGTTCCGTTGTGAGGTTCGTGTTACTCTGATGTTGTGTTCTTCTTCTTCTTCTTCTATTCTAAGTTTCCATCTTATCTTTCCTCACCCTCTAATTTCTTTCATTAACTACCATATTTTCGATCCTTGGATGTTCGATGTGTTGTATTTCGGATAACCAAGATCGCAAAATTTCTGGGTCGTTACACCAAACGACTGTTTTTGGCCTGATTTCTTAATTTAAAATTTAAATCCTTTATTAAATTAATTCAATCATATATTTAAATTCACCGGGTCCACCTACGGACTCTGAAAATTCCAGATAAATTATTTCTGGCTTTTTTTGACAATACAGTCCTAAAAAAATTAATTTCGTCGAATTTTGAGACCATTTAAAAAATGGCCATTTTTAAGTCAATTAAATTTGACTGAGATTCACAAAACACATTTTCTTTTGCCACGCTCACATATTAATTCAAAAAATTATGGAAAATTAAACTTAGCAATAATTTGACATTCCGGATCCGACAAAAGTGGTTTCGTCGCAAATGGAGGTCGTTTGTAAAATTGCCTTTTATACGGGCTATTAATTATATTATAGCGACTATTCTTAATATTCAACTGGCCATAACTTTTGATTTACGCTATGAAATTTCGATTTTTCAGATTCGTTGGAAAAATATTTTTAAAAAGATTTAAATATTTTTGATTTCACTAAAATACGTTAAATTGTTAATTCTGTACATTCAGTCAAAGTTCGGGTTTGACTTGTCAAACTACCGTGCAATTTCTAATTTCTTTTGAAATTAGAATAAATATATTCGCTCTAACTTTGATCAAAATAAATTTTTAATCGTTATTATTTAAAACAAATTATTTTAACTATTCAAAATTCACTGAAATAACCAAAATAAAAATTTAAAATTGGTTCTAATTTTCCGGGTTGTTACAATCTCCCCCACTTGAAAGCTTTTCATCCCCAAAAAGGGAACAATATTAAAGTAGGAAACAAAACGGAAAATGCAAGGTATTGTAAATGTACCTCAACACAAGAGTCGCTCGGAGATGTCGACTCTGCACTTGGGATAAGCTTGTTTGATGCTATCCTTAGTCTCCCATGTATAGTCTCTAGGATCCCCGCTCCACTGCACCTTGACTAGATGGATCCTCTTCTTCCTCAGAACTCAGGTTTCTCTGCCAAATAGCTCCCTCCTTACTGCTAGGCTTGGGGTAATTTCCAAATCTTGTTGTGCTGCTTCCTCCACAACTAAATCTAGATCATGAACATGCTTTCGGAATTGGGACATATGGAAAACATTGTGAACCCCTGGCAACCAGTTAGGCAATTGCATCCTATAAGCGAAGGTTCCGATCTTTTCAAGAATAGAGAATGGACCAATGAATCTCGGCGCCAATTTCCCAGTCTTCCTAAATCGAATTACACCTCTCAGTGGGGAAACCCTCATTTATACAAGATCAACAAAAAAGAATTCTAAATCCCTTCTTCGTGAGTCTACATAGATCTACTGTCGACTTTGAGCAGCCAGTAGTCGCTTCTTAATAAAATCAACTTTATTTGCTGCTTTAGGAATCATGTCGGGACCCAATACTAGTCAATTGCCAGGTTCCACCCAACATGCGGGAGATCTGCATGGCCTGCCATATAAAGCTTCAAATGGCGACATCTGCAAGCTTTCTTGGTAGCTGTTATTATAAGAGAATTCAACCAAGTGCAGATGATCTTCTCATGACCCGCCAAAATCAAGGATGCATGCTCGCAACAACTCTTCTAATATGCGGTTCACCCACTCAGTCTGGCCATCAGTCTGAGGATGATAAGCGGTGCTCATATTCAACTTGGTCCCTAGCTCCTCTTGGAAAGCTTCCCAGAATTTGCTAGCAAATATAAGATCGAGGTCACTGACAATGCTCCTGGGAACTCCATGTAGTCTGACAATCTCTCTGAAATAAAGCTGTGCCAAACTTCGAGCTGTTTTATTAGATTTGACAGGGATGAAATGGGCAGTCTTTGTGAAGCGATCTACAATCACCCATATATTGTCATTGCCTTTCCTAGTCCAGAGCAAGCCATCAATAAAGTCCATAGAAATTTCGTCCCATTTCCAACTTGGAACCCCTAGCGGTTGCAACAAACCTGCTAGTTTTTGCTGATCGCTTTTGACTTGCTGGCAGGTGGGATATCTAACAACATATATAAAAATGTCTCTCTTCATAGATCTCTAGCAAAAAGTGCGCTTGAGGTCATGACATATCTTTCTCACCCCTGGATGAATACTGTGCTTAGATTTGTGACATTCAACCATTACTTCTTTTCTGAGCTCAGGGAGGTTCAGAACACAGATTCGGCCTGATAGCCTCAGAACCCCTTTGTCGTCAATCTGGAAACTCGTGGGTTTGCCTTCCCTAACTCTTTTGCTAATTCTTTGAATAAATTCATCATCCTTCTGAAGAGCAGAGATCTTATTGATCAAGGAAGGTGTAATAATGAGATTGGCGAGGATAAGATTGGTGTTGGCCGTATTCTTCCTACTGAGTGCATCGGCTGGCTTTTCCTGGAGTATATAAGATTTCCAGGTCATAGGGCGCAAGGAATTCAACCCAACGTTGCTGCCTCAAATTCAAATATCTTTTGGTAAACAAATACTTCAAGGATTTGTGATTTGTGTACAGCTCGAATTTCTCGCCCAAGAGGTAGTGCCTCCATATCTTTAGAGCAAACACTATGGCCATTAGATCAAGATCATGAGTGGCGTAATTGGTTTTAACTGACGACTAGCATATGCAACTACTTTGTCCCTTTGCATTAGCACTGCACCAATACCTTAAATAGATGAAAGGATAACATGTTAAAATAAGATTTGACATTAAAAATGTCATCTCTGACATGTTTATTTAGATAAAAAGAGTAACCTTCTCTAGAAGCGTCCATCCAGACTTTCAGATCCTGATTGCTATCAATGATGGTCAACACAGGAACAGTGATCAACCTCCTTTTCAGGTCTTGGAAAGCTGCCTCACCTTCGGGTGTCCAAACGAACTTTTTATGCTTCTTAGTCAGCTTTGTCAGTGGACAAGATAATTTCGAGAAATCCTTAACGAATTTCAGATAATAGCCAGCCAGTCCTAAGAAACTTCTGACTTCTGTGGGCGTGCTAGGCTGCTTCCAATCTTGGATGGCTGAGATCATTCTTGGATCTACTGAAATGCCTTCCTTTGATACAACATGGCCAAGGAATTTCACCTCTTCTTGCCAGAATATGCATTTGGAGAATTTGGCTTTCAACGCATTTCTAAGCAAAATCTCCAAAACTTCTTTTAGATGCTTTTCGTGTTAAGCAGTGGTTTTAGAAAAGATCAGGATGTCATCGATGAACACTAGTACGAATTTATTTAGAACATCTCGGAATACTCTATTCATCAGATTAACGAAGTATGCTGGAGCATTGCATAAGCCGAAGGGCATCACTAGCTATTCTTAAAATAAGTCTGGCCCTCTGAAATCTGTCAAAGGCACACATTCTTTGGCAATGCGCAGTTGATGGAAACCTGTAGCTAGGTCCATCCTAGAGAATACTCGTGCTCCATTCAAGCGGTCTAGCAGATCATCAATGCGTGGCAGTGAGTATTTATTTTTCAGAGTCTGCTTATTGAGGTCACGGTAGTCCACACATAGTCTGAGGGTACCGTCTAATTTTAGGACAAACACCACTGCTGCACCCCAACTTGAGAAGCTAGGCCTGATCAAACCCTTCCAAAAAAAGTTTCTTAATTTGATTACTCAGCTCCTCTTTTTCTTTCAGTGTCATTCTCCGAATAGGGTGCACAACGGGCCTTGCATTCAAAATTAAGTCAATCCTGAAGTCGATTAATCTGCACGGAGGTAAGCTGTCAACTTCTTCAAACACATCCGCATAGTCTCTGACGACAGGAATATCCTGAATAGAAGCAGGATTGACTTCTAGAGAAGACCAAAATTCTTTCCTATTTGTGGCTAAGCCGTGGCATGGTATAGTCATCATATTTCCGAATTTGGTTTTAATTCTGACTACTCTTTCAGCGCATAGTAACTCAGCCTCATACTTTGTTAGCCAATCTAGCCCAAGTATGGTATCGTATCCTGAGAAACTCATAACGATCAAGTCAAAAGGAAGCTGGAAGTAAGAATAAGAAACAGGCACTCTACAATACCAATCAAGCATAAGTGAACCTCCTATCGGACTATGGGCTCTAATCGGTTCTTTAAATTTTCTTGATTTCAATTTAAGCTTTTTAATCATGTCAATAAAAATGAAACTTCTTGATGCACCAGTGTCAAACAAAACTATAATAGGAATGTTCTTTATGTTAAGAGTACCTCCTAAAACATCAGGTTTACCTGCTCCTTCAGAAGAAGCCGGTGCAGCCGCTCCATCATAGACATGTGCCACTTGAGAACTCTTCAGCAACGGGCAGTTTGGCTTAATGTGCCCTTCTGGTGACAATTATAGCACTCCCTCTTATCCTGAGAACATTGACTAGGCCCAGACTCATTTTTGCTTGGCCTCTTAGGAGCTCGGCATTCATAGTCGAAGTGCCCCATCTTCTGACAGCTGAAGCATTTCACCTTGGATTTATCCGTTATCTTTTTCCCTTGGGGCTTAGCAGTAGAAGGATTGCCCGTCTCTGTCTTTCTGTCAGCTTGCTTTCTTTTGTTGTTGTTCTGGTGCTTTTCACGCTCACATTCCTATCATAATCCTCATAACGGTTAGCCATCTCGATCATTTCATTGAAGGGGAACTTGATATGAGCAGTGACCCCGTTCAGGTACTTCTTAGAAAGGCCATTGATAAATATCTTGTTCTTCTGCACTCATTAATGAACTAGCTCTGGAGCGTAGCGGGAAAGTTCCTCGAACTTCCGCACATATTCTGAAATTGTCATCTCTCCATGCTGCAGATTTGCAAATTGATCATGGAGCCTCTCAACTTCCAGCAGAGGGATAAACTTATCATTGAAAAGCTCTTTGAACTTGCCCCAGGACATGTTGGCCACATCATTACCAATTTTGATTGTGTCCCACCAAATTTCAGCTTGGTCTTTTAATAGCCATGTTGCTAAGAAGCGCTTGTGTTGATCTTCCAATTCCAAACCTTCAAAGATTTTCTCACAGTTCTTCAGCCACGCCGGCGCCTCAATCACATTCTCTCGGCCAATAAAGGATACACCCCATAAGTTTCTGTACTTCTTGGATATTTTGTCCAAATCAAATGGTTGTAGGGGATGAGCTGGTATTACAACCTCTGGAGAGGATTGTCTCTGAGCAACAGGAGTCTCATCTCTAATGGGTCCCCTAGCCCCACCTCTTCCTCGGGCTCTAGTGCGTGCTCTGGTGCTCATTTCTTAGTTAGTTTTGTACCATCAAGGAAAGAGTCAGACTAACAGAAATGATAATGTTAAAGAAAAGGTTAAAAGTAGAGGCATATGTTAAGATGATAACAATGTAATGACTGATTAATATGTGCTATTCTGCTGTGCTCATTCTAGGATATTACTAATCCTATCTCTAATGAGCTACTCGGCTTAGAATACTACTAATTCTATCTAGACGAATTGTTCTAAAAATGTTATACTCCGAAGCAAAGGTTAACCTTTAGCTTTGATACCAACAGTGACAACCCCAAACTTCCATGGTATGAAAGTTAGGATAATCATAGGAGCATAGCATAATTACAACAATAACAGATCTCATATAATAGCATAACACATAAAACATTGCAGCGGAAATAAGAATGTCATCACAACAAAACATCACAGATATCAGAGTACGTAGTCACAGGATACACTTAGCAAAATAAAAGTCTTAGCAAAGAAGGAAATAAGTCTCAATCTCCATCAAGTACATCAAAGCTCAATAATGTCTAAATGTATCAAGAAGCAAATAAAAAGATAAAAAGAAAAGGGTTCTTCATCTTCTTCATAAGCAAGCTCCAGTCTAGAATGTGTCCATACCTAAAACCTATCATTTGGCTGCCCGTGTGGTAAGAGGGCACCCGAATTTGCAAAGTGAAACAAACTACGAGTCAGTCATGGAACTGATATGAGAATTATTTACTAACTAACAATATGGCTAATCACAGGACCACGCCGCTAACGCGGAACGGGTTTACTCCATTGGATTGCCAGTGCATAAGTTTAATAAATTTTATTTAAAAACAACGAAATGCTTTTTAAAAAATGAAATCATTATAAGACTCAAGACCCATCACACAATGCAATGCAAACCGGAGGATAGAGTTTTACCTTATAATGATAAAAAATGCTTGATATGCAAAAAATAATATTTTTAATATTATTATTAGTATCTAATATGTTTCAAAGATACTTCAAAGAAAATGTACCAATCCTAAACGGCATAGCTACCATATACTATGTCGCCATATATAGGTTTACAATCAAAACCGTAATGTCGTATTGGAGATTGGATTTCCGTCATGAGTCAAGGATAGGGACGATCTCCTAACCGATTCGAGACACATCATCAATGTCTCAGGGTCCCCCGTAGTGAACCCTTGGATACTGCAGGGCCGGTCCACAAATAACAGTAGTGGATTGGCAATTCCTGAACACACGCTTCCCAGTCCTATTGAACCTATAAAATGGTCACAATCGACTAATAAAACCGAGGCGCCTCATTCCCTCAACCACATAAGTAAAAATGTTGGGCCTTGTAAGAACACAAACACCACTTCTAGCTAGAAAGAAACGTGTGCACTCGCTGCATTCCCTTGTCCCGTTTTTGACTCTACCAGGGTGTGAGGCTCGCGAGGTAACATAATACACAAAGCTATGCCGAAAATAGGTTGTGGTTTGATCATCATCCATAAGGCTCTTCTTTTCAACAAAAGCCTCGATCAATTGCATCTTGGCATGTCACATTGACAATTCACGCCATGCGATCGATAACTACCAATATATTACCTTTGAGCTCATGCGTCTCAAAGAAGGGTGTTAAGTAAGAGAATAAATTTTCCGCCACCACAAATATATATTGAATAGAAATCGGAATAATTACACGGAATGAAATTCAATGTCGGACACACATCCATTTACAAGTCTGTTCTGGGTCTGTACGAAACCGGAGTCACCTTATTCCTCGTCCCGTATGTCCAATACGGAAGAGAGGTGCTTGCATATCCGGACAATCAATAAGTATGTCCGGAAAACTACCACTTTAACCCTTTACTAGTAGCTAACCAATGCCGGACATCAGTAGTTATCCTTTCGATGTGAAGATCGTCGGTCTTCAATCACCGTCTTTAAGATCTTTAATTTAGATCCTCGTATAATCATTTGAAATGAGATTTAATTTGGTCTTTTCAAATGATTCTCACATATATATAATTTAAAAACATTTCATATCGTTAAAAATATTTAATAATGATTTATCGCTAATTTTATTTATATAAAAAAATAGTCAAATTTATTTAATGACGCTTCGGGTCGATGGGCGGCCCTAGCGCTGTTTTTATCGAAATTTGATTTACACTTATCTTGAAATCTAACTGTTGGATTTTAACAAAATTTATATCGTTGGAAAGATCTTCCCAAAGCGGTCCAAATAGTTCCAGTATTGGGAAAATCCGAAGGAAGGATCTTTCGGTATAATCATTTAAAGTTACGATTTTGAAACGCGAACTACCGCGCGCGATTTGTTTATTTTTAATTTTTTTATATATATGTATAATTATATATATAAACACTTCGACAATTTCTCTAATGTATTTAACATGCCAAATAAAAGAATATTTTTATTGGCATATCATAACCATGTACTGTTAAACAAAGTATATTTCATTCACATGAAAATTAATCTAATGACAAGCCAACTTTGCATATAAATTCTAATATATGCAAAGGTAAATATAAATGTAATTTTGACAAGGCATATACATTCTAATATATGCGATGTAATATAAAAGTAATTTTAACAACGCATATAAATTCTAATATATGCGATGTAATAAAATATGCCTTTAACAACGCATATAGATTCTAACATATGCGATGTAATTATAAATGAAATTTTAACCATTTCATTAAAAACAAAGTTTTTAATGTGAACATGTTTTATTTTGAAAACATGCATGTTGTCCAACTTTTATTGCTACATTAAAAGTGAATTTTTAATGTAAAACATGTTTCTTTTCTACATTTCTATTTTTACATTAAAAAGTGAAATTTTAATGCATAACATGTTTTGCAATTTAGAACATGAATCTTGTTGTATTGACCCGCATTTTCTGCGGTATATAATTAATTAATTTAATTATATAAATGGTGGTTTAGAGAATTCAAATCGTCGTTAATTAAATTATAGTGAATATTTAATTAAATTAAATAATTAAATAATATATTTAATTCAGAAATAATCAAAATATTGGAAATCACAATATTCTGTGAACGGGGTCGTCCCTTAGATTTAATTCAGCTTAGAGTTGAATTATATTGACGAATATATTCAATCGACGTCAGTCTGAACGTAGAATTTTAATATAATTAAAATAGAGATTGAAATGGCGCTGCAGTTCGCGATTTGGCGATTTGAACTTCAACTGAATGTATAGGATTCGTTTTAAGCCGGATTTCTGTGAAACAAGAAACGTGTGGAGCTGGTGGAGTATATTTTTCTAATGGAAGAGAAAAATCTGGATTTCGTCGGGTAGATTTTGATTTACGTCCAAATCAAATTTTAGAAAAGTCGCTGTGGAATTCCTTTCTAATTTATAAAGGAATTATTTATATTTTAAAAAGGAATTTAAATATAAATCGAATATCGGGTTGACCCAGATTTGAAATATCGAGTTAGAAATCCATATAGGGTTTTCTAAGCTGTATGGTATTCTACTGTGGATATACGATGATATTTATTTTTAAATATTTAATTAAATTATTTTTAAATATATTTTTATATTTAAATGAGTTTATTTTGAGCTGAAAAATAGTGTTTTCACGAATAGTTTCAGAATTTGATGAAACTGGTTTTATTGAGTCCGGAATAGTGATATATAGTGGAGTGCCAATTTCTGTGAAATTCCGGATTGGTATGAAGTCGTACAGACATATAACGTCGAACCAGAATATAAGGAAAATATCTACAACAAATATCCTAATTATCTCCACCCTCTTTCATTATAAATAGGACTTAACCCCTTAAAACCTAATCTCGTTCACCTTCTCAAGTCAAAAATCTGTAGCCGCCACTTCTTACTCCTCTCTTCTTCTAAACGAAAGCAAACAAAATCAAAATCAAATCGAATAAAAGTTTGGAAATTTCGAAACATCTACATATGGAATCAGTGGGTGCCCCTCTTCATTGCACTGTAATTTTCGAAGGGATCGAACATGGTCTTGTTCGATGTCATGTTCAGCAGCGTGTCCTAGGGTTGGAAATTTGGGGTTTACTAGTTAGAGTTTTGTAATGCTAAGTTTGGATTTGGTTTTCCGGAAGGGCTCGTCACCTTCACTAAGATTTATGGGGAGCTCGATGGAGATTTGTGCGTCGCCATAACAGATGAGTTCAGACCAGAACCGCGTTTTACTGAGGGATGACGGTGTGTTCGAGTGATGAGTTTTTGAGGGGACTTCGTTTTCAAAGATGTCGCTCATCTCACTGCAGTGCGTGGACATGGTGGCAGTGTCGCCTTCTGTTAACAGAGCTCGAGTTCGAGATGGTTGTGCTCGTTAGATGGAGATGACGACCAGAATTTGATTAGTGTTTTCATTTTTGAAAATCGTGAAGGAGTGAGGAAAATTACATATATAATCTTGTGTGGTGGGAAAGGAAGTAGGAGCAGCATCTTTCTGTTTTGAACTGGAAGAAGAAGTCACGGTCGTGGGTGTTAAACTGTTGATGGCAGTTCGAATTTACATGGTTGGGTTTACTTGATAACACTACACTTACGTATGACTTAGGAGAAGAAATGGGACTTGTCTACCTTTTTACTGAAAATTTCAAACATTTAAAATGACGCAGGTTGTCACCAACGAGTTGGGTCTTGTTCGAACGCAAGACGCTTGGGGGGTTGTTCAGGTTTTGCGGAACAGTATGGGATGATGGAAAGTTGGTGATACTTGTGTTGAGATAGTTGGTCGATGTTGGTCAGCGTGGTGTGGGATAAGGCAGTGCGAAGTTGACATTGGTGGAGTGTGGATTTTATGAAATGGATTTTATGTCGGTGAAAGAAACTACAAGTTTCGTATGTTATGATGGAGGAAGAAACAATAGTAGATGGGCCAAGTAAAAAGGGAATTTCGAACGATCAGATCCGTTGGGATCATGGGGACGAAGGCTACACAATGAAACTGACTGGCAGTGAATTGGGGCTCGTTACAATTTATTGCAAAATAAATTGTCCGTCGGAATCAAGCGATGGTTATCGTTATTAACGATGATCGTCCAATGTGAGTAAATCTCACCAACTCTAAACAGTTTATAATTTCATGTTGTATTTTTAGAACTGTTAGAAATTGTCTGATTTACTGTGTGTTGACTGTTTGATTGAACTGCTAGTCAGTTAGTTGAATTTCTATATTGATTCTGTTTAACAGAATATATCATATGGAATTGAAAGTGATGTTATCTATATTGTTTAACATCTGTGATGCAGGGAAACAGGTTGGAGGAATCCAACTGAATTCCTCAACATTTATTTTACTGTGATTCATATATTGTGATATATGATGTGATGTATAATCTGACATTGGTTATGTGTGTTTGAACGATATTTATCGTTGTTATATGGCGTGTTAAATACCATAAGAAATACCAGAATGTGGAAAAGGGATTTTCAAAGTATATTTTGAAAATACTTTATTTATATAAAATCAATGGATTTTATATTATAAAAGAAAAACGATTTTGAATAAAAGAATTATATTTGTAAATCAAATATAAGGGAATTATATTTGTAAATCAAATAGAAGGGAAAGAATTTGTTAAACAGATATAGAGGGAAATATTTGTAAAACAAATATAAAGGAAAATATTTGTCAAACAAATAGAAAGAGAAATATTTGTAAACCATTTACAAATAAAATAGAATAAAGGAAATATTTGTAGAACATTTACAAATAGATTAAAAGGGTTATTTATTTATTTAGGGGATAAATAGAATTAGAATAAAGGAAATATTTATTTGTTAAATAAATAGATTATAAAGGAAATATTTATTTAGAAAATAAATACGATATTTTAAAAGGAATAGAGTTAATTAATCAGAGTTAATCAGTTAGAGTTAATCAAATAGAGTAAAGATATAGAGTTAAGCAAAAATTAGAAACTGACTAGAATTAGTAAGTTGAATGGGTTCCTGAGTATCGATCTGATGTTGGTTTCGACCTTCGGGGTTTACACTTAGGAAGTTATTCTCTTGTTAGTTTATAGTTAGAGTCTGGTAGATGTGGAAGAATAGTGATACATAATTAAGCCATGGAAATGTTTTCCAGTGTTAATAACGTATATGTTCTAAACATAGAAAATGAGGAAATATATATATATATATATATGTTGGATGATTGATCGATATAATTTCCATCTGGAAATAGTATCGTTGTTTGCACACTTGTTTTTCTTTGATAGTTAACTCACAGACTATCGAAGTTTTGACCATTTTAACGTTGTTAATATGGAGAGACCGGTTGGATTATTATCCAAAGAACCACTCTGTATTGGCATAAGCGTTGCGGATCATTTATGCCAAAGATAATTGATGGCGGAGTAAAGTGCAAGGGCTATTGTATAAGTCTTAGATAACAGTGCCTAAGATGGATGTACTGAATAGTGCCTTCGGTTTGTCCAGTCCCAGGACAACTTGTATGGACGAAGGTCTGACAGAGTATATCCAATGGATCGCGTAAGTTGATCTCTTCAAACGTATATACGTTGGTGGCGGAGGAATTCGTTTCTCTTAGCTGTATACCCTTGGTATTTTTTTGGGGAAATCAATTTGTGATTTGGCGGGTATGACGATGTGACATTCAAAGTGAATGAAGATGTGGTATGTGAAAAGATAAGCGTAGCCTCTAGCCTCACATCCGGTAAATGACAGAAATCGGGCAGGCAGCATGGCTAAGTCTGTCGCACTGAAGTAGGGTGTATAATCACCTATCTAGAGAATATTCATTTGCCTCTTTAATCTATCAATGATGTCCCATATATATACGGGAAACGGTTGCTGATCCCAACCGTTGGTGATATACATTCGATACACTCAAGCGAAATGATTGTCGGTCATGTGTGGCTGAGTTGCAAGATGTTCTTGTTGAACTCTAGTGTATCGTTCCTAGAGTACACTAATCGGAAGGTGGTTCCATACCTTGTCATAGTTGGAAATCCATTACCCAATACGTGTTTGCGGTTATGATTGTATACTATATATGTAGAACGTGAGATGAAAGCGTTTCTACTAGATTGATATCTAATTGTATTTAGACATTATTATAATATCAGAATGATATTGCTTTTCAAAGATGTTTGGATTTTCATAAGGGAAAACCCGTTCCGTTTTCACGGCGTGGTCTTATGATATATCCTTTATTTAAACTAAGTGTTTGGAGTTTTATTCACACCAGTCCCATGACTGACCCGGAGTTTATTTGTTTGTTTTCCCTAAACTCTTGGGTGCCTAGTTTTGTACGGGCAGTCAAGTAGTCGGGATTTTTCAGATACACTTGGAGAGCTTGGAGCAGAAGGCTTCAGGATTCTATAGCTATTATTATTTCTGCTGTTGTTGTAAGTGTTGTACTCTGATAAGTGCTATTGTATACATAACTGTTATATTTCAAAGTTATGTTATCTATTATATGTTATTCGTTCCACTGTGAGGTTTGTGTTACTCTGATGTTGTGTTCTTCTTCTTCTTCTATTCTAAGTTTCTATCTTATCTATCCTCACCTTCTAATTTCTTTCAATAATTACCAGGATTTTTCGATGTTTTGGTTATCGACATCGAGCATATGTCGATAACCAAAGTCGCCGGAAATCCGGGTCGTTACAGTTGGTATCAGAGCTTAAGTTAAGAATTACCTTGGCTCTGTGTCGTGACTCGGTAGAGATAGGGTTAGTAATACCCTAGATTGAGTTTGATTGTATATATACGAGTGCGTATTTGTATTTGATATAAAAATGGTTTTATATTGTGGAGATTCATTGGCTGAGTTGTTTATGAGTTCTGGTCGATCAGTCTGATCCACTGTATCGGTAGGAGTAAATAAGTACTTGAATACGATGGACCGACACAGTATGGATATGTAATATATTATCATATATTAGATATATTGGTTGTAATTATAATCGAATGAGATTATAAAGTGAAATGGTTATAAATAACTAATCAGAATTCATATAAAGAAAATATATGAAATAAGATGAAATAAATCTGAATTTAAATCAGATTTGGAATTAAAATAAGGAAATTTTAAGTTCCTGGGAGATTTTGAAATGTTTTCAAAATGGAAGTATTTAGTAATGGTTTTGAAAATGATATATTATTGAAATCACTTGGGTCGCTGGAAAATAATTCCGATGATGACTGCGCAGTATCATCGGTGTGATTCTCGAGTTTTTAAGTGGTGGATTACTACCAAAGGTTTTGTTTTTGAATTGTTTGAAGAAACAAGTTGTTTAGAAATTCAAAGGTTTTGAATTGATATTATGATTTCAAATTGATTTGAAATAAACCCAGGAATTTGAAATTTGAAATTTAAATTTAACTTTTGAAGTTAAATGGATTTAAACAGTGAAAGTGAATAATGAATTAAAATTTAACATGAACTAAGTTAAATAAAGCTGGATTTGAATTACAAATAATCTGGAATTAACTTGGATAAATAAGTTAAGAGTTTGAAATCAAGAATGGAACTCGAGTGGAAATAGAATTCAACTTAGGTATAAGCGAGTGATTTGGTTTTCAGAATGAACTGATTGGGGATCAAGTTGGTATTGCATTGTTATATACAGAAGTGGTAACGAATGGTAGGGATATAATGATATGCCCGACGAAAAGGTACAAGTTTATATTTTATATGAGTTTGGAATTTATGAGCCGAATTGGCAAGCCACTTGGCGTTTTAATTTTCTTTTGGGTTGGAGAGGGCCTGTGTGGCAAGGTTTGAATTTTTCCGGTAACCCTGTACAAAGGAGGTTATGGCGAAATTTTCCGAAAATTTAAAGTGTTAGAAAATTTTCAGAATTTTTGAAAATTTTAGTTAGTCGGAAGGAATTAATATTTTAGTCGATATTAATTGGTTCAGTTGAAATCAGAAACAAGGGGTAAACAAATCTTAGGAATTCCAATAGATAGGGTCGTCCTCTAACTTAGCAATTTCGAGGACGAAATTATTTTAAGTGGGGAAGAATGTAATGACCCGCATTTTCTGCGGTATATAATTAATTAATTTAATTATATAAATGGTGGTTTAGAGAATTCAAATCGTCGTTAATTAAATTATAGTGAATATTTAATTAAATTAATTAATTAAATAATATATTTAATTCAGAAATAATCAAAATATTGGAAATCACAATATTCTGTGAACGGGGTCGTCCCTTAGATTTAATTCAGCATAGAGTTGAATTATATTGACGAATATATTCAATCGACGTCAGTTTGAACGTAGAATTTTAATATAATTAAAATAGTGCTTGAAATGGCGCTGCAGTTCGCGATTTGGCGATTTGAACTTCAACTGAATGTACAGGATTCGTTTTTAGCCGGATTTCTGTGAAACAAGAAACGTGAGGAGCTGGTGGAGTATATTTTTCCAATGGAAGAGAAAAATCTGGATTTCGTCGGGTAGATTTTGATTTACGTCCAAATCAAATTTTAGAAAAGTCACTGTGGAATTCCTTTCTAATTTATAAAGGAATTATTTATATTTTAAAAAGGAATTTAAATATAAATCGAATATCGGGTTGACCCAAATTTGAAATATCGAGTTAGAAATCCATATAGGGTTTTCTGAGCTGTATGGTATTCTACTGTGGATATACGATGATATTTATTTTTAAATATTTAATCAAATTATTTTTAAATATATTTTTATATTTAAATGGGTTTATTTTGAGCTGAAAAATAGTGTTTTCACGAACAGTTTCAGAATTTGATGAAACTGGTTTTATTGAGTCCGGAATAGTGATATATAGTGGAGTGCCAATTTCCGTGAAATTCCGGATTGGTATGAAGTCGTACAGACATATAACGTCGAACCAGAATATAAGGAAAATATCTACAACAAATATCCTAATTATCTCCACCCTCTTTCACTATAAATAGGACTTAACCCCTTAAAACCTAATCTCGTTCACCTTCTCAAATCAAAAATCTGTAGCCGCCACTTCTTACTCCTCTCTTCTTCTAAACGAAAGCAAACAAAATCAAAATCAAATCGAATAAAAGTTTGGAAATTTCGAAACATCTACATATGGAATCAGTGGGTGCCCCATCTTCATTGCACTGTAATTTTCGAAGGGATCGAACATGGTCTTGTTCGATGTCATGTTCAGCAGCGTGTCCTAGGGTTGGAAATTTGGGGTTTCCTAGTTAGAGTTTTGTAATGCTAAGTTTGGATTTGGGTTTCCGGAAGGGCTCGTCACCTTCACTGAGATTTCTGGGGAGCTCGATGGAGATTTGTGCATCGCCATAACATATGGGTCCAGACCAGAACCGCGTTTTACTGAGGGATGACGGTGTGCTCGAGTGATGAGTTTTTGAGGGGATTTCGTTTTCAAAGATGTCGCTCATCTCACTGTAGTGCGTGGACACGGTGGTAGAGTCTCCTTCTGTTAACGGAGCTCGAGTTCGAGATGGTTGTGCTCGTTAGATGGAGATGACGACCAGAATTTGATTAGTGTTTTCATTTTTGAAAATCATGAAGGAGTGAGGAAACTTACATGAATAATCTTGTGTGGTGGGAAAGGAAGTAGGAGCAGCATCTTTCTGTTTTGAACTGGAAGATTAAGTCACGGTCGTGGGTGTTAAACTGTTGATGGCAGTTCGAATTTACATGGTTGGGTTTACTTGATAACACTAAACTTACGTATGACTTAGGAGAAGAAATGGGACTTGTCTACCTTTTTACTGAAATTTTCAAACATTTAAAATGACGCAGGTTGTCACCAACGAGTTGGGTCTTGTTCGAACGCTAGATGCTTGGGGGGTTGTTCAGGTTTTGCGGAACAGTATGAGATGATGGAAAGTTGGTGATACTTGTGTTGAGATAGTTGGTCGATGTTGGTCAGCGTGGTGTGGGATAAGGCAGTGCGAAGTTGACGTTGGTGGAGTGTGGATTTTATGAAATGGATTTTATGTCGGTGAAAGAAACTACAAGTTTCGTATGTTATGATGGAGGAAGAAACAATAGTAGATGGGCCAAGTAAAAAGGGAATTTCGAACGATCAGATCCGTTGGGATCATGGGGACGAAGGCTACACAATGAAATTGACTGGCAGTGAATTGGGGCTCGTTACAATTTATTGCAAAATAAATTGTCCGTCGGAATCAAGCGATGGTTATCGTTATTAACGATGATCGTCCAATGTGAGTAAATCTCACCAACTCTAAACAGTTTATAATTTCATGTTGTATTTTTAGAACTGTTAGAAATTGTCTGATTTACTGTGTGTTGACTGTTTGATTGAACTGCTAGTCAGTTAGTTGAATTTATATATTGATTCTGTTTAACAGAATATATCATATGGAACTGAAAGTGATGTTATCTATATTGTTTAACATCTTTGATGCAGGGAAACAGGTTGGAGGAATCCAACTGAATTCCTCAACATTTATTTTACTGTGATTCATATATTGTGATATATGATGTGATGTATAATCTGACATTGGTTATGTGTGTTTGAACGATATTTATCGTTGTTATATGGCGTGTTAAATACCATAAGAAATACCAGAATATGGAAAAGGGATTTTCAAAGTATATTTTGAAAATAATTTATTTATATAAAATCAATGGATTTTATATTATAAAAGAAAAAGGATTTTGAATAAAAGAATTATATTTGTAAATCAAATATAAGGGAATTATATTTGTAAATCAAATATAAGGGAAAGAATTTGTTAAACAGATATAGAGGGAAATATTTGTAAAACAAATATAAAGGAAAATATTTGTCAAACAAATAGAAAGAGAAATATTTGTAAACCATTTACAAATAAAATAGAATAAAGGAAATATTTGTAGAACATTTACAAATAGATTAAAAGGGTTATTTATTTATTTAGGGGATAAATAGAATTAGAATAAAGGAAATATTTATTTGTTAAATAAATAGGATTATAAAGGAAATATTTATTTAGAAAATAAATACGATATTTTAAAAGGAAATAGAGTTAATTAATCAGAGTTAATCAGTTAGAGTTAATCAAATAGACTAAAGATATAGAGTTAAGCAAAAATTAGAAACTGACTAGAATTAGTAAGTTGAATGGGTTCCTGAGTATCGATCTGATGTTGGTTTCGACCTTCGGGGTTTATACTTAGGAAGTTATTCTCTTGTTAGTTTATAGTTAGAGTCTGGTAGATGTGGAAGAATAGTGATACATAATTAAGCCATGGAAATGTTTTCCAGTGTTAATAACGTATATGTTCTAAACATAGAAAATGAGGAAATATATATATATATATATATATATATATGTTGGATGATTGATCGATATAATTTCCATCTGGAAATAGTATCGTTGTTTGCACACTTGTTTTTCTTTGATAGTTAACTCACAGACTATCGAAGTTTTGACCATTTTAACGTTGTTAATATGGAGAGACCGGTTGGATTATTATCCAAAGAACCACTCTGTATTGGCATAAGCGTTGCGGATCATTTATGCCAAAGATTATTGAAGGCGGAGTAAAGTGCAAGGGCTATTGTATAAGTCTTAGATAACAGTGCCTAAGATGGATGTACTGAATAGTGCCTTCGGTTTGTCCAGTCCCAGGACAACTTGTATGGACGAAGGTCTGACAGAGTATATCCAATAGATCGCGTAAGTTGATCTCTTCAAACGTGTATACGTTGGTGGCGGAGGAATTCGTTTCTCTTAGCTGTATACCCGTGGTATTTTTTTGGGGAAATCAATTTGTGATTTGGCGGGTTTGACGATGTGACATTCAAAGTGAATGAAGATGTGGTATGTGAAAAGATAAGCGTAGCCTCTAGCCTCACATCCGGTAAATGACAGAAATCGGGCAGGCAGCATGGCTAAGTCGGTCGCACCGAAGTAGGGTGTATAATCACCTATCTAGAGAATATTCATTTGCCTCTTTAATCTATCAATGCTGTCCCATATATATACGGGAAACGGTTGCTGATCCCAACCGTTGGTGATATACATTCGATACACTCAAGCGAAATGAGTGGTCGGTCATGTGTGGCTGAGTTGCAAGATGTTCTTGTTGAACTCCAGTGTATCGTTCCTAGAGTACACTGATCGGAAGGTGGTTTCATACCTTATCATAGTTGGAAATCCATTACCCAATACGTGTTTGCGGTTTTGATTGTATACTATATATGTAGAACGTGAGATGAAAGCGTTTCTACTAGATTGATATCTAATTGTATTTAGACATTATTATAATATCAGAATGATATTGCTTTTCAAAGATGTTTGGATTTTCATAAGGGAAAACCCATTCCGTTTTCACGGCGTGGTCTTATGATATATCCTTTATTTAAACTAAGTGTTTGGAGTTTTATTCACACCAGTCCCATAACTGACCCAGAGTTTATTTGTTTGTTTTCCCTAAACTCTTGGGTGCCTAATTTTGTACGGGCAGTCAAGTAGTCGGGATTTTTCAGATACACTTGGAGAGCTTGGAGCAGAAGGCTTCAGGATTCTATAGCTATTATTATTTCCGTTGTTGTTGTAAGTGTTGTACTCTGATAAGTGCTATTGTATACATAACTATTATATTTCAAAGTTATGTTATCTATTATATGTTATTCGTTCCGCTGTGAGGTTCGTGTTACTCTGATGTTGTGTTCTTCTTCTTCTATTCTAAGTTTCTATCTTATCTATCCTCACCCTCTAATTTCTTTCAATAATTACCAGGATTTTTCGATGTTTTGGTTATCGACATCGAGCATATGTCGATAACCAAAGTCGCCGGAAATCCGGGTCGTTACACTTGTCTAGTTTCATAATATCACATTAAAAGTGTAATTTTAATGTATAACATGTTTTGCATTTTAAAACATGAATCTTTTCTCTAATTTAACATTACATTAAAAATGAATGTTTTAATGAAATCATGTTTTGATTAAAAATATCTACATTTTTCCTATTTTCAACATTACATTAAAAATGTACATTTTTAATAAAAATCATGTTTTGATTTAGAAACGTGTGCATTTTCTTATTACATTAAAAATGCATATTTTTAATGAAATCATGTTTTTTTTCAAACCATGAACCATTTCTATATTTATATTCTTAACATTAAAAATATATATTTTTATGAAAACATGTTTTTGTTCAAACCATGAACATTTTGCTAATTTTCTTAATGACATTAAAATATGGTTTTTAATGACTACATGTTTTTATTTCTAAAAGATGTACATCTCCCTAATTTCATAAATGACATTAAAATATGGCTTTTAATGACCACATGTTTTCATTTCTAAAACATGTACATTTTTCTAATTTCATGAATGACACTAAAATATGGTTTTTAATGACTACATGTTTTTATTCCTAAAACATGTACATATTTCTAATTTCATAAATGACATTAAAATATGGTTTTTTATGACTACATGTTTCTCACTATTTTTAACATTTCATTAAAAATGTATATTTTTAATAAAATCATGTTTTGATTAAAAAACGCGAACATTTTTCTTATTCTTAACATTGCACTAAAAACGTAAACCTTTGAATGTAATGTTCCTATTATTTTCCAAAAGCATGAACATTTCTATTTTAGTAATAATTCCATAAAATGATAGAAATTTATATTTCACTTTTTTTTTTGAATATTCTAATTCAACAAAATGACAAAATTTAATATTCCCTTTTTGATCGAAAATCCTAACTCAATCAAATAACAAAAGTTTACATTTCATTTTAGTTGGAAATTCTATTTCAATCAAATAACAACAATGATATTTTATTTGAATTGCAAATATAATGCTAATAAGATATAATAAAAGTGAAACTTCATTTTTGTTGAATATTTTGATTCAACAAAAATAACAACAAAAATGTTTTATTCATTTTTATTGCAAATTCAATCAATAACTTCAAAAGCGATTTTTTATTTGATTGAAAATTCTAGTTCAATCAAACAATAACAAGAGTGACATTTTATTTGATTGAAAGTTATTGTTCAATCAAACAATAACAAAATTGATATTTTTATTTTGATTGAAAATTCTAGTTCAATCAAACGATAACAAAATTGATATTTTTATTTTATTGAAAATTCTAGTTCAATCAAACAATAAAAAAATTGATATTTTGATTGAAAATTCTAGTTCAATCAAACAAATAAACAAAGGTGAAATTTTTATTTGATTGAAAATTCTAGTTCAATCAAACAAATAAACAAAGGTGATATTTTTATTTGACTGAAAATTCTAGTTCAATCAAACAAATAAACAAAGGTGATATTTATTCGATTGAGAAATTCTAGTTCAATCAAACAAATAAACAAAGGTGATATTTTTATTTGATTGAAAATTCTAATTCAGTCAAACAAATAAAAAAAGGTGATATTTTTATTTGATTGACAAATTCTAATTCAGTCAAACAAATAAACAAAGGTGATATTTTTATTTGATAGACAAATTTTAATTCAATCAAACAAATAAACGAAGGTGATATTTTTATTTGATTGAACATTCTAATTCAATCAAACAAATAAACAAAGGTGATATTTTTATATGATTGAAAATTCTAATTCAATCAAACAAATAAACTAAGGTGATATTTTTATTTGATTGACAAATTCTAGCTCAATCAAACAATAACAAAAAGTGATATATTTATTGGATTGAAAATTCTAATTCAATCCAATAACAAAGGTAATACTCCATTTCTGTTGAATATATTTTATTCAACAAAATAACAACCAAAAATGTTTGATTCATTTTTATGGCAATTATAATTCCAACCTAATATAATAAAAGTGATACTCTATTTCTGTTGAATATTTTGATCCAACAAAATATTTGATTCATTTTTATGGCAATTTCAATTATAACATAATATCACCCAAACGAATAGATCTACATTAACACATCACATACAAATCAAATCACGTAGCATAGCATGTAGAAATATGCAGCGAATCAATGAGAATACAATTATGATTTATTCTAATATTTTAAAATAGATAATAATAAAAATAAAATAGGATTTCTCAATGTCGTTTGAATCTAAATGGTTCTGATCTACAATTTTTTTGGCCACAATTCAATCAGCTCAGAATTGGATCCCGTCAGTCTAGAAATGTTGATCTCGTGTCTACGATCGCAACACTTCGAAAATCGTTCAGTTTGAAGTCAGTATGGATGAGTTATGATTTATTTTAGATCGAGAATGTTTAAAATAAATTAATAAAATAATAAGGAAATACCCATTTAGTTTCATGGCCGCTATCAAACCCAAATGGTTCGATCCTAGGGTTCAGCTTTACGTCGGCTTGGGAGCACCAAAGGGTGATCGGACGATGGCACTTCGACGGGGGAAGGACGGCGCGCGGGGGGGTCCACCATTGGAGAACTCAGTGGTGGCTACAGGGGCAGGCGGCGGTGCAAACCCGACCACTTTGGGGTGTCTATTCGTCGCAAATACCTCACGGATTTTAATCAAACCCGTATGGGATTGAAGAATGGACAGTCCTCTACAAAATTTTCAAAAGGAGGGGGTATTTTCACTGCAAGGATCGACGAATTTTAATGGTGGAAGGGAGGAGTTGTTCTGACCATTGGTTTAAGGGGGCGGCGGCTGTTCAAAATAGGGTATTAGGGTTTTGGGGAAAAGGACAAAAGGATTTTATAATATTTTATTCCTAATTTTACAATTAAATCCATAAATTCTTAACAACTCCAATTTCAGTCCAATAGGAGTTGTTTCGACCTAAGTGCCCATATTATGGAACTAATGGGCTAGGTCCCGTCAGCCCAAACGACTATTTGTGGCTTGATTTCTTAATTTAAAATTTAAATCCTTTGTTAAATTAATTCGATCGTATATTTAAATTCACCGGGGCCACATACTAACTCCGAAAATTCCAGAAAAATTATTTCTGGCTTTGTTTTGTCGATACTGTCCTAACAAAATTAATTTCGTTGAATTTCGAGACCGTTTAAAAAATGGCCATTTTTAAGTCGATTAAATTTTACTAAGATTCACAAAACACATTTTCTTTTGTCACGCTCACATATTAATTCGAAAAATTCTGGAAAATTAAACTTAGCAATAATTTGACATTTCAGATCCGACAAAAGAGGTTTCGTCGCAAACGGAGGTCGTTTGTAAAATGGCCTTTTATACGGGCTATAAATTATACTATAGCGACTATTCATAATATTCAACTGGCCATAACTTTTGATTTCCGCTATGAAATTTCGATTATTCAGATTCATTGGAGAGATATTTATAAACAGATTTAGATATTTTTGATTTCACTAAAATCCATTCAATTTTGAATCCTGTACATTCAGTCAAAGTTCGGGTTTGACTTTTCAAACTACCGTGCAATTTCTAATTTCTTTTGTAATTGAAATAAATATATTCGCTCTAACTTCGATTAAAATAATTTTTTAATCGTTATTATTTAAAATAAATTATTTTAACTATTCAAAATTCAGTGAAATAACCAAAATAAAAATTTTAAATTGGTTCTGATTTTCCGGGTTGTTGCAGATGGATTGACAATCTGTGATGAGCGTTATTTATTTATTTTAATGCTCACACAGTTGTAAATTTCACTTTGGATGTGAATGGATTGTTTAATGATTATTTATCATTATTGTTAAATAAATATGATGTATGAAATCCATATAATTGAAATTATATGGTTATTGATTTAGTCGCATTCCGATTCAGAAATAAAGAACATTTTCAAATAAGGAATATTTTTAAATACAGAATATTTTAAAATAACGAATATTTCAAAGTAATATTCACTGAAGAATAAAATAATGATTTTGATGTTCGATTTTAGATGGGCACAAAAATATTGAAATGTGAAACCGAGTCAAGTAGTAAACGCCGTTTTAACCTGAACGGGTTTATTGATTGATTTTTTTCATTTTATAATGAATATAAAAAAAGAAGTGATTTCAAAATCAGATATATTGAAAATATTATCATTTTAATATGATAAAAATATAGAATATTCAAGTTTGATTTAAAATTGAAAATGAAGTTGGAATCGTTTTAAAATGAATATATAAATGATTTATAAAATACGTTTTAAATGGAAATCGATGAAATATATAATATTATATATATATATATATTTAATATCCTGAATAGTACGCGCCGCGCAGCGACCGTTCGTAAATTTCGACCATTAACTTCAAATTGATGTAACGGGAGATCCGACCGTCGGATTGTCTTAAAACCGGAACCGTTGGGTTCGTATCGAAAAGAGATTTCCAAAGAACATAAGAAATTTGAAATTTAATGGTTGGATTTGGAATTATGTCAAAATCAAATTTGAAAAAGGTCGTTATAGATGCAATTCGGTGGTCGTTATTGGAAACCGACTGTACGGGCCTTGATAAAATTATTAAAAATTTGGGAAAATTATGTAAAATCATAATAACTGATTTGGAAAGATTTTCGGTGAAAATTCCATATTTGGAAAGATAAAATTTAATTCTATTGAAATGAACTAGTTTTAACTAGAATAATAATCCAATGTTTTTAAATAAAAGAATTGGATTTTGGGTTTGTCGTGAGTGGGGTCTTAAATAACACAATTCTTAAACCCAGTTGAGAAAAGAATAAATCTTTTAATTAAGATTTAGTGAAGTTTTCCAATTCATTAGTATTAAATTGGAATTGAATAAAAGAATTGGATTTTGGGTTTGTCGTGAATGGTGTCTTAAATAACACTGTTCTTAAACCCAGTTGAGAAAAGAATAATTCTTTTAATTAAGAATTAGTGAAATTTTCCAGTTAATTAATATTAAATTGAAATTGAATAAAAGAATTGGATTCTGGGTTTTCGGTGAATGGTGTCTTCAATAACACGGTTCTTAAACCCCATATGAAAAGAATAAATCTTTTAATTAAGATTATTAGAGTTTCCAATTATATTTAGTAATTGGAATAAAATGAAATGTGAATTGGGTTTATTGTGTACTGTGTTCTTAACGACATTTGTTCTTTAACCCAATTAAAAATAAAAATATAATTTGGAATTTATAAATCTTCTAATAAGATTAGAATACAAAATTTCCAAAGTAAAGTTTTCCAATTTAATATATTAAATTGGAATTGAATGGAATTCAATTTGGTAATAACTAAGATGAGCTTCTGTGAATGAAGACCACTACTATATATGGAATTTAAAAGGCTTTGCCGCTATTCCATTTATATTATTAGTCTGACACGAGAATTTATATTGATTATGTACTGTTATGATTTGCGTGTAGATTCCATTTTGATGGAAGAAGAATTTGGGGTTTATCGTGAACTGTGTCTTAAATGACGTTAGTTCTTTAACCCAGTTAAAGATAAGATTAATTTCTTAACTTTGAACAATCATTAAGTAATGATTTTTGAGAATAAAACTGAATTAGAGTTTTAATAAATCTTTAATTAGATTGAAATGGGAATGTGATAACTTAAATTGTCAAATTCGGGAAATGATCGAGAATGGAGTACCACCAGTTTTACTCTAGGCGATTGTTAAATCTTTAATTAGATTTGAACATGAAATGGTAATTAATTTTACTGATAACACTATGGTTTAAGATATGGAGTATTACCAGTTTTGCTCCATGGGATGAATAGGTTGGCATTGGGATAATAAATAATAAATGATTACTTCGGTAAGGTTTGTTAATCCCGACTAGTTTTATAAACCTTAATTTGGTTTGAAATGGTTAAAAGATAAAATAAAATATTTTGAAATTGAGAACCAAAGGAAGATTAAAGAATAAATTTAAATGAATTTATCTTTGACAAAATTAATGAGATCCTTTCCCTAAAAATGGGAATATTGGAATAAAAGAATATTCTGAATTTGAATGAGGCATATGATGTGTTTTTATAGCACTTAATTATTGATTACAAAATATGCGAGTTACTCGGGAAGACCGACTTTAACCTATTCTTAATAATTACTACGACGATTAAAAGTCGACAGTGAAGACGGTGGTTAAAGACCGGAGATCTTCACATCGTTTGGATGATTACTGATGTCTTGATTGGTCTGTACACAGAAGACAAGGTAATAAGTGGTGATCGTCCAGTCGTATTGGAGATCAATGGATATGCGAAGACCTCTCTCTAGTATTGGACATTTGGGACTAGGAATAAGGTGCCTTCGGTTTCGTTCATACCCAGAACGGACTAGTAAATGGATGTGTGTCTGACATTGGATTTCATTCTATATGAATTGATTTCTATTAAATATATATCTGTTTGGTGGCGGAGAATTTATTCTCTTTCTTAACACCCTTCTCTGAGATGTACGAGCTTAGAGATTATATGTTGATGGATATCCGTTATATGACGTGAATTGTCAGTGTGGCATGCCAAGATTCAAAAGATCAAGGCTTTTGTTGAAAAGCAGAGTCTTGTGGTTGATGATCCAAGCACAACTTTAAGTAGCATAGCTTTGTGTATAGCGTCAATTCGCGAGCCTCACACCCCAGTATGAACCAACAACGGGAGAGGACACAAGGGAGGACATATGTTTCTTTCTAGCTAGAAGTGGTGTCATGGTATGGATCCTAGACATTTTTACTTATGTGGTTGCCGTAAAGTGAGGTACCTCGGATATTGAGTCCCTAGTGGCTTAGATTTTATGCCCCATAGGGAAGGGAAACATATTGTTCAGGAATTGCCAATCCACTAAAGTATTTGTGGACCAGCCCTGGCGCTCCAAGGTGCAGTTGCGGCTGTATCCTGAGACATGGTAGGCTAGATTGTCTCGAATCGGTAAGGACGATCACTTGCCTTGGTTCATAGATGGAAATCCTACTTCCAATACAACATTGTGCAGTTTTAATTGTAGAACTAGTATGGCGACATGATATATGGTACCCATGCCGTCTATGATTGATACATTTATATTTGAAGTTGTTTTTAAACACTATGCACTTATAATATCAAAATAATTTGTTTTATACGTATCAAGCATATTTTGGCTATTACAAGGGAAAACTCTATCCTCCAACTTGCGTTACATTGTTTGATGGGACCTGAGTCTTATAATAGCTTCATTTTTCCAAAAAGCATTGCGTTATTTTATTTTAAACTAAGGTTCATGTGGAGTAAACCCGTTCCGTGTTATACGGCGTGTTCCCATGATTTCCCCAACCTTTAAAGTAAAAAATTTAATAACTGTTTTAGTTCTCACACTAATTTCATGACTGACCTAGAGTTTATTGTTTTAATCTAAACTCTGGGTGCCCCTACTTTCCGCACGGGCAGCTAGTAGTTTTGGTTTTGCAGATATTATATTCACAGGATCCTGATTTACAGCTGAAGAGATATTTGGAATGCTCTGTATCCGTGTATTTCTTTCAGTTGTATTTTGTATTATTTTTCCACTACTATTTAAATGTAATTTAAATTTCTGATATTTTTCTGTTGTATACTATTCATTCATACTCTGTTATATTCTTGCACTCTGATGTAAATTGTTGTAATAACAAATAAATGTTCTTCTGTTTGTGTTCTGATTTGTGTGTTCTCAACTCAGTTCGAGCTTCCCTTTGCGGGGAAGTTTGGGTCGTTTCAGAAGGCGTTTGTGGAGATGATTGAGTTGGCCTGGAAAAATTGTGCGTGTCCTTCTGCTTAGACTATGAAAGTTGTGTCCTTGGCTTAAAAATTAGTTCTAAGTTTTCCCTTTAAACTAATTTCATGTTTTTACTTCATATAAAAACCGAAATACTAATAATTGAATCAAATTATATATGTTTCATAATGTAGATTAATTAATTATTTCACTTTTAAATCTAGTAATTTTTATGCAAAAGTTATTGTTTTCGTGTTCTATTACTAAAGTGCTTATATAAGCTATTTTATAATAAAAGCGTTGTCGTACTCGAACTTATGTTTTGTCAATTTCTGTAGTAACAAATTAGTATAAACCACACCTAACCTAGAGTGCATCAATTAATTCCTTCATTCTTCCCATGTTTACATTTTGAAAAGGCTGAATTTATATTATAAGAGAAAAATACTTTTCAACATTATATACTTTAAAATGTCAACAACTACCGTTGTCACATGGCTATCATATATTCTAATGCACAAGTATAGAGACACTTCAATGCAAATAATTATGGCAGTGATTTAACAATGTATATAAAATGATTAATGTCAATTCTTTTGTTGCTACAAAAATTTCATTGCCATAATTAAATTATTTTAACATTATCAAGCACCAGCATTTCAAATTAACGTTGAAATGTAGAAACATTGCAAAATTGAAATAAAGAGGAGCCTGACAAATCATAATCAACGATTGATATAGTGATAAAGAATTAATAAAGATAATCTTTAATAATTTTATACTAATTTTAATTTATTATTCTATAATTCACACATTTTTACTTTGGAAACTTACAAATTATATTTTGCACTTCTAAAAAATTGTATAGTTTTTATCCTCTTTTCTCTACAATAAAATAATATATGGCTATTTAGATTTACAATTTCTTGGTAATGTGCATTTAATTTCTAATAGAACGGAGTAATTCATATTTCAAATTGGTATTCCTGCAGTTCCTTACTAGATTACATAACAAGTACATCATTCAAGTTAAATGGTTAGAAATTGAATTTCTAAGTTGAAAAGCAATAGAAATGCAAAGACGAATTTGTATTCTAATTTTGTATTGATGAATTTGTTATAACATTTCAATGCAGTGAGGATGTAGGTATCATATATACCCATGTAACGAACAGTTGGGGCAAGCCCAAAACAAGAATATAACCAATAACATGTAGTTGCCAGTGAACACATGATATATGCGGTTACTCTAATACCCCCACCCCCTCAAAACATAACGAGGGTTAGGGTTTTGCTAAAACAAAGTAAAGAGAGAAATAATCGTGGTGCCTCTAAATATTCTGCTTTGATATGTTAATCCTTTCTTTGATTGAAAGACAGAATAACATTTTCCCATAGAAACTGACTTTGCTAAAGAAAAGGCTTTTATTGCAACTAAATTTCCCTTTTTCTTCCAAATATTTCTATGAATACGTTTTCTTGATATAGAAGTACGTTTTTTTTGGAAGATCAAGAAGTGAGTTATTTATACCAAGCATTCTTCTTATGGCTAGACCCAATCTCCTGGTCCCTGCGGAAAGGAAAAAGAACTTCACGTTCTTCCTTTAGGGAAGGGAGGACTTGGGAAATCCTATAGATTGATGCTTTCTCTATACTTCCGGTAAAAGCATAAAAAAAAGGCTCGAATGATACGATCCCTCTATCACCCCAGAATGAAAGGGGCAATCTCATAGTTCTTGGTCTCTATTAAGATGATTTTACCCCGTCGGTAATCTCATGATAGTGAATATCGGTCCTCACCACCCATCAATGCATGGTGTTCTTCGACTAATTGTTACTCTTGATGGTTAAGATGTTATTGATTGTGAACCTATATTGGGTTATTTAAATAGAGGGATGGAAAAAATAGTGGAAAATCAAACAATTATACAATAATTCGTAAACCTAATTGGTTACTAATCTTTGAGGCAGCAAAACAAATTGGATCTGAGAAACTTTAATTTCTACTCTAGAATGTAGATGAGCTTGTAAGTTCTATAGCTCGGATTTGCTTCATCCACGTTGAGTTCATGCTTGAGTCTTGTAAAGTTTAGTTTTGACAGAGACTTTGTAAGTATGTATACTTTATGATAATTCGAATGTATATACCTATCTTTAGTTTTCCTTGCATCACCTGCTCACGAATGAAGTATTGATCTTTCTCTATGTGTTTGGTCTTTGAATGCAAAATAGGGTTTGCAGTTAGTGAGATAACACTTGTGATCTGGAGGGGTGACAAGTGTCCAAGTATAATTTCTCATTTAAGTTATGAACCCCTCCTCCATAGCCACATTCCATTTTTCTGATTACATGGATTTATAGTAGGATGTTGGCTCTTGCACATCTATGTTGATATTATAAGTTTTTGGTTTACATATGCCATTCTTGGCCCTGGCCATCACATCACATTGGTCCACATTATCTCTAGCAGCATTATCTTGATTATTGTTCTGTTCTTGTTGCTAGTTGTACTTTTATCATAACTTTGACTTGTCTAATTGTCATTGTTGACTTGCTGTAGTGGAGTGTTGAGTCCAGAGTTGGTTGGTGAGCCTTGTTGTTCTTGACCTGGTCCAATCATGGGAAACGTGTGTTGAGAATCAATGCCACTGCCAATCTGCTTATGCTGGGTTAGCACTATCACCTCCATATCATCAGGTATGCCCATAGTATATTGCCTTGGATTCCGAACTTTCTATGTAGTTTTAGTTTCTGTTTTGCAGAACGGAAAATTTTCCTCATTGAAAACTACATACGTAGACAAATATACTCTACCTTCGCTGTCTAAAAATTTGTACCCCTTCTGATTAACAAGATATCCTACGAAAGTACATGGTAAATACCTATATTCTAGCTTACGAGAATTATATGGCCGTACATAGGGGAAGCATTGACATCCAAATATCTTTAGATGACTATAATCTGGCTTATTTTCAGTTAACACCTAATGTGGACATTTAAAGTTGAGTATTTTTGTGGATAAAAGATAAATTAAGAACACTACTGTTGCAAAAGCTTCTAGCCAAAATTTCAGTGGCATGGCAGTTTTTGTAAGTAATGTCAAGCCAGATTCAACAATATGTCTATGCTTCTTGTAACGGCCCAAAATTCTTACCTTTTGAACCGACTGTATACCACACAAGTCCGATCTAAAACGGTAGAAACCCTCGAGACATTAACTTTGGGCATACAACACATCAGACAGAAACAAAAGACTATTCATTAATATCTTTCATTATTACATCAGAGTACAAGAATACCATAGTAAAATAATTAAAAAAATGCACAACGGAAATATAAATACATTCAGTGGAAGAATATCAAATGCTTTGGACATAGCTCTTGCTTCAATCCAGAATCCTGCTCAATAAAATATATGCAAAACCAAAACTACTAGCTGCTCGTGTGGAAAACTATGGGCACCTAGAATTAGGTGGAAAACAATAAACTCCGAGTCAGACATAGGACTAGTGTGAGAAACAAAAAGGTTACATTCATTTCAAAGTGTGGTAATTCATAGGACTATGCCGTATAAAAACGGAATGGGTTTTCTCCATATGAATACCGATCCAAAAAAACTCAAAACAAAAATAGTTTTCATCTTCATATTTGGACTTATAAATCAAATCAACTTTCTTATTTTCAAAATTCATGATCTGACCCGAGTGTCAAATACTCGGGTTAGGTTTAGATTAACCAGTTTATGAACTAATATTCTTAAAAACAAATATTTTGATATTATTGTTAATGTTTAGGTGTGGAAATCACTTTCTAAAGTAAATGTAAAAAATCTTAGCTTGCATAATTCCCTATCCCATTATGTTGGCTATATAGTTTACATCTGAAAACGCAAAGTCACTTATGGAAATGGGATTCCATTGTGAACCAAGGCAAAGGATCTTCCTTAACCGCATTCGGAACAACTAGAAATATGTCCCAAGAGTCAACTATTGAGTCCTTCGGATCGGCAGAGCCGACCAACACTGTACAGGGCTGATTGGAATCTTTCATGAACATAACGTTCCCGCGGTCATATTTGACCGTCATCCTAGTCGCATTTGACCACTATCCGAGGCCTCAGTTTATCATCTATATAAGTAAAACTTCCTAGGCTCCATACCATGGCATCACTTTTCATCTAGAAGGAAACATTAGTCCTTACCTCTCTGGTCCATTATCCTGTTTTTGGCTCATTACGGGGTGTGAGGCCCTAGAGTCAACGTCCCACAAAGGTCTGCTTTTAATCAGAAGCTTTGATCTTTCTGCTAGCAGCACTCAGCATACCAAATTATCAATAAACAACATGTGATAGATATTTATTAATATATAATACTTTGGGTACATATGTCTCAGAGTAGAGTATTAAGCTAAGAGAATAAACCCTCTGCCACCAACTAATATAACATCAATATAAACCAATCTGTTATGTTATAAAATACAACTTAAGACACACATCCATTTACAAATCCGTTCTGGGTTTGAACGAAACCTAAGGTACCTTATTTCGCATCCAACTAAAGAGAGAGGCCCTTGCATATCTGAACAGTCAACAAGTACGTCCGGACTACTGCTACTATAGACCCTTAACGAGAGCTATCCATATCAAGGGCATCAGCAAGCAGTCCATTCGATGTGAAGATTTTTGGTCTTCCATCATCTCTAAATTCCTCGACTTTTCATTCATCGTATAATTATTCGAAATGGGTTGAACCTTGTCTTTACAAAATAATTAACGTCTAAACAGAATCTATTTTTGGAATATCAACCCTCCAATTAAGTCTCCTTTAATTGGAATTCATTTCATAAGAATAAATCTTATTTCCACATTGGGTTAAGCTATTTAGGCTTCCAAAATCATCTTTGCTATTCTATTAACCTTATGGGAAAGGTTGACCCAAGGTTTGTACACAATTTGTGAATTAAAAACCCTTATCTCAATCGTTTATCAAAAACTACTATAAAAAACGTTGCTAAATAGCCTATTTATAGTTAACAGGTTTTTTAACCAAAACCATAACTATTTAGCCCAGTCCTCTTTCAAATCATTTATTATAATTTATAATAATTTTTTCCCATTTTTTTATTTAAAAACATGCCATTTCAGTCTAATCCTATTTTGGGCCATTAAGCCGCACTAGCGCTGTTTTTATTAAAATCCGATTTGGACTTATCTCATGATCTATCTGTTGGATTTCAAAACTCTACATATCATTATAAAGCTCTTTTCATTTCTGACCTAATGTTTTTCGTTTGGGGAAAATTCGATGGTTAGATCTCCTGGTATGTCAGTTTGGAGTCAATGGTTGAAATTCGTGAACTCCAGCTACGCGACGAGTTCTATTCTGACCGTATTTCGATGTATATTGTAAACTACGTCGAATAACTTCAAAAATATTTTATTTATTATGCAAAATATATATAATAATTTTTGAAAACTATATTTTCCATTTTTCACTTTAAAATTCAATATCTTTATTAAATGGCTATTATAATTTATTTATTATTAAAATAATTAATTTTCAAACTTCATTATTCTAAACCCAAATTTTCCTAACATCCATTATAAACGTAAATAAGATAGTATCCTAAAGAAAATTCTTTTAAAACTTTTCCAATATACACTAACCGAACTTCACTTTTTCAACTTACTATTCATTTTAAAATAAAACTTGAATAGGCCTTAACTACATGAAAGTTATTTCAAATCAATTTCTTTTCGTTACTAATGTTTATGGTAATGACTTAAACTATGTATCCATCAAAAATCGGATGTCAAATTTGGACTTTTGTTTTTCGCCCATTATTTATATTAATAAAATAATCATTTAAATTGTTTTAATGAATGTAGACTTAACCAATGAGCCAATAATCACACTTTTTGGGTTATATTCAACCAGTGTAACACATATCACACTACCCACACCATGATAATATTCAATCACGACTATCATGACATAATCTATACCATATAAGCCTTAAATCATTAACATTTTTTTTGGTTTTGTCAATCAACAGATTAACTGCAATATACAGTCATCAATCAACATCAATGGGGTTCATACCCATATCCACTAACCAAAATCAAGTCAAATTCTATTCCTATGACCATTTAAGGTTCAAACCCATTTCAATGTCCACAAATTCAGTTCTACAGGTAATATATGTAAGTAACTATATATTCTTCACCTAAAAATCCAATCTTTTCTAATCTAAACAATTCTATATCATAACATGAACTCATATTATCAATCAAACATCATTATATAAATCAATCGAGTTCACAAGCAATTATTAATAATAAACTAGTCTATTTGGTTCATAGTTTCTCACCATGGTTATCTACTCCTAATAACTTCAGTCGAAGGATGTCTTAATGATTCCAGATGATTTTGGCAGCCTTCCAACATCATTGGAGATTTCTGAAAAAGAAACGGGGAAAGGATCGAGGCTACGGACTTTTAGAGTTTAACGGGTGAATAAATGGTTATCAATTTGATTTTAGGAGCAAGTTGTTAAGGGTTTTGAGGTGTTAGGGGCTCGGCTAGAAGTATTGGCCCCATAGGAGATGGTGTATGGACGGGTGGTGCTGGTGGGCCTCGGTGGTAGTTGGTTTGGGGATGGTGTGGTCGGGTAGGGGTGTAGAGAGGAGGAGATATGGGGTTTTAAGGTTTTAATGGAGTTTAGGAAGGGTTTTGGGTTTTTTTAGGGGAGGTGGGGTCCACTTGGAAGAGGGAGTCATGGTAGATGTTGACATCAGCAGGGAGAAGGGGAGGGGCTGTAGGGCGGTGGGTTGGGTGGTGGAGGGGCATGGCCGGCCAAGAAGAGAAGGAGGAAAGAGGTAAAGAAGAGAAAGTAAAGTAGGAAAAGGTGGAAAGGAGGTCTTGTATTTATAGGAAAGTGGACAGCAAACGCATCACTGAGATGTCGACACTAGGTAGAAGGGAGAAAGCACACCATGTTATCTCAATTGTATGATAACTCAAAGAAAACACACATTCAAAATAACAAGTTTAGGTGTGAACGCATAGCTTAACGTACATGTAGTCTATTACACATTTACTACTCATATGACCACATACTGATTCCTTTTTTGATGCAATTTGAAAACCCACTATATTTTTCAGAAATGGTTCTAATGGAACTTGTCTCGTTGAATTCCGAGTCTGGTTGCTCAAAATTTGCTCGTTTGAGCTCAAATTATTGATCGATCGGTTCACACTTAATTTTCACATGGCCACATACTAACCTTATCTTCTATTTTATAAGTCATCGTTTTTCAAATAGAACCCAAAAATCTCAAAAAAAATGATATCGGTGAATAGTGTCAAATTCTCAGTTTTGACAAAAATTGTTTGAACTAATAAGTTGATAAAACCAATTTAAATAACTTATCTGATTGTTATAGTTTTTGAAATCGTATTTAAAAATGAGTGTATGTATTCAGAACCGTTCGCGGTAATTCCAAATTCTTGAAAACTCGTATTTTCAAAATATTAGAAATTATAGGTCATTACATTCTCCCTTAAAAAAATTTCATCCTCGGAAAGGAAAGAAAGATGAATGTATGTTTATTACTATACATTGACTCAAATATCTTATCTAAATAACTTAATTTAGATAACCCCTCTATTTATTTACCAAATACCCTTTGGTCAAAATTGTGAAACTAAATTCACAAGGTATTCGTAACTACTTATTCATTTTATTCTCTTACCTAATAGATTTATGAACTTATCAACTGTATCGATAATTTCAATTTGTAATCTGTATTCTTTATAATTAATTGTTTTGTATTCAAATACTTGGTTAAATTTTTAATTCAATCCTACCGTTTTACTTTAACCTAGGTCTTCGACCATTCAACTCTATATTTTATCCAATCAATTCTATGTTAATACTTTTCTTAATTAGTTAAACTAATTATCACACATCACATCCAACAATCAATCAGTTGATGAACTTTTAAATTTTTATATGTTATCAATACATGTATCTTTTATACAATATATTTTTAAAGTCAAAAATCATTTATATATGAAAATCACTAATACGTCTCTCATATATAATACTCTAAAACTCATTGTAGGGCATTAAAAACCCTATCTCTAAAGATCCACTCATCCTAGGATACCACTGATTCCATCTCCAATGACTCTTCTTTTATAGTATGTTACTAGTCCTACTGAAATGACCCAAACTTCCCCAATAATATACAACAGAAAAATATCAGAGATTTAAATTACATTTAAATAGCAGCGGAAAAATAATACAAAATTCAACTGAAAGAAATACACGGATACAGAGCTTTCCAAATATCGCTTCAGCTGTAAATCAGGATCCTGTGAATATAATATCTGCAAAACCAAAACTACTAGCTGCCCATGTGGAAAATAGAGGCACCCAGAGTTTAGGTTAAAATAATAAACTCCAGGTCAGTCACGGGACTGGTGTGAGAAATAAAACAATTATTTAAAACTTTACTTTAAAAATAAAGTGAACCAAGGGACCACACCATATAACACGGAACGGGTTTTCTCCCAAAAATACCAGTGCATAAAACAAAAAGCGCAATGCTTTTTGGAAAAATGAAGTTATTAAAAGACTCGGGTCCCAACACATAATGCAACGCAAGCCGGAGGATAGTGTTTTCCATTATGATAGCCAAACATGCTTGATACATTATAAAACAAATCATTTTGATATTACTATAAGTGTATAGTGATTCAAAAATAATTGTAACATAAATGTATCAATCATAGACGACATAACTACCATATAGTATGTCGCCATGCTAGTCCTACAACTAAAACCGGAAAGTCACATATTGGAAATTGGATTTCCATCTTGAGTCGAGGCCAGGGATGGTTCCTCACCGATTCGAGACACTCTAGCAAATGCCTCTGAATTACACACCGCGGGACAACCCTTTGATCTTTAGGGCTGGTCCACACATATTATAGTGGATTAATTATTCCTGAACACACGTTTCCCGATCCTATTGGACCTATCCATCAGTCCCGTAGTGACCGATATATTCGAGGCGCCTCGCTATGCATCATCCACATAGGTAAAAATATAAATGTCTGGGCTCCATACCATGACACCACCCTGCACTCCCTGGAGTCACGATCCCGTTTTTGACTCATATTGAGGTATGAGGCTCACGAATTAATGCTATACACAAAGCTATGCTATTTAAAGCCGTGCTTTGATCATCAACCACAAGACTCTGCTTTTCAACAGAAGCCTTGATCATTTGCATCTCAGCATGCCACACTGACAATCCACATCATGCAACCGATGTCTATCAACATATAACCTCTAAGCTCGTACGTCTCAGAGAAGGGTGTTAAGAAAAAGAATAAATTCTCCACCGCCAAACAGATATATATTTAATAGAGATCAATAAACACAGAATAAAATCCAATGTCAGACACACATCCATTTACTAGTTCGTTCTTGGTCTAAACGAAACCGGAGGCACCTTATTCCTCGTCCTATATATCCAATACATGAGAGAGATCCTCACATATCCAGTCGATCAACAAGTACATCTGGACGATCACCACTTATTACCTTGTCTTGGGTGTACAGCCTAATCAATACATCAGTAATTATCCAAACGATGTGAAGAACTCCGGTCTTCAACCACCGTCTTCATCGTCGATTTATTGTCGAATCAATTATTCAAAATGGGTATAAATCCGGCCTTTCCGAATAATTCACGTATCTTATAATAACAACTATAAAAACACAACATACGCCTTATTATTCAAATATTCTTTTCACAATTTAAACCAAGCTAAGGTTTTCCAAACTAGTCGGGATTAGCGAACCTTACCGAAGTAATCATTTATTTTATTTCCTAATCCCAACCAATTCATCCCATGGAGCAAACTGGTAGTACTCCATATCTTATACCACGGTGTTATTGGTAAAATTAATTACCATTTCACGTTCAAATCTAATTAAAGATTTAACTATCGCCTGAAATGAAACTGGTGGTACTCCATTCTCGATCATTTCACAAATTTGATAATTTAAATTATCACATTCTCATTTCAATATAATTAAAGATTCATTTAAACTCCACTTGGTTTTATTCTTCCACCAATCATTATTTAATGATTATTTAACTTTGGGAAATCAAACTTGCCGCATCGACAACCTACCCCGTACCACTGATTTCTGCCAATATATAATCTCTAAGCTTGTTCATCTCGAAGAAGGGTGTTAAGCAAGAGAATAAATTCTCCGCCACCAAACAGATATATATTTAGCAAATATCAACAATAAAGTTCGAAATACAATGTTAGACATGTAATCCTGTCTTTAACTGGGTTAAAGAACTAATGTCTTTTAAAACACAGTTCACAATAAACCCAAAATTACATTCCATTTTAATGAATCTTCACAGAAAACAGATCAATATGTAATCGATATCAATTTCCGTATTCGACTAATAATATAAATGGAATAATGACAAAATCTTTAAATTTCCATATATATTAACATTCTTCCTCCACAGAAGCTCACTACGATTATTGACAAATCTAATTCCAATCAATTCCAATTTAATATTAAACTGGAAAACTTTACTTTGGAAAAATTCCATTAATCTTAATTAAAAGATTTATATATTCCAAATCACATTTCACTGTTAATCGAGTTAAAGAACGAATGTCGTTAAAAACACAGTTCAAAATAAACCCAATTCACATTCCATTTTATTCCAATTTACTAAATATAATTGGAAACTCTAATAATCTTAATTTAAAGATTTAATCTTTTCACACGGGGTTTTAAGAACAGTGTTACCGAAGACACCATTCACGACAAACCCAAAATCAAATTCGATATTAAATATAAGGCTCTAAACAGAAATTATATCGGCTTACATTCAATATTAAATTCTTAAACCAACACATATCGTAGGGGGGAATAACGATATATATCTATCTTCCAAATTCCTCTACAATATCCGTATAGTCACGGAATCCAATATCGAATTATCCCGAAGATGATTTCTATTCAAATCCATTCCAATTTATAGATTGGAAATTTCTGGTTATATTAAAATCATTCCTAAATCCAATTTATTTGTTTAAAAACGTTGGATTATCTTACTAGTTAATAACTAGTTCATTTTGATAAAAAAATATTTTTATCTTTACAAACACGGAATTTTTCATCCAAATTCTTTTCAAATCATTTATTATGATTTACTCAAATTAATAAAATTTTCAATAATTTTATCAAGGCCCGTACAGTCGATTACCAATAACGGCCACCGAACTACATCCATAGCGACCTTTTTCAAATTTGAGTTGACATAATTCCAAATCCAACAGTTAGATTTCAAGTCTCTTATATTTGATGGAAAGTTCTTTCTGATATGAACCCAATGGTTCCAGTTTTAGGAGAATCCGAAGGTCGGATCTCCCGTAATGTCAATTCGAAGTCAATGGTCGAAATTCGCAAACGGTCGCGCCGCGATGCATTCTATTCAGACCATTAAATATATATATATATATATAATATTTCGTCGATTTCCATTTAAAACATATTTTATAAATCGTTTATAAATTCGTTTTAAAACGATTTCCACTTTCATTTCAATTTTAAATCAAAATTGAATACCCATTATCATTATAATATTTGATTAATAATAATTTCAAAATGTCAGATTTTGAAATCATTTCCTTTTCGATATTCTTTATAAAAATGAATAAAATCCATATAAATATCGTTCGCGTTAAAATGGCGCAAATCTAATCAATACGCATCACAGATTTCAATATTTTCGTATCCACCCAAAATCGGACATCAAATTCACATTTCAATCCTTTACTCAATATTATTTTAAAATACTCGTCATTTTAAAATATTCGTTATTTTAAAATATTCATTATTCCTGAACTGCAATCGGACACAATCAATTACCATATATTTTATTTATGTGGATTTCATACATCACAGGTACAACAATAATGATAAACAATCATCCATCATCCAGAGTGCATTTCCCAACTACATAAACATTAAATATAAATAATTGACGCTTACAATAGTCTGTCAACTAATCGATTGATATACAACTAAACAATTGGGATTAGTGTATGCCAAATATCACCCCGATACCCGTGTGTAGTTTCAACCAACAAATACTGAATATTATTTGTGCATTGGGTGATGTGTAAAATTTATTGTCCCAATCAATATCAGCTAAATGGTGTACATAAACAAATCGTCCGATTTGTAAATGAATATTTGTTTTCATTTCAAGAGAATTTTATGCCGTTCATATATACGTTAAAAATTATACTTTTAACGATAAAATATTTATTTCAGCACTTGACTATTTTATATAGTTCATACATTCAATAAAAATGATATTTTTATTGTTCAAACAATTTATTCAACACATAAATATTTTATACAGTTCATATATACACTAAAAATGACATTTTTAATGAATAAATCTTTATTTCAGAAAATTTCAGCATTATAATGGAGCGATATTAGAACCGGAGTAATGTCTAGCATTACCCATTTCCTAATACTAGCTCGCGCCATACATAATCATCGATCACATCAACAAAATCAAAATACAATCAATTTTCAACACAACCAAATTTCCATAATACAATACAAACAAACTGTGAGGACCCCAAACCCCGTACTGACGGTGGCAAGGGTAATCTTTGGAATATAACACATAAACAGATAGTAGCAGAACAGAATTAAATAAATACACTAGATAATGTACAAATAATACACTGGATAAACATAATCATCAGAGTTACGCAGTGCACAGGATCATACTTAGTAAAAAAACAGTTCAGCTATACATAAATGTCTACAGCGGAAAATAAAACATAATATGTACAACAGGAGCTGAATAGCATAAAAATAGATAAATGATAGAATCCATCTTCAACTCCAGCTATCCAGAAAGATCCTGCTAAAACCTGAACATATGGCTGCCTGTGTAGAAAAAGGGGCACCCGAGTTTGCAAGTGAAACAAACTACGAGTCAATCATGGGACTGGTATGAGAAATCTACTTAACACATTTTATAATAAGGCTAATCATAGGACCACGCCACTTTCGCGGAACGGGTTTACTCCATTGGATTGCCAGTGCTTTAAAACAAGTTATTCTTTTAAACATCGCAATGCTTTTTATAAAAATGAAGCCATTATAAGACTCAGTTCCCATCACACAATGCAACGCAAATCGGAGGATAGAGTTTTACCTTATAATGGCCAAAATATGCTTGATACGAATAAAACAAAAGAATTTGATATTATTACTAGTGTTTATATGTTTCAAAAACAATTTCAATTATAACTATCAATCATAGACGGCATAGGTACCATATATCATGTCGCCATATATATATACAATCAAAACCGCATGGTGTCGTATTTGGAAATTGGATTTCCATCATGAACCAAGGCAAAAGATAGTCCTTACCGACTTCAAGACTGTCTAGCCCGAGTCTCAGGATCAGAGCTCGAGTGACCCTAGGAGCAACAGGGCCGGTCCACCGATGTGGATTAAAATGCCTGAACACTACGTTTCCCCGCCCTTTAGGGCGTAAATGAGCCAACGAATGACTCCATCGGCTTCACATAGTCACCGATATATCCGAGACGCCTCGCAACAGCAACAACCACATAGGTGAAAAATAGTATAAATGTCAGCCAGTTTTAAGCACTGACACCACCTCTAGCTAGAAGGAAACGCATGCCCTCCCTGAGGTCCTCTCCCGTTTTTGGTTCATTCCGGGGTGTGAGGCTCGCGAATTCACGTTATACACAAAGTTACGCCACACAGGCGGTGCTTTGATCATCACCACAAGACTTTGCTTTTCAACAGAAGTCTTGATCACTGCATCTTAGCATGCCGCACCAGCAATTCACACCATGCAACTGATGGCTATCAATCACACAGAATGAATTCCAATGTTAGACACACAGTCCATTTACAAGTCCGTTCTGGGTCTGAACGAAATCGGAGGCACTATATACCTCGCATACCCATCGATCTCCACGTACGTCTGGACGATCACCACTCATTATCCATATTTTGGGATGCCTCCCAATCAGGACATCAGTTATCATCCAACCGAGGTGAAGATCTCCGATCTTCAACCATCGTCTTCATCGTCGACTTCTTATCGTCGATTCAGTTATTCAAAATGGGATAAACCCGGTCTTTCTGAGCAACTCACGTATATGATAAACAATTGCTACACAAACACAACATACGCCTTATTCCAATTCATCAGTCACTAACCGTAAATCAGTAAGAGAACGATTTCCCAAATATTAACCCCGAAGGCCGAAACAAACATCAGATAAAACCCCAGGAAACCATTCGACTATGCTAACCTTCAGTTAGTTTCTAAATTTCACATTCCATATCGTTTATAATATTTTATAACAATTTATCGCTATTTTTATTTATTTAAAAATAGCCAATTTCATTCAAACGACGCTTCGGGCCATAACGCGGCCGTGGCGCTGTTTTTCTTCAGATTTGATTTACACATATCCAAAAATATAACCGTTGGATCTTCACAAATTTTATATCATTAGAAAGATCTTTTTAAAACGAATCCAAAGGTTTCAGTTTTGGGAAAATCCGACGGTCGGATCTCCCGGTACACTCGTTTGAAGTTTCGATTTCAAAATACGAACTGCAGCGTCGTTATTCGATTTAATTATATATATATATATATATATAATCGATTCTGGCGCTATTTTTCTTCAGATTTGAATTAAACCTTCTAGACAATCCAACCGTTGGATTTTCACAAAGTGGGTGTCGTTGGAAAGATATTTCCAAGGCGAAACCAACGGTTTCGGTTTCGGGAAAATCCGATGGTCGGATCTCCCGCACTAATCGTTTGAAATCACGGTTTCAAAACACGAACTACAGCTTCGTTATTCGATATATTTTAATTATATATATATATATACATAATTGATTCTTCGATTTCAAAACCATATTCTTTTCATACATTTGATAAAAATGATATTTTTATCCAACAGACATTTATTTCGACACTTCACTATTTTTAACAATTCATGTATATAATAAAAATGTCATTCTTATTGTAAAACAATTTATTTCAAAACACGACTATTTTATATAGTTCATATAGATAATAAAAATATGATTTTTATTATAAAACAATTTATTTCAAAACACGACTATTTTATATAGTTCATATAGATGATAAAAATAAGATTTTTATTATAAAACAATTTATTTCAAAACACAACTATTTTATATAGTTTATATAGACGATAAAAATATGATTTTTATTATAAAATAATTTATTTAAAACACGAATACCATTCAACACATGAATTTCTATTCAACGAATGAATTTCTATTCAATACATGAATGTTTTCTATAGTTCGTATACATAATAAAAATGTGATTTTTATTGTTAAAGCAATTTATTTAAAACCCAAATACCATTCAACACATGAATTTCTATTCAACGAATGAATTTCTATTCAACACATGAATGTTTTCTATAGTTCGTATATATAATAAAAATGTGATTTTTTTGTTAAAGCAATTTATTTAAAACATGAATGTCGTTCAACACATGAATTTCTATTCAACACATGAATCTCTATTCAACACACGAATATAGTTTCAACACATGAAAATAATTCTAATACATGAATATTATTCAAAATTTCGGCAGCATAACGGCAGGGTAGTTAAAACCGGGGCCGTCCCTAGTATGGCTCGTCACTCTACCTTAAAGCCTCGCAGCTTTTGACAATGGGGATTTCATTCATCTAGTTCGCACGCAGGCGGCATGTATATTTTTTTCTTTTCACCAACTAATCCTATGTGGTTTCAACCAAATAATTATCAACCACAAATGGGTATTTTTAAAACTCAATCAATCAATTTCAACCACAAACAATTCTAATCAACCATTCGCTATCAACCAATTTGCACACCAATCACAACCAATAAATATCGTCCATGGTTTGTGGACGAGGGGAGTATATATATAAGTATTTCACTTCTATTTCAACACATATATAATTTTTACAACGCATATATAACATATACATCGAACGTACAACTTATACAACGCTTATACATGAGGGGTACAACGCTTATATAACTCATACATCGATTATATAATTTATACATCGTCGTTTTCCATATCGTTTATAATTTAGAAATCTCACATTGGGTTCCACTCCACCAAAAATAGCAGAAGGCTCAGAAAAATATGCGGTCTCTTCTAGAATGTAGAAGGCGTCCACACGAGTCCACTGTCTCTTGTTTCACTGAATTTCGTCAAGAAACGAAAAAGATATGATTTTTTCAGCGAAATCAAAAACTGTAGCGCTTTAAAATGCTATAATATAGTTTAATTTAAATCAGTTGTTACCTTTCACAGTTGTTCAAAACTAGGTTTGGATTTTTCTTCTAATTCGTGTAGCTTCGCGTCGATCGGCCGATGCCACGTGAGAGAGCTCGGAGAGGCGCACCTGCGCCAGGAAGGAGGTCCAATTCGGTGGCTCCAGTCGTCGGTGGCGGCGCTTCAAAGTCCGACACTTCAGGGGCTCGATCCAGCCAGGATACATGACGACAAGGGGTGCCACTTATATGGATTTGAAGAGGAGAGTGGGATCTTCAAAAAGTTCAACAGGGTCGGGGTGTAATTCTTCGTGTTTTGGTCGGGAAGTGGACGGGAAATTTTGAATTGTTTCCGTCGTCGATCGGGGGGGGGGGGGAGGGGGGAGAGAGAAAGCGGGGAGAGAGAATTGTGATGTGGCCCAATAGGATTTTTTTATATTTAAAAATTTTAAAAATCCAAAAATACCCCTTATCTCGTACGAACTCCAATCCAAACCCAACGACTGTCGTCCCTAGCTAAGTACCCCCATTCCGAACACAATGGGATATGTTTCAAAGGCCCATTCGACTGTTTCAGTCAGTTTTCCTTCAAATTAAAATATAAAACATTCAATATTTAATTTGAACGTACATTTCAATTTGTCGGGGCCGCATATTGATCCCAAAAATTCCAGAAAAATAAATCTAGCTATGTTTTGACGATAAGGTCCCAACTAAACTAGTTTCGTCGAATTCTGAGATCGTTTGAAAAATGGCCCTTTTCTGGTCGATCCAATTTAATAGAAATCGACCAAACACATTTTCCTTTGCCACGCTCATATACTAGCTTCAAAAATTATGAAATTTGAAACCTAGCAATAATTTGACATCCCGGATCCAACAAAAGTGGTTTCGTCGAATTCTGAGGCCGTTTGCAAAATGGCCATTTTTACGGGCTATATAAACTCTATAGCGACCTTTCTGAAAATTCGTTTAGCCATAACTTTTGCTTCCCGCTATGAAACTTCGATTTTTCAGATTCGTTAGAAAGATATTCACTAAAAGATTTAAATATTTTTGGTTTCACTCAAATCCGTTTTGTTTTGCACATGGTATAGTCAGTCAAAGTTTGAATTCAAATTTTGAAGCTACCGTGCCATTTCAGGCCTTGTTTATAATTAAAATTAATTATATTCGTTTTAAAACATCGATCCAAACTTACTCTTCGTCGTTATTATTTAAAATATTTATTTTAAATATTTAAAATCCACTAAATAGCCAATTTAAAAATTTTAAATTGGTTTAGATTTTCCGGGTTGTTACACAAACAACCATGGTTTGTACAATAAATAGTGTCGGGGGCTACAAATCCCCGTCTGCATCCTAATACATATTTAACTATAAAATAATTAGAGTGAGAAGGAGTTTTCACCTTGGGATCCACTTCGTCGTTGTTTTCTGATGCTCTGATTTGTTGTTCTGATTCCAGACTCTGCAAACGAGCTCGAATATTCACATCGTATTTATCTCTAGCTTAAACGTGCCATTTCAGACAACTTTCGCCTAGTGGCCTTTCTTCCGAAAATGCTACATTTCGCTGGAAATCGCGAAAAGACAGTATTTGGATAGTAAACTTTGGACGCATTTTTGGACGGCTCCGCAATCAAAAATATGACTTCCATATACTCAAATCGGAGAGAAAATCATGCTCTTTGATTTTGTATTGTGGATTTTTGGCCAGAAGCGCAAGGTTTGAGAGTTATGGGCTGTGGAACCTCAGGGTGTTATTTGCAAAACTGAAAATATTAAAAATTGGGATTTTAGCCAAAGGGTGACCCATGGTCGGAGGTGGAGGTAGACGTAGGCAGCGCTAGACCTGACGTGGCTGGGGAGGCGGCGTTGGTCCAAGGGGTGACTGGCGGCTAGGGTTTTAGGGTTGTGGGGCTTGGGGGTTTCAATTGGAGAGGAGAGAGAAGCAAAGGGGGGCGGCGACTGGGGCGGCGGCGAAGGAGGGGCGCCTCCTACGGCGACGCTAGGAAGCGACTAGGGTTCCGTCGTTTTGCCTTGTTTTTTTTAATACGGGTTTGAATGATGGATGGAGGAAAGGGAAAAAGGGATTTAATATAATTATATATTCAATTATTTTAATTTTCCAAAAAGTCACTTTTTCATTTGAACTCCAAATCGAACCCAACGACTATCGCCCCTAGTTAAATACCCTCATTCCGAACGCAACGGTACATGTCCTATAAGCCAATTTGACTGTTTCAATCAGTTTTCATCAAAATTAAAATATAAATTAATATAGCGTTCAAAATTGATTTCAATGTACATTTTAATTTACCGGGGCCACATACTGACTCCAAAAACTCCTGAAAAATTAATCTACCTTTGTTGTGACGATACGGTCCTAACAAAACTAATTTCGTCAAATTTGGAGGCCGTTTGAAAAATGGCCATTCTCCAGTCGATCTAGTTCAAACTGAAATTACCAAACACATTTAAATTCACCACACTCACATATTAATTTCAAAAATTATGAAATTTGGAATTCAGCAATAATTTGACATTCTAGATCCAAAAAAATGGTTTCGTTGAAAACAGAGGTCGTTTGCAAAATGGCTATTTTTAAGGGCTATATATTATATTAAAAATATACATAAATTCCATAGCGACTATTTTAGATTTTAAACAGGACATAACTTTCAATTTATGTTATGAAATCTCAGTTTTTCACATTCGTTAGAAAGATGTAATCAAACAGATTCAAATGTTTATGATTTTACTGAAATCCGATTTATTTTGAAAACTATACATTCAATTGAAAATCGAACTTTCAAACTATCACGCCATTTCAGGCTTGTTATATAATTAAAACTAATTTATATATTCTAACTATGTTTAAAATAAATTTTTAGTCGTTATTATTTAAAATAAATCATTTTAAATATTCAAAATACATTAAAATTGCTAAATAAAAATTAATTGGTTCAAAATTTCCGGGTTGTAACACCTACTATGATGAGTCTTTCCTTTCTGTTCTAATGAGTCGTACCAAAAAGCTTTGTATAAACCGAACCTCTAATACCGGCTACAATGGCCCGAAAATTCCTACCATTCGAACCGACCGTAAACCAGACAAGTCTGAACCAAAACGGCAGAAACCCTTGAGATATTAACTTTGGGCATACAACACATCATATAGAAACAAAAGACTTTGCTTTAACATCTTTCAATGTTGCATCAGAGTACAAGATTTTCAGAGTACAATAATTAAAACAATGCATAGCGGAAATATAAATACATTCAGCGGAAGACTTTCAAATGCTCTGGACATAGCTCTAGCTTTAATCCAAAATTCTATTCAATAAAATATCTGCAAAACCTGAGCTACTAGCTGCGCGTGTGGAAAATTATAGGCACCCAGATTTTTGGTGGGAAACAATAAACCCTGAGTCAGTCATGGGACTGGTGTGAGAAACAAAACAGCTACTTTCATTTTAAAGTAAGGTGATTAATCGGACCACGCCGTATAAACATGGAACGAGTTTTCCCCATATGAATACCAATACAAAAAAACTCAAAATAAAATAGTTTTCGTCTTTATAATTGGACTTATAAATCAACTCAACTTTCTTATTTTCAAAATTCATGATATGATCCCAGTGTCAAATACTCGGGTCAAGCTTAGATTAACCAGTTTATGAACTAGATAACAAATCATAACCCATATCATACAATCATCCACTAATATTCAAAACTTCGAAATTCTTGCTTTTGATAAAATGAAGCTATTATAAGACTCATGTCCTATCACACAATGTAACGCATACCGGAGGATAGAGGTTTATCTTATAATAGCCAAACATGCTTGATGTTCTTAAAAACAAATATTTAGATATTATTATTAATGTCTAGGTGTGGTAATTACTTTTGAAAGTAAATGTAAAAATCTTAGGTCGCATAATGTCCCAATCCCATTATGTTGGCAATATAGTTTACATCTGAGAACACAAAGTCACTTATTCGAAGTTGGATTCCATTATGAACCTAGGCAAAGGATCTTCCTTAACCGCATTAGGAACACCTAGTAATATGTCCCAAGAGTAAACTATTAAGTCCTTCGGATCAACTGAGCAGGCCAGCACTGTACACAGCTGATTGGAATTTTTCCTAAACGTAATGTTCCCCCGGTCGTGTTTGACCGTCATCCTAGTCGTATTTGACCACTATCTGAGGCCACGGTCTATCATCCACATAAGTAACACTATCTGAGGCCACGGTCTATCATCCACATAAGTAACACTATCTGGATTCCATATTATGGCATCACTTTTTAGCTAGAAGTAAACATTAATCCTTATATCTGCAGTACAACATCCTATTTTCGGCTCATTCCGAAGTGTGAGGCCTGAGATTCAACGTCCCACAAAGCTCTGCTTTTCAACAGGAGCATTGATCAATTTGCCAGCAACACTCAGCATGCCACATTATCAATTAACAACATGTAATCTATGTCTATTAATATATACCCCTTTGAGTACATACGTCTCAGAGGAGGTTATTAAGCTAAGAGAATAAATCATCCACCATCAACTGATATAACATCAATAGAAACCAATCGGTTATATTATAAAATACAATGTCAGACACACATCCATTTACAAGTCCAACCTGGGTTTGAACGAAACTGAAGGCACCTTATTCCTCGTCTAACTAAGGAGAGAGATCCTTGCATATCTGGACAATCAACAAGTGCATTCGAACTAATGCCACTAATAGGAGCTAACCATATCCAAGGCATCAATAAGCAGTCAATTCGATATGAATATTTCTGGTCTTCCATCGTCACTAATTTCTTCGACTTTTCGTTCGTCGTATAATTATTCTAAACGAGTTGAACCCGGACTTTTTGTAATAATTAACGTTTAAACAAAATCTGTTTATGGATTATCGACCCTCCAATTAAGTCTCCTTTAATTGGAATTCATTTCATAAGATTAATCTTATTTCCATATTTATTTAAGCTATTTTGGGCTTCCAAAATCATCTTTACTATTCTATTAAACTTATAAAAAAGGTTTACCTAAGGTTTTCATTCAATTTGTGAATTAAAAACCCTTATCTCAAATGTTTATAAAAAAACTGCTACAAAAAGCGTTGCAAAATAGATTATTTCCGTTTGATAGGTTTTTATCATTCAATACCATATCTATTTGGACCAATCCACTTTCAAATAATTTTTTATAATTTATAATAATTTTCCCTATTTTTTCAATTTAAAAACAGGCCATTTAATTCTATCCCATTTCGAGTCATTAATCTGAACTAGCGTTATTTTTATTCAAATTTGATTTGGACTTATCTCAAGATCTAACCATTGGATTTCAAAAATCTACATACCATTTGAAAGCTCTTTTCATTTCTACCTCATTGTTTTTCTTTTCGGGACAATCCGACGGTCGAGTTTCCTGGTATGTCAGTTTGAAGTCAATTATCAAAATTCGCGAACTACCACAGTTCAATGAGTTCTACTCTAACCATATTTCGACGTATATTATGAACTACATCGAATAGATTCAAAAATAGTTTATTTATTATACAAAAAATATATATATATAATAATTTTTGAAAACTATATTTTTCAATTTAAAATTCAATATCTCTATTAAACGGTTACTATAATATTATTTTATTATTAAAATAATATTATTTTTCAAATTTCATTATTTAAACCTTCATTGACATCCATTATAAATATAAACAAGACAATTTTGTAAAGAAAATTCATTTAAAATCTTTCCTAGGTACCCTAACCGAACTTCACTTTTTTTGTCATAATTCGTTTTAAAATAAAATTTGAATAGGTCATAACTGCCTGAAAATTATTTCAAATCAATTTCTTTTCTTTAAAAATGTTTATCGTAATGACTTAAACTATGTACCCATAAAAAATCGAATATCAAATTTGGACTTTTATTTTTCGCACATTATTTATATTAAAAAGATATTCATTTAAATTGTTTTAAGGAATGGAGACTTAACCAATGATCCAATAATCACACTTTTTGGTTATCATCAACCACTTTAACACGCACTATCCACAACCATGACGACATTCAGTCAAGACCATAATGACATAATCTATACCATATTAGCCATAAACCATTAACTCTTATATGGTTTTGTCAATCAACAAATTAACCGCAATAAACAATCATCGATCAACATATGCATTCAGTATCAACGGGGTTCGTATCCATATTCACGAACCAAAATCAAATCAATTTCTATTTCTATAACCATTTAAGGTTCAAACCCATTTCAGTGTCCATAAATTCAGTTCTATGGGTCATATATGCAAGTAACTATATATTCTTCACCTAAAAATCCAATCGAGTTCACAAACAATAATCAATAATAAACTAGTCTATTTTGATTCATAGTTTCACACCATGGCTATCAAATCATCCTAACTTCAATCTAACAATGTCTTAATGATTCTAGATGATTTCGGCAGCCTTTCGGCGTCACCGTAGATATCTGAGAATGAAACGGGCAGAGATTTGAAGCTATGGAGTTTTAGAATTTAATGGGTGAATAAATGGGCATAAATTTGGTTTTAGGAGCCAATGATTAAGGGTTTTAAGGTGCTAGGGGTTTGGGCTTGAAGTGTGGGCCCCAAGGGAGCTAGTGTACGGACAGGTGGGGCTGGTGGGGTCGGCTAGGGGTGTTGAGAGGAGGAGATGTGGGGTTTTAATGGAGTTTAGAAAGGGTTTTAGGTTTTTTAGGAGAGTTAGGGTCCACTTGGAGGTGGGGGGTCATGGTGACTGCTGACGTCGCCAGGGAGGAGGTAGAGGGGTAGTAGGGTGGCGGGTTGCGTGGTGTAGGGGAATGACCGACCAAGAAGAGAAGGAGAGATGAAGTAAAGAAGAGAAAGTAAAGTGGAAAAAGTGGAAAGGAGGTATTGTGTTTATAGGAAAGTGAGAACAAACGCATCACTGAGGTGTCGGCACTAGGTAGAAGGGAGAAAGCACACCATGTTATCTCCATTGTATGACAACTCAAAGAAAACACACATTCAAGATAACTAGTTTAGGTGTGAACGCATAACTTAAGGTTCTTTGTAGTATATTACACGTTTACTACTCGTATGACCATATACTGATTCTGTTTTCCACGAAATTTGAAAACCTACTATGTTTTTCAGATATGGTTCCAACGGAACTTATCTCGTCAAATTCGAGTGCGTTAGCTCAAAATTTCCCCGTTCGAGCTCAAATTATCGATCGGTTCACATATAAATTTCGCGTGGCCACGTACTAACTACGTTTGATGCGAAATTTGAAATCTTACCATAATTTTACGTTTCAGATCCGGTAAAATTGGTTTCGTAATTTATTTTCTTTTGGCTATTAAAATAATATTAAAATATCGAATTTTAATATAGTTAAATTTTAAAAGTTCACTATCCTTATTTTCTATTTTATAAGTCATTTTTTAGGTACTATCAGAAATCTGAATTTTTTTGACATTGGTGAATTGTGTCAAATTATCAGTTTTGACGAAAATTGTTTGAACTGATAAGTAAATAAAACTGATTTAAATAACTTACCTGATCGTTATACTTTTTGAAATCATATTTAAAAAAAGTGTATGCATCCAGAACCGCGCGCAGTTATTCCAAATTCTTGAAAACTTGAATTTTCAAAATATCAGAAATTCTGGGTCGTTACATTTTCCTTACATAAAAACTTTTCATCCTCGATAGGGAAAGAAAGATGAGGGTAAGTTTATAACTATACATCGATTGAAATATCTTTTCCAAATAACTTAATTTAGATAACCCCTCCATTTATTTTCCAAACACCCTTTGGTAAAAATTGTGAAACTAAATTCATAAGTTATTCGTAACTACTTACACAATTTATTCTCTTACCTAATAGGTTTCGTAACTAACCAATTGTCCAAAATCTTTGATAATTTCAATTTCTAATCTGCATTCTTTATAAATAATTCTTTAATATTTGAATACTTAGTTAATTTTTTACTTCAATCCTCCAGTTTTACTTTAACCTAGGTCTTCTACCATTCAAATCTATATTTTATCCAATCAATTCTATATTAATAGTTTTCTTCATTAGTTAAACGAATTATCACACATCACATCTAGCAATCAATCGGTTGATTAACTTTTAAAAAAATTTATGTTATCAAAACATGTATCTTTTATACATTTGAAATTTCCTTTAAAGTCAAAAATCATTTATATATGAAAATGACTAATACGGCTCTCATATATAATACTCTCAAACTCATTATAGGGTATTACAAACACTATCTATAATGATCCACTCATCCTAGGATACCACTGATCCCATCTCTAATGACTCTTCTTTTATAGGATGTTACTAGTCCTACCTTTGATGAGTCTTTTCTTTCGGTTCTAACGAGTCGTACCAAAAATCTTTATAAAAACCGAAACTATGGTACCATCTACAACGGCCCAAAGATTCCTACCATTCGAATCGACTGTAAACCACACAAATCTAACCCGAAAAGGCAGAAACCCTCGAGACGTTAACTTTGGGCATACAACACATAGACAGAAACAAAAGACTTTACATTAACGTCTTTCAATGTTGCATCAGAGTACAAGATTATTAAAGTACAACAATTAAAATAATGCATAGCGGAAATATAAATACATTTAGCGAAAGACCATCAAATGCTCTGGACATAGGCCTAGCTTCAATCCAGAATCCTACTCAATAAAATATCTGCAAAACCAAAACTACTAGCTGCGTGTGTGGAAAATTATGCGCACCCAGATTTTAGGTGGTAAACAATAAACACCGAGTCAGTCATGAGACTGGTGTGAGAAACAAAACAGTTATTTTCATTTTAAAGAAAGGTGATTAATCAGACTACGCCATATAAACATGGAACAGGTTTCCCCATATGAATACCAATCCAAAAAAACTCAAAATAAAATAGTTTTTGTCTTTAAATTTGGACTTGTAAATCAAATCAACTTTCTTATTTTCAAAATTCATGACCTGATCCTAATGTCAAATAATGGGGTCAGGCTTAGATTAACCAGTTTATGAACTAGATAACAAAACATGACTCATATCATACAATCATCAACTAAGATTCAAAACTTCGAAATTCATGATTTTGATAAAATGAAGATATTATAAGACTCAAGTTCCATCACACAATGCAACGCATACTGAAGGATAGAGGTTTACCTTATAATAGCCAAACATGCATGACATTCTAAAAAAACAAATATTTCGATATTATTACTAATGTCCAAGTGTGGAAATCAATTTCGAAAGTAAATGTAAAAATCTTAACTCGCATAATGCCTCATCCCATTATGTTAGCTATATAGTTTACATCTGAAAATGCAAAGTCACTTATTGGAAGTTGGATTCCATCATGAACCAAGGCAAAGGATCTTCCTTAACCGCATTTGGAATACTAGGCAATATGCCCCAGGAGTTAACTATTGAGTCCTTCGGATAGATAGAGCTAGCCAGTACTACACACGACTGGTCGGAATCTTTCTTGAACATAACGTTCCCCTGGTTGTATTTAACTATTATCCTGGTCGTATTTGACCACTATTTGAGGCCTCGATCTACCATCCACATAAGTAAAACTGCGTGGGCTCCATACCATGACATCAGTTTTCAGCTAGGAAAAGTTAGTCCTTATCTTGCGGTCCATCATCCTGTTTTTGGCTCATTCTGGGGTGTAAGGCCCTTAAGTCAATGTCCCACAAAGCTCTATTTTTCAACAGAAGCTTTGATCTATCCGCTAGCAGCACTTAGCATGCCTGTAACACCCTACGTCCATTAATGTCACTCACAAAGGGAATGCATTAACTTCTATGGAGTGTTTTAAGTGTGTATAGAACAGAAATTTAACAACAAGACAGATATAAATAATACTTAAAACTTAAAATTTTTATTCATTGCAGCGGTAAACATAGGTTTGATTACATCATCAAAAACCGGAGTCAAAGTACATAATATCCATCTTGACTAAATCAGAGTACATAAATTGAAAGACATAACCCCAACACAAAATATCCATAAATAAGATAGGCTGAACTTTTACTTCAGCGACCCAAGAAACTTCTAAAAGCAAGAGATACAGCTATCCAAAATCAAGCTCCACTGGTACTAGTTCCACCATGAGCACCTGGGAAAAGGAAGAAAAGAGGTTGAAACAAAGGGGGTCAGATATAAAGTCTGGCGAGTGCGATAACTTTAACAATATAATTATCAAGATAACTAGGCTAAGACATAAGTTGGGAAATAAGGAAATGACTGTGAACAATTGAGTATAGCAGAGTAAACAAGGAAATAAGATGAACAAAGATAACGTTAAAGGCGCACCTAAACCACTATAAGAAAATTACTATGCTTCACCACCACTAGTCATCCTAAAGGTTGATCCCGCCTACAAGACTTTAATAATGATAATGGTAGTTTCGTGTAACCCTAGCTACCTTCACAGGTGCCGCTTGCCCCTATCTCCACTAGATATACCCACTACCCCCATGCGATCGGCTCCCTAACTCGTAGATACCGGTGTTGGCCCCACAGTGGGGTGTATCACTCCCCAAAGTGGCAACCCGATACCACCAACAATGCACGGCTTATACCTACACGATGCAAAAACGTCTTACCTACCAGCCCGGGCCCACACACGCACATGAACCCGTTGGACTTGCGTTGCCATCGCTAACCCGTTTTGGCCTCTTACAGTCAAGCCCAGTATGCGTGTCCCGTCCTCGACTTGGATCGAGCCCACAAAGATACTTATGGTGTAACACCCCGCCTCCGCTAGGGTCACTCACAAAGGAATGCACTAGCTTTAGAGGGGCATTATTGGTAAACATGCACAGAAATATCACAAGACAGAACATATAAAATAGCGGAAGTAAAATCGAACTTTCATAAACATTTATAATTAAGGTCTAAAGCCTTTTACATCAGAGTACATCAAAACCTGTCTTGCAATAGTAAAGAAGCATAAAGACTTTTTCATAAATTATTCCCCAAATAAAGACAGTAAAGTAGCCATAGCCAAGAAAAGTCCAAGCCATCCATGATGACCTTCAAGCTGAAGAAGTCCAAACTAAACAGCAGTATTTCCTCCCTGTAACCTGGGGGGAAACGAAAGAAAAGAGGCGAAACAAAACGGGTCAGTCAAAAAGACTGAGTAAGCCCTATCTACTATTAGTATAAAAACTAGTAAAGCTAACTGTCATGAGAAACTGAGATGAACATAAGCATGACAACAAGATAGATAAGCTAAATCAAAATAACAGGATGAACTATTGAACTTAGATAAACTAAGGTATCGCGATAAACTACGGTATCATGATAAATCAAAGTATCCCATCGTCAGATTTCTATCAAGTATACTATCCCAAGGTATCTACCGCGTCTAACATCCCACGGTATCTGTTTCGTATATTCTTCCTGGTTCTAACATGTATATTTGCTCTGCACCTCTCGTACTAGTATCCCAACCCGCGTCATGTGTTAACCATGAATGTCCCTTGCCCAAAGTCGTGTAATGGTCCATGTCAACCTAATATACCGCATATATAGGTTACTCAAATCATATGTTTCTTTCCATGTATATAAGTTCAGTCCTTTGCCGTACCTCGTACGGGCTTCCTCATGTCGTATTATCCTTGAAATCGTTTGGATTATCACCCTTGTTCTAGCTAGGCTCTTCCATATGAATCATCGTTTGAACTACTAGGACTTACGCCACCTAGCACCACTAGGGATTACGCTTACCTATTGCACGCTTTCGTATTTCGGTTTGGGTTAAACCACCTAGGCCACTAGGGATTACGCTAACCCTCAACTGCGCCCTTTTTCCCACGCATTCATCGTGAATCGTTTTTCTATAACTGTATGCACATGTATCACATCGTGCCATCCGAGTCATGTCACAGGGCAAAACAAGAAATACAAGACTCGGTCGGGAGCTTTAGATTTATCTGCCGATGCAGATACTAAGGTCTGCTTTTCTACACGTGGCTATGGTCCCACGAGACCCCTCCCTCAACTAGTGAAAGGCAACACAAGAGAAAATCTTGCATGAGAACTACACTCCGGCCAGCCCACATCCTACGGCCTACCTCACCCATAATTAGATAGCAATTATGGTCTGTTGGGTGTTCCCTGCCTTTCCGTACGTACACGCTTGACTCAAGATGGTAGATGATCGACGAACTTGCTATCTAGGGCACTATCATGTATTCGTTGACTCACTGCTATCCATCCCAGTCTTTAGGTCGCTCGTATAGCAACCAAGGCATACTCTTGGTTCTTCTAACGCAGACCTTAACCTCTTGTGAGCCCAGGATGATCATCTGCGACCTCACAGAGGGATCCCAAGAATATCCTCATGTTCCCCGAAGCCGCTGCTTCGTTACCCAGTTCGTTGGAGCCTTTATCTAAATCAGATAGCCTGCTCCTACACGCATACTTAAACGTTGACCTAACGTATCGGGTTACTAATCTATCTAAGAAGTGGTCCAAATTTCTTTGACTAAGAATTATTACTTAGTTTCCCTTAACTAAGGTTTACCACTTAGCCTTATTTCCATAATCCTTGTTAACTATGGTTATTTACCTAATCCTCCGAATTAGGGTTTATCTAATGGGTTAAGTGTCACTTAAGTTCATAACTTAGCCCGTCTACGAACCATGTCAAAATTGGCTAAGTATCCAAGTCCAAGACTTAACCCTACAAACCATGTGTCAAGTTGGCTAAGTATATTAAGCAATCCATAACTTAACCTCGTCTAATTATCATTTTAGATTGGTTAATTATATAAATTAATTTGACCTTGTCAAATTACCGAGTCAAATCGGTCAAGCGTATTCAAGTGATTCGTGACTTAGCCTTATCATGTTTTCACGTTAGATTGGTTAAGTATAGGTCACTTAACCACATCAAACTAACGAGTTGGATTAGTTAAGTGTAAATTAACTTAACCCCGTCAAATTACCATGTTTAGATTAGTTAGGTCTGAGTTGACTTAACCCCATCCATTAAATGTATTAAACGGTTAAGTGTTACTAAGAAAATTTACTTAACCTTATCAAGTTATCGTGTTGGATTGATTAAGTGTTGGTTAACTTAATCCCGTCCCCTCATCGTATAAAAATGGTCAAGTGTCGTTAGGCAAATCAAGTTACTTAACCTACCCAACCCTGTCATGTTTTGTTAAGTATCATTAGCCTAATCAAATTACTTAACCCATTTGTCCATGTCATATTTGGTTAAGCCTCATTAATCAAATTAACTTAACCCTATTATGTGGCATTAATTATTTAATGCACCCCAACCTCTCACATTAGACTTTGTTGTGGTTACTAGTTAAGCCGGGCGGGTCCGGGTAGATTTACACCACAACTTGGTCTAACCTCGGGTTCAAGCACAACATGACCAACTTCTCACATTGAGTCCTATTGTTTGCAACTACTAGTTAGGCCGGTCGGTTCCGGGTAGTTTTACGTTGCAAACTCAACCCAACCTCGAGTTGGCCACTTTCATGTTTAGTCTAGTGTCATGTTCATAGTCAAGTTTTCAAGCAATTGGGTAGACCTAACTTAATAGGTAAATTCCCAATGGGTAGACCTAACTTAATAGGTAAATTCCCAAGCTTATGTTTTTATGCATACTTACATGTCAACTTCCATGTTACATTTCAAGTTATGTTTTCAAGTATAAACACATGTCATATTTAACGTTACATGTTGTCATGTTTATACCCATTTACCCAAATCATATTCATGTCATTATGTTTCCCCATAATGTGACCCCAACGCTTTTTAAACTCGCATATACGTTTGCAACAACGTGATGGATTAAAAGAAGAGACTTGGCAAAGGCATGACAAAAATGGATATTAAGCCACAAGTTAATCATGGTGGCAAATGAGGCACACATGTGTTCATTAACTTGCATGTTACATTCCTACACCTCAAAAACATGCATAAACCCAAACTTGGCACATAAACGAATCATGGTGACAAAAGACAAGGAATGATGACTAGTAACTCGCATATATCATCATATAAGGGTTATGACTTCATATGCAAGTTGACATAATGATTATGAAGGTTTTCATGTTGCATAATGCAACATTTCAACATAAAGGTTGTGGCTTTTAGCTTATAAGATCAAGATAATGACTTCATAAACTTGCATAACATGATAGCATGCATCATTCTCAATGATCAAACCCAAACTTTCAACATGAACTTTTAACTTCATAGTTAATACCTAAGAGTAGGGAAGGGCTTACATTGATTTGAAGGCCTAAATCGATTAAACTAAAGCTTGTGAGGAAGCCTATGCATGCCATCACCCAAAAACCCAAAGATGGATGCCCCAAATCAACAAAAACACCATCTTTATGAACAAAGATCAAAGCATTTGCCTTGAAATCAACTTGAGAGGCTCTCATACTAACATAGGGACTCTCTAACACTCTCATGATCATGAAACCTTTCATAGAAATGAAGTGGAGGCTAGGATAGTTGAGTGGAGGCCATGAGAGTAGAAATTTTGCCATAGTTTAGTTGCATGAATGAATAATGAGGATTTAGGATAGGTTAGGGTCTTATTTATAGATTAGGCAAGTGTTTTAGGCCATAGGATTAAACCTAGATTCAATCCAAGCCATCAAAGCTTGTCTTGGGGAAGAAGTCAAGTGTAGGAACCATCTAGGGCCTTTAGATTAAAGACGAACCATGAGAACCATCCAAATGCAAAATCTGCATTTGAGCGAATCGGCCCACGGGTTGACAGCCAAACACCCTGGATTAACCCCTAGTCGACCCAGCGGGCTCGGGTCGACCTCAAAAATCGGCCGGTTCGGTTATTCCCCTCTCCCAATTCGCTGTTTTGAACATTTTTGCATATTTATTTATTAAATTTTCAATTATATATATATATATATCAATATATATATATTTCTCTGCGCAACCCATTTCACTTAATTAAGTATACTTTAATTTGGGAATTTTTCGTGAAACTTCGCGAGGCCATATCTTGGTCATACGGACTCCGATTTTCGAAAACTTGGACTCTATTTCGCGTATTTTTCCGAGACGAACGCAATGGCATAGCCCGTTTCCCTTGATTCAGATTTTACAGTTTAATTCTGCCTCCATTTATGTTATAACAGGTTATTGAAAATACGGGTTGTTACATTCTCCCCACCTTTTAGGATTTCGTCCCCGAAATCTCCAAGTTAGGAAGAACATATCCTACCATCCATCATCCATCTACTCAAAACATCATCCACAATCAACCATTGTCCTTAGATGATTTCTAATGCTGTATGAATATATGCAAAACGTGTGTGTACATGTTCCTTAGCTAATGCTAATGATCAGGCCTGAATAATCTTTCTAATGCAAAAATATGTATTGTGCCATGAATCCAACATGTATGCAAATAGTCCTAGCCATATAGATACTATATGCGTGCACAATCATTCATTCATATGCAACAACCGCATGATAATACATTCGATTTCATCCATAAACAAGTATAAATACTCGTGCATATGCAATATGAAATGTGACCGAGTCGAGCTAGTATCTAATGTGTATTCGCGCATCCACGAGCAACCACTTGCAACCATATCAATCATAACATGTTTCAAATACATGTTTACATCCATAGGGTTCTACCTAGAATTCCCTGAAACAGGGTCGAGAAGATAAACAGGACAAACTCCTTACAGGGTTTGTAACGGAGAATAGGACCGAGAGGATGTCCACAAAAGATAGCCTACAAGTAAGCTCTACAGAAAACAGGGATCAAGGATATACTCCCAAAAAGAGATATCATGCGCGTATCTAGTCTTTGACCATCAAAGTCGTATTTCCTTGAGCTTAATTCCATTGTGCCTTGACCGTCCCTTTTACTTCACGATTTCGCAGCTTCTTATTTCCTGTTTTCATAACATGAGTTGGAACTCATTTCCTCGTCGCCCCTCGTTCCACTTGCACTTATTCTCCTTCTCGAATACTTGGCACAAACAGGACTGCGTACTCATGATTCCACGCAAGCTTTCCAAAATTTCATTAGTGAATCCTGGACCTCGTACCACAAGGTATTCCACATAGAAGAACTTTCTCTTGAAAGTAAACAGATGCCAACCAGGTTATCAAGCGCACTTACTAAGGTGATTTCTATAACCCATGCATAAGTGAAATAAACCATCCGTCTTATCGGCGAATACCACTCGATTGGGCTTCCAATTTCCCATAAAGGCATCAAGGGATTCTAAGTAACTAACCATGACCGAACCCAAAAGGTTACACGAGACTTCGAGGGTATTACCAAGGCTAGTCAAGAGTCTAACTACCCTCCTATCAAAACCGAGAGTGGCACCCCTTACTGGATAACCACTTCATCCCTAGAATCCATCCATAGCTTAAAAACATAAGCATTATTTCCAAACTCAACACTTGGCATAGACATTCTCAAATCCAAACAAGTCATGAATAAATGGACCGATCTTCCAATAGGACTTGGGACAAAAATGGGATTCTCTATTACGCTAGTACTTAAGGTGCAGAGACTCAACTATCGAAGCAGACTTAAATGATACGAACAACGAAGTCCTAACGGGATGATAGAGAAGAAAAGCTAAACCTTTAACAAGATCGTTACCCTCCTTCCGAGGTACTCTAGAAATGAGAGCATACTACTGCCCTCCCGATGATCTTGTCCTTGTCCCATAATACTTAACTATCCGCCCCGTTTTACCATGCCAAAGGTACTCTCTCGTCATGGGTTTCATTGTTCATCTTTCTCCCTCCTTTGAGGACTAAGCCATACCAACAAGTTGCTCATCCTTAAGCTCGTATCCTTTATCCTTCTTTCCCACGATCCTTTCTTATAACGCGGCCACTGGTCTCTCGAGAACCACCTCCATCGTATGGAAAGCACTTTCGTAGGTAGAAAAGACTAGTCGCAGTTAAAACTACTGTGACTACAGATGGAGGAAAGAAAGGAAAAGAGACTCAATTAAGGAAACAAGGATAGTGCTAATGACCTTTGGGGAATAGCCTTTTTCTTTTAAAAGAAAATTTTCTTGAAAAATGCTTCTTTGTAAACGGTTTTTCAAATACTTTTCAGAAGGTCTTTTAAAAAAACTTTTGCCCAGTCTAGTAACCTTCTGCTCTGATACCAAATGTAACACCCCGCCTCCGCTAGGGTCACTCACAAAGGAATGCACTAGCTTTAGAGGGGCATTATTGGTAAACATGCACAGAAATATCACAAGACAGAACATATAAAATAGCGGAAGTAAAATCGAACTTTCATAAACATTTATAATTAAGGTCTAAAGCCTTTTACATCAGAGTACATCAAAACCTGTCTTGCAATAGTAAAGAAGCATAAAGACTTTTTCATAAATTATTCCCCAAATAAAGACAGTAAAGTAGCCATAGCCAAGAAAAGTCCAAGCCATCCATGATGACCTTCAAGCTGAAGAAGTCCAAACTAAACAGCAGTATTTCCTCCCTGTAACCTGGGGGGGAAACGGAAGAAAAGAGGCGAAACAAAACGGGTCAGTCAAAAAGACTGAGTAAGCCCTATCTACTATTAGTATAAAAACTAGTAAAGCTAACTGTCATGAGAAACTGAGATGAACATAAGCATGACAACAAGATAGATAAGCTAAATCAAAATAACAGGATGAACTATTGAACTTAGATAAACTAAGGTATCGCGATAAACTATGGTATCATGATAAATCAAAGTATCCCATCGTCAGATTTCTATCAAGTATACTATCCCAAGGTATCTACCGCGTCTAACATCCCACGGTATCTGTTTCGTATATTCTTCCTGGTTCTAACATGTATATTTGCTCTGCACCTCTCGTACTAGTATCCCAACCCGCGTCATGTGTTAACCATGAATGTCCCTTGCCCAAAGTCGTGTAATGGTCCATGTCAACCTAATATACCGCATATATAGGTTACTCAAATCATATGTTTCTTTCCATGTATATAAGTTCAGTCCTTTGCCGTACCTCGTACGGGCTTCCTCATGTCGTATTATCCTTGAAATCGTTTGGATTATCACCCTTGTTCTAGCTAGGCTCTTCCATATGAATCATCGTTTGAACTACTAGGACTTACGCCACCTAGCACCACTAGGGATTACGCTTACCTATTGCACGCTTTCGTATTTCGGTTTGGGTTAAACCACCTAGGCCACTAGGGATTACGCTAACCCTCAACCGCGCCCTTTTTCCCATGCATTCATCGTGAATCGTTTTTCTATAACTGTATGCACATGTATCACATCGTGCCATCCGAGTCATGTCACAGGGCAAAACAAGAAATACAAGACTCGGTCGGGAGCTTTAGATTTATCTGCCGATGCAGATACTAAGGTCTGCTTTTCTACACGTGGCTATGGTCCCACGAGACCCCTCCCTCAACTAGTGAAAGGCAACACAAGAGAAAATCTTGCATGAGAACTACACTCCGGCCAGCCCACATCCTACGGCCTACCTCACCCATAATTAGATAGAAATTATGGTCTGTTGGGTGTTCCCTGCCTTTCCGTACGTACACGCTTGACTCAAGATGGTAGATGATCGACGAACTTGCTATCTAGGGCACTATCATGTATTCGTTGACTCACTGCTATCCATCCCAGTCTTTAGGTCGCTCGTATAGCAACCAAGGCATACTCTTGGTTCTTCTAACGCAGACCTTAACCTCTTGTGAGCCCAGGATGATCATCTGCGACCTCACAGAGGGATCCCAAGAATATCCTCACGTTCCCCGAAGCCGCTGCTTCGTTACCCAGTTCGTTGGAGCCTTTATCTAAATCAGATAGCCTGCTCCTACACGCATACTTAAACGTTGACCTAACGTATCGGGTTACTAATCTATCTAAGAAGTGGTCCAAATTTCTTTGACTAAGAATTATTACTTAGTTTCCCTTAACTAAGGTTTACCACTTAGCCTTATTTCCATAATCCTTGTTAACTATGGTTATTTACCTAATCCTCCGAATTAGGGTTTATCTAATGGGTTAAGTGTCACTTAAGTTCATAACTTAGCCCGTCTACGAACCATGTCAAAATTGGCTAAGTATCCAAGTCCAAGACTTAACCCTACAAACCATGTGTCAAGTTGGCTAAGTATATTAAGCAATCCACAACTTAACCTCGTCTAATTATCATTTTAGATTGGTTAATTATATAAATTAATTTGACCTTGTCAAATTACCGAGTCAAATCGGTCAAGCGTATTCAAGTGATTCGTGACTTAGCCTTATCATGTTTTCACGTTAGATTGGTTAAGTATAGGTCACTTAACCACATCAAACTAACGAGTTGGATTAGTTAAGTGTAAATTAACTTAACCCCGTCAAATTACCATGTTTAGATTAGTTAGGTCTGAGTTGACTTAACCCCATCCATTAAATGTATTAAACGGTTAAGTGTTACTAAGAAAATTTACTTAACCTTATCAAGTTATCGTGTTGGATTGATTAAGTGTTGGTTAACTTAATCCCGTCCCCTCATCGTATAAAAATGGTCAAGTGTCGTTAGGCAAATCAAGTTACTTAACCTACCCAACCCTGTCATGTTTTGTTAAGTATCATTAGCCTAATCAAATTACTTAACCCATTTGTCCATGTCATATTTGGTTAAGCCTCATTAATCAAATTAACTTAACCCTATTATGTGGCATTAATTATTTAATGCACCCCAACCTCTCACATTAGACTTTGTTGTGGTTACTAGTTAAGCCGGGCGGGTCCGGGTAGATTTACACCACAACTTGGTCTAACCTCGGGTTCAAGCACAACATGACCAACTTCTCACATTGAGTCCTATTGTTTGCAACTACTAGTTAGGCCGGTCGGTTCCGGGTAGTTTTACGTTGCAAACTCAACCCAACCTCGAGTTGGCCACTTTCATGTTTAGTCTAGTGTCATGTTCATAGTCAAGTTTTCAAGCAATTGGGTAGACCTAACTTAATAGGTAAATTCCCAATGGGTAGACCTAACTTAATAGGTAAATTCCCAAGCTTATGTTTTTATGCATACTTACATGTCAACTTCCATGTTACATTTCAAGTTATGTTTTCAAGTATAAACACATGTCATATTTAACGTTACATGTTGTCATGTTTATACCCATTTACCCAAATCATATTCATGTCATTATGTTTCCCCATAATGTGACCCCAACGCTTTTTAAACTCGCATATACGTTTGCAACAACGTGATGGATTAAAAGAAGAGACTTGGCAAAGGCATGACAAAAATGGATATTAAGCCACAAGTTAATCATGGTGGCAAATGAGGCACACATGTGTTCATTAACTTGCATGTTACATTCCTACACCTCAAAAACATGCATAAACCCAAACTTGGCACATAAACGAATCATGGTGACAAAAGACAAGGAATGATGACTAGTAACTCGCATATATCATCATATAAGGGTTATGACTTCATATGCAAGTTGACATAATGATTATGAAGGTTTTCATGTTGCATAATGCAACATTTCAACATAAAGGTTGTGGCTTTTAGCTTATAAGATCAAGATAATGACTTCATAAACTTGCATAACATGATAGCATGCATCATTCTCAATGATCAAACCCAAACTTTCAACATGAACTTTTAACTTCATAGTTAATACCTAAGAGTAGGGAAGGGCTTACATTGATTTGAAGGCCTAAATCGATTAAACTAAAGCTTGTGAGGAAGCCTATGCATGCCATCACCCAAAAACCCAAAGATGGATGCCCCAAATCAACAAAAACACCATCTTTATGAACAAAGATCAAAGCATTTGCCTTGAAATCAACTTGAGAGGCTCTCATACTAACATAGGGACTCTCTAACACTCTCATGATCATGAAACCTTTCATAGAAATGAAGTGGAGGCTAGGATAGTTGAGTGGAGGCCATGAGAGTAGAAATTTTGCCATAGTTTAGTTGCATGAATGAATAATGAGGATTTAGGATAGGTTAGGGTCTTATTTATAGATTAGGCAAGTGTTTTAGGCCATAGGATTAAACCTAGATTCAATCCAAGCCATCAAAGCTTGTCTTGGGGAAGAAGTCAAGTGTAGGAACCATCTAGGGCCTTTAGATTAAAGACGAACCATGAGAACCATCCAAATGCAAAATCTGCATTTGAGCGAATCGGCCCACGGGTTGACAGCCAAACACCCTGGATTAACCCCTAGTCGACCCAGCGGGCTCGGGTCGACCTCAAAAATCGGCCGGTTCGGTTATTCCCCTCTCCCAATTCGCTGTTTTGAACATTTTTGCATATTTATTTATTAAATTTTCAATTATATATATATATATATATATCAATATATATATATTTCTCTGCGCAACCCATTTCACTTAATTAAGTATACTTTAATTTGGGAATTTTTCGTGAAACTTCGCGAGGCCATATCTTGGTCATACGGACTCCGATTTTCGAAAACTTGGACTCTATTTCGCGTATTTTTCCGAGACGAACGCAATGGCATAGCCCGTTTCCCTTGATTCAGATTTTACAGTTTAATTCTGCCTCCATTTATGTTATAACAGGTTATTGAAAATACGGGTTGTTACATATGGGTTACTAGTTGAAATGGGCCCCCATTACTTGATACAAGCTATCCACCTAAGCTTGGTCCCCTCTAGTACATCCCACTTAACCCTCTTCTTATTCATGTTCACTTACATGTTTCAATTTTGGTTAAGTGTTTCTAATCGTATTTCACAAGCCACCCAAGGCACCCACTTAACCCCCATGTCCCACCACATGTTTATCTGGTTAAGTGTTTCTTAATTCATTAACACCGTAACCTTGTAAAGACCTCCCACATTAGACTGGCATTTGTGGCAGTTGGATTTGCCGGGCGGGTCTGGGCAGTCTTACGCCACAAACGAGCCTAACCTCGTGTCTTTACAACTGTTACGCATTTAATTTATGCCTAAGACCTCCCACATTAGACTGGCATTTGTGGCAGCTAGATTTGCCAGGCGGGTCCGGGCAGTCTTACACCACAAACGAGCCTAACCTTGTGTCTTAGGCGATTAATTACACATAATTAATTATCCCCCAATTTGAATTAATTTCCCTATTCAAATTATCAATCAATTCCAAATTTAACTATGTCCATAATTGACTCAATTATGTACATCTATTTATGGTATGCAAAATTATACCAATTATCATCATAAATTTATTCTATGCCATTTAAGGCATTTATGCCAATTCTCAATATTAAATCTTTTAATATTATCCCATTGCCTCACGTTGTACGTTCGTTCGTTTAACGTAAAATATACGTTAGACTCGAATAGTCTAACTTATGGAATAAAGAGAAAACATCACAACATACATAGAAATAAAACTAGATCTAAACATAAGGGGTGAACTTGCATGTGTGAATGAGGTTCTTCATCTAAAAACTTGCATAGGCCAAAGTCACAAACTTGCATAAAACTATATATGTCATAGATCTAAATCTAAAGGTGTAAACTTGTTTAGGTAATAGTCACAAACTTGCATAAACCGTGTATGTCATAGATCTAATCATAAGTGTAAACCTGCATAGGCAATAACCACAAACTTACATTACATGATTCATACTCCAAACATATATATACATACTTGCATATGTGATTTATGCAACATAAACGATGGTGTAAACTTACATCTAAACATGTAAAGTAGCATATAGAATTTTGTATACTAGCATATAACTCACACATGTCATAGCCTAACTTTAGATCCAATTTACACATAAAATAGAGGTCATGAAACATGTAAGGTTGTATATAATTTTCACTAACTTGCATATGATCCATGCCTCAATTAACATCCTAACTTGCATATATACATATTATTTATCATATGAATTAGTTCCAACAACATAACCAAACTAGCATATGAAACGTCATTATGAATTGATTATACATAAGCCAATCATAGAATTACAACATAGATGATAACATCATAACTTTACAACATAGATGATAACATCATAGAATTTACAACATAGATAATAACATGCGATCAATAATTCACAACATAACCATATACTCCACATCATAGCTCAATCCAATTAAATTGTTAATTATTTTATTAAAGAAATCGAACTCACAACTCAAAGAAGGTCTTGAGTTCTGAAATTGATTTAGCTTTCCTTTGAAGAAGACAATTTGTTGCGGTTTAGATTAGAATTGAATTGATTAGCTTTTCTTCCTCTCTAATTGGTGGCGGCTATTCTAGGTTGCAAGGTGATGGCATGGAGGCCATGATTCTAATTTTTATTTGATTTTAGGGTTTGAGTCTACATGTGTTTTTATAGAGTTTAGGATTAATTTAGGCCGTCTGATCAACCCAGAATTAAACCCAGCCATTCAGACCAGATCAGAAACGCTAATGACTCATCATACAGTCATAAAAAGGTCATCAAACAAATCTTCCCAGGGGGGGCAGGTCGACCCCCTGTTCGACCTGGTGAGGGTAGGTCAACCCCCCAAGTCGACCCCCTGGTCGACCTTGCCCTGGCGGGAAATTTCCCGCCTAGCCCAATTTGACTCTGAAATTCGAATTTTTGAAATCTATTTAAAATTTTTCTGAAACTTCCGATCGCCATAACTTCTTCATACGAAGTCCAATTCACGCAAACTCGGATTCTATCTCAACCAGAATTCCGAGACGAACACACAATGGCGCAACCCGTTTCCCTTAATTCTCACATCTGAGATTAGTTATTCTTTAATTTGAGAACATTAATATTGAAAAATACGGGGTGTTACAATGCCACATTATCAATTCACAACATGTGATCGGTGTCTATTAATATATACCCTTAAGTACATCCATCTCAAAGGAGGGTGTTAAGCTAAGAGAATAATTACTCTGCCACCAGCTGATATAACATCAATAAAAACCAATAGGTTATGTTATAGAATACAACGTCAGACACGTATCCTTTACAAGATCGTTTTGGGTTTTAACGATACCGAAGTGTGAAGACCCGTAACTTCCCCGTAAAGGAAAGCGTCGGATAGTTCGAGAACAAACCACAACAGAACGCATATAAAAGAACATTTCACTGTATATTACAACAATGCATCAGATTACAAGAATATACAGAGTAAAAATGAATATTACACAGAAATATCAGAGATTTAAATTACATTTAAATACATCGCAGCGGAAAATAATACAATACACAACTAGAAGTAGATATACGGATACAAAGCTTTCCGGATATCGTTCCAGCTGTAAACCAGGATCCTGTGAATCTAAATCTGCAAAACCGAAACTACTAGCTGCCCGTGTCAAAATAAGGGCACCCAGAGTTTAGGTTAAAACAATAAACTCCAGGTCAGTCATGGGACTGGTGTGAGAACTAAAACAGTTATTAATCTTTATTTTAAATCATTAGGTAAATCAAGGGACCACGCCGTATAACACGGAACGGGTTTCCTCCCAAGAATACCAGTGCATAAAACAAACAGCGCAATGCTAAATAAAGAAAAATGAAGCTGTTATAAGACCCAGGTCCTATCACACAATGCAACGCAAGCCGGGGGATAGGGTTTTCCCTTATAACAGCCAAAGAATGCTTGATACGTTTAAAACAAATCATTTGATACTATAATAAGTGCATAGTGCATAAAACAACTTCAAATCATAAGTATCAATCATAGGCGGCATGGGTACCATATATCATGTCGCCATATATAGGTTTACAAATAAAACCGCAAAGTCACGTATTTGGAAATTGGATTTCCTTCTATGAACCGAGGCAAAAGATAGTCCTCAACCGATTCGAGACTGCCTAGCCCGAGTCTCAGGATCAGAACGCATCGACCCTTGGAGCGACAGGGCCGGTCCACACGGAGTGGATTAAAAATGCCTGAGCACTACGTTTCGCCGCCCTTTGGGGCGTAAGCGAGCCAACGAATGACTCCATCGGACCCGGATCGTCCGATCTAACCGAGGCGCCTCGCAACAGCAACAACCACATAAGTCAAACTCGTCAGGGCGTGTAAAACCACTGACGCCACTTCTAGCTAGGAAGAAACGCAGGCCCTCCCTGAGGTCTGTCTCCCGTTTTTGGTTCATACCTGGTGTGAAACACGCGAGGTAAACGTTACACAAAGCTACGCCACAAAGGCCGTGCTTTGATCATCACCACAAGACTTTGCTTTTCAACAGAAGCCTTGATCATTTGCATCTTAGCATGCCACACAGGCAAACCATCCTATGCAACCGATATCAGTCACACAGAATGAAATCCGATGTCAGACACACAGTCCATTTACAAGTCCGTTCTGGGTTTGAACGAAACCGGAGGCACCTAGTACCCCGCATATCCATCGATCTCCAAGTACGTCTGGACGATCACTAACTGTTTCCATCTTCTTGGGTGTACAGCCCAATCAAGATCATCAGTTATCACCCAAACGACGTGAAGACTTCCGGTCTTCGACCATCGTCTTCGACTTATCGTCGTATCAGTTATTCAGAATGGGATAAACCCGGTCTTTCCGAATAACTCGCGTATATTTTAAGTAAGTGTTACACAAACACAACATACGCCTCATTCCAATTCATTAGTCACTAACCGTAAATTAATCAAGAGAATAATTTCCCAAATATTAACCCCGAAGGCCGAAACCAACATCAGATCAATATCCAGAAAACCATTCTGCTTGGCTAACCGACAGTTAGTTTCTAAATTTCACATTCATAAGGAAAGATTCCCATTAATTTTATCAAAGATAAATTCCTTGAATTTATTCTTTATTCTATTTTTGAATCTCAATTCAAACTAGTCGGGATTAGCGAACCTTACCGAAGTAATTATTTGTTTTAATTTCTCAATCCCAACCTATTCATCCCATGAAGTAAAACTGGTAATACTTCATATCTAACACCACGGTGTTATCGGTAAATTCAATTACCATTCCACGTTCAAATCTAATTAAAGATTTAACTATCGCCTGGAGCAAAACTGGTGATACTCCATTTCGATTATTTCAATCTAATTAAAGATTCATTAAAACTCCACTTAGTTTTAATCTTTGACTGGGTTAAAGAATCAGTGTCATTTAAAAACACGGTTCACGATAAACCCAAAATCACATTCATTAATCATCGGGTTAAAGAACGAGTGTTATTTAAAACACTGTCCACGATAAACCCAAAAATCAATACCAATTCAATTCCAATTAAATATTATTTAATTGGTACACTTCATTAAATCTAAATAAAAAGATTTAATCTTTTCTCAACTGGGTTCAAGAACAGTGTTAGTGAAGACACCATTCACGACAAACCCAAATCACATTTGATTAATTATCGGGTTAAAGAACAAGTGTTATTTAAAACGCTGTTCACGATAAACCCAAAAATCAATACCAATTCAATTCCAATTAAATATTATTTAATTGGTACACTTCATTAAATCTAAATAAAAAGATTTAATCTTTTCTCAACTGGGTTCAAGAACAGTGTTAGTGAAGACACCATTCACGACAAACCCAAATCACATTCGATATTCAATACAAGGCTCTGAATAGAAAATATATCGGCTTATATTCAATATCGAATTCTACGACTAACAAATGTCGTATTGGAAATAACGATATAAATATATATCTTTCAAATTTCCATAACAACATCTGTATAATCACGAATTCCAACATCGAAATATTCCGAAGATAATTTCGATTCAAATCCACTCCAATGCAATCATTGGAAATTTTGGTTATTTTTAAAACCCTTTTCAAATTCAATTTATTTATTTAAAAATAAATAGAATTATAATTCTAGTTCAAAACTAGTTCATTTCGATAAAAAACTATTTTTATCTTTTCAAATAGGGAGTTTTTCATCCCAAATCTTCACAAATCATTTCTTATGATTTTACACAAATTATTACTATTTTTAATAATTTTATCAAGGCCCGTTCAGTCGATTTCCAACAATGGCCATCGAACTGCACTTACAGCGACCTTTTTCGAATTTGATTTGGACATAATTCCAAATCCAACCGTTAGATTTCAAATTTCTAATATTCGTTAGAAAGCTCTTTTCGATACGAACCCAACGGTTCCGGTTTTAGGAGAATCCGACGGTCGGATCTCCCGTAATGTCTGTTTGAAATCAATGGTCGAAATTCACGAACTACCGCGGCGCGGCGCGTTCTATTCAGGCCATTATATTATATATATAATATATATAATATATATTTCGTCGATTACTATTCAAAACGAATTATATAAATAGTTTTAAAATTGTTTCAAAACCTATTTCAACTTCCATTTCAATTCAAAGCAAAATTGAATTCTTCTTTATAAATTCGTTTCAAAATTCATTTCTATTCAATTCGAATTTCAATTGAATTTGAATTCATTTCAATTCAATTTGAATTCGTTTTCAATTCAATTCAATTCGAAATCGTTTTCAATTCAATTCAATTCGAAATCGTTTTCAATTCAATTCAATTCGAAATCGTTTAAAATCGATATAAATACCGTTCAAGTCAAAATGGCGTCAATCTAATCAACACGGCTTCATAAATTTCTATTTTCAAATATTCTATTTCAAATATTTCTATTTCAAATATTTCTATTTCTAAACTGGAATGAGGCCCAATCAATTACCATATAAAATTAATTATATGGATTTTCATACAACACATGTATATAATAGCATTGAAAAATAATCAACCATCAACCAAAGTGCACTACACTGTATAAGCATCAAATATAGATATTCAACGCTTATAACAGCCTGTCAATCAATCGATCGACATATTCAATCAATCAGGATGAGTGAACTTCAAATTTCATCCCAACACCCGTGTGGGGTTTCAAACAATCAAACACATATTTTATTTGTGCAGTTGGGCGATGTGTAAAATTTATCGACCCAATCCATGTCCTTCAAATAGGTGTACATAAACAAACCGTCCGGTTTGTAAATGAATATTTATTTATTCACATTCACGTTAAAAATTATATTTTTAACGATAAAACATTTTATTTCAACATATGAATTTCTATTCAGTTCATTCTTTAAATAAAATGATATTTTTATTTTTCTAACATATTTTAGAAAATTTCGGCGGCATAACGGCACGATACTAGAAACGGGACAAGGCCTAGCCTTATCCCCGGTCTAGTGAAGGCCCACGCCATTCACACATCAATCAAACCAATTCATTATGCAAACCACAAAATTTGGAGTAAGAGTCTAACCTAGCCTTACTCCTTCGCCTTATAACGGCGCACGTCTAATCCTAACCAATTTATCGATTCGATTTTTCACACCACAAACCACATTCAAACCAATATCACAATCAATAACCAAACAGCCAAACAAACAAGTCCATGGTCTGTGGACGATTGTGTCGGGTGCTACTAAACACCGTCTGCATCCTAGTATATATATAACTAGAAAAGTAAATTGAAAGGTGAGAAATTCTCACATATAGCTATCTAAGCTCCACGGCACTTCATTGATAGAAATCTTCATCGCTATCGCACCTTCGTCATCTTCGTTGCCCGTAGCCACTACATACATAAAAATCGAATTTTTACTTCGCTATTCAATATTTAAAAAATCAAATTTTTACTTCGCTATTCAATATATAAAAATCGAATTTTTATTTCGAAGTTCAATATATAAAAATCGAATTTTTATTTCGAAGTTCAATATATAAAAATCCTATTTTTCTATCTTAAAGTTCAAACCATTTTCTTTTTAAAGTTCAAACCATTTTCTTTTTAAAGTTCAAACCATTTTCGTTTTAAAGTTAAAACCTTTTTCAATTTAAAGTTAAAACCTTTTTCAATTTAAAGTTAAAACCTTTTTCAATTTAAAGTTAAAACCTTTAGAAATCAGTTTTAAAAACTTAAATAAAAATCAGTTTTAAGAACTTAAATAAAAATCAGTTTTAAGAACTTAAATAAAAATCAGTTTTAAGAACTTAAATAAAAATCAGTTTTAAGAACTTAAATAAAAATCAGTTTTATTTTCCTTTTTAAAACAAAAATCAGTTTTAACTCCTAAAACCAAAATCAGTTTTTATTATTTTTCTTTTAAACATTTTCTGTTTTATAAAAAAAAAAAAAAAAGAAATAAAATAAATTAATTAAAAATAACTTACAGGGGGGGCGCTGAGGCGGCGCTGTGGCCATCGGGGGGGGGGGGGGGGGGGTTCTCCGTTCATCGCGATAGGAAGGGGGGGGGTGTGCGGTCTTTGGCCAGAGGAGGGGAGAGGCAGGCGGGGAAGAAGGAGCGGGAGGAGAAGATGGAGGGGGCGCGGTCTTCGAACGGTGGGTGTCGTCGAGGGAGGGTGGGCTTCGGTGATGGGCGGCGACGCTTCATGGGGAGAGGGCGGCTGTCGATCGGTAGCTAGGGCTTTTTTTTTTTTTTTTCTATTTTGAATTCCGATTTGAAGAATCGGGGGGGGGGCCTGGTTAAGGAGAAAAAGGGGATTTTTATTTTTTTATATTTTATTATTTAATTATTTTAAATTCAATGAAGTTGACTTTTACATACGACCTCTAAACGAGGCCCACTGCCTGTCGCCCATAGCGTTTCACCCCCATTCCGAACACAATGGGATATGTATCGCAAGCTGATTCGACTGTTTGAATCAGTTTTCCGTTAAATTTACATTTAAATCACTATATTGAATTTTAAACGCACATTTCAAATTACCGGGGTCACATACTAACTAGAAAAATTCCAGAAAAATATTTTCTAGCTTCGTATTGACGATACGGTCCTAACAAAACTAGTTTCGTCGAATTCTGAGATCGTTTGAAAAATGGCCAATTTCCAGTCGATTAAAATCAACTGAAACTGGTCAAACGCCTTTTCCTTTGCCACGCTCACATATTGATTCGAAAAATTATGAAATTTGGAATCTAGCAATAACTTTACATCCCGGACCCAACAAAACTGGTTTCGTCGAAATCCGAGGTCGTTTGCAAAATGTCCATTTTTAAGGGCCTGAATTCCATAACGACTATTCAGAATTTTCAACTGGACATATCTTTTGATTCCCGCTATGAAATTTCGATTGGTCGGATTCGTTAGAAAGATATTCACAATTAGATCCTAAGATTTTTGGTTTCACTAAAATCCGGATTGTTTTGCACCCGGTACATTCAATTGAAGTTTGAAATCGAATTATCGAACTACCGCGCCATTTTCAATTCTATTTATAATTATATATAAATATTTATATTCTAACGACGACGCGTATAAATATATACGTTCGAATTATATTCAAAATAAATTTCTCGTCGATATTATTTAAAATAATCCATTTTAAATAATCAAAATTCGCTAAAATTGCCAAAATAAAAATTTTAAACTGGCCCAGATTTTACGGGTTGTTACAATCTCCCCCACTTAAAACTTTTCGTCCCCGAAAAGGAACAAAGTCGAAAGTGGTTTGATTAATCAGCCCTACGCTCGATCTGGCTTCCATTCTCCAACTCTTTAGTTTCTGAGAATTTTCAAAACTTCAAAAATTTGGCTAACACCCTAAATTTTCGAAAAATTTCGCCATAACCTCCCCTGCAATGGGAGCATCGGGGAATTTCAAATAGCTTCCCCGGTCCTTCAGATCTCAAAAAGAAAAAGAAAAAGCCAAGCGGCTAGCCAATAGGCTCACAAAATCATCATCACCCAAACAAAACAGGAAATTATGTATTAAACATGTACCTATTTGTCGGGCAAACAAATTTTATTCTCTGCTCTAGCCTCCTTGCTATGACCTGTTCAATATAAGTATATGTATATGCAAGCAAATGCGACCAATTTCAATACAATTCATTATTCGATCAAATTAGGCATAATGGTTCAAAATTAGCAAACAAATGAACAATCAACACAAACATCAATCAATTAGTGAATTAGAGTTTCAAATTCATAATTTTGATACATATACAAAAATCAGATTTTTGGTGCCAAATCACAACAATGTGTTCCTAACTATATAAGTTTTGGTTCTCACACCAGTCTAATGGAGATATATAGAAATCACACCTTCATCACTCGAAAATAAATGCTGATGATGTTTCGAACCACCATCAGAACATTGTCGGGCTACTAGAGTGCGGTTCTATATCTACCCGGTATATTAAAACTTTGAATATACGCGGATCAGACGTATACGCAAAATCTATATATACTGGATTGTCCAAATCAATATAAATAAATAATCAACTACGAATAATTGATTTAAATTCTCAAAACAAAATTTTGTTTTCATTTTAAAAATATACTCTTCACACTCGTTCTAGGATACTACTGATCCCATCTCTAACGAGTCATTCTAATTGGATATTACTAATCCAATATCTGATGAATTCTTTCGTATGGTTCTAATGTGCCTTGTTCTCTGAGCTTTGTAAACCAAAGCTCTGATACCAACTGTGAAGACCCGTAACTTCCCCGTAAAGGAAAGCGTCGGATAGTTCGAGAACAAACCACAACAGAACGCATATAAAAGAACATTTCACTGTATATTACAACAATGCATCAGATTACAAGAATATACAGAGTAAAAATGAATATTACACAGAAATATCAGAGATTTAAATTACATTTAAATACATCGCAGCGGAAAATAATACAATACACAACTAGAAGTAGATATACGGATACAAAGCTTTCCGGATATCGTTCCAGCTGTAAACCAGGATCCTGTGAATCTAAATCTGCAAAACCGAAACTACTAGCTGCCCATGTCAAAATAAGGGCACCCAGAGTTTAGGTTAAAACAATAAACTCCAGGTCAGTCATGGGACTGGTGTGAGAACTAAAACAGTTATTAATCTTTATTTTAAATCATTAGGTAAATCAAGGGACCACGCCGTATAACACGGAACGGGTTTCCTCCCAAGAATACCAGTGCATAAAACAAACAGCGCAATGCTAAATAAAGAAAAATGAAGCTGTTATAAGACCCAGGTCCTATCACACAATGCAACGCAAGCCGGGGGATAGGGTTTTCCCTTATAACAGCCAAAGAATGCTTGATACGTTTAAAACAAATCATTTGATATTATAATAAGTGCATAGTGCATAAAACAACTTCAAATCATAAGTATCAATCATAGGCGGCATGGGTACCATATATCATGTCGCCATATATAGGTTTACAAATAAAACCGCAAAGTCACGTATTTGGAAATTGGATTTCCTTCTATGAACCGAGGCAAAAGATAGTCCTCAACCGATTCGAGACTGCCTAGCCCGAGTCTCAGGATCAGAACGCATCGACCCTTGGAGCGACAGGGCCGGTCCACACGGAGTGGATTAAAAATGCCTGAGCACTACGTTTCGCCGCCCTTTGGGGCGTAAGCGAGCCAACGAATGACTCCATCGGACCCGGATCGTCCGATCTAACTGAGGCGCCTCGCAACAGCAACAACCACATAAGTCAAACTCGTCAGGGCGTGTAAAACCACTGACGCCACTTCTAGCTAGGAGGAAACGCAGGCCCTCCCTGAGGTCCGTCTCCCGTTTTTGGTTCATACCTGGTGTGAAACACGCGAGGTAAACGTTACACAAAGCTACGCCACAAAGGCCGTGCTTTGATCATCACCACAAGACTTTGCTTTTCAACAGAAGCCTTGATCATTTGCATCTTAGCATGCCACACAGGCAAACCATCCTATGCAACCGATATCAGTCACACAGAATGAAATCCGATGTCAGACACACAGTCCATTTACAAGTCCGTTCTGGGTCTGAACGAAACCGGAGGCACCTAGTACCCCGCATATCCATCGATCTCCAAGTACGTCTGGACGATCACTAACTGTTTCCATCTTCTTGGGTGTACAGCCCAATCAAGATCATCAGTTATCACCCAAACGACGTGAAGACTTCCGGTCTTCGACCATCGTCTTCGACTTATCGTCGTATCAGTTATTCAGAATGGGATAAACCCGGTCTTTCCGAATAACTCGCGTATATTTTAAGTAAGTGTTACACAAACACAACATACGCCTCATTCCAATTCATTAGTCACTAACCGTAAATTAATCAAGAGAATAATTTCCCAAATATTAACCCCGAAGGCCGAAACCAACATCAGATCAATATCCAGAAAACCATTCTGCTTGGCTAACCGACAGTTAGTTTCTAAATTTCACATTCATAGGGAAAGATTCCCATTAATTTTATCAAAGATAAATTCCTTGAATTTATTCTTTATTCTATTTTTGAATCTCAATTCAAACTAGTCGGGATTAGCGAACCTTACCGAAGTAATTATTTGTTTTAATTTCCCAATCCCAACCTATTCATCCCATGAAGTAAAACTGGTAATACTTCATATCTAACACCACGGTGTTATCGGTAAATTCAATTACCATTCCACGTTCAAATCTAATTAAAGATTTAACTATCGCCTGGAGCAAAACTGGTGATACTCCATTTCGATTATTTCAATCTAATTAAAGATTCATTAAAACTCCACTTAGTTTTAATCTTTGACTGGGTTAAAGAATCAGTGTCATTTAAAAACACGGTTCACGATAAACCCAAAATCACATTCATTAATCATCGGGTTAAAGAACGAGTGTTATTTAAAACACTGTCCACGATAAACCCAAAAATCAATACCAATTCAATTCCAATTAAATATTATTTAATTGGTACACTTCATTAAATCTAAATAAAAAGATTTAATCTTTTCTCAACTGGGTTCAAGAACAGTGTTAGTGAAGACACCATTCACGACAAACCCAAATCACATTTGATTAATTATCGGGTTAAAGAACAAGTGTTATTTAAAACGCTGTTCACGATAAACCCAAAAATCAATACCAATTCAATTCCAATTAAATATTATTTAATTGGTACACTTCATTAAATCTAAATAAAAAGATTTAATCTTTTCTCAACTGGGTTCAAGAACAGTGTTAGTGAAGACACCATTCACGACAAACCCAAATCACATTCGATATTCAATACAAGGCTCTGAATAGAAAATATATCGGCTTATATTCAATATCGAATTCTACGACTAACAAATGTCGTATTGGAAATAACGATATAAATATATATCTTTCAAATTTCCATAACAACATCTGTATAATCACGAATTCCAACATCGAAATATTCCGAAGATAATTTCGATTCAAATCCACTCCAATGCAATCATTGGAAATTTTGGTTATTTTTAAAACCCTTTTCAAATTCAATTTATTTATTTAAAAATAAATAGAATTATAATTCTAGTTCAAAACTAGTTCATTTCGATAAAAAAACTATTTTTATCTTTTCAAATAGGGAGTTTTTCATCCCAAATCTTCACAAATCATTTCTTATGATTTTACACAAATTATTACTATTTTTAATAATTTTATCAAGGCCCGTTCAGTCGATTTCCAACAATGGCCATCGAACTGCACTTACAGCGACCTTTTTCGAATTTGATTTGGACATAATTCCAAATCCAACCGTTAGATTTCAAATTTCTAATATTCGTTAGAAAGCTCTTTTCGATACGAACCCAACGGTTCCGGTTTTAGGAGAATCCGACGGTCGGATCTCCCGTAATGTCTGTTTGAAATCAATGGTCGAAATTCACGAACTACCGCGGCGCGGCGCGTTCTATTCAGGCCATTATATTATATATATAATATATATAATATATATTTCGTCGATTACTATTCAAAACGAATTATATAAATAGTTTTAAAATTGTTTCAAAACCTATTTCAACTTCCATTTCAATTCAAAGCAAAATTGAATTCTTCTTTATAAATTCGTTTCAAAATTCATTTCTATTCAATTCGAATTTCAATTGAATTTGAATTCATTTCAATTCAATTTGAATTCGTTTTCAATTCAATTCAATTCGAAATCGTTTTCAATTCAATTCAATTCGAAATCGTTTTCAATTCAATTCAATTCGAAATCGTTTAAAATCGATATAAATACCGTTCACGTCAAAATGGCGTCAATCTAATCAACACGGCTTCATAAATTTCTATTTTCAAATATTCTATTTCAAATATTTCTATTTCAAATATTTCTATTTCTAAACTGGAATGAGGCCCAATCAATTACCATATAAAATTAATTATATGGATTTTCATACAACACATGTATATAATAGCATTGAAAAATAATCAACCATCAACCAAAGTGCACTACACTGTATAAGCATCAAATATAGATATTCAACGCTTATAACAGCCTGTCAATCAATCGATCGACATATTCAATCAATCAGGATGAGTGAACTTCAAATTTCATCCCAACACCCGTGTGGGGTTTCAAACAATCAAACACATATTTTATTTGTGCAGTTGGGCGATGTGTAAAATTTATCGACCCAATCCATGTCCTTCAAATAGGTGTACATAAACAAACCGTCCGGTTTGTAAATGAATATTTATTTATTCACATTCACGTTAAAAATTATATTTTTAACGATAAAACATTTTATTTCAACATATGAATTTCTATTCAGTTCATTCTTTAAATAAAATGATATTTTTATTTTTCTAACATATTTTAGAAAATTTCGGCGGCATAACGGCACGATACTAGAAACGGGACAAGGCCTAGCCTTATCCCCGGTCTAGTGAAGGCCCACGCCATTCACACATCAATCAAACCAATTCATTATGCAAACCACAAAATTTGGAGTAAGAGTCTAACCTAGCCTTACTCCTTCGCCTTATAACGGCGCACGTCTAATCCTAACCAATTTATCGATTCGATTTTTCACACCACAAACCACATTCAAACCAATATCACAATCAATAACCAAACAGCCAAACAAACAAGTCCATGGTCTGTGGACGATTGTGTCGGGTGCTACTAAACACCGTCTGCATCCTAGTATATATATAACTAGAAAAGTAAATTGAAAGGTGAGAAATTCTCACATATAGCTATCTAAGCTCCACGGCACTTCATTGATAGAAATCTTCATCGCTATCGCACCTTCGTCATCTTCGTTGCCCGTAGCCACTACATACATAAAAATCGAATTTTTACTTCGCTATTCAATATTTAAAAAATCAAATTTTTACTTCGCTATTCAATATATAAAAATCGAATTTTTATTTCGAAGTTCAATATATAAAAATCGAATTTTTATTTCGAAGTTCAATATATAAAAATCCTATTTTTCTATCTTAAAGTTCAAACCATTTTCTTTTTAAAGTTCAAACCATTTTCTTTTTAAAGTTCAAACCATTTTCGTTTTAAAGTTAAAACCTTTTTCAATTTAAAGTTAAAACCTTTTTCAATTTAAAGTTAAAACCTTTTTCAATTTAAAGTTAAAACCTTTAGAAATCAGTTTTAAAAACTTAAATAAAAATCAGTTTTAAGAACTTAAATAAAAATCAGTTTTAAGAACTTAAATAAAAATCAGTTTTAAGAACTTAAATAAAAATCAGTTTTAAGAACTTAAATAAAAATCAGTTTTAAGAACTTAAATAAAAATCAGTTTTATTTTCCTTTTTAAAACAAAAATCAGTTTTAACTCCTAAAACCAAAATCAGTTTTTATTATTTTTCTTTTAAACATTTTCTGTTTTATAAAAAAAAAAAAAAAAAAAAAATTAATTAAAAATAACTTACAGGGGGGGGGGGCGCTGAGGCGGCGCTGTGGCCATCGGGGGGGGGGGGGGTTCTCCGTTCATCGCGATAGGAAGGGGGGGGGGGGTGTGCGGTCTTTGGCCAGAGGAGGGGAGAGGCAGGCGGGGAAGAAGGAGCGGGAGGAGAAGATGGAGGGGGCGCGGTCTTCGAACGGTGGGTGTCGTCGAGGGAGGGTGGGCTTCGGTGATGGGCGGCGACGCTTCAGGGGGAGAGGGCGGCTGTCGATCGGTAGCTAGGGCTTTTTTTTTTTTTTTTTCTATTTTGAATTCCGATTTGAAGAATCGGGGGGGGGGCCTGGTTAAGGAGAAAAAGGGGATTTTTATTTTTTTATATTTTATTATTTAATTATTTTAAATTCAATGAAGTTGACTTTTACATACGACCTCTAAACGAGGCCCACTGCCTGTCGCCCATAGCGTTTCACCCCCATTCCGAACACAATGGGATATGTATCGCAAGCTGATTCGACTGTTTGAATCAGTTTTCCGTTAAATTTACATTTAAATCACTATATTGAATTTTAAACGCACATTTCAAATTACCGGGGTCACATACTAACTAGAAAAATTCCAGAAAAATATTTTCTAGCTTCGTATTGACGATACGGTCCTAACAAAACTAGTTTCGTCGAATTCTGAGATCGTTTGAAAAATGGCCAATTTCCAGTCGATTAAAATCAACTGAAACTGGTCAAACGCGTTTTCCTTTGCCACGCTCACATATTGATTCGAAAAATTATGAAATTTGGAATCTAGCAATAACTTTACATCCCGGACCCAACAAAACTGGTTTCGTCGAAATCCGAGGTCGTTTGCAAAATGTCCATTTTTAAGGGCCTGAATTCCATAGCGACTATTCAGAATTTTCAACTGGACATATCTTTTGATTCCCGCAATGAAATTTCGATTGGTCGGATTCGTTAGAAAGATATTCACAATTAGATCCTAAGATTTTTGGTTTCACTAAAATCCGGATTGTTTTGCACCCGGTACATTCAATTGAAGTTTGAAATCGAATTATCGAACTACCGCGCCATTTTCAATTCTATTTATAATTATATATAAATATTTATATTCTAACGACGACGCGTATAAATATATACGTTCGAATTATATTCAAAATAAATTTCTCGTCGATATTATTTAAAATAATCCATTTTAAATAATCAAAATTCGCTAAAATTGCCAAAATAAAAATTTTAAACTGGCCCAGATTTTACGGGTTGTTACACGAAGGCACCTTATTCCACGTCCAACTAAGGAGAGAGGCCCTTGCATATCCGAACAATCAACATTTACGTCCGGACTATTGCCACTATAACTCCTTAACGGGAGCTACCCATATCCAAGGCATCAGCAAGCAGTCCATTCGATGTGAAGATTTCCGGTCTTCCATCATCTCTAATTTCTTCGAATTTTCATTTGGCATATAATTATTATAAATGGGTTGAACCCAGTCTTTTTAAAATAAATAACGTCTAAACAAAATCTATTTTTGGATTACCAACCCTCCAATTAAGTCTCCTTTAATTGGAATTCATTTCATAAGATTATATCTTGTTTCAACATTTGGTTAAGCTATTTAGGCTTCCAAATTCATCTTTACTATTTTATTAACCTTATAAAAAGGGTTTACCTAAGGTTTATATTCAATTTGTGAATTAAAAACCCTTATCTCAAACGTTTATAAAAAAACTGCTATAAAAAGCATTGCAAAATAGACTATTTCTAGTTAATAGGTTTTTATCATTCAAAACCATATCTATTTGGCACAATCCTCTTTCAAATTATTTATTATAATTTGCAATATTTTTTCCTAATTTTTATTTATTTAAAAACAGGCCATTTCTGTCTAATCTCATTTCGGGTCATTAAACTACGCTAGTGCATTTTGACTTATATCAAGATCTATCCGTTGGCTTTCAGAACTCTATATATCGTTTGAAAGCTCTATTCGTTTCTAACCTAATGTTTTTCGTTTTGGGAAAAATCCAATGGTCGGATCTTCCGGTATGTCATCTGAAGTCATTGGTCGAAATTCGTGAACTAACGCTGCGCGACGAGTTCTATTCTGACCATATTTCGACGTGTACTATAAACTACATCGAATATCTTCAAAAATAGTTTATTTATTATACAAAATATATATAATAATTTTTGGAAACTATATTTTTCATTTTTCACTTTAAAATTCAATATCTCTATTAAATGACTATTATAATATTATTTTATTATTAAAATAATATTATTTTTCAAACTTCATTATTTTAAATCCAAATTTTCCTGACATCCATTTCAAAAATAAATAAGATAGATTTGTAAAGAGAAATCTTTTAAAACCTTTCCTAGATACCCTAATCGAACCTCATTTTTTGGTTATTATTTGTTTTAAAATAAATTTTGAATAGGCCTTAACTACTTGAAAATTATTTCAAATCAACTTATTTTCTTTACAAATGTTTATCGTAATGACTTAAACTATGTATCCATCAAAATCGGATATCAAATTTGGACTTTTATTTTTTGTCCATTATTTATATTAATAAAATATTAATTTAAATTGTTTTAATGAATGGAGACTTAACCAATGAGCCAATAATCACACTTTTTGGTTATATTCAACCAGTGTAACACATGTCACATTATCCACAACCATGATAACATTCAATCACGACTATCGTGACATAATCTATGCCATATAAGCCTTATACCATTAACGCTTATATGGTTTTGTCAATCAATAGATTAATCGCTATACACAATCATTAATCAACATATGCAATCAATATCAGTGGAGTTCTTACCCATATCCACTAATCAAAATCAAGTCAATTTCTATTTCTATGACCGTTTAAGGTTCAAACCCATTTCAATGTCCACAGATTCAGTTATATGGGTCAAATATGCAAATAACTATATATTCTTCACCTAAAAATCCAATCTTTTCTAACCTAAACAAGTCCATATCATAACATGAACTCATATTATCAATCAAACATCATTATATAACTCAATCGAGTTCACAAACAATAATTAATAATAAACTAGTCTATTTTGGTTCATAGTTTCTCACTATGGTTGTCCACTCCTCTTAACTTTAATTGAAGGACGTCTTAATGATTCCGGATGATTTTGACAACCTTCCGATGTAATCAAAGATTTCTAAAAATGAAACGAATTGAGGTTCGAGGCTATGAAATTTTAGAATTTAATGGTTGAATAAATGGGTATACATTTGGTTTTAGGATCAAACAATTAAAGGTTTTGAGGTGCTAGGGGATCGGGTTTGGTGTGTGGGACCCAAGGGAGATGGTGTATAGACGGGTGGGAATAGTGGGCCCAGGTGGCGGTTGGTTTGGGGTTGGTGGGCTTGGCTAGGGGTGGAGAGAGGAGGAGATGTATGGTTTAAAGGTTTTAATGGAGTTTAGGAAGGGTTTTAGGGTTTTTTAGGGGAGTTAGGGTCCACTTGCAGGGGGCAGGGTGGTAGCTGACATCAGTAGGGACGAAGCGGAGGGACGGCAGGGTGGCAGGTTGGGTGGTGGAGGGACATGGCCAGCCAAGAAGAGGAGGGAAGATGTAAAGAAGAGAAAGTAAAGCGGAAAAAGGTGGAAAGGAGGTCTTATATTTATAGGAAAATGAAGAGCACACGGATCACTGAGGTGTCGGCACTAGGTAGAAGGGAGAAAGCAGACGATTTAATCTACATTGCATGATAAATCAGTGAAAACACATATTCATGATAACTAGTTTAGGTGTGAAAGCATAGTTTAAGGTACATGTAGCCTATTACACGTTTGCTACTCGTATGACCACATACTGATTCCGTTTGCAAAGAAATTTGAAAGCCTACTATATTTTTCATATACGGCTTCAACAGAACTAGTTTCGTTGAATTCTCAGTTCTTCTGCTCAAAATTTGCTCATTCGAGCTCAAATTATTGATCGGATCACACTAAAATTTCGCACGACCACATACTAACTCCGTTTGGTGCGAAATTTAAAATCTTACCATAATTTTGTGTTCCGGATCCGATTAAATTCCGAGATCATATGATTTTTTTATTCTATTGGCTATTGAAATAGTACTAAAATATCGAATTTTAATATATTAACTTTTGGATCAATTTTAAAGTTCACTAACCTTATCTTCTATTTTATAAGTCGTTTTTCAAACAATACCAGAAAATCTCAAATTTTTTTATATCGGTGAATAGTGTCAAATTCTTAGTTTTGACGAAAATTGTTTAAAATGATAAGTTGATAAAACTAATTTAAATAACTTCTTTGATCGTTTTACTTTTTGAAATCATATTTAAAAATGAGTGTATGTATCCAGAACCGTGCACGGTTATTTCGAATTCTTGAAAATCGAATTTTCAAAATATCAAAAAAATTGGGTCGTTACACTTCCTCTCTTATAATGCCATTTTTCTCAGAGGTATAGGGACAAGTGATTCTGTGATTTATTCCTTTGTTTGAAAAATATGATTTAAGAGGTAGGAATTCCCTGCTTCCATCAGTCTAAAATATTTTGATTTTGTTTCCAGTTTGATTTTCAACCGATAAAATAAAGTGTTGAACCATGTTGTGAGTTTCTGACTTACTTTTTAGTAAATAAATCCATACAAATCTTGTGCAGGCATCCATAAATGATGTGTAAAACTTGTACCCATAATCAGAACTGACTTGGTTGGTCCCCATAGATCAGTAGCAACAAGTTCAAGTGGTTTAGAGTAAGTTATTTTAGAATCTGAAAATGCACGTTTGTGACTCTTTCCCATTTGACAGAATATGCAAACAAGTGTTTTAGGAATATTATCAATATCTATATTATTGCTACACATCACATGTTTTACAATTTGCAAACCGAGGTGCCCCAGTTTGTTATGCCACATCTCAAAGTCATTACAACATTCAGTTTCATTAATAGTGGCTAAGACATAGTTATTCCTTTTGCATTCTGCATTTCTTGAGTTAAATCACATCAAAATTATATAGGTCATTACATAACATCATAAAGGCCTATTCGTAATGCTTAAAACCATGATCAATTATAGTACTCACGCTTATAATCATCAGCCCAACAGGCGTTGGTGATTTTGGTCACGCATATGATCATGGTTATAACCGTGATAAAAACTAACGGATGTACTCATGATTATAAATGTTAGTTCTTTTCTGTACTAACGATTATCACCATTACTTTATTGATTTTCGTCACGGTTATGTACGTTATTTTATTTTATTTACCAATGGTAATAAGCATTATGGTCTTTTCACTGCTAACAGTTAAAAGTGTGATATTATTATGATTTCTAACGGTTTTAAATGTTGTAACTTTCAAAATTATCACGGTTATAAGCGTTGTATCATCAATTTTCCCAATGACTACTGTCACATTTACCACAGTAATTACCGTGATAAATACACATATAGAAAGCGCCTATATTCATATCAAATATACATAAATAAATATTCCATACTAGTGTTGGCCACATACACAATAATATCATTAGATCAATAGGTAACATGCAGAACATACCAAATTTAAAATAGCAAACATAACAAGTTTATAATCCCGAGAGTTATACACCGTCATTAACATAAATAACAAGTTTTAAAATAAGACTCAACATATTTCTTCTAAATTGAGTCTTAACATACATATCATCTACCAGATTAACTTCAATCCTACCACTAGCTGCACAGCTTTAATTGCACCTGTAGAAAATCACAACAAAATATGACTGAAGCATTAGGTTAAACAGATTAATTTCAATAATCAAGACAACTGCAACGAAAATTCTTACCATCACTTCAGACTGTCAGTATATAAATGTTGGAAATAATCTTGGTTTTTTAGGAATAAATTAATTGTATGAAAAATTAGTAATTGTATTAATGAGAGGAATAAATTAAGAATAAAGGAAAATTTATAATTCCTATTTTAGAGAATTCTAGATAATGTTTTCCTAGAATACGCTAGAGAAGTGTACTGCATTATAAAAGTAATGTAATCAGGCCGATGTATGCATGAAATCAAGTATGAAGAAATTAAAAAAAAATAAGCATTTCCTCCTCATTAGATATTTCTCCAAAACTTCTTCTTCTTCTAAAAATTTCTAACAGTGGTATCGGAGCTATAAAAAATTTCTAACAGCGGTATCAGAGCCAGGTTCAATAATTAAGCAAGATGGCAAATGGAACATCACTCTTTCAAGTTCCTTCATTGCAGAAAGATAATTATGACAATTGGAGCATCCGCATAAAGGTGCTGGTTGGATCGTAAGATGCATGGGATATCGTACAAAATGGGTATAAAGAAACCGCCGATATTCCCATCTTATGCCAAATTGAAAGGGATAATTTAAAAAATTTGAATAAGAAGGATCAAAAGGCTCTTACGCTCATTTATCAAAGTTTGGATGAAGCTATGCTCGAGAAGATAGCCAAGGCAAAAAACAGTAAGAAAGCATGGAAGATTTTGAAGAATGCCTTTAAAGGAATCGATAAGGTGAAGAAAATTAAACAACAAACTATGCAAGGTGAGTTTGAAGCTGTGACAACAAGGAATTTCGCTCGATCTGAATCGATCACTAAACCGACCAAGACCGTTTGAAACCCCTGATTGTTTTGAGAACATGACAAATCGGAACGCAAATAGAAGAACATTTCATTGCTTATTACAACAATTTCATCAAAATATAAGAATATACAGAGTATGAATGAATAAAATACATTTGATAAATATCAGAGATTAAATACATTACATAGCAGCGGAAAATAATAAAATACACAACTGAAAGAGATATACGTATACAGAGCTTTCCGGATATCGTTCCAGCTGTAAATCAGGATCTTGTGAATATAAATCTGCAAAACCAAAACTACTAGCTGCCCGTGTCAAAATAAGGGCTCCCAGAGTTTAGGTTAAAACAATAAACTCCAGGTCAGTCATGCGACTGGTGTGAGAACTAAAACAGTTATTTAAAAATTTACTTTAAATCAAAATATATCAAGGGACCATGCCGTATAACACGGAACGGGTTTCCTCCCAAGAATATTAGTGCATATAACAAAACAACGCAATGCTTTTTGGAAAAATGAAGCTATTAAAAGACTCAAGTCCCATCACACAATGCAACGCAAGCCGGAGGATAGGGTTTTCCCTTATAATGGCCAAAAATGCTTGGTACGTTAAAAACAAATCATTTGATACTATTATAAGTGCATAGTGTATAAAGAAACTTCAAATATAAATGTATCAATCCTAGGCGGCATGGGTACCATATGTCATGTTGCCATACTAGGCTCTACAATCAAAACCGCAAAGTCACGTATTTGGAAGTTGGATTTCCATCTGTGAACCGAGGCAAGGGATCCTCCTCACCATCTTCGAGACTCTCTATCCCGAGCCTCAGGGTTAGAGTGCATCGACCCTTGGATCGTCAGGGCCGGTCCACCGATGTGGATTAAAACGCCTGAACACTGCGTTTCCCCGCCCTTTGGGGCGTAAATGAGCCAAATGACTCCATCGGCTCCACATAGTCACCGATATATCCGAGGCGCCTCACAATCTAACAACCACACAAGTGAAACTAATATAAATATCAGGGCTGGTAGGTCACTGACACCACCCTAGCTAGAAGGAAACGCATGCCCTCCCTGAGGTCCTCTCCCATTTCTGGTTCACAACCGGGGTGTGAGGCTCGCGAATCAATGCTACACAAAGCTATGCCACACAGGCCGTGCTTTGATCATCAACCATAAGACTCTGTTTTTCAACAAAAGCCTTGATCATTTTCCATTTAGGCATTCCACACAGGAATTCACTCCATGCGATTGATATCCATCAATATATAACCTCTGAGCTCGTACGTCTCAAAGAAGAGCGTTAAGCAAGAGAATAAATTCTCCGTCGCCAAACAGATATATATTTAATAGAAATCAATCACACAGAATAAAATCCAATGTCAGACACACAGTCCATTTACAAGTTCGTTCTGGGTCTGAACGAAACCGGAGGCACCTTGTACCTCGCATATCCATCGATCTCCAAGTACGTCTGGACGATCACCAACTGATTCCCTACTCTTGGGTGTACAGCCCAATCAAGATCATCAATAATTATCCAAACGATATGAAGACCTCGGTCTTTGACCACAGTCTTCATCCTCGACACATCGTCGAATCAGTTATTCAGAATGGGGTAAACCCGGTCTTTTTGAATAACTCGCGTATGTAATAAACAAGTGTTACACAAACACAACATACGCCTCATTCCAATTCAGAATATTCTTTTATTCAAATATTCTTATACTCTGGGAAAGGTTCCCATTAATTTTATCAAAGATAAATTCTTTATTTAATCTTCTTTTGAATATCAATTCAAACCAAATTATGGTTTATCCAAACTAGTCGGGATTAACAAACCTTACCGAAGTAATCATTTGTCAAATTTCCCAACCCCAACCTATTCATCCCATGAAGCAAAACTGGTAATACTTCATATCTAACACCATGGTGTTATCGGTAAATTCAATTACCATTTCACGTTCAAATCTAATTAAAGATTTAATTATCCCCTGGAGCAAAACTAGTGATACGCCATTTTCGATCATTTCAATCTAATTAAAGATTTACTAAAACTCCACTTGGTTTTAATCTTCCCAAAAATCACTATTAATGATTATTTAACTTGGGAAAAACATATCCTGTCTGTAACCGGGTTAAAGAACCAATGTCATTTAAAACACGGTTCACTATAAACCCAAAATCACATTCCATTCTTTCAGCCTCTAACCGTAAATTAGCAGGTGAACAATTCCCTAAGTATTAACCTCGAAGGCTGAAACCAACATCAGATCAATACCCAAGAAACCATTAAACTTAACTAATCTCCAGTTAATTTTTGATTTTCTAAACTCCGTTGGGTCTAAGAACAGTATTATTAAAGATACCGTTCACGACAACCCAAAATCGCATTTTATATTAAATACAAGGCTCTGAATAGAAAATATATCGTCTTATATTCAATATCAAATTCTACGACCAACAAATATCGTAATAGAAATAACGATATTAATATATCTTTCAAATTTCCATAACAATATCTGTATAATCACGAAATCCAACATCGAAATATTCCAAAGACAATTTCGATTCAAATCCATTCCAATTCAATTATTGGAAATTCTGGTTATTTTCAAAATCATTTAAATTCCAATTTATTTATTTTAAAAATAAATGGAATTATAATTCTAGTTCAAAACTAGTTCATTTCGATAAAAATCTATTTTTATATTTTCAAATATGGAAATTTTCAACCCAATTCTTTCCAAATCATTTCTTATGATTTTACACAAATTATTACTATTTTTAATAATTTTATCAAGGCTCGTACAGTCGATTTCCATCAACGGCCATCGAACTGCACTTATAGCGACCTTTTCCAAATTTGATTTGGACATAAATCCAAATCCAACCGTTAGATTTTAAATCTCTAATATTCGTTAGAAAGCACTTTTCGATACGAACCCAACAGTTCCGGTTTAAGGAGAATCCGACAGTCGGATCTCCCGTAATATCCGTTCGAGGTCAATGGTCGAAATTCGCAAACTGCCGCAGCGCGGTACGTTCTATTCAGGCCATTATATATATAATATATATTATATATATATTTTGTCGATTTCCTTTTAAAACGTATTTTATAACTCGTTTTAAATTCGTTTTCAAAACGATTTCAACTTCATATTCAATTTCAAATCAAAATTGAATATTCCATATCATCGATATGTAAATGATAGTATTTTCAAAATATTATATTTTGAAATCAATTCCTTTTCGATATTCATTATAAAAATGAATAAAATCGATATAAATATCGTTCACGTCAAATTGGCGCAAATGGGATATGTTTCATCATATTGTTAAAAATGAATAAAATCGATATAAATATCGTTCACGTCAAAGAGAACGATTCCCTAAGTATTAGCCCCGAAGGCCAAAACCAACATCAAATCAATACCCAGGAAGCCACTCATCTTATCTAGTTTCCAGTCAGTTTCTAATTTTATATATGATGAAGATGTAAATTTTATTGTTAAAATATTTCGTTCAACACATGATAAGTTTCAACACATGAATATTCTTAACACATGAGTATCGTCAACACATGACTATTTATTCTTTTCAACACATGAATCTTTATTTTATAATATTCTTTATTTTCCAAATTGGAATAAGGCCAAATCAATTACCATATAATGTTAATTATATGGTTTCGATACAACACATGTGTATAGTAGCAATGATAAATAATCAACCATCATCCAAAGTGAGTTCTACACCGTATAAGCATCAAATATAAATATTTAACGCTTATAACAGTCTGTCAATCAATCGATCGACATACAGCTAATTTTTGGGATTAGCATATGTCATATATCATCCCAATACCCGTGTGGGGTTTCAAACAATCAAACACAGATTTATTTGCGTAGTTGGGCGATGTGTAAAATTTATCGTCCCAATCAATATCAGTCAAATCAGTGTACATAAACAAATCGTTCGATTTGTAAATGAATATTTATTTATTCACATTCATGTTAAAAATTATATTTTTAACTATATAATATTTATTCCAACACATGAATACATTTCAATTCATTCTACATCACAATCAATTTCACCACACATTAAAATCAAACAAGTCGTCCATGGTCTGTGGACAACGGGTGTCGGGTGCTGTTAAGCACCGTTTGCATCCTAGTATATAATTTTAACTAGAAACAAATTAAAGTGACAAGTTCTCACCTTGGGGTTCCACTCCGCCATTCTTTAATTTTCAATCTGTATAGAATTCCTATGTTAAAAATCATATTGTTAGCCAATTAATAATTTTCCTTTGTATGACTATTTCATAAATAACGTATATATTCTAAAAACCATATTTTTAGCTTTCTAAAAATATTTCCATAGATTAACTATTTTTAGAATAGCATACATAGGCTAAAAATTATATTTTTAGCTTTCTAAAAAATATTTTCGTAGCTTATACCAGTTAAAAATGATATTTTTAACTTATAAAAATATTTTCTTTATATGAGAAAAATCATATTGTTCATTCCTATAAAAATCATATTTTTATTTTATGTCGTTATATATAAAATCATATTTTCTTATATTGAAAAAAAATTCATATTTTTTAAACAATGAAAAATTAGATCTCTATACAATGAAAGATCTGATCTCTTACATAATAAAATTCAGATTTTCAGAGTTTAAAATCTAGGACATCATGCCCGCAAGAAGCAGCGAAGAAGAAAAGAAAAGAAAGAAGAAAAACAAAGAAGAAAACTCACAGCGCCTAATCTCGATCAGAGGCAGACTCCGGTGTTGGAGGTGGTGGGGCCCTGCGCGAGTTGCTGGCGGTTGGCGGTGGCACACGGAGGCGTGCAGGCTCGACGGCGACAGTCCGAGTTCGTCGATGCGGGAGGATTTAGGGCTTCAGGGGTTTGGCGTCGCGGTTCCATGGATCAAGAGTGGGAGAATCGATGGGGAGCGACAGGTGTGAGGGGTCCGACGGAGGGAGTCGATGTCAGTGGAGAAGGCGATGGCCGCCATGTATTTTTCTGGATTTCTGGAAAAGTGATTTTAGGGGAAAACTAATTTTAAGTTTTAAACGTTATAAAGTATATATATATTTATAATTTTATATTATTTAATTTCCATTAAAGTTGACTTTTAATTCCAACTCGAAATGAGACCCAATGACTATCACCCCTAGCTAAATACCCTCATTCCGAACACAATGGGATATGTTTCATAAGCCAGTTCGGCTGTTACGATCAGTTTCCATCAAGATTAAAATATAATCAGTATATATTCCATTTGAACGTGCATTTTAATTTACCGGGGCCACATATGGACTCTAAAAATTCTCGAAAAATTATTTCTAGCTTCGTATTGAAGATACGGTCTTAGTAAAACTAATTTCATCAAATTCTGAGACCGTTTGAAAAATGGTCATTTTCCAGTCGATCGAAATTGACTGAAATTGTTAAAACACGTTTAACTTCGCCACGCTCACATATTGATTCAGAAAATTATGAATTTTGAAACCTAATAATAACTTGACATCCCAGATCCAACAAAAGTGGTTTCGTTGAAAACGAAGGTCGTTTGCAAAATTTGAATTCCGTAGCGACTATTCTGAATTTTCAACTGGACGTAACTTTTGATTCCCACTATGAAATTTTAATTTTTCGAATTCGTTGGAAAGATATCCTCAAATTGATTCTAATATTTTTGGATTTGCTAAAATCCGATTTATTTTGAATCATGTACATCCATTTGAAATTTGAAATCGAATTTTCAAACTACCGTGCCATTTTCAGTTCCTTTTATAATCAAAATAGAATATTTATATTCTAACGACGATTCAAATAAATATATATGTTCTAATTCTATTCAAAATAAATTTCTCGTCTTTATTATTTAAAATAATTCATTTTAAATATGCAAAATTCATTAAAATTGCCAAAATAAAATTTTTAAATTGGCTCAGAATTTCCGGATTATTAAAACTTTTCGTCCCCGAAAAGGAACAAAGCTGAAAGTTGTTTAATAAATCAACTCAACTTTCATTATTTTCATTACGGCTTAAGTTCTTCAACTTTTCAGTTTCTAAGAACTTTTCAAAATTTTCAAAAATTTGGCTAACACCCTAAATTTTCGAAATTTTTTGCCATAACCTCCCCTGCACCGGGAGCTTCGGGATATTTCAAATAGCCTCCCATGGCCCTCCCCAATCCAAAAAGAAAAAGAAACAGCCAAGCAGCTAGCCAATCGGCTCATAAAATCATCCAAAACCCAAGAAATTAGTAAACATGTATCTATTTGTCGGGCAAACAATTTTATTCCTCTTCTCAAGCATCTTTGCTATGACCTGTTCAATGTAAGTACATGTATATGCATGCAAATGCAACTAATTTTCAATACAACTCACTATTTGGTTCAATTTGGCTAAAGGTTCAACATTTAATTAATTAAACAATAACCAAACAACACAATCAGCAATCAATTTGTTGATTATCGTTTCAAATTCATAATTTTGATATATAGTCAAAAATCACATTTTTGGTGCCAAGTCACACAACAATATATTCTAACTATATTTTGGTTCTCACACCAGTCTAATGGAAATATATAGAAATCCCATTTTTGAAACTCGAATATAAATTCTGATGATACTTGAGTAATCATCAGAATCACCTCCGGGCGACTAGAGTGTGATTCCATATCTATCCAGTATATTAAAACTTTAAATACATGCGGATCAGACGTATACACAAAATCTTTATGTACTTGATTGTCTAGATCAATACAAATAAATATTCAAATACAAATAATTTAATTTATTTTTTCAAAACAAAATTTGTTTTCATTTTAAAAATATACTCTTCACACTCATTCTAGGATACTACTGATCCTATCTCTAACGAGCCGTTCCCATTGGGTATTACTAATCCAATCTCTGATGAATTCTTTCGTTTGGTTCTAACGTGTCTTGTTCTCCGAGCTCTGTTGTGACGGCAAGGAATTTCGCTCGGTCCGAACCAGTCGCTAAACCGATCCAGGCCGTTCGAAACGCCCTATCGTTTGAGAACACGACAAATCAGAAAGCATACAGAAGAACATTTCATTGTATATTACAACAATGCATCAGATTACAAGAATATACAGAGTATAAAGGAATAAATATTACACAGAAATATCAGAGTTTTAAATTACATTTAAATACATAGCAGCGGAAAATAATACAATACACAACTAGAATGAGATATACGGATACAAAGCTTTCCGGATATCGTTCCAGCTGTAAACCAGGATCCTGTGAATATAAATCTGCAAAACCAAAACTACTAGCTGCCCGTGTCAAAAATAGGGGCACCCAGAGTTTAGGTTAAAACAATAAACTCCAGGTCAGTCATGTGACTGGTGTGAGAACTAAAACAGTTATTAATCTTTATTTTCAAAGCTAGGTAAATCAAGGGACCACGCCGTATAACACGGAACGGGTTTCCTCCCAAGAATACCAGTGCATAAAACAAACAGCGCAATGCTAAATAAAGAAAAATGAAGCTGTTATAAGACCCAGGTCCCATCACACAATGCAACGCAGTCGAGGATAGGGTTTTCCCTTATAACAGCCAAAGAATGCTTGATACGTTTTAAAACAAATCATTTGATACTATTATAAGTGCATAGTGTATAAAACACTTCAAATCATAAGTATCAATCATAGGCGGCATGAACGGCCCATAACACTATGTCGCCATATATAAGTTTACAATCAAAACCGCAAATGTCGTATTTGGAAATTGGATTTCCATCTATGAACCGAGGCTAGGGGCAAGATCCTCACCGATTCGAGACAATCTAGCCTACCATGTCTCAGGATCAGAGCTCGAGTGACCCTAGGAGCGACAGGGCCGGTCCACCGATGTGGATTAAAATGCCTGAACACTACGTTTCCCCGCCCTTTGGGGCGCAAACGAGCCAACGAATGACTCCATCGGTTCGAGAACGACCGATCAATCCGAGGCGCCTCGCAACAGCAACAACCACATAAGTCAAACTCGTCAGGGCGTGTAAAACCACTGACGCCACTTCTAGCTAGAAAGAAACGCAAGTCCTCCCTGAGGTCCGTCTCCCGTTTTTGGTTCATACCGGGTGTGAAACACGCGAGGTAAACGTTACACAAAGCTACGCCACAAAGGCCGTGCTTTGATCATCACCACAAGACTTTGCTTTTCAACAGAAGCCTTGATCATTTGCATCTTAGCATGCCACACAGGCAAACCATCCTATGCAACCGATATCAGTCACACAGAATGAAATCCGATGTCAGACACACAGTCCATTTACAAGTCCGTCCTGGGTCTGAACGAAACCGGAGGCACCTAGTACCCCGCATATCCATCGATCTCCAAGTACGTCTGGACGATCACTAACTGTTTCCATCTTCTTGGGTGTACAGCCCAATCAAGATCATCAGTAATTACCCAAACGACGTGAAGACCTCCGGTCTTCGACCATCGTCTTCATCTTCGACTTATCGTCGTATCAGTTATTCAGAATGGGATAAACCCGGTCTTTCCGAATAACTCGCGTATATTTTAAATAAGTGTTACACAAACACAACATACGCCTCATTCCAATTCATTAGTCACTAACCGTAAATTAATCAAGAGAATAATTCCCCAAATATTAACCCCGAAGGCCGAAACCAACATCAGATCAATATCCAGAAAACCATTTTACTTAGCTAACCGACAGTTAGTTTCTAATTTCACATTCATAGGGAAAGGTTCCCATTAATTTTATCAAAGATAAATTCTTGAATTTATTCTTTAATCAACTTTTGAATATCAATTCAAACTAGTCGGGATTAGCGAACCTTACCGAAGTAATCATTTGTTTTAATTTCCCAATCCCCACCTATTCATCCCATGAAGTAAAACTGGTTATACTTCATATCTAACACCACAGTGTTATCGGTAAATTCAATTACCATTTCACGTTCAAATCTAATTAAAGATTTAACTATCGCCTGGAGCAAAACTGGTGATACTCCATTTCGATTATTTCAATCTAATTAAAGATTCATTAAAACTCCACTTAGTTTTAATCGTTAACTGGGTTAAAGAATCCGTGTCATTTAAAACACAGTTCACGATAAACCCAAAGTCACATTCATTAATTATCGGGTTAAAGAATAAGTGTTATTTAAAACACTGTTCACGATAAACCCAAAAATCAATATCAATTCAATTCCAATTAAATATTATTTAATTGGTACACTTCATTAAATCTAAATAAAAAGATTTAATCTTTTCTCAACTGGGTTCAAGAACAGTGTTAGTGAAGACACCATTCACGACAAACCCAAATCACATTCATTAATTATCGGGTTAAAGAATAAGTGTTATTTAAAACACTGTTCACGATAAACCCAAAAATCAATATCAATTCAATTCCAATTAAATATTATTTAATTGGTACACTTCATTAAATCTAAATAAAAAGATTTAATCTTTTCTCAACTGGGTTCAAGAACAGTGTTAGTGAAGACACCATTCACGACAAACCCAAATCACATTCGATATTAAACACAAGGCTCTGAATAGAAAATATATCGGCCTATATTCAATATCAAATTCTACGATTAACAAATGTCGTAGTGGAAATAACGATATAAAAATATATCTTTCAAATTTCCATAACAACACCTGTATAATCACGAATTCCAACATCGAAATATTCCGAAGACAATTTCGATTCAAATCCACTCCAATGCAATCATTGGAAATTTTGGTTATTTTCAAAACCCTTTTCTAATTCAATTTATTTATTTAAAAATAAATAGAATTTTAATTCTAGTTCAAAACTAGTTCATTTCGATAAAAATCTATTTTTATCTTTTCAAATAGGGAGTTTTTCATCCCAATTCTTTCTAAATCATTTCTTATGATTTTACACAAATTATTACCATTTTTAGCAATTTTATCAAGGCCCGTACAGTCGATTTCCATCAATGGCCATCGAACTGCACTTACAGCGACCTTTTTCGAATTTGATTTGGACATAATTCCAAATCCAACCGTTAGATTTCTAATTTCTAATATTCTTTAGAAAGCTCTTTTCGATACGAACCCAACGGTTCCGGTTTTAGGAGAATCCGACGGTCGGATCTCCCGCAATGTCCGTTTGAAATAAATGGTCGAAATTCACGAACTGCCGCGGCGCGGCGCGTTCTATTCAGGCCATTATATTATATATATAATATATATTTCGTCGATTTCTATTTAAAACGAATTTTATAAATCGTTTTAATTTCATTTCAAAAGCAATTTCAACTTCCATTTCAATTCAAATCAAAATTGAATTCTTCTTTATAAATTCGTTTTAAAATCCATTTCTATTCAATTCAAATTTCAATTCAATTTGAATTCATTTCAATTTGCTTTCAATTCAATTTGAATTCGTTTTCAATTCCTTTCGAAATCGTTTTCAATTCATTTCTATTCGAAATCGTTTTCAATTCAATTCATTTCGAAATCACTTTCAATTCACTTTGAATTCACTTTCAATTCAATTCACTTTGAATTCGTTTCCAATTCAATTCATTTCGAAATCACTTTTAAAATCGATATAAATATCGTTCACGTCAAAATGGCGTCAATCTAATCAACACGGCTTCATATATTCCTTTATTTTCAAATATTTCTTTTTTCAAAACTGGAATGAGGCCCAATCAATTACCATATAAAATTAATTATATGGATTTTCATACAACACATGTATATAATAGCATTGAAAATAATCAACCATCAACCAAAGTGCACTACACTGTATAAGCATCAAATATAGATATTCAACGCTTATAACAGCCTGTCAATCAATCGATCGACATATTTAATCAATCAGGATGAGTGAACTTCAAATTTCATCCCAACACCCGTGTGGGGTTTCAAACAATCAAACAAATATTTTATTCGTGCAGTTGGGCGATGTATAAAATTTATCGTCCCAATCAATGTCCTTCAAATAGGTGTACATAAACAAACCGTCTGGTTTGTAAATGAATATTCTATTTTATTCACTTCACGTTAAAAATTATATTTTTAACGATAAAACATTTTATTTCAACTGTGAATTTCTATTCAATTCATTTATTCAATAAAATGATATTTTTATTTTTCTAACATGTTTTAGAAAATTTCGGCGGCATAACGGCACGATACTAGAAACGGGACAAGGCCTAGCCTTATCCTCGGTCTAGTGAAGGCCCACGCCATTCACACATCAATCATATCAATTTTATTATGCAAACCACCAAATTTGGAGTAAGTGTCTAACCTAGCCTTACTCCTTCGCCTTATAACGGCGCACGTCTAATCCTAACCAATTTATCGATTCGATTTTTCACACCACAAACCACATTCAAACCAATATCACAATCAATAATCAAACAGCCAAACAAACAAGTCCATGGTCTGTGGACGATTGTGTCGGGTGCTACTAAGCACCGTCTGCATCCTAGTATATATATATAACTAGAAAAATAAATTGAAAGGTGAGAAATTCTCACATATAGCTATCCTAGCTCCACGGTTCTTCATTTAGAGATCTTCACCGTCATCGCACCTTTTTGTCATCTTCGTTGCCCGTAGCCACTACATATGTAAAAATCGAATTTTTACTTTGCTATTCAATATATAAAAATCGTATTTTCCTATCGAAGTTCAATATATAAAAATTCTATTTTTCTATCGAAGTTCAATATATAAAAATCACATTTTTAACTCGAAGTTCAATATATAAAAATTACATTTTTAACTCGAAGTTCAATATATAAAAATCGAATTTTTATTTCAAAGTTCAATATATAAAAATCGAATTTTTATTTCAAAGTTCAATATATAAAAATCGAATTTTTATCTCAAAGTTCAATATATAAAAATCGAATTTTTATCTCAAAGTTCAATATATAAAAATCGAATTTTTATTTCAAAGTTCAATATATAAAAATCGAATTTTTATTTCACTATTCAATATATAAAAATCAAATCTTTTCTAATTTAAAAAAACGTATTTTTAAATCGATGAATGCACTATAAAAATTGCATTTTTATCTTGCTATCTACATATTAAAAATTGGATTTTTATCTCGCTATTGATATCATAAAAATCATACTTCCTATAATTAAAAGAAATCCTAACCTATCCTACAATAGAGGAAAATCATATTTTAAACAAACAAAAATAATTATACTCACTTTGTTTTGATGGAGGCTGAGGAGGCTACGGCTTGGAGGGGGTCTGAACGCCGGTGGGGGGGGGGGGGGTTGTTTGCTCGCGGTGGGGCTCGTCGGAGCTGGAGCGCGGCCTGGGGATGGTAAGGGGGGGGGGCCGAAGGGTATCGCGGCGCCTGGGGGGGGTTTCTCGACTCGAGGAGAGAGGAACGGAGGACGTGGGGGGCGCGGTAGTCTTCGAGGGGGCGGAGGGAGCGTGGGCGAGGGCGGCACCGCCTAAGGGGGGGGCGAGATCGGTTCTTCCCCTTTTTTTTTTTTTTCGTTTTTTTTTTCTGAGAAGATATTGGGGGGGGCTGGTTAAGGGAGGAAGGGGAGTTTTCTTTTTTTATTTGTTTTTATTTATTGTTTTATTATTTTTAAAAGTTGACTTTTACCTACGTCATCAAAACGAGGCCCACTACCTGTCGTCCCTAGCGTTTAACCCCCATTCCGAACACAATGGGATATGTATCGTCCGCTGATTCGGCTGTTACAATCAGTTTCCGTTAAATTTACATTTAAATCACTATATTGTATTTTAAACGTACATTTCAAATTACCGGGGTCACATACTAACTCTAAAAATTCTCGAAAAATATTTTCTAGCTTCGTATTGACGATACGGTCCTAACAAAACTAGTTTCGTCGAATTCTGAGACCGTTTGGAAAAATGGCCAATTTCCAGTCGATTAAAATCAACGGAAACTGGTCAAACGCGTTTTCCTTTGCCACGCTCACATATTGATTCGAAAAATTATGAAATTTGAAATCTAGCAATAACTTGACACTGCGGATCCAACAAAACTGGTTTCGTCGAAATCCGAGGTCATTTGCAAAATGTCCATTTTTTAAGGGCCTGAATTCCATAGCGACTATTCAGAAATTTCAACTGGACATATCTCTTGATTCCCGCTACGAAATTTCGATTCGTCGGATTCGTTGGAAAGATATCATCAATTAGATCCTATGATTTTTGGTTTCACTAAAATCCGGATTGTTTTGCACCCGGTATATTCAATTGAAGTTTGAAATCGAATTATCGAACTACCGCGCCATTTTCAATTCTATTTATAATTATATATAATATTTATATTCTAACGACGACGCGTATAATATATACGTTCAAATTCTATTCAAAATAAATTTCACGTCGATATTATTTAAAATAATTCATTTTAAATATTCAAAATTCGCTAAAATTGCCAAAATAAAAATTTCAAACTGGCTCGCATTTTACGGGTTGTTACAATCTCCCCCACTTAAAACTTTTCGTCCCCGAAAAGGAACAAAGTCGAAAGTGGTTTGATTATTCAGCTCTACGATCGATCAGGCTTCCATTCTCCAACTCTTTAGTTTCTGAGAATTTTCAAAATTTCAAAAATTTGGCTAACACCCTAAATTTTCGAAAAATTTCGCCATAACCTCCCCTGCACCGGGAGCATCGGGGAATTTCAAATAGCTTCCCCGGTCCTTCAGATCTCAAAAAGAAAAAGAAAAAGCCAAGCGGCTAGCCAATAGGCTCACAAAATCATCATCACCCAAACAAAACAGGAAATTATGTAATAAACATGTACCTATTTGTCGGGCAAACAAATTTTATTCTCTGGCTCTAGCCTCCTTGCTATGACCTGTTCAAAAGATATACATGTATGCACGCAAATGCGACTAATTTTCAATATAATTCAATATTTGGTTCAACTAGGCTAAATGGTTCACAATTATCAACCAAATAAACAAACAACACAAACATCAATCAATTCGTGAATTAGAGTCTCAAATTCATAATTTTGATACATATACAAAAATCAGATTTTTGATGCCAAATCACAACAATGTGTTCTAACTATGTATAAGTTTTGGTTCTCACACCAGCCTAATGGAAACATATAGAAAATCACACCTTCGAAACACGAACATAAGTTCGGATGATGATCGATCAATCATCAGAACCATCTCCGGGCGTCTAGAATGTGATTCTATATCAATCTAATATATTAAAACTTTGAATACACGCGGATCAGACGTATACACAAAATCTACATATACTGGATTGTCCACATCAATATACATAAATAATCAACTACGAATAATTGATTTAAATTTTCAAAACAAAATTTGTTTTCACTTTAAAAATATACTCTTCACACTCGTTCTAGGATACTACTGATCCCATCTCTAACGAGTCATTCTAATTGGATATTACTAATCCAATATCTGATGAATTCTTTCGTAGGGTTCTAATGTGTCTTGTTCTCTAGCTTTGTAAACCAAAGCTCTGATACCAACTGTGACGGCAAGGAATTTCGCTCGGTCCGAACCAGTCGCTAAACCGATCCAGGCCGTTCGAAACGCCCTATCGTTTGAGAACACGACAAATCAGAAAGCATACAGAAGAACATTTCATTGTATATTACAACAATGCATCAGATTACAAGAATATACAGAGTATAAAGGAATAAATATTACACAGAAATATCAGAGTTTTAAATTACATTTAAATACATAGCAGCGGAAAATAATACAATACACAACTAGAATGAGATATACGGATACAAAGCTTTCCGGATATCGTTCCAGCTGTAAACCAGGATCCTGTGAATATAAATCTGCAAAACCAAAACTACTAGCTGCCCGTGTCAAAAATAGGGGCACCCAGAGTTTAGGTTAAAACAATAAACTCCAGGTCAGTCATGTGACTGGTGTGAGAACTAAAACAGTTATTAATCTTTATTTTCAAAGCTAGGTAAATCAAGGGACCACGCCGTATAACACGGAACGGGTTTCCTCCCAAGAATACCAGTGCATAAAACAAACAGCGCAATGCTAAATAAAGAAAAATGAAGCTGTTATAAGACCCAGGTCCCATCACACAATGCAACGCAGTCGAGGATAGGGTTTTCCCTTATAACAGCCAAAGAATGCTTGATACGTTTTAAAACAAATCATTTGATACTATTATAAGTGCATAGTGTATAAAACACTTCAAATCATAAGTATCAATCATAGGCGGCATGAACGGCCCATAACACTATGTCGCCATATATAAGTTTACAATCAAAACCGCAAATGTCGTATTTGGAAATTGGATTTCCATCTATGAACCGAGGCTAGGGGCAAGATCCTCACCGATTCGAGACAATCTAGCCTACCATGTCTCAGGATCAGAGCTCGAGTGACCCTAGGAGCGACAGGGCCGGTCCACCGATGTGGATTAAAATGCCTGAACACTACGTTTCCCCGCCCTTTGGGGCGCAAACGAGCCAACGAATGACTCCATCGGTTCGAGAACGACCGATCAATCCGAGGCGCCTCGCAACAGCAACAACCACATAAGTCAAACTCGTCAGGGCGTGTAAAACCACTGCCGCCACTTCTAGCTAGAAAGAAACGCAAGTCCTCCCTGAGGCCCGTCTCCCGTTTTTGGTTCATACCGGGTGTGAAACACGCGAGGTAAACGTTACACAAAGCTACGCCACAAAGGCCGTGCTTTGATCATCACCACAAGACTTTGCTTTTCAACAGAAGCCTTGATCATTTGCATCTTAGCATGCCACACAGGCAAACCATCCTATGCAACCGATATCAGTCACACAGAATGAAATCCGATGTCAGACACACAGTCCATTTACAAGTCCGTCCTGGGTCTGAACGAAACCGGAGGCACCTAGTACCCCGCATATCCATCGATCTCCAAGTACGTCTGGACGATCACTAACTGTTTCCATCTTCTTGGGTGTATAGCCCAATCAAGATCATCAGTAATTACCCAAACGACGTGAAGACCTCCGGTCTTCGACCATCGTCTTCATCTTCGACTTATCGTCGTATCAGTTATTCAGAATGGGATAAACCCGGTCTTTCCGAATAACTCGCGTATATTTTAAATAAGTGTTACACAAACACAACATACGCCTCATTCCAATTCATTAGTCACTAACCGTAAATTAATCAAGAGAATAATTCCCCAAATATTAACCCCGAAGGCCGAAACCAACATCAGATCAATATCCAGAAAACCATTCTACTTAGCTAACCGACAGTTAGTTTCTAATTTCACATTCATAGGGAAAGGTTCCCATTAATTTTATCAAAGATAAATTCTTGAATTTATTCTTTAATCAACTTTTGAATATCAATTCAAACTAGTCGGGATTAGCGAACCTTACCGAAGTAATCATTTGTTTTAATTTCCCAATCCCCACCTATTCATCCCATGAAGTAAAACTGGTTATACTTCATATCTAACACCACAGTGTTATCGGTAAATTCAATTACCATTTCACGTTCAAATCTAATTAAAGATTTAACTATCGCCTGGAGCAAAACTGGTGATACTCCATTTCGATTATTTCAATCTAATTAAAGATTCATTAAAACTCCACTTAGTTTTAATCGTTAACTGGGTTAAAGAATCCGTGTCATTTAAAACACAGTTCACGATAAACCCAAAGTCACATTCATTAATTATCGGGTTAAAGAATAAGTGTTATTTAAAACACTGTTCACGATAAACCCAAAAATCAATATCAATTCAATTCCAATTAAATATTATTTAATTGGTACACTTCATTAAATCTAAATAAAAAGATTTAATCTTTTCTCAACTGGGTTCAAGAACAGTGTTAGTGAAGACACCATTCACGACAAACCCAAATCACATTCATTAATTATCGGGTTAAAGAATAAGTGTTATTTAAAACACTGTTCACGATAAACCCAAAAATCAATATCAATTCAATTCCAATTAAATATTATTTAATTGGTACACTTCATTAAATCTAAATAAAAAGATTTAATCTTTTCTCAACTGGGTTCAAGAACAGTGTTAGTGAAGACACCATTCACGACAAACCCAAATCACATTCGATATTAAACACAAGGCTCTGAATAGAAAATATATCGGCCTATATTCAATATCAAATTCTACGATTAACAAATGTCGTAGTGGAAATAACGATATAAAAATATATCTTTCAAATTTCCATAACAACACCTGTATAATCACGAATTCCAACATCGAAATATTCCGAAGACAATTTCGATTCAAATCCACTCCAATGCAATCATTGGAAATTTTGGTTATTTTCAAAACCCTTTTCTAATTCAATTTATTTATTTAAAAATAAATAGAATTTTAATTCTAGTTCAAAACTAGTTCATTTCGATAAAAATCTATTTTTATCTTTTCAAATAGGGAGTTTTTCATCCCAATTCTTTCTAAATCATTTCTTATGATTTTACACAAATTATTACCATTTTTAGCAATTTTATCAAGGCCCGTACAGTCGATTTCCATCAATGGCCATCGAACTACACTTACAGCGACCTTTTTCGAATTTGATTTGGACATAATTCCAAATCCAACCGTTAGATTTCTAATTTCTAATATTCTTTAGAAAGCTCTTTTCGATACGAACCCAACGGTTCCGGTTTTAGGAGAATCCGACGGTCGGATCTCCCGCAATGTCCGTTTGAAATAAATGGTCGAAATTCACGAACTGCCGCGGCGCGGCGCGTTCTATTCAGGCCATTATATTATATATATAATATATATAATATATATTTCGTCGATTTCTATTTAAAACGAATTTTATAAATCGTTTTAATTTCATTTCAAAAGCAATTTCAACTTCCATTTCAATTCAAATCAAAATTGAATTCTTCTTTATAAATTCGTTTTAAAATTCATTTCTATTCAATTCAAATTTCAATTCAATTTGAATTCATTTCAATTTGCTTTCAATTCAATTTGAATTCGTTTTCAATTCCTTTCGAAATCGTTTTCAATTCATTTCTATTCGAAATCGTTTTCAATTCAATTCATTTCGAAATCACTTTCAATTCACTTTGAATTCACTTTCAATTCAATTCACTTTGAATTCGTTTCCAATTCAATTCATTTCGAAATCACTTTTAAAATCGATATAAATATCGTTCACGTCAAAATGGCGTCAATCTAATCAACACGGCTTCATATATTCCTTTATTTTCAAATATTTCTTTTTTCAAAACTGGAATGAGGCCCAATCAATTACCATATAAAATTAATTATATGGATTTTCATACAACACATGTATATAATAGCATTGAAAATAATCAACCATCAACCAAAGTGCACTACACTGTATAAGCATCAAATATAGATATTCAACGCTTATAACAGCCTGTCAATCAATCGATCGACATATTTAATCAATCAGGATGAGTGAACTTCAAATTTCATCCCAACACCCGTGTGGGGTTTCAAACAATCAAACAAATATTTTATTCGTGCAGTTGGGCGATGTATAAAATTTATCGTCCCAATCAATGTCCTTCAAATAGGTGTACATAAACAAACCGTCTGGTTTGTAAATGAATATTCTATTTTATTCACTTCACGTTAAAAATTATATTTTTAACGATAAAACATTTTATTTCAACTGTGAATTTCTATTCAATTCATTTATTCAATAAAATGATATTTTTATTTTTCTAACATGTTTTAGAAAATTTCGGCGGCATAACGGCACGATACTAGAAACGGGACAAGGCCTAGCCTTATCCCCGGTCTAGTGAAGGCCCACGCCATTCACACATCAATCATATCAATTTTATTATGCAAACCACCAAATTTGGAGTAAGTGTCTAACCTAGCCTTACTCCTTCGCCTTATAACGGCGCACGTCTAATCCTAACCAATTTATCGATTCGATTTTTCACACCACAAACCACATTCAAACCAATATCACAATCAATAATCAAACAGCCAAACAAACAAGTCCATGGTCTGTGGACGATTGTGTCGGGTGCTACTAAGCACCGTCTGCATCCTAGTATATATATATAACTAGAAAAATAAATTGAAAGGTGAGAAATTCTCACATATAGCTATCCTAGCTCCACGGTTCTTCATTTAGAGATCTTCACCGTCATCGCACCTTTTTGTCATCTTCGTTGCCCGTAGCCACTACATATGTAAAAATCGAATTTTTACTTTGCTATTCAATATATAAAAATCGTATTTTCCTATCGAAGTTCAATATATAAAAATTCTATTTTTCTATCGAAGTTCAATATATAAAAATCACATTTTTAACTCGAAGTTCAATATATAAAAATTACATTTTTAACTCGAAGTTCAATATATAAAAATCGAATTTTTATTTCAAAGTTCAATATATAAAAATCGAATTTTTATTTCAAAGTTCAATATATAAAAATCGAATTTTTATCTCAAAGTTCAATATATAAAAATCGAATTTTTATCTCAAAGTTCAATATATAAAAATCGAATTTTTATTTCAAAGTTCAATATATAAAAATCGAATTTTTATTTCACTATTCAATATATAAAAATCAAATCTTTTCTAATTTAAAAAAACGTATTTTTAAATCGATGAATGCACTATAAAAATTGCATTTTTATCTTGCTATCTACATATTAAAAATTGGATTTTTATCTCGCTATTGATATCATAAAAATCATACTTCCTATAATTAAAAGAAATCCTAACCTATCCTACAATAGAGGAAAATCATATTTTAAACAAACAAAAATAATTATACTCACTTTGTTTTGATGGAGGCTGAGGAGGCTACGGCTTGGAGGGGGTCTGAACGCCGGTGGGGGGGGGTTGTTTGCTCGCGGTGGGGCTCGTCGGAGCTGGAGCGCGGCCTGGGGATGGTAGGGGGGGCGGAAGGGTATCGCGGCGCCTGGGGGGGGGGTTTCTCGACTCGAGGAGAGAGGAACGGAGGACGTGGGGGGCGCGGTAGTCTTCGAGGGGGCGGAGGGAGCGTGGGCGAGGGCGGCACCGCCTAAGGGGGGGGCGAGATCGGTTCTTCCCCCTTTTTTTTATTTCGTTTTTTTTTTCTGAGAAGATATTGGGGGGGGGGCCTGGTTAAGGGAGGAAGGGGAGTTTTCTTTTTTTATTTGTTTTTATTTATTGTTTTATTATTTTTAAAAGTTGACTTTTACCTACGTCATCAAAACGAGGTCCACTACCTGTCGTCCCTAGCGTTTAACCCCCATTCCGAACACAATGGGATATGTATCGTCCGCTGATTCGGCTGTTACAATCAGTTTCCGTTAAATTTACATTTAAATCACTATATTGTATTTTAAACGTACATTTCAAATTACCGGGGTCACATACTAACTCTAAAAATTCTCGAAAAATATTTTCTAGCTTCGTATTGACGATACGGTCCTAACAAAACTAGTTTCGTCGAATTCTGAGACCGTTTGAAAAATGGCCAATTTCCAGTCGATTAAAATCAACGGAAACTGGTCAAACGCGTTTTCCTTTGCCACGCTCACATATTGATTCGAAAAATTATGAAATTTGAAATCTAGCAATAACTTGACACTGCGGATCCAACAAAACTGGTTTCGTCGAAATCCGAGGTCATTTGCAAAATGTCCATTTTTTAAGGGCCTGAATTCCATAGCGACTATTCAGAAATTTCAACTGGACATATCTCTTGATTCCCGCTACGAAATTTCGATTCGTCGGATTCGTTGGAAAGATATCATCAATTAGATCCTATGATTTTTGGTTTCACTAAAATCCGGATTGTTTTGCACCCGGTATATTCAATTGAAGTTTGAAATCGAATTATCGAACTACCGCGCCATTTTCAATTCTATTTATAATTATATATAATATTTATATTCTAACGACGACGCGTATAATATATACGTTCAAATTCTATTCAAAATAAATTTCACGTCGATATTATTTAAAATAATTCATTTTAAATATTCAAAATTCGCTAAAATTGCCAAAATAAAAATTTCAAACTGGCTCGCATTTTACGGGTTGTTACATCTGTAAACCAAAGCTCTGATACCACATGTGACAACAAGGAATTTCGCTCGATTCGAATCGATCGCTAAACCGACCAAGACCGTTCGAAACCCCTGATTGTTTTGAGTTTTGAGAACATGACAAATCGGAATGCAAACAGAAGAACATTTTATTTCTTATTACAACAATTTCATCAGAATACAAGAATATACAGAGTATGAATGAATAAAATACATTTGATAAATATCAGAGATTACAATACATTACATAGCAGGGGAAAATAATACAATACACAACTGAAAGAGATATACGGATACCGAGCTTTCCGGATATCGTTCCAGCTGTAAATCAGGATCCTGTGAATATAAATCTGCAAAACCAAAACTACTAGCTGCCGATGTCAAAATAAGGGCACCCAGAGTTTAGGTTAAAACAATAAACTCCAGGTCAGTCATGCGACTGGTGTGAGAACTAAAACAGTTATTTAAAAATTTACTTTAAATCAGATATATCAAGGGACCACGCCTTATAACACGAAACGGGTTTCCTCCAGTGAATATCAGTGCATATAACAAAACAACGCAATGCTTTTTGGAAAAATGAAGCTATTATAAGACCCAAGTACCATCACACAATGCAACGCAAGTCGGAGGATAGGGTTTTCCCTTATAATAGCCAAACATGCTTGGTATGTTAAAAACGAATCATTTGATACTATGATAAGTGCATAGTGTATAAAACAACTTCAAATATAAATGTATCAATCCTAGGCAGCATGGGTACCGTATATAATGTCACCATACTAGGCTCTACAATCAAAACTGCAGAGTCACGTGTTTGGAAGTTGGATTTCCATCTTTGAACCGAGGCAAGGGATTGTTCTCACCGGCCTTGAGAATCTCTAGCCCAAGCCTCAAGGTCAGAGCACATCGACCATTGGATCGTCAGGGCCGGTCCATCGATGTGGATTAAAATGCCTAAACACTGCATTTCCCCGCCCTTTGGGGCGTAAATGAGCCAAATGACTCCATCGGCTCCACATAATCACCGATATATCCGAGGCGCCTCGCAATCCAACAACCACACAGGTGAAAATAATATAAATGTCAGAGCTGGTAGGTCACTGACACCACCCTAGCTAGAAGGAAACGCATGCCCTCCCTTAGGTCCTCTCCCGTTTCTGGTTCACAACTGGGGTGTGAGGCTCGCAAATCAACGCTACACCAAGCTATGCCACATAGGCCGTGCTTTGATCATCAACCACAAGACTCTGCTTTTCAACAAAAGCCTTGATTATTTGCCACTTAGTCATGCCACACAGGCAATTCACTCCATGCGATTGATATCCATCAATATATAACCTCTGAGCTCGTACGTCTCAGAGAAGGGCGTTAAGCAAGAGAATAAATTCTCCGCCGCCAAACAGATATATATTTAATAGAAATCAATCATACAGAATAAAATCCAATGTCAGACACACAGTCCATTTACAAGTTCGTTCTGGGTCTGAACGAAACCGGAGGCACCTTGTACCTCGCATATCCATCAATCCCCAAGTATGTCTGGACGATCACCAACTGATTCCCTCCTCTTGGGTGTACAGCCCAATCAAGTTCATCAGAAATTATCCGAACGATGTGAAGACCTCCGGTCTTCGACCACTGTCTTCATCCTCGACACATCGTCGAATCAGTTATTCAGAATGGGATAAACCCGGTCTTTCTGAATAACTTGCGTATATAATAAACAAGTGTTACAGAAACACAACATACGCCTCATTCCAATTCAGAATATTCTTTTATTCAAATATTCTTATACTCTGGGAAAGCTTCCCATTAATTTTATCAAAGATAAATTCTTTCTTTAATCTTCTTTTGAATATCAATTCAAACCAAATTATGGTTTATCCAAACTAGTCGGGATTAGTGAACCTTACCGACGTAATCACTTATTAAATTTCCCAACCCCAACCTATTCATCCCATGAAGTAAAACGGGTAATACTTCATATCTAACACCACAGTGTTATCGGTAAATTCAATTACCATTTCACGTTCAAATCTAATTAAAGATTTAACTATCACCTGGAGTAAAACTGGTGATACTCCACTCTCGATCATTTCAATCTAATTAAAGATTCATTAAAACTCCAATTGGTTTTAATCTTCCCAAAAATCAATATTAATGATTGTTTAACTTGGGAAATCATATCATGCATTTAACTAGGTTAAAGAACCAATGTCATTTGAAACACGGTTCACGATAAACCCAAAATAACAATCCATTAATTATCGGGTTAAAGAACAAGTGTTATTTAAAACATCGTTCACGATAAACCCAAAAATCAATTCAAATTCAATTCCAATTAAATACCATTTAATTGGTATACTTCATTAAATCTAAATAAAAAGATTTAATCTTTTTCTCAACTTGGTTTAAGAACAGTGTTAATGAAGACAACATTCACGACAAAAACCAAATCCCATTTGATATTAAATACAAGGCTCTGAATAGAAAATATATCGGCTTATATTCAATATCAAATTCTATGACCAACAAATATCGTATTGGAAATAATGGTATAAATATACCTTTCAAATTTCCATAACAATATCTGTATAATCACAAAATCCAAAATCGAAATATTCCAAAGACAATTTCGATTCAAATCCATTCCAGTTCAATTATTGGAAATTCTGGTTATTTTCAAAACCATTTCAAATCCAAATTATTTATTTTAAAAATGGAATTATAATTCTAGTTCAAAACTAGTTCATTTCGATAAAAATCTATTTTTATCTTTTCAAATATGGAAATTTTAATCCCAGTTCTTTCCAAATCATTTCTTATGATTTTACACAAATTATTACTAGTTTTAATAATTTTATCAACGCCCGTACAGTCGATTTCCACCAACGGCCATCGAACTGCACTTATAGCGACCTTTTCCAAATTTGATTTAGGCATAAATCCAAATCCAACCGTTAGATTTCAAATCTCTAATATTCGTTAGAAAGCTCTTTTCGATACGAACCCAATGGTTCCAATTTTAAGAGAATCCGACGGTCGGATCTCCCGTAATATCCGTTCGAAGTCAGTGGTCAAAATTTGCGAACTGCCGCAGCGTAGAGCGTTCTATTCAGGCCATTGTATATATAATATATATTATATATATATTTCGTCGATTTCCTTTTAAAACGTATTTTTAAATCGTTTTAAATTCGTTTTCAAAACGATTTCAACTTCTTCTATTTCAAACCAAAATTGAATATTCCATATCATCAATATATAAATGATAGTATTTTCAAAATATTATGTTTTGAAATCAGTTCCTTTTCGATATTCATTATAAAAATGAATAAAATCGATATAAATATCGCTCACGTCAAAATGGCGCAAATCTAATCGACACGGCTTTATATATTTCAATAACTTCGTTATTCTATTCAATCAAATGAATATTTTCTTCAATACATGAATATATATTTTTCAACACATGAATATTCTCAACACATGAGGATTGTCAACACATGACTATTTTTGTTATTTAATATATTTTATAAAATTATGATTTCTATCGTTTAATTCTTAATCAGACTCCAACCGTAAATTAGTAAGAGAATGATTCCCTAAGTATTAACCCCGAAGGCCGAAACCAACATCAGATCAATACCCAGGAAACCACTCATCTTATCTAGTTTCCACTTAGTTTCTAATTTTATATATGATGAAGATGTAAATTTTATTGTTAAAATATTTCATCCAACACATGATAAGTTTCAACACATGAATATTCTTAACATATGAGTATCGTCAACACATGACTATTTATTCTGTTCAACACATGAATCTTTATTTTATAATATTCTTTATTTTCCAAATTGGAACGAGGCCCAATCAATTACCATATAATGTTAATTATATTGTTTCCATACAACACATGTGTATAATAGCAACGATAAATAATCAACCATCATCTAAAGTGCGTTCTACACTGTATAAGCATCAAATATAAATATATAACGCTTATAACAGTATGTCAATCAATCAATCGACATATAGCTAATTTTTGGGATTAGTGTATGTCATATATCATCCCAATACCCATGTGGGGTTTCAAACAATCAAATACAGATTTATTTTTGCAGTTGGGCGATGTGTAAAATTTATCGTCCCAATCAATATCAGTCAAATCAGTGTACATAAACAAATCATTCGATTTGTAAATGAATATTTATTTATTCACATTCACGTTAAAAATTATATTTTTAACTATATAATATTTATTCCAACACATGAATATATTTTCATTCATTCCACATTATAATCAATTTTCACTACACATTAAAATCAAACAAGTCGTCTATGGTCTGTGGACAACGGGTGTCGGGTGCTGCTAAGCACCATCTGCATCCTAGTATATAATTTTAACTAGAAAATAAATTAAAGCGAGAAGTTCTCACCTTGGGGTTCCACTCCACTATTCTTTGATTTTCAATCCCTATAAAATTCCTACGTTAAAAATCATATTTTTAGCCAATTAATAATTTTCCTTTGTATGACTATTTCATAAATAGCGTATATATTCTAAAAATCATATTTTTAGCTTTCTAAAAACATTTCCATAGCTTAACTATTTTTAGAATAGCATACATAGGCTGAAATTATATTTTTAGCTTTCTAAAAAATATTTCTGTAGCTTATACCAGTTAAAAATCATATTTTTAACTTATAAAAATATTTTCTTTATACGAGAAAAATCATATTGTTCACTCCTATAAAAATCATATTTTTATTTTATGTCGTTATATATAAAATCATATTTTCTTATATTGGAAAAAAAATCATATTTTCTAAACAATGAAAAATCAGATCTCTATACAATGAAAGATCTGATCTCTTACATAATAAAAATCAGATTTTCAGAGTTTAAAATATAGGAGATCATGCCTGCAAGAAGCAGCGAAGAAGAAAAGAAAAGAAATAAGAAAAACAAAGCAGAAAACTCACAGTGCCGGATCTCGATCAGAGGCAGACTCTGTTGTTGGAGGCGGTGGGGCCCTACGCGAGTTGCTGGCGGTTGGCGGTGGCGCACGGAGGTGTGCGTGCTCGACGGCGACAATCCGAGTTCGTCGACGGGGGAGGATTTAGGGCTTCAAGGGTTTGGCATCGCGGTTCCGTGGATCGAGAGAGGGAGAATCAATGGGGAGCGGCAGCTCTAAGGGGTCCAACGGAGGGAATCGACGTCAGTGGAGAAGGCGATGGCCGCCATGTATTTTTCTGGATTTCTAGAAAAGTGATTTTAGGGGAAAACTAATTTTAAGTTTTAAACGTTATAAAGTGTGTGTGTGTATATATATATATAATTATATATTATTTTATTTCCATTAAAGTTGACTTTTAATTCCAACTCGAAATGAGACCCAACGACTATCACCCCTAGCTAAATACCATCATTCGAACACAATGGGATATGTTTCATAAGCCAGTTCGGCTGTTACGATCAGTTTCCATCAAGATTAAAATATAATCATTATATATTTCATTTGAACGTGCATTTCAATTTACAGGGGCAACATACAGACTCTAAAAATTCCCGAAAAATTATTTCTAGCTTCGTATTGACGATAGGGTCTTAGCAAAAATAATTTCGTCAAATTCTGAGACCGTTTGAAAAATGGCCATTTTCCAATCGATCGAAATTGACTGAAATTGTTAAAACATGTTTAACTTCTCCACGTTCACATATTGATTCAGAAAATTATGAATTTTGAAACCTAACATCCCGGATCCAACAAAAGTGGTTTCGTCGAAAACGAAGGTCGTTTGCAAAATTTCCATTTCTAAGGGCCAAAATTTCATAGCGACTATTCTGAATTTTCAACTGGACGTAACTTTTGATTCTCGCTATGAAATTTCAATTCTTCGGATTCATTGGAAAGATATCCTCATATAGATTCTAATATTTTTTGTTTCGCTAAAATCCGGTTTATTTTGAATCATGTACATCCATTTGAAATTTGAAATCGAATTTTCAAACTACCGCGCCATTTTCAATTCCTTTTATAATTAAAATAAAATATTTATATTCTATCGACGATTCAAATAATTATATACATTCTAATTCTATTCAAAATAAATTTCTCATCTTTATTATTTAAAATAATTCATTTTAAATATGCAAAATTCATTAAAATTGCCAAAATAAAAAATTTAAATTGGCTCAGAATTCCCGGGTTATTACAGAAGCTTACGTATGAAATCATCAAAATCAATTAACGAATATTTTTCTCGTGTTCTATCAATTGTAGATCAAATGAAAAGATATGGAGAAAAAATGGAAGATTCTAGAATTATCAAGAAAATTCTATGATCTTTAGATTCAAAATTCGATTGCATAATTGTGGCAATTGAAGAATCTAAAGATATAGAATCCATGATTATTGATCAGATTTTGGGTTTATTTCAAGCCCATGAAGAGAAATAAAAGAAAAAAGTCAAAGAAGAGCCATTGGAGCAAGCATTTGGGATAAAATGAAACATTTAAAGATGGAAGAAGTCATAGCCAAAGAGGAAGAGGTCGAGGACAAAGCTATGAAAGAGGTGGTTACAATTCTTTTAATAAAGAGGAGAGAATCCAAGATGCATATGCTATAAGAGGTCGAGGAAGAGAAGGAAACACAAGGGAAAATATAAGGCCAAGGTATGAAAAATCACAAATAAAATGTTATAATTGTGATAAATTTGGGCACTTCGCTTCAGAGTGTAGATCCACTTTTTACAAAGTTAAAGAAAGAATAAATTATGCTAAAGAAGATGAAGAGGATTCAACCCTTTTGTTGGCACATAAAGGAGATGACATCCGTGACAATCATACATGGTATTTGGACTGGGGGCAAGCAATCATATATGTGGAAGGAGAAGCATGTTCACAGAACTTGATGAATCGGTAAATGGAAACATTCTTTTTTGGTGATAACTCTAAAATTTCAGCTGAAGGAAAAGGAAATATACAAATTTTCTTGAAGAATGGAAAGAATGATTTTATTTCTAATGTTTATTATGTGCCCAAAATGAAGACAAATATTTTGAGTTTGGGGCAACTTTTGGAGAAAGGATATGATATACACGTGAAAAATAGAAACCTTTTCATAAGAGATGGTAAAGGTGATTTAATTACTAAGGTGGAGATGTCAAAAAATAAATGTTTCCATTAAATATTTCCAATAATGTTGCAAAATGCCTAAATCATGCTATAAAGATTTATCATGGCTTTGGCACTTAAGATTTGGACACCTTAATTTTGGGAGCTTATCTTTGTTAAAAAATAAAAACATGGTGAAAGGTTTACCATCAATAAATCATGAAAATAAATTATGTGAAGGTTGCATATTTGGAAAACAATCAAGAAAATCATTTCCAAAACAATCAACTACAAAAGCCAAAGAACCATTAGAATTGATTCACACTGATATTTGTGGCCCCATAAAACCATGCTCACTTGGAAAAAATAAATATTTTGCACTTTCTGTTGATGATTTTAGTAGGAAAACATGGGCTTATTATCTTAAAAAAGAATCAAATGTATTTGATGCTTTTAAGAAATTTAAGGCTTTAGTAGAAAATGAAAGTGGTTATAAAATCAAAGCCATGAGAGCTGATCGAGGTGGAGAATTTACATCAAAAGAATTTGAAAGGTTTTGTGAAGAAATGGAATTCATCGTCCATTGATAGTCCCATACACTCCACAACAAAACAGAGTTATAGAAAGAAAAAATAGATCTCTTCTCAACATGGCGCGAAGCATGTTAAAGAGAAAAAATATTCCAAAAGAGTTTAGGGCTGAAGCTATCGAATACGCAGTATATTTAGCAAATCGTTCTCCAACTTGAAGTGTGTGGAACAAAACGCCTGAAGAAGCATGGAGTGGTATAAAGGCTTGTATATTCCACTTGAAAGTATTTGGGAGCATTGCATATGCCCATGTGCTGAATCAAAGACGCTCAAAGTTAGACGATAAAAGTGAAAAATACATTTTCATTGGATATGATTCAGGGTCAAAAGGATACAAGTTGTATAATCCTAATAATGACAAGGTGGTTGTTAGTCGTGATGTGGAGTTTGATGAAGAAAGTGCTTGGAATTGGAACGAAAAAGAAGATGATTACAGATTCTTTCCACTTTATGAAGAGGAGTGCGAAGATGTTGTGGAAGAAGAGCCCATGAGTCCAACACCGTCATCCCCTTCAACCATCCATCAAGAATGTTCTCTTGAAGAAAGCTCAAATGAAAGACCACCACGCATGTGATCCTTGAAAGAATTATATGAGGTAACACCAATTTTTGATGATACTACATTACTTTGTCTTTCTGAAAATCGAGAACCAATAGGCTATGAAGAAGCAAAACAGGACAAAAGATGAGGAAAAACTATAGATAAAAGACACAAAGCTACTGGTGCAAAATGTGTGTACAAAGTGAAGAAGAATGCTAAAGGAGGAGTTGAAAGATACAAATCAAGTAAGTGGCTAAAGGATACAAGCAAACAGAAGATACTCAAAACAAATGGAAAATACATCAAACGGGTGTGAAATCTGCTTTCTTAAATGGTAAATTAGAGGAGGAAGTTTATTTGGAGCAACCGTTTGGTTGTAAAGTTAAAGGACAAAGAAGACAAAGTCTTATAATTGAAGAAGGTGTTGTACGGTTTGGAAAAACCAAGCCTACGAGGATGTTGGAAATTGTAACACCCCACACCCGCTAAGGTCACTCACTAAGGGAATGCCTTAGCTTCGGTGGAGTATTTAAGTGAATATAGAACTGAAAAATTACAACAAGACAGATATAAGTGATACTTGAAATTTAAAACATCATTTTATTGCAGCAGAAGGTAAACATGTTTGGTTACATATCAAAAACCCACAAGAGTCAAGTACAAAATATCCATCTCGTTAAAAACATAAGTACATAATCCCACTACATACTAATAGCCATAATAGAAAAGATAACCGAGCTTTTCTTCAAGAGTCCAAGCTCCAAAAGATAGATAAAGCAATCTGATCAAAGCCCACTAGTGCTAGGCCCACTCTGAGAACCTGAAGGTTGGGGAAAAAGATAAAAACAACGGGGTCAGACATAAGTCTGAGTGAGCCCTATAACATTAACAATACAATCATTAAAGTAATTAGGGTATGATATAAACCTGGTACGGTACGACTGGGGATAAATGACTACACTAAGCAGCCAACTAGACTTAGGATAAACTAAGATAACGGTAAAGACGCGCCTATCCACCTAAGGATAAATACTACACTGCACCACCCCAGATCTACCCACCCAAGGGTAGCTCCTACACTGCACCACACCAGATCCACCCACCCAAGGGTAATTCCTACTTAAAGGTTGATCCCACTAAGTGTACTTAGTAATTTTTAATAGTAGTTTCGTGTACCCCTAGCTGACTACATAGGTGTCGTCTGCCCCTATCTCCACTAGGTGTACCCACAACTTAGTAATTTTAATAGTAGTCTCTTGTACCCCTAGCTGACTACATAGGTGCCGTCTGCCCCTATCTCCACTAGGTGTACCTGCTACTCCCCAAGCGATCGGCTCCCAACCGTAGATACCCGTGCTGGCCCCACAGTGGGGTGTATCACTCCCCAAAGTGGCAACCCGATAATATCAATGGTGCACGGCTTATATCTACACGATGCAACAACGTCTTACCTACCAGCCCGGGTCCACACACGCATATGAAACCCGTTGGACTCGCGTTGCCACCGCTACCCCATTTTGGCCTCTTATAGTCAAGCCCAGTATGCGTGTCCCGTCCTCGACATGGGTCGAGCCCAATAAGATACATATGGGTTACTGGTTGAAATGGGTCCCCACAAGCTACTACTTAAGCTTGTCATTTTATCTAGTGCATCCCACTTAACCCCTTTTTCATAATCATGCCCACTTACATGTTAAGGTTTGGTTAAGTCATCTAATCATATTTCAATTGCCACTCAAGGCACCCACTAGATTTCTACATGCCACCCAAGGCACCCACTTGATTTCCACATGCCACCCAAGGCACCCACTTAACCCTTTAATCATGTTTAGTTACATGTTCCACTTTGGTTAAGTATTCTAGTCGTATTCTCTATTGCCACCCAAGGCAACCCACTAGATTTTTCCACATGCCACCCAAGGCACCCACTTAACCCTTTAATATTGTTTAATTACATGTCCCACTTTGGTTAAGTATTCTAATCTTATCTTCTATTGCCACCTAAGCCAACCACTAGATTTCCTCATGCCACCCAAGGAACCCACTTAACCCTTTAATCATGTTTAATTACATGTTCCACTTTGGTTAAGTATTCTAATCATATTTTCTATTGCCACCCAAGGCAACCACTAGATTTCCTCATGCCACCCAAGGCACTTACTTAATCTCCACATGCCACCCAAGGCACCCACTTAACCCTCCATGCCCCACTACATGCTTATCTGGTTAAGTGTTTCTTAATTGATTAAGAACGTAACCGTTGTAAAGACCTCTCACATTAGACTATCTTTTATGGCAGCTGGATTTGCCGGTTGGGTCCGGGCAGCCTTACGCCATAACCGAGTCTAACCTCGTGTCTATACACTTGTCACGTATTTAGTTTGTGCCTAAGACCTCTCACATTGGGCCAATCATTTGTAGCCGCTGGATTTGCCGGTCGGTTCCGGGCAGTCTTATGCTACAAAAGGGTCCAACCTCGTGTCTTAGTCGATTAATTACACCTAATTAATCACCCCTGAATTAATTTTCCCTAATTAATTCCAATTTTAATGATGTACATAATTGACTCAATTATGTCCATCCACTTTATGGTATGCATAATCATACCAACTTCACACCATTTCATTAACATGTATATTAACCCCATCGTTCCCCACGTAATTCGCGAACATGACATAAAAGGGAAGATTCATCACAAATACAATGGGTTCAACTTGCATAACATTAGCATCAACATGGGTTTTAAAGGTGTCAACATGCATATAGCAAGCATAAATAATCAACCCAAACTTGCATGAATCACATATGTCATAAAGAGACTAACTTGCATAAGTTACTTATGTCATACAAAAGGGGTAAACTTGCATACGTATGTATGACATACAAAGGGGTTAACTTGCATATGTATGCATATCATACAAAGGTGTAAACTTGCACATGTCACTTGCATATAATCAAACACCATACTTGCATAACATGTCATATGTGAACTTGCATATAATCATACACCAAACTTGCATACATATCATAGATGAACTTGCATACACCAAACTTGCATATCATGTCATGTATGAACTTGCATATAATCATACACCAAACTTGCATATCATGGTGTCATAATGGATCAATGTTTCTCATATGACTAGCATATCTTGCATAACATCATAAACACATAGCATATGACTTGCATAACTTGCATAACATCATAATCACATAGCATATGACTTGCATAACTTGCATAACATCATGAACATGTATCATATGACTTGCATAACATCATAATCACATAGCATATGACTTGCATAACTTGCATAACATCATGAACATGTATCATATGACTTGCATAACTTCATGAACATATAGCACATAACTTGCATAACTTGCATAACATCACAAACACATAGCATATGATAACATAATCTTGCATTGATCCACATTCATAGCCATAACCTCATTATATCCTATCATAATCATTTCAACAATTGGTTATTAAGGCTATAGAAAACTCACAACTTGTTGATTAGCACTCCTAAGAAGAAGATTAAGTTGCTAGAGTTGATTAGAAGTTGATTTGAGAAGCTTTCCTCCTCTTTAATTTGTTGGTGGCTCCTCCTAGTTGCATTTTGACGGCATAACGACGTTGTTTCTATTTTTAGTATGAATTAGGGTAGTCTTAGGGTGTATTTATAGAGTAGTTAGGTGTTTTAGGCCATTAGATTAACCCTAAATTAGATTAGAGCCGTCAGATCTCGTCCTAGCCACCAAAACCCAGCCCAAAAGCCAAACTGATGCACCCAGGTCACCTGGGCTCGACCAGGGAGGTCGACCCCCAGGTCGACACTAGGGTCGACTCCCCAGTCGACCTGGTGGGCAGGTCGACTCCCCAGTTGACCCCCAGGTCGACCCCCTGGGTCTGGCAGGATTTTTCCCGCCACTTCTGAAAATTGAAATTTTCGTATTTAAAATCTGTTTTAAATTTCCTGAAACTTCTTTGGGCCTTATCTGGGTCATACGGACTCCGATTTTCGAAAACTCGGACTCTATTTCGCGTATTTTTCCGAGACGAACGCAATGGAATAGCCCGTTTCCCCTGATTCAGATTTTAAAATTTAATTCTGCCCTGTTTTATATTATAGCAAGTTATTCAACATACGGGGTGTTACATTCTCCCCTACTTAAAGGATTTCGTCCCCGAAATCTCTAAGTCAAGAAGAACGTATCCTACCAACCAAACAACCATCTACTCAAACCATCAAACACTGGCATCCATTGTCCTTAGAGTTTCTAATGCTGTATGAACATATGCAAAGAGTGTGTGTATATGTTCCCTGTCTAATGCAAAATTGGGCGGTCTACTAGTTCAGTTGACCTCCTTAATGCAAACCATGATAGTGCCATGCATCCAATATGTATGCAAAAGAACCCTATCGACACACACTATCTCTACATGAGTGCACAATCATTCACCAAAATGCATCATCCATGTGATAACACAACCATTATACATCCATTAATATAGCTACCTACACACAATTATATGCAATATGCAATATGAAGTGACTGAGCCGATCTAGTGCCTAGAGTGTGTGTATATGCATCCACGAGCAACCACTAGCAACCACTTGCATCCACACGCATCCATCAATCATAACATGTCTCAAACACATGTTTCAACCATAGGTTTTCCCTATCTAAAGGTCAAAGGTACTAATGAGAGGAGATACTAAAGATAAGATAAGCACTAGACAAACGATAAAGGAGAAGTTAAAAGACATACCCTCAAAAAGAAATGGGTACAATGAACGCATCTTCGCTTCTGTCTCCCAAGTAGCATTACTCTCATCTTCTCCCCTTGGCACTTTGACTAGTCGAACCTCTCTGTTTCTCAAATTCCTAATCTCTGACCCAAGGATGCGGGTAAGAGCTCGCAGAATAGTCGCATTACGCTCTTCCTCCACTTCCCTAAGCAAGCTCGGCTCTACCACCTCTGCGGTCTCATGTAGGCACTTCGTCATGTACCCCACTAAGTCTCTCGGGTAAATCCACTCTATATGCCATGGAGCAGTCCTCTTGCTCTTCACGGGTATGAAATGGGCGCTCTTAGTAAGTCTGTCTACCACAACCCAAATTCCCGTATTACCCTTCCTTGATCTCGGTAACCCATCAATAAAATCCATCGAGACGCTATCCCACTTCCATTGTGGAACTTCCAATGGGTGAAGCAACCCACCGGGTTTCTTTTGCTCCGCTTTCACTTGTTGTCACACCAAGCATCTAGCGACATACTCGACCACATCTTTCTTCATACCGGCCCAAAAGAAAACTCGCTTCATGTCTTGGTACATCTTGTCCCCACCGGGATGAATAGTCATCCTAGAACGATGCGCATCATCAAGAATAGCCTTCCTCAAACCCTCGTCTTGCGGTACACGAAGTCTACGTCTCTACGCGACCACCCCCTATCGTCTAGGGTGTACCTACTCAAATGGCTGGACGACTCCCCCTCCTTATGAGCATCTCAACCAACTCAACCAACCGTGGGTCGTCCCGCTGTGCCTCGCCAAGCCATCCCAAAAGAGTAGGTCTGACCTCTAAGGATGCTAGCAAACCGGGTATAAAGTCAACGGGAGGTCTAAAATCAAACATCGAGATAAATTCCAAGTTTCATTGTTCAACGAACAACGGACTCAAGGACAACCTTTTTCTGCTTAAGGCGTCCGCCACCACGTTACCCTTGCCAGGGGTATACGCTATCTCGAAATCATAGGATGCTAAGAATTCCAGCCACCTTTGTTGTCTTAAGACTATGCGCTCGAAGAGTCTCCAACACTTCCCTAAGATGTAGGGCATGCTTTTCTCCGCCTCTAGAGAAAACCAGGATATTCTCCCATGCAAAAATCGTCACAACTATCCATCTCTCACGCAGACCATCCTAGTCGAACTCGACATCCCCCAAGTGCAAGCCCCAAAGGCCTAAACCAATATCAGACAAACACCCAAGGGACACCTCCTTCGAATTCAGACGACCTACGTGAGATGATACTAGTAAAAACGGCGAAATAATTAAGCCCTTGTCCAATTCTGGATGTTCTTGCCAATCTCGCCCCAAAACCACCGTTGATCAAATAACTGGCTTTGCTTAACCCATTAAGCACACACGAAAACTTATTTCGCTCTTTAGAAAAGACCAATATGTCATCCACAAAGACCACTACGAAGTTATTTAGGTACTCCCTGAACACTCTACTCATCAAATCAACAAAGTATGCGGGGGCGTTCGTCAAACCAAATGGCATCACAAGCCACTCATAGAAACCATCCGGAGTCCTAAAGGCGTTCTTCCCTATACTATCCTCAGTCACTCCAACTGATGAAACCCCGTGGCCAAGTCCCACTGCGAAAACACTGAGGCGCCAACCAACTGATCAAAGAGATCGTCAATCCTTGGCAATGGGTGTCTACTCTTCTTTGTGAGCTTGTTGAGTTCTCTATAGTCTACACAAAGTCTGAGGGACCCATCCACCTTCGTGGCAAAAACTACTGGAGCTCCCCACTCCGATATACTTCGTCTTATGAACCCCTTCCCAAGCAGCTCCCCTACTTGCTTATGGAGTTCCCTCCTCTCACGAGGAGCCATGTGGCGCACTGACAAAGATACTTGCTTAGCATTTTCCACCAGATATATTCGGAAGTCTATCTCCCGCTTCAGAGGTAAGCCCTTCATATCCTCAAACTTATCCGAGTACTCCCGGACCACTCTAACAGATCGCAAACTCTTGACCGAAGCATCAAGCGATTCAAGATAACTTAGCATAACAAAATCTATGGGATTACAAGAGATCTCGAGAGTGTTACCCAAGCCGGTTATGAGCCCAACAACTCTCTTTCCGCAATCAAGAATGGCACCATTACTGGATAACCAGTCCATGCCCAAAATCAACCCATAGCCCGTGAAGCCCAAACAAAAGCATCACCCCTAAACCCAACGCTAAGTATGAGGATCTTCAAACCCAAACATATCATGGACAAATAAGTGGAGCCCCTAATTGGGTTTGAAACAACCACGGGATCATCTACTAAACTGGTGTCTAGGTGCAGTGACTCAACTAATGATGATGAGATAAACGAATGTGGTGCACCAAAGTCAAATAAAGTTCGAACAGGATGATCGAGAGAACCAAATTTCAACCTAGACGGTCCTACCCCCATCAGGTATACCAGCCGTGAGGGAACACATCTACCCTCCAGAAGATCCTGTACTTTGTCCTTAACTCTTTGGACAATCCTAATAAGGTGTCCAATTCCTCCAAAACAACTAGCCTTCCCCTTCACATTCTCCTTTCGTGACCTCCCATCACGATGAGGTTTCGTTCTTTATTTACTTAACAGTTATTTGCACCTTCCTCCCTTGTCCATCTTAAAGGTACTTACAAGCCCTCCACCTCCTTGGACTAACTTCTTAGCCCGACAAACGTCTTAGTCCCTTGAAGTGGTTCCTCCGTCCTTCATTCGGAAGTCCTTATTTATCTTAAAAGATATCTATACGCGGAGGGGCAATTCAAAGAGAAAGAGGAAGAGATTCAAAACGGAGAATCGAAGGAAGGATATATGGCTATTGGGGATTATGCTTTTCTTTCAAAAACTTTTCTCTTAAAAGACATGTTTTTGAAAATAGTTCTTCTAAAAATGTTTTTAGAAAATAGTTTTCTAAAAATTTTATCTGTTCCGGTAACCTTAAGCTCTGATACCACGTGTAACACCCCACACCCGCAAAGGTCACTCACTAAGGGAATGCCTTAGCTTCGGTGGAGTATTTAAGTGAATATAGAACTGAAAAATTACAACAAGACAGATATAAGTGATACTTGAAATTTAAAACATCATTTTATTGCAGCAGAAGGTAAACATGTTTGGTTACATATCAAAAACCCACAAGAGTCAAGTACAAAATATCCATCTCGTTAAAAACATAAGTACATAATCCCACTACATACTAATAGCCATAATAGAAAAGATAACCGAGCTTTTCTTCAAGAGTCCAAGCTCCAAAAGATAGATAAAGCAATCTGATCAAAGCCCACTAGTGCTAGGCCCACTCTGAGAACCTGAAGGTTAGGGAAAAAGATAAAAACAACAGGGTCAGACATAAGTCTGAGTGAGCCCTATAACCTTAACAATACAATCATTAAAGTAATTAGGGTATGATATAAACCTGGTATGGTACGACTGGGGATAAATGACTACACTAAGCAGCCAACTAGACTTAGGATAAACTAAGATAACGGTAAAGACGCGCCTATCCACCTAAGGATAAATACTACACTGCACCACCCCAGATCTACCCACCCAAGGGTAGTTCCTACACTGCACCACACCAGATCCACCCACCCAAGGGTAATTCCTACTTAAAGGTTGATCCCACTAAGTGTACTTAGTAATTTTTAATAGTAGTTTCGTGTACCCCTAGCTGACTACATAGGTGCCGTCTGCCCCTATCTCCACTAGGTGTACCCACAACTTAGTAATTTTAATAGTAGTCTCTTGTACCCCTAGCTGACTACATAGGTGCCGTCTGCCCCTATCTCCACTAGGTGTACCTGCTACTCACCAAGCGATCGACTCCCTACTGTAGATACCCGTGTTGGCCCCACAGTGGGGTGTATCACTCCCCAAAGTGGCAACCCGATAATATCAATAGTGCACGGCTTATATCTACACGATGCAACAACGTCTTACCTACCAGCCCGGGTCCACACACACATATGAAACCCGTTGGACTCGCGTTGCCACCGCTACCCCGTTTTGGCCTCTTATAGTCAAGCCCAGTACGCGTGTCCCATCCTCGACATGGGTCGAGCCCAATAAGATACATATGGGTTACTATATGAAATGGGCCCCCACAAGCCACTACTTAAGCTTGTCATTTTATCTAGTGCATCCCACTTAACCCCTTTTTCATAATCATGCCCACTTACATGTTAAGGTTTGGTTAAGTCATCTAATCATATTTCAATTGCCACTCAAGGCACCCACTAGATTTCTACATGCCACCGAAGGCACCCACTTGATTTGCACATGCCACCCAAGGCACCCACTTAACCCTTTAATCATGTTTAGTTACATGTTCCACTTTGGTTAAGTATTCTAGTCGTATTCTCTATTGCCACCCAAGGCAACCCACTAGATTTTTCCACATGCCACCCAAGGCACCCACTTAACCCTTTAATCATGTTTAATTACATGTCCCACTTTAGTTAAGTATTCATCTTCTATTGCCACCCAAGGCAACCACTAGATTTCCTCAAGCCACCCAAGGCACCCACTTAACCCTTTAATCATGTTTAATTACATGTTCCACTTTGGTTAAGTATTCTAATCGTATTTTCTATTGCCACCCAAGGCAATCACTAGATTTCCTCATGCCACCCAAGGCACTTACTTAACCTCCACATGCCACCCAAGGCACCCACTTAACCCTCCATGCCCCCACTACATGCTTATCTGGTTAAGTGTTTCTTAATTGATTAAGAACGTAACCGTTGTAAAGACCTCTCACATTAGACTATCTTTTATGGCAGCTGGATTTGCCGGTTGGGTCCGGGCAGCCTTACGCCATAACCGAGTCTAACCTCGTGTCTATACACTTGTCACGTATTTAGTTTGTGCCTAAGACCTCTCACATTGGGCCAATCATTTGTAGCCGCTGGATTTGCCGGTCGGTTCCGGGCAGTCTTATGCTACAAAAGGGTCCAACCTCGTGTCTTAGTCGATTAATTACACCTAATTAATCACCCACGAATTAATTTTCCCTAATTAATTCCAATTTTAATGATGTACATAATTGACTCAATTATGTCCATCCACTTTATGGTATGCATAATCATACCAACTTCACACCATTTCATTAACATGTATATTAAACCCATCATTCCCCACGTAATTCGCGAACATGACATAAAAGGGAAGATTCATCACAAATACAATGGGTTCAACTTGCATAACATTAGCATCAACATGGGTTTTAAAGGTGTCAACATGCATATAGCATCAAACCCAACTAGCATAAATAATCAACCCAAACTTGCATGAATCACATATGTCATAAAGAGACTAACTTGCATAAGTTACTTATGTCATACAAAAGGGGTAAACTTGCATACGTATGTATGACATACAAAGGGGTTAACTTGCATATGTATGCATATCATACAAAGGTGTAAACTTGCACATGTCACTTGCATATAATCAAACACCATACTTGCATAACATGTCATATGTGAACTTGCATATAATCATACACCAAACTTGCATACATATCATAGATGAACTTGCATACACCAAACTTGCATATCATGTCATGTATGAACTTGCATATAATCATACACCAAACTTGCATATCATGGTGTCATAATGGATCAATGTTTCTCATATGACTAGCATATCTTGCATAACATCATAAACACATAGCATATGACTTGCATAACTTGCATAACATCATAATCACATAGCATATGACTTGCATAACTTGCATAACATCATGAACATGTATCATATGACTTGCATAACATCATAATCACATAGCATATGACTTGCATAACTTGCATAACATCATGAACATGTATCATATGACTTGCATAACTTCATGAACATATAGCACATAACTTGCATAACTTGCATAACATCACAAACACATAGCATATGATAACATAATCTTGCATTGATCCACATTCATAGCCATAACCTCATTATATCCTATCATAATCATTTCAACAATTGGTTATTAAGGCTATAGAAAACTCACAACTTGTTGATTAGCACTCCTAAGAAGAAGATTAAGTTGCTAGAGTTGATTAGAAGTTGATTTGAGAAGCTTTCCTCCTCTTTAATTTGTTGGTGGCTCCTCCTAGTTGCATTTTGACGGCATAACGACGTTGTTTCTATTTTTAGTATGAATTAGGGTAGTCTTAGGGTGTATTTATAGAGTAGTTAGGTGTTTTAGGCCATTAGATTAACCCTAAATTAGATTAGAGCCGTCAGATCTCGTCCTAGCCACCAAAACCCAGCCCAAAAGCCAAACTGATGCACCTAGGTCACCTGGGCTCGACCAGGGAGGTCGACCCCCAGGTCGACACTAGGGTCGACTCCCTAGTCGACCTGGTGGGCAGGTCGACTCCCCAGTCGACCCCCAGGTCGACCCCCTGGGTCTGGCGGGATTTTTCCCGCCACTTCTGAAAATTGAAATTTTCGTATTTAAAATCTGTTTTAAATTTCCTGAAACTTCTTTGGACCTTATCTGGGTCATACGGACTCCGATTTTCGAAAACTCGGACTCTACTTCGCGTATTTTTCCGAGACGAACGGAATGGCATAGCCCGTTTACCCTGATTCAGATTTTAAAATTTAATTCTGCCCTGTTTTATATTATAGCAAGTTATTCAACATACAGGGTGTTACAGAAATAATCTTGGTTTTTTAGGAATGAATTAATTGTATGGTAAATTAGTAATTGTATTAATGAGAGTAATAAATTAAGAATAAAGGAAAATTTAGAATTCCTATTTTAGAGAATTCTAGATCATGTTTTCCTAGAATACTCTAGAGAAGTGTATTGCATTATAAAAGCAATGTAATCAGGCTGATGTATGCATGAAATCAATTTTGAATAAAACAAATAAAATAAGCATTTCCTCCTCATTAGATATTTCTCCAAAACTTCTTCTTCTTCTAAAATTTTCTAATAGTGGTATCGGAGTTATAAAAAATTCTAATAGTAAAAGCACTATAACATATTAGCATGGCTATGTGAACTAATTCATATTGCAACTTTATGAGTTACATGTAGTTCTATATTCACCTATGAATGTCCTAATTTCACATATCGACTGCTTTTGTTACTAAAGGATGGGAATCCAATCATGGGATGTTTTCTAGTACAGAAATGCGCGCTTGCATATTAACAACTAAACTGTGACCTTTTTTAAAGCCTAAAATGCAGTCTGAAACCAAAATAATACTCCGAAATCAACATGGAAATGCAATTAAGATCTCCAACTAACAAAACAATGACTCGAAACAATAACTCGAAACCAAAAACAACCACTAAAGTCAAAACGCAAGGAAGAGCTCAGTTTTGATCGATTGGTGGGGCGGAGCAATGCCAACAGTGATTTTCACACATGTATTGTTGCTTCAGCCAAGTTTCTGAAGGAAAATAATTGTTAGATTATTGCATACAATAAATAAGAATAGCTAATTACTTAAACTAGTATGTTGCACCAAGAGGGAGAAAGACTGAATAATAATATAAATCCATATCTCGATTGCATAAGTCATAATCATATGAACATATGCTGGTACTAAATTTCAAATAGGTAGTTTAGATTTTATTGCTAGGTATAATTATCTGTTATATACTGTAAATCTTTGTAGGATAAACACAAGTCATTTACAAGAGCCTATAACTGAATATAAGTTAAAATCAATTTATAAAACCAAATATTTTAGCCATTTAAAAGACAGCGATATGTTTACAATATTCCAAACAGTTATATAATGAAAGTTATGATCAAGTGAACTAACAAAAATTATCTAATGAGTAGAAACTAAGTAGAATACGATACATTCAAACATTCAAGACATTTTCTTCGTTAATAGCTCAGAAGCGCAAATGTCTTTAAATAGTGGATGGCCAACTCAGTTTCGCAACTGAGTTTGCCAACTTAGTTTCGCAACTGAGTTTTACCAACTCAGTTGGCAAACTCAGTAGCAAGACTGAGTAAATAAATCATTTAAGTTCATACTTATTAGATGAACAATGGACTAACGAGTGATGGACTAGTTTTTGACAAATGTAGAACAGATTAAATGTTCCATCGTGATAGATAACGTGAGATTTCTGCATTCTATTTTCCTTTCGATGTACATACACACATGTATCTATTAACACATGATATATTTACCTGACATTTCCAGAATGGTCGAGTATCCACCACCATAAGTACTACCTCCACCATAGAGAAAAAACAATGAACATGTGTCGATCAAATTGAACAATTAGAATTTGACGCAAATTAATCTTTCGAAGTCGTGTATTTTTTTCAGTTTTGGGTGTGCACCCTGAAATATGAGTGCGTGTTGTGTAACTTCTAAATGAAAAGAGTAAAGTTTGGTGAAATTTTATTATTCAGAGAGTTATCCAGAACAAAGTACTAAGAATCCTTTTTGTACAAAACATATGGGCTAATACAAATAAGGCCAACCACTAAACAAAATGCAAAATCCCAAAAGACAAAGAAATACAAAACAACGTTACAACAGAAAATGAATACCGAACAGAATTACAAACTATTTACATGTCTACACCCCCTCCCTCAAGATTGACTGGATCAAAAGAAGGTCAATCTTGAGAACACAAATGATTTATCATTCCAAGCTTGTAAACAAGAACTTTGTGTTGATCAATTCCAAGCGGCTTAGTCATCAAATCAGCTAATTGTAAAGAAGACTTGACATGCTTCAGCTCCAACAAACCTGATTGTACCAATTCACGAACATAATGAACATCAAGCTTTTGATGTTTAGTCCTCATGTGCTTGGTCTTCTCATGAGAACACGGATCTTTAGCAATGAACATTGTTGAATTGTTATCACAGTACAAGGTAATAGGATTTCGTACTCGCACACATAAATCTGCTAACAAACGTTCAATCCACACAATTTCACTTGAAGTATAACTCATACTCCTGTATTCTGCCTCAATACTACTCTTCGACACCACTTTCTGCTTTTTAGTTTTCCATGAAACTAGTGCATTTCCAAAAAATATACAGTATCCAGTCAAAGACTTACCAGAATCAGCACACATTCCCCAATCTGCATCACAATAAGCAGTTGAAACAAAATCTAAATTAACTGGAAAACTTAAGCCCAAGTTAATTATGCCCTTCAAATATTTCAACACATGTAAAGCAGCAATAAAATATGGAACACGTGGACATTGTAGAAATTGACTTAATTGCTGGACTGAGTAAGATATATCTGGTCTCGTCAGATTTAGATATAATAATTTGCCAATCAACCTTCGAAAAATTTCTGGATCTTCTAATTCATCACCATCAAATTTACTAAGCTTTAGTCCTTTTGCCATAGGGAAGTTGACCATCTTGTAATTTTCTACATTAAAATTTCGCAAGAAATCTAAGATACACTTCCTTTGATAAGGAAAATATTGGATCGTGATCTTAAAACTTCAATACCAAGGAAAAATTTAATGTTTCCTAAATCTTTAATAGTAAAAGCTCGATGTAAATCTATCTTCAATGTAGTAATAGCAGCAACATTATTTCCAGTGATCAATAAATCATCAACGTATGCTACTACAATAATAAAAACACTCTGCTGATCAACTATAAACAAAGAGTAATCTTGCTATGACTGACTGAAACTCCATTTAATCAAAAAATTACTTAATTCTCTATTCCAACATCTAGAAGCCTGCTTCAAACCATAAATGGATCTTTTTAATTTGCACACCTGACCTGGCAGTGCCTTTGTATAACCAGCCAGAGGAGACATGTAAACTTCTTCTTCTAGATGTCCATGCAAGAATGCATTATTAATGTCCAATTGTTGTATACTCCAATTCTTGGCAGCAGCTAAAGCTATCACAATTCTTACAGTTGTTAGTTTTGCAACAGGACTAAAAGTGTATTTATAATCTTTTCCTGAAATTTTTGTATCTCCCCTTGCAACTAATCTAGCTTTATATCTTTCCACCTCACCATTAGGCTTAAATTTTGTTTTAAAAACCCATTTACATGCAATAGGTTTTTTACCAATAGGAAGATCCATTAATTCCCATGTATCATTTTTATCCAAAGCTGATAATTCTGTTTCCATGGCCTTAACCCATTCTGGATAATTCTTTGCTCGACCATAAGATGATGGTTCAAAATTAGAGAAGACATTTACAAGACTATGCAACTCTTTATTATCTAAATATGCCAATGAAGGTTCAGTGAACACACTGAAAGAAGCAGACTCATCACTTTGTGTATTAGCAAACTGCCTAGTAGGAATTTTACCAGTGACATAATCATTGAACTTCTTGGGTATTTGACACATTATTGAGGAAGTTCGAGTTGGTAAAACAGTACAAGTTGGTAAATCAGTAAGAATTAATGATGTTGAATCATTGACTAAGTGAGATGTTTGGTTGTGAGAAGAGAAAACATCATTTTGTGTAGAGGAATTATCAGTATGATCAACAGGGAAATTTGAAACATGATGATTTGTATCAGAATTAAATTGTGAAGGCTGTAACAAACAAACATCTTGATCCAAAGTAGGGTTAACTAATGTTGGAATTTCAGAAGTGGAAGATACATTTGGAGCACTTGACGGCTGACATTTGAAATGAAAAACATTCTCAATAAAATGTACATCTCTACTGTAAATAACTTTATGAGTATCCAAGTCATAAAGTTTATATCCTTTTTGTCCACAAGGGTATCCAATCAAAATACATTTTCGTACTCTTTCATCAAACTTATCATGCAATTTTTGAAATGAAAAACATAAACATCCTATCACCCTAAGATGTTCATAATCAGGCTTCTTATTCATCAACAATTCATAGGGTGTTTTCCAATTTAAAACTTAACTTGGCATTAAATTGATGAGATGAGTAGCAACTAGTATACAATCACCCCAAAATTTATAAGGCATACTAGCATAAATTCTGAGTGTCCTTGCTGTCTCTAACAAATGCCTATGCTTCCTTTCAACTCGACCATTTTGTTAAGGATTTCCAAGTATTGATCTCTGATGAATAATCCCTTTCGACTCAAATAACTGCCTACATTTTTCTTGAATAACCTCAGTTCCATTATCAGACCTGACTATTTTGATCTTCTTTCCAAAATGAGTTTGTACAAATTCAATGAAAGCAGCAATAACAGAAACTACTTGAACTTTTGAGTGAAGCAAATATGTCCAAGCATTTCTAGTATGATCATCTAGAATGGTCAAAAAATAAGTTTCTCCACACAATGCAGGTCTATGATATCTACCCCACAAATCATGAGTGAGATCAAATGAAGATTCAACATATGAAGTGGAATGTGGAAAAGATAACTTATGATGCTTTCCTAACACACATGCTTCACAAGAAAAATCTGTATTAAGTAATTTGCCTGATACAAGAATTTGAAAATGCTTCATTTCGTTCATAGACGGATGACTTAACCTAGCATGTATGATATCAATACTAGGTTTGTTACAAGCAGTGATTGTGTTATTGACAGAAACAAGAGAACAACAATGAACAAGTAAATCTGAAAAACTATTTAAAAAAGATGACAAAGATAGTTTGTAAAGACCAGAGACTCTTGATCCAACAGCTTGAACTTGCTTTGTCTCAAGGTTCTGAAAATAACAAGAAGTATGAGTGAATTTTGCGAGAATTTTATTTTGATCAAGTAACTTTCCTACAGATAAAAGATTATTTCTGAAAGTAGGAATATATAACACATTTTGTAATTGTAATTTTGAATTTAAAATCATAGTTCTAACATGATTAACAAGAATTGAAGAATTATCAGGAAAAATAACTTTAATAGGATTTTTAACTTTCTTTAATGAAGAAAAATATGTGATGTTAGAAGTTGTATGGTATGTTGCTCCAGTATCGATTATCCATGAATTCTGATCATTAGTTCTTGAAGTATTGTTCTTAATATTGAAAGAACAATTACCTGCATAGTTAAAAGCATGTCCCAAAGGATTATCCTGAGCCTGTGAAGATGCACTTGACTCATGAACCATTTTCATGACCTGATTATATAAAGCAGACACCACTACTGGATCAAACCTCTCTTCTTCAGCACTGACAGCATTAGCAACTACAGTCGAAGTATTGGCAGACTGTGGATGATTTCCAAGTATCCCTTAACTTGAAGAAATTTCAACAACATTAGCATTTTTTTTTTGATTCAGCTTTGTTTTTGCAAATGCTTCTTTATTCCACCATTCTGGATATCCAATCAATTTAAAGCACTGATCTACTGCATAACCCTTCTTCTTGCAATTCTCACAAAACAATTCATTTTTCTGCCTCTTATTTTCTCTTTTGAAATACTGAGAATTGGTTTTTGAATCTGTCTTCACAACATTAAAGGCATTCATCTCTGGTTGACTTACAACCTTTTCTCCTATTCTATTCTGATGTTCAACCTATTGCAGGATGTAACAGGCAATATGAACTGTTGGTAAAGGATCCAAACTAAAATATTAGTCTTCACTTGATCATACTCCTTTGTAAGTCCGGTCAAGAATTGCATCAAATTGTTTCGTTGATCATTTTCAAGTATCTTCTTCAGAATTCCACATGAATAATCCTTCAGAACTCCACAAGTACATACTGGAAATCCTTCAAGTATTTGTAATTGAACCCAAATCGATTTCAGTTTTCCATAATATTATGCAACATTTAGTTCATTCTGAAAAGTTGAAGTTAAACTTTGATGAAGTTCAAATAATCTTGGTGCAGTTGTTTGCCCAAATCGTTATGCTAATTCTTTCCATAATTGCACAGAGGAATCAACAAACATGAAACTCTTTGATAAAATCTTATCCATAGAATTCAAGATCCAAGACATTACCATATAGTCGTTCCTAATCCATTTTTGATAATCATTTAAACCAGCTATTGGCATAGGCAACATACCATCAACAAATTGAAGTTTGTTTCTAGCAATTAACGCCATCCTAACTATTCTAGACCAGTTTAGATAATTGGAACCGGTTAGAATGTGATTTCCAAATTGCACACCTGGGTGATCTGAATTCGACAAATAATAGGGATCATGGAAATTGATTGCTTGAATCCCTTGTGGAAGAACTCCAGATGATTCGGATCCATCATTAGTCATTGAAGAAAATTAAAGGAGAAGAATTGGAAACAAGATGAAGAAAAAAATCCAGATCTGGATTGTATTGCTCTGATACCATGAAAAGAGTAAAGTTCGGTCAAATTTTATTATTCAGAGAGTTATCCAGAACAAAGTATCAAGAATCCTTTTTGTACAAAACATATGGGCTGATACAAATAAGCCCAACCACTAAACAAAATACAAAAGCCCAAAAGACAAAGAAATACAAAACAACATTACAACAGAAAATGAATACTGAACAGAATTACAAACCATTTACAACTCTACAATTAATATGTACAAACGAAAACATCAGATATTTAACAAACAAACTAGAATTAGTTGACAATCAAAATAATAATGTTCACAGATATTTGAGATGAATTGAAGCATTTATACCGACCGCTTCTTCTAGCTTTTGATTAGTTCCCCGACGCTTTACCATATTCATATTAGTTCTGGCTGGGTTAACAAGAGTTTGATTTACAATATTTTTACTCCTTCTAGTGTGTTAAGTTTAATTTAGTTTTTCAAAATTGTTTTTCTTATTTACTCACAAGCATCCTTTGCAATTAACAAATAATGCATAACCTACGGGGAATATATCATCGTGATGTTCCCTCCGTTTGAAACTTTAGTACAAGGAGATGTAGTATAGCATACAACTTCAATACAAGCTATTTCAGACGGTACCACATAATTGGATCATATTAACTAATGTTTAAAAAATTTAGACTTAAAAAGAAATGTCTTATTACTTAGTCCACTCTACATGAAACAAAACATAACTAATTTCACCTAATTTCCATATGGTTCCATTAAAGTTCCTAAAACGATTTTTTTCCCTTTCCACAAATGATCACCATGACTATTAATATAGTACACAGTTTGGTCTACTTAAACATCTGCACGCATTTACTTAGTTTTCGACATTGATATAAACTTCTCAGTTCGGATATTGGAGGCAAGCGTTCTCTAATACTGTATCTAATACTCGTTTACAAAAAAATTGTACCACGTCTATGATTTTTTTTGCTCTACTGTTTACAACATATTTACTTCCTGCTCATTCTATCTACATAAAAAAGCATGAAATTATGCAGTGATAGGTCAAAAAATTCATGACAATAATTGGAGCATTTCATATAAAATAAAATAGTAGCTCACATTTTAAAAAGAGCAGGGGACGAAAACAAAACTATGCAACCAGACCATAAATATATAAATCAAAGCATGCATAGTTGATATGTTACAAGGCACTATTACTAAGAACTGGGAACATAAAAAATAAAAGGTTACTGGCCTTACTTGGAACTAAATAATATATAAAATAAAGAATACATGAAATCAGCTGAAATCAGTAAAAAAATCACAAATCAGCTGAAGGGATGTCATCACAAGTATGTTTGTTTGTTTCTATTTTTAACTCTTAAGCTTCACTAATATACATGTATGTTTCTATTTATAACTCTTTGATTGGTTATATCATCTGATTTTGTTATTTATAGCATCACAAGTTGACGGAAATTTAATAAAATAAAAAATAAGAGAGTTATGTAGGAGAAATTTTTTGAGAAGTATGACTCATATAAAGCTGCAACCATCCATAAGGGAAAAACATATTTCAATATTACAAAAGAGTAAAGTACAATAATATATTATGGTTGATTCAGATGACTATCGCATAAAGCAATCAATGACAAACCATGACTAAGTTCGTAAAATGGCAAATAAAGTAAGGTTAATGACTAGTCAATTAGTTAAGACCACTAGTAAATTGATACAATCTTTATAGAATTCCCAATAGTCGAACGTACATTTCACCTACATTTTTCTCCTTCTCGGCTGGACAAAAAATGACGTACCAAAAGTAACTAAACTTATTGTCACATATTACTTTTTAGATAGACAAGCAACAACACCTTAATTCTCACCTCCACAAGTATTTTCAAAGCACATATTGAGCCTAGAAAGTAATATAACAGTTGGCATTATCATATCGTCACATGAGCTTCTTTAAACTCTAAATAAATTAGCACATAATTTCACATATTGACCATGTACCTAACATATATACAAGTAATATTTAAAAACTTTTCAAATTAAGAAAAGTGTATTGATTTCATGCTACTACAAGTCTTTTTAGTTTTCTTTTGATTTCACTCTTCGTCAATTAAAATCATGCATCATTATTGTTGCTTTTGGAAAGTCATAGCCGATTCATCTTGGTTTCCAAAAAAACAAAAACAAAATTGCTTATTTACGCCATCCAAACGAACATCTGTGAATGGTAAATTCATTTTCACCCTTAGTCAAAGTAATTGAAATAATTAGATGGATAATTCACTTACTCAGGCTCATTTTTATAAACAATAACGCAAATAGACACGTTCCAGAAAAAATTACAGATGTAGAACTATTTGCGTTCCGAAGGCGAGTTTTGGAAACTCGCTTTCAGTAAAATACACAGGCAAGTTTCCAAAACTTGCCTTCAGTAAATCCCCACTTTAACAAACTCACACACGACACCACATTCAAACTAGCCTACACACAACACCATATTCAAACTATCCTACACACAACACAGTGATGCAGTGCTGTGTTGTATACTCCCTTGTACAGTAAAATTGACGCGCAGTTTAAATTACACAAAAATTCTACATAAACTATTAATAATTCCTTATTATTTAGAAATGATTCCACCTCGACTTTCTAAAAATTTGATTTGGACATAAATAAAAATATGTTGTATGAAATCTTCATTTTTCTCTTTTGTTATAAAAATATAGTTCAGTAATTCGAACGTTTCTTGTTTCGAAGAAATCCGATTTAGAACGAATCATATAAATTCGGTTAAAGTTTAATGCGTAAAACTAACGTTAGGAGCTCGTTTTTAATTATATTATAAATTATACGTTCAAACATCGTTTAATTAATATGAAAATCAAAACAAAAAGTACGGATGACAAACAAGGAAACCGAATGACAAATAGCCGAAAGTATACGCTAGTTTTATCCAAAACTAAGAAATAAAAACTGTACCAAAACATAGTAATTACGCAAAGAATACTATCCAATTAATTACTACTACTATGACGACCAATCAAACGTGCACTAGTTTTCGCCTCGGCCGCCTGACTATTGGTGTGGAAGTTGAAAACGAACCACTGCCGCTACTGCTTCTAATGCATCATGCACTGCTGGAACGGCATAATGTAGGTGCTGGTTGTGATGGGCCATGCACAATCTCCTCATGTGTTACTGGCGAAGGAAGAGGAGAACCTGCAGGAGGAGGAGAACCTGCAGGAGGAGGTGGAGGAGATGGTGATTTCGGTCGATCTAGCTTGTTTCTGCACAGTATCACATCCAAAACCCGTTGTATGTTAGTGCACATAGTCCATCTGCCGTCGGAGCTTTTCTGCTTCTTCCCATGCACGGCTAATACCGGCAGCCTGCAAATTTAAAATTTAAAAGAAAATTAGATACAATGAATAAATGAATTTAATTGTATTTAATACTACACACTGCAACTTACCATTTTCCTCTTTAGTGGTGCTCTAGGAACATACGGTGCCAACGCAGAATCTACTATAGGATTAATGACATAGCATCGTGTTATGTTCCAGTACCACCTCATGTACTGCGCCGTGGATTTAGTGGGCTCCCTCTCGAACTCAATACGGTTCTCGCGGTCATTCCACATAGCATGAAATGTGTGAAAGTCTTGCGCACTGTAACCCTCAATGTAAGGAGGTGCATCATCTGGTATATGTTGCATCAGGCTGAACTATCTCATAACCCCATTGGGAAGGTGCCAAGCGGTGAAGTTGTAGGCTATCATAGGTACTCTCGCCATCCAAAGGTACCTATGAGCTCTGCACGTGACTGGTAGTGGGGCAAGTAACTCCTGAGTGTACGGAGACCATGTAACCTTTTCTTCTGTAAGGACGTCCAACTCATTGCTATAAAATGCCAACTCTCCTCGCGGTGTATGTCGCGTACTCTTTTTTCAACCCACCTGTTACACGATATTAAATGTACATACATTAGAAACGGTATGTGTTTCGTTTAAAAAAATAAACGAACAAATAAGTATACCTAGCTCCAAGCAGCATCGATGGATTAATTGGATCTGGCGTAACTATTAATCATCCGACGGGAAGATAAGTCCAGGAGCAAAGCTGTGTACACAAAATTATACTACTAATACAAGAGAATAATGCATCACATTGTATAACAGCAAATTATAGAAATTCGGTTCATACCTGAACTAGTGTCGAGCAACCGACAATATAAGCATAGTGTTGCAGCGCGACCTTAGACAATTTCTGATATGTGTAGGCCAGCACTGCACTACCCCACGAATATGAAGCGCACTACCCAAGATCAGCTAAAAACGATAGCCATATCAAATCTATATGGGTCTTGGCATGGTCGACCATCATTCAGCAAAAAATAATGTGTAGTAAAATGCAACGAGCCCGTTGCTCAACCTCTAACTAGGTGGCATCTGAAGAAATATCATCTGTCAACTGATTATGGAACCATCTGATATGAATGGACACACCACCCCTAACTTGATTGTCAGGTGGATCTAGCCCAACTAGGTCGCGAGATGGCTGCAAATAATCATATCCCGCACCATCAAACGCAACAACATTGCCTTCAATAGGCAATCCTAGCAAAACAGCCACATCTACCAAGGTGATAGTCATTTCACCGACTAGTAGGTGGAACGTGGATGTCTCAGGCCTCCACCTACCCAGTAAAGCACTAATAAGGCAATGATCAAGCTGGATGCAACCTAAGCGGAAAATATGCATGAATCCAGCCCTATGAATCTCGGCAAGGACGCGAGGATTCTCGGATGTCACTTTCAAAAGTGATAATAAGTGGTCAATGACAAACTCAGGACTAACACTCTAGAAATTTAATAGATAAAAAAAATGAGGGATTGACATCTAATGTAGAAAAAAACTAAACATCAAAAAAAGAAAATAGTAACAAATTGCTACCTCCATACGAACTGGATTAGATGTCCTATGTTGCAGCTGCATATATAACACGCTCGGATCTACTGGTCCGGCCTCCATCTCAAAATACTCCGCAAAAATGCAGAATGAACTATTACAAATACTTATATAAGTATACTCTTCTTGAACATGTTATAGTTTTATGTTCGGTTCCATAAACACGGAAATTTATCTTTGGCAACATCTACATAGTACACAACTTAACTGAGTCGTCAAACTCGTGTTTCAACGATGTTAACATCAAACAAATAAGTTTATTATCCAACCCAAATGCACACAACTTTGTTTGTAATTAACCACAATACCTCAATCCATACTATATTAACATCCAATAACCATCATGTTACCAAAAACCCCAATTCAATAATGTAAACAATATACACACCAAAAATCCCAAATCAAAAATGCGAACAATGTACAAATTTCTCACTAGTAAGCCACAATCAACTCCATAACCAATAATCCTTAAAAATATATGACCTAATTTCAAAATTGAAAGCAAGGGTTTAGATTTTTACTGATTTCGTGTTGTACGCAGGATGTGCTAGGCATTATAGTCTTTTCGGAACGGATTGGATGAAAAATGGGTGAAAATGGAGTTGATTTGATATTTTTTTTCCGCGGCTGAAGGATTGGGGAAAGTGGGCAACCGAAGTGGGATAAGGAAGAAAGGGGTCTCGGGTTGGGTTATTATGTGTGCAGGGTTTTATTGAAGGCGTTTTTTGAGAACACGCCTTCGTATTTTACTGAAGGCGAGTTTTCAAAACTCGCCTTTAGTAAACCAGTAGACCAAAACAGGTCTATTCATGTTATTAAATCTAAAACTGGTCTATTCGTGTTATTTTTTAAACAAACAGGCCTATATGGGTGAACTTTCCTAATTAGATTGATAAAATTATTATGTGTAAACATACAGTGCACTGTAACTTGTTCAGAAAATCAGTTGGCATAAATCAAATATAATAGTGTCCAAGTTTTAGCACTCTTACAAATTATGTATCCTAACAACATAAGCATGCATCAAGTTTTGATGCAATCAAACACTGCCCAATTCAGTTGCATTAACAGTAATGCACTGGTTTTGAGAGAAAAACCCACGAGCAGTTAGATACTTTTTTATTTGGTCTAAAGAGCATTATATCCAAAGATAAATATATTATTTACTTCGTTGGTTACCTATCATAATCTGGCAGTATATGTGAGTAATGGACCCACATGTATCATCTGTGCTTCTATAGAAACAACATACTAAAAGTACTAAAAATAGCAACAAAATATCAAAATCAACTTATAGAATTTTACGGATAATGTAGACGAAACTCGGGCCAAATTACAAAACCCCCTCCAACTAGCTCGGATAGCGTGTAATGACCATTTTGTGGTGCATCCAAAAGTGAAGCCTCTGGATCGAGAACATCCTTCACCTAATCAATTTGTTCTCCTTCAACCACCTTTCTACCATGACACATCTTCTGCGTCCCGATATGTCCTCTTGCTACCTCCGTCGAACCTGGTCCTAATAGAGTTACCAATTGTTTTCCTCCCATAGGTGACACTGTCACTTTATCTAATGAAACACTTTTGTTAGGTATCATATTATTGAGATTTTGCTCGGTATTAGAAGCATTATCAAGTCTTGGTGTCGTCGCATTTCCTCCAAATTGATTTACAAGAAACGTCGTGCATTGTTTCAAACCAATGATAGCCGAACTCATTGTTTTCATCTCTACAAACATCTGATTTTGGTTACTCTGCATTTCCTCTTGCCATTTCTGATTCACATTCTCTCGACAATTGAATATTGCCTTTGAAGCTTGCATGAGTTTTACTTGTTTTGCATTAGATGTAGAGCTAATAGCACGATAATAACTTCTCCTACCATCATCTCCAAAAACTTCAGCGATTGGATCCCTTTCAAAATCTTCTAAGCTTCTTATACCATCACCTCCACTGACGCTAGATTTATATTTTTGTCTTTATTCAGCTGCTTCTATCAATGCCTGCGTACTTAACAAAAAAATTCTATTTAAATAAATTGTGGATTAATATTTGATATGTGCGCTTGAATGACAAGTAAAGCAATGCTAATTAATATTTGTAGGTCAATATTTTGTGTTATAACATGAAGATTTTCATGTGCTGCACTTGTACAACAAATATAGTGTGCTTTTTTATTCTCTAATAATGGCCCTGCAGTAGAGCAAAAAGCTTATTCACTAAACATGAATCATTTCTTGCTTATGTATCATACTTATATTTTTAACTGATATGTCCACGAATTTCCATATTGTTTAGGCTCGGGGTTTTGTAATAATGGAAGAGCTTGAACAGAGGCTTCTTGGTCATCTGACCGAACCGTTGATGGTCTTGAGACTTTACTGAAGGTATTTCATTACTTATGTTTGCAACACTTCTTAGTACTTCTAGTGAAGCAACACTTTCTGCGTAGTCGATGTGTGTTCATTAATTTTTAAAGAGTGAGCGTTTGACAACCACTTAGCCTTTTGATTTAAATTCCAGCAAGCAAGTTTGTAAGTTGCATTCAATTTTTGATTTACGATGTAAAAAAAGTTGATTGACAAAAACTGGTTGTGACTTATACTAGCAAACAGTTGTTGAAGGTATTCGTCATGACATAAGAAAAGCAGTTGAGTTTCACATAGAATTAACTTGGTTTTAAATAAAAAAAGGAATGGACCTTTAAGGATATAATATGGAACTATATGTACCCTTTAGATTAAACAAGGATATCCTAAAAATACCTGGTACACACAAAGATTAGCAGTAAAAGTGGCTTTAAAAAAGATCTACATAAGAGTTGTACAAGAAACCTCATTATGAATGTATTTATAGTAGGTAGATATTTCAAGTTTAAAGTTTAAACAAATATAACATGCTTGATATGTTTATAGGTGTTGCACAAGGCATTATTCACCATGATGTTAAGACAACCAACAACCTCTTACTCTTAGACGAGAATTTTGTGGCCAAAGTTCTGACTTTGGTATTTCAAAAGACGCTCTTGGAATGGGCCAAAACCATGCCAGCACTGCTGTTAAATGCGGTTTTGGATACCTAGGCCCTAAATATTTTCACAGACAACAACTAACTGATAAGTATAATGTCTACTCTTTCGCTGTAGTACTATTGGAAACTTTATGTGCAAGACCGACTATTGATCCTGCACTTCCTAGGGAACCGGTGAGCATTATTTCATGAACATTGGGAATTCAACTGAAGATGGTTCCTTTGATCACTGTTTTTTTTTGAAACAGGTAAAAAATAGGCCCAAGGCCCAGTTGTGAACGGGTAAACAATACCTGAAACCCTAATTACAAAACATGTCATAGGAGAAACCCTACCCGACATTTCTCACAAACACAGATTCTCAAAAGAAAACCTAAAAATGGCGGATGAAGAGGATCAGACTAAATTCATCCTCCATCTTCCAGAACTTCAAGGAGGCTTCCAAATAAAAGACTCGTCACCTTCAATTCTTCCTTCAGTTTGGATAGAGCTTACGCTTTATGCTACCACTTTATCACCAAGTCTTTCTCCATAGATTTCATCAGACTTCCTTTTTTTCGTGCTCAGATATACTGAGCTATCCTCCATTTGTCTTGCTAAGCTCAGAACTGCTTCTATAGACTTGCTTCTTCTACTATCTCCAATTTCCCAGCAAGATAAGTGATAGATTTGGTTGTTTATCTTGCTTTTGTAGTGATTATTGTCCACTTTATGCAAAAAGTTGCAAGCTTTATCCTCTTGTTTCTTCTCCAGCGAAGGCAAAAACTCTGGATCATTGCTGGAAGGATGCTTAGCCCAAATCTCTGCATCAGGTAGAATAAATAGATTACCATTCAATTTATAATTAAATAAATTGTTTTTTGCAATGATATTCTGTTTACTTCCCATTAGGTTAATGGTGTGGAGGCTATGGCTGCATCTACCAGGGAGGAAACCAGAGTGCTTCGCAGGAGAATTATTGTCCTCTGTTATGCTGATAAGCTGATCATTGCTAGCAAATTGATCCATTTTGGTTGGATGGCAGTATTTTTTCCTTGCATCAGGTATAACAATTTGGTTAATGTCCATAATATTTTTCATATGAACTTGATTTCTTTTTAAAACTTGTTTACTCCCCTTGTAGGTTATCCTTGTGTTGGGATTGATGCTGCAACCACCAGTGTATCCAACATGATCACTACCATATTTACCCAGTAAACTATTGGAGCTAAGTTTGGAACTGAGGAGATGATCATTGGATCTGCTAAGTATATAATTCTCAACTTGACTTTCTTCATTACATGAAATGTTCTGCTCAATAGTATCATCCTTGCAATTCCTGTAAGCTTTTTTTACTGATAATATCATAATCAGTATAGATGTTCTTCCATAATTGGTTGTAGTTAATCTCCTTAGCAATATTAAGTCTCTAATTTCTTTCCCTCCAAATGTGATAAATCACAGTAGTTAACATGATACATTCCCTATTAAATAATTTAGATTTAGGCTTTAAATGATTCGTAATATAGTCAATACTGTCTCTGATATTCAAAGTAGGAATATTCAGATTAAAACCCATACATTCTTAGCATTAAACCAAATGAACTGAGAAAAAGAAAATTCAAAGAGAAGATGGTTGACATTTTCCACATCATTATTACACAAGAGACAAATGTTATCTGAATCTTTATTCCATTTTCTACACTTATCCCTGGTAGGAAGCTTATTTAAAAGGGCAAAGTAAGCACAATGTGCCATTTTAGGGCAACTGGCTTTGCACCATATAGCTTTGTGCCAATTAACTTCAACATTCTCACCAATAAAAAATTCCCAAACTTTTTTAAATGAGAACCTGCCTTTAGGATTAAACTTCCAAACCTATTGGTTGTAACGTCCCAGATTTTACGGCCATTTAAATTCGAATATTTAAATATATTTATATATTTTATTGAGAATACAATGGATATTTAATCGAATTTATTTAGTTAAGATAAAGTTAGAATATTTATATGTATACCTCAACTATTCATAGCGATTACAAGGAGAAGGGACTAACCAGTTCGCTGAACCATGAGTTGAGGACGAAGAAGGATGTAAACGTTTTTGGGGATGAGAATATGGTGAACAACTTAGTTTTGGTTGATGCGAAGTTTTGTGTGAACTTTATCTTGCCTTGATCGTAAATGGTTTGTTTAGTTTCTGACTGGCTGTAGATGTTGTATAGGTACGGTTTTAATTGTCAAAGCTGGTAAATTGATTGGGATGATTGAAAAGTGTACATGCGTGTTGAATTCGATTTAAATTGATCTTCTTGAATTAAATTTCTGTTTGAACATGGCAAATAATCGAAGACCCTAAGTGAAGCAAATAAAATAGAAGTGTACAGCATTAGCAAATAAAACCCAAAACATGCTTGAATATATTATACATACAGATCAACAAAAACAAAATAAAACTATGTATATACACTGTAGAAACATGAACCAGGAAACCAAATCGTATATTTACTTTATTATTATATATTGTACAATACAAGTTCTGAATACAAAATATGAAGTAAGAAAACAACATTTGAAGACCAACATCTGCATGCCGTCCTTCCAGACCAGTGAATTCTTCAATGTTGATCTGCGAAAAGAAAGGAGAAGGAAACCCATTAAAAAGGGATGACTTCATGACAATTGAACAGCATAACAGAAAAGAAAAGAAATTTAAATTAAATAAAGAGGAAGAAAAGAAAGTACTAAAATAAAACAGCTAAGAATGGACAACACATGACAACTAAAAGAAATCTCTCATACATCAGTACGAGCAGCTAAGACTAACAGTGGAATGCACAGCTAAGAAAGTAGGAAATGGGCCACTATAAAATAGGTTACAGACAATAGATAAATCAATGAACAGCTAAATGAAACAACACATATATATATTCATATATGAACATAAAGGAAACAATGAAAGGGAGCAGGTAAACAGAAGTGTATTCATATATCAAGTCTCCACAAATCATGAACAGGGAAAAAGGAAATCTAAAGGGAAACAGCCGAATATAGGTACATATCTACACAATCTATGGCTACACTATAGTTTTTAAAAATCACTGGATTTGATTTGAAAACAACTCAAAGCAGACCGAGCAGCTAAGAAAAACAGGAAATACCCAGCTATGTAATAGACAATACATAGCTAAGCAGTTAGCTATGATCTAGAACAGTTGAAACAGATATGAACAACAAGGAAAGAAAAAAATGAGATCATAAAATCTATACAGCCAGAAAAACAAGACAACACATAATTAATGCAGCAAATCTGTACAAGGACGTGGACAACTAAAGAAAAATGGGACATGTCCATGTGAACTTCTGAGAAGAATTGTCTCAACCATAGGCCTACTCTACCAATGCTACATGGAATAAACAATTCGATGGCACTATAACTACACCTAATCTGCACATAAACCATTCAATCACTGTGTATATCTAAGAAGAAAATGGTACAAGAAAACCCTACACAATCTATACACATGCACAGTTCGATCATAGTTGAGATCAAAGAGAATATCACCTATATCTAAGGCACATGGCTATTCGAAAGGACAATACATACTAACAGTTTTCAATCCATCAAAACAGTGCGTTTTCACCTCACATCCACTGGGAAAAAAAAAAAAAAAAAACATGTCACGGCCATCAACAAATTGCCACCACCAGTACGAAAATTCTGAAAACCAATGGCCTAAGCTAGGAACTATAATGATAGACGTATCTCAACCAAATCGCAACTATAAATACTGTGGTGTTTCATTCATTCCGGGACCAAACAAACCAACACCGTAAGCAAAAACAACCTCATTCGAAACCAGTAAATCAAATGGAAATAATTCAGCAAATAAAAATCAAGAAAAAGGGAAAACTTAGCTTAATTCGGAGGAGGCTCGATTTAGTTCTTGCGTCGTGGTTCTGTGTTGCTCGACAGGGTGGTGGCGGATCGTTGGAGGAGCTCGAAGGGGGTTGCGACACCATCGGTCTTCGATTTATGGCTGAAATCAAAAGAGGGCTTAGGGTTAGGTTTCGGGTTGGAGAAATTAGGGGTTTGGTTTTTACAAGGCGGCTGATAAATGAATGGAAGGACGGTGGACGAGGGTTTTTAAGAGGAAGCGGGTACGGGTTTTTGGGCCAAGGGTTAAGGTAAAAGCCCAACTTTAATTGGAAAGGGAAATCCATATTTTTTTTTTAAATTATTTATAAACTTGTTTAAACGATTTCCGACTCACACGTTATCAGATTCAAGCACGGTCAGTTGCATTGGGACCGTGGAGATGAGTACTTTGAGATGGAGCAGAGTTGGCCAAGATCAGGAACAACTGGAAATTTTAGTAAAATTAAACGATAGTTTAATTTGACTAAAATAGACTGTTTATCGACAGATTCAACTTAAGGTGAGTTAAACTCACTCAGCTCTTCCCATTTATATTTTATATAAATTGGGTTTTTGTTTTGCGTGTTCTGGTTGTTAATGAATGACTGTTTGCTAGTGATATATAATTATTGTTGGTGAAATTTCTGGAGTTAAACGATCGTTTAATTCCAGTAAAACACCAGTTATTCTGATTTGACCCGGGTAAAGAAATTTCTCTGGGTTGGTCACGCTTATAAAATAAACGTGTATGATTGTTTGAATTGTTTGAATTGGCTGTTAGTTGATCGACGATTGTTGTAAACATTATCAGTCAAGTAAAAAGGAATAGTTGATTGCCATTGATTATTGAACCTTATTTCAACATTTGTTATGATGAATGGTATGGGTCGAGTAGTTGACATCACTTGATTTATAAATCAATCGATTTATGAAATGTGGGTTTTATCGACAGTGAATTGATGATATTTGGGTTATAAATAACGAAAATAGACTTTGAAAGTTATTACACTGGAAGGGTATTTAAAAAGGGAAATAAAGATTTAATTATTATTTAAAGTTTATTATGAAATGGTTTTATAAAATAAATTTCTTATGTCGATAAGAATTATAAAAGCAGAAAATAACCTAGCAGTTAAGTATTTGGTCAACCGTGGGTGATTAAAGAAAGTTATTTAAATTAATTACATTTTAATTAATTTAAAGTGGAATTAAATAAAACTGGTTAAAAAAAATAACCGCGTTTTGGGTGTCGACCATTTGAACTAAGTTAGATTTTAAGTCAGTAAAATACCTTGAAAATTTATTAATCCTGGTAAGATTTTAAAAAGGAAATTTATTATCCATTTTATTAAATAAAGGAGATGATTGATTTGAAAGATGACTGTTGAAATAAATGAGTGAATACAGTAATCACCAATATAATCCCTTTAAGTCATCAAAATTGAAAAAAAGAAATGGTCGAGTGTTCGGAAGAGGTTAATGATGAGTTTTAGTATTTGAACTCGAGATTTATAATGGGGCAAATAAGAGGTTTAAACGAATTTATATCTAAATGAAGAGTTTTACTTAACACTTGAGTTAAGGGATGTGGAAGAGTTATATTAAATTTGTAAACAAGGTCTATAAATGGAATATGGGTTTAAACACCGTTTTTGAATTTGAAATACTTAATAAGGGAATTAGGAGAATTGGAAAGAGATTTACCAAGGAAGAGATTTAAAAGTGAGCTTGGTAAGACGAGAATTGGAAATAAGATTAGAAATAATAATATAGGGTTTTGAATTACAACTCGTATTCATCTGAAGTTAGGAACGTTGTTGATCAAGGTCTGAGAGGTAATTAGGATACCCCAACTTGAACGGCTGCGGAACTATCCAAGGATGATACTAGTTGGTAATGTCGAGTATGTGTGATAAGATTTCCAAAGTGACGGGAATGAGATGAGATGATATTTCCCTAATAATGGGATTAAAAGAAAATTGGGCGATTAATTTTAAAGGCCAAGTGATGTTGAGTACTAGACCAGTGGATCTATTTGTATTTTTATGGATGTTTACTTGATAGTTAAATAACCGACCATCAAGTCTGACCTTTACGACTGTTGGTATGGAAAGACCGGGATCGAATGACTATTCGAAAACCATTCCAACCAACAAATACGATATATATAGAAGAGATCAAGCGACGATCGAGATGGAGCATGTGAAGACCATAGATCTTCATAAAGCGGAAGAACCACTTACAATCTCTGATTCGACCCGGAGATATACTGGGGTTTTGTCGTGGTTGAAACTGTGGATTGCAAGGACGATCGCTACTGATCCATGGGGTGATTCCTGTATTGGAGGCAGTAGGAGAGTACCTTCGGTTCATCCTGTTCCTGGATGACTTGTATGGACGAATGTCTGACAGAGTATTTCCTGAAACCACGTACGTTGATTTTTACAAAAATACCGAGTGGTGGCAAAGAGGGGCACTTCTTTAATACCCAGAGTATATTTGTGGACGTCAATTAGTGACTTGACGGATCTGACGATGTGGCATTCAAAGTGAATGACGACCAGATGTTCAAAGGTAAATTCTGACCTCAAGCCTCATCAACCAGGAGATGACAAAAATCGGGCAGGCAGCATGGCTATGTGGGTCGCTCCCATTAGGGTGTATAATTACCTATCTAGAGAAATTCCTTTTGTTCTTAATCTATCGATTCTGCCCATTCGGGAACGGTGGTTTGAGTCCAACCGTTGGTGATATACATTCGATACACTCAAGCGAAATGAGTGGTCGGTCATGTGAGGGCCGGGTTGCAAGACGTTCTTGTTGAACCCTGTGTATTCGCCTCTAGAGATACACGTGCGGAAGGTGGTCCCATACCTTGTCAAGATCGGAATCCAATATCCAATAAGCGCCCGCAGTTTTCGGTTGTATACTATATACGGGGAGCGTGAGATGCAAGCGTTCCTCTAGATTTGTTAATTATTTGTATCTAGACATTATCATAATATCAGATCAAGATATTGATTTCGGAAACTGTTTTGGGTTATCGTAAGGTAAAAACCGTCCGTGTTTATGTGTGGATTTGGTCTTACGATTACCCTTTTCTTTCGTAAGGATTTTAACTTTAAAATCAAGTTGTGTGATACTTAAATGCTGTGCGAGTTTTTTTCTCTCACTCTGGTCCACCAGACTGACCCGGTGTTTTGTAAATGCTCGGGTTAGACCGAGGTGTACAGGTTCAGGTTATCAGGTACTAAGAAGTCCAGAGACGAGCTGAAGATGTTCAGAATGAATGATATTCCGCTGTGTGATTATATATATGAGGACAGATTATCAAAACTGTCCAGATGTGTGTTGTACTCTGATATTGTAAGTATTTTCAAAAGCTCTCAATAAAGATTATTTCTGTATTATATTTTGTTCCGCTGCGATGTGAGACTTTGTGATGGTTCTTCTTCTTCTTCTATTCTTATATTTCTTTCTTTCTTATCTCACCCTCTAATTTCTTTCTAAAACGTTCCAGTGTTTTCGGTGCTTGGAGGATCGGCATGAGATACAGTAAAGGTATTTATGTCGATTTTCGAGGCCGAAACTCTTGGGTCGTTACAGTGGTATCAGAGCTATTGGTTGAGTAGTAACCTTGGCTCTGTGGCGTAACTCAATAGAGATGGGGTTAGTAACACCCTAGATTGAGTTTGAGTGTATATATGAGAGCGTATTTGTAAATTTTGTTTACAAATGTTTTGTATTGTGTTTGTTGATCGGTTCAAGTGTTGAAAAGCATAGAACTGGCAATGGATATAGTATTGTTTGAAAAGAGGGTAGATGAAATAATTTTACCCCAGATATATTTTTATATAGAAAAAGGAAGTTATTTTCTATATTAATGTTGGATGTTTGTTTGTTTTGATTCGAAATCAAATTTGAAATAGGAAATAAAATTGAGCTAATTAGAAAAAAATCAATTCGCCAATTGAATCAGATATGGAAATGGAACTAAACTTGGTAAAGTGGAGTCAATTTACGAATGATAGAATGTACTTAAATAATTAAGGATTTTTTTTATAAAAAAAAAAAATTATTGGATAAATAAGGTGGGATTCAACTTAAGTGGATTTCCATTTGGAATTTGAATTTTCTTTTTAAAGAAGTTGAGGCCAAAGTGGCAATCGTAGTCCTACCGACCGAGTCGTGCAAGAGAAGCGCTATAAATATCCTCGGAAAATTTTAGATTTCGAATTTATTTTGGAATTTAATTCAGAAGAAATGATTCTAAATTAATTCTATTCGGAATATTCTTCTTACCTTACAATTTCGAGGACGAAATTATTTTAAGGGGGGAAGAATGTAACGTCCCAGATTTTGCGGCCATTTAAATTCGAATATTTAAATATATTTATATATTTTATTGAGAATACAATGGATATTTAATCGAATTTATTTAGTTAAGATAAAGTTAGAATATTTATATGTATACCTCAACTATTCATAGCGATTACAAGGAGAAGGGACTAACCAGTTCGCTGAACCATGAGTTGAGGACGAAGAAGGATGTAAACGTTTTTGGGGATGAGAATATGGTGAACAACTTAGTTTTGGTTGATGCGAAGTTTTGTGTGAACTTTATCTTGCCTTGATCGTAAATGGTTTGTTTAGTTTCTGACTGGCTGTAGATGTTGTATAGGTACGGTTTTAATTGTCAAAGCTGGTAAATTGATTGGGATGATTGAAAAGTGTACATGCGTGTTGAATTCGATTTAAATTGATCTTCTTGAATTAAATTTCTGTTTGAACATGGCAAATAATCGAAGACCCTAAGTGAAGCAAATAAAATAGAAGTGTACAGCATTAGCAAATAAAACCCAAAACATGCTTGAATATATTATACATACAGATCAACAAAAACAAAATAAAACTATGTATATACACTGTAGAAACATGAACCAGGAAACCAAATCGTATATTTACTTTATTATTATATATTGTACAATACAAGTTCTGAATACAAAATATGAAGTAAGAAAACAACATTTGAAGACCAACATCTGCATGCCGTCCTTCCAGACCAGTGAATTCTTCAATGTTGATCTGCGAAAAGAAAGGAGAAGGAAACCCATTAAAAAGGGATGACTTCATGACAATTGAACAGCATAACAGAAAAGAAAAGAAATTTAAATTAAATAAAGAGGAAGAAAAGAAAGTACTAAAATAAAACAGCTAAGAATGGACAACACATGACAACTAAAAGAAATCTCTCATACATCAGTACGAGCAGCTAAGACTAACAGTGGAATGCACAGCTAAGAAAGTAGGAAATGGGCCACTATAAAATAGGTTACAGACAATAGATAAATCAATGAACAGCTAAATGAAACAACACATATATATATTCATATATGAACATAAAGGAAACAATGAAAGGGAGCAGGTAAACAGAAGTGTATTCATATATCAAGTCTCCACAAATCATGAACAGGGAAAAAGGAAATCTAAAGGGAAACAGCCGAATATAGGTACATATCTACACAATCTATGGCTACACTATAGTTTTTAAAAATCACTGGATTTGATTTGAAAACAACTCAAAGCAGACCGAGCAGCTAAGAAAAACAGGAAATACCCAGCTATGTAATAGACAATACATAGCTAAGCAGTTAGCTATGATCTAGAACAGTTGAAACAGATATGAACAACAAGGAAAGAAAAAAATGAGATCATAAAATCTATACAGCCAGAAAAACAAGACAACACATAATTAATGCAGCAAATCTGTACAAGGACGTGGACAACTAAAGAAAAATGGGACATGTCCATGTGAACTTCTGAGAAGAATTGTCTCAACCATAGGCCTACTCTACCAATGCTACATGGAATAAACAATTCGATGGCACTATAACTACACCTAATCTGCACATAAACCATTCAATCACTGTGTATATCTAAGAAGAAAATGGTACAAGAAAACCCTACACAATCTATACACATGCACAGTTCGATCATAGTTGAGATCAAAGAGAATATCACCTATATCTAAGGCACATGGCTATTCGAAAGGACAATACATACTAACAGTTTTCAATCCATCAAAACAGTGCGTTTTCACCTCACATCCACTAAAAAAAAAAAAAAAAAAAAAAACATGTCACGGCCATCAACAAATTGCCACCACCAGTACGAAAATTCTGAAAACCAATGGCCTAAGCTAGGAACTATAATGATAGACGTATCTCAACCAAATCGCAACTATAAATACTGTGGTGTTTCATTCATTCCGGGACCAAACAAACCAACACCGTAAGCAAAAACAAACTCATTCGAAACCAGTAAATCAAATGGAAATAATTCAGCAAATAAAAATCAAGAAAAAGGGAAAACTTAGCTTAATTCGGAGGAGGCTCGATTTAGTTCTTGCGTCGTGGTTCTGTGTTGCTCGACAGGGTGGTGGCGGATCGTTGGAGGAGCTCGAAGGGGGTTGCGACACCATCGGTCTTCGATTTATGGCTGAAATCAAAAGAGGGCTTAGGGTTAGGTTTCGGGTTGGAGAAATTAGGGATTTGGTTTTTACAAGGCGGCTGATAAATGAATGGAAGGACGGTGGACGAGGGTTTTTAAGAGGAAGCGGGTACGGGTTTTTGGGCCAAGGGTTAAGGTAAAAGCCCAACTTTAATTGGAAAGGGAAATCCATATTTTTTTTAAATTATTTATAAACTTGTTTAAACGATTTCCGACTCACACGTTATCAGATTCAAGCACGGTCAGTTGCATTGGGACCGTGGAGATGAGTACTTTGAGATGGAGCAGAGTTGGCCAAGATCAGGAACAACTGGAAATTTTAGTAAAATTAAACGACAGTTTAATTTGACTAAAATAGACTGTTTATCGACAGATTCAACTTAAGGTGAGTTAAACTCACTCAGCTCTTCCCATTTATATTTTATATAAATTGGGTTTTTGTTTTGCGTGTTCTGGTTGTTAATGAATGACTGTTTGCTAGTGATATATAATTATTGTTGGTGAAATTTCTGGAGTTAAACGATCGTTTAATTCCAGTAAAACACCAGTTATTCTGATTTGACCCGGGTAAAGAAATTTCTCTGGGTTGGTCACGCTTATAAAATAAACGTGTATGATTGTTTGAATTGTTTGAATTGGCTGTTAGTTGATCGACGATTGTTGTAAACATTATCAGTCAAGTAAAAAGGAATAGTTGATTGCCATTGATTATTGAACCTTATTTCAACATTTGTTATGATGAATGGTATGGGTCGAGTAGTTGACATCACTTGATTTATAAATCAATCGATTTATGAAATGTGGGTTTTATCGACAGTGAATTGATGATATTTGGGTTATAAATAACGAAAATAGACTTTGAAAGTTATTACACTGGAAGGGTATTTAAAAAGGGAAATAAAGATTTAATTATTATTTAAAGTTTATTATGAAATGGTTTTATAAAATAAATTTCTTATGTCGATAAGAATTATAAAAGCAGAAAATAACCTAGCAGTTAAGTATTTGGTCAACCGTGGGTGATTAAAGAAAGTTATTTAAATTAATTACATTTTAATTAATTTAAAGTGGAATTAAATAAAACTGGTTAAAAAAAATAACCGCGTTTTGGGTGTCGACCATTTGAACTAAGTTAGATTTTAAGTCAGTAAAATACCTTGAAAATTTATTAATCCTGGTAAGATTTTAAAAAGGAAATTTATTATCCATTTTATTAAATAAAGGAGATGATTGATTTGAAAGATGACTGTTGAAATAAATGAGTGAATACAGTAATCACCAATATAATCCCTTTAAGTCATCAAATTTGAAAAAAAGAAATGGTCGAGTGTTCGGAAGAGGTTAATGATGAGTTTTAGTATTTGAACTCGAGATTTATAATGGGGCAAATAAGAGGTTTAAACGAATTTATATCTAAATGAAGAGTTTTACTTAACACTTGAGTTAAGGGATGTGGAAGAGTTATATTAAATTTGTAAACAAGGTCTATAAATGGAATATGGGTTTAAACACCGTTTTTGAATTTGAAATACTTAATAAGGGAATTAGGAGAATTGGAAAGAGATTTACCAAGGAAGAGATTTAAAAGTGAGCTTGGTAAGACGAGAATTGGAAATAAGATTAGAAATAATAATATAGGGTTTTGAATTACAACTCGTATTCATCTGAAGTTAGGAACGTTGTTGATCAAGGTCTGAGAGGTAATTAGGATACCCCAACTTGAACGGCTGCGGAACTATCCAAGGATGATACTAGTTGGTAATGTCGAGTATGTGTGATAAGATTTCCAAAGTGACGGGAATGAGATGAGATGATATTTCCCTAATAATGGGATTAAAAGAAAATTGGGCGATTAATTTTAAAGGCCAAGTGATGTTGAGTACTAGACCAGTGGATCTATTTGTATTTTTATGGATGTTTACTTGATAGTTAAATAACCGACCATCAAGTCTGACCTTTACGACTGTTGGTATGGAAAGACCGGGATCGAATGACTATTCGAAAACCATTCCAACCAACAAATACGATATATATAGAAGAGATCAAGCGACGATCGAGATGGAGCATGTGAAGACCATAGATCTTCATAAAGCGGAAGAACCACTTACAATCTCTGATTCGACCCGGAGATATACTGGGGTTTTGTCGTGGTTGAAACTGTGGATTGCAAGGACGATCGCTACTGATCCATGGGGTGATTCCTGTATTGGAGGCAGTAGGAGAGTACCTTCGGTTCATCCTGTTCCTGGATGACTTGTATGGACGAATGTCTGACAGAGTATTTCCTGAAACCACGTACGTTGATTTTTACAAAAATACCGAGTGGTGGCAAAGAGGGGCACTTCTTTAATACCCAGAGTATATTTGTGGACGTCAATTAGTGACTTGACGGATCTGACGATGTGGCATTCAAAGTGAATGACGACCAGATGTTCAAAGGTAAATTCTGACCTCAAGCCTCATCAACCAGGAGATGACAAAAATCGGGCAGGCAGCATGGCTATGTGGGTCGCTCCCATTAGGGTGTATAATTACCTATCTAGAGAAATTCCTTTTGTTCTTAATCTATCGATTCTGCCCATTCGGGAACGGTGGTTTGAGTCCAACCGTTGGTGATATACATTCGATACACTCAAGCGAAATGAGTGGTCGGTCATGTGAGGGCCGGGTTGCAAGACGTTCTTGTTGAACCCTGTGTATTCGCCTCTAGAGATACACGTGCGGAAGGTGGTCCCATACCTTGTCAAGATCGGAATCCAATATCCAATAAGCGCCCGCAGTTTTCGGTTGTATACTATATACGGGGAGCGTGAGATGCAAGCGTTCCTCTAGATTTGTTAATTATTTGTATCTAGACATTATCATAATATCAGATCAAGATATTGATTTCGGAAACTGTTTTGGGTTATCGTAAGGTAAAAACCGTCCGTGTTTATGTGTGGATTTGGTCTTACGATTACCCTTTTCTTTCGTAAGGATTTTAACTTTAAAATCAAGTTGTGTGATACTTAAATGCTGTGCGAGTTTTTTTCTCTCACTCTGGTCCACCAGACTGACCCGGTGTTTTGTAAATGCTCGGGTTAGACCGAGGTGTACAGGTTCAGGTTATCAGGTACTAAGAAGTCCAGAGACGAGCTGAAGATGTTCAGAATGAATGATATTCCGCTGTGTGATTATATATATGAGGACAGATTATCAAAACTGTCCAGATGTGTGTTGTACTCTGATATTGTAAGTATTTTCAAAAGCTCTCAATAAAGATTATTTCTGTATTATATTTTGTTCCGCTGCGATGTGAGACTTTGTGATGGTTCTTCTTCTTCTTCTATTCTTATATTTCTTTCTTTCTTATCTCACCCTCTAATTTCTTTCTAAAACGTTCCAGTGTTTTCGGTGCTTGGAGGATCGGCATGAGATACAGTAAAGGTATTTATGTCGATTTTCGAGGCCGAAACTCTTGGGTCGTTACATTGGTCTTTAAAACAGTTAGAGTCAATGGAATTTTTTTGAATGGTAGTCTTGAAAATGAAGGCTGTAGGACTGTTATTAAAAAACCAACAATTGTTTTGAATAATATTTTGGACTGTGTCATTAACACCTCCTAAAATGTGCAAATTATTCCATCCAAGAAGATAAATTAGAGAGTTACCAAAGATCCATGGGTCAAACCATAAACTGGTTTGACTTCCATCTTTTATTTCTCTCTCAATTAATTTTCTACCTATGTCTCTATAGTCCAAAATATTTATCCAAACATATGAATGGTGGTTTTTTTTTAATAGTCCAATTTTTTTTTTTGATTTAAGATATTTAGCCTTCATCCACCTAGCCCATAAAGATTTACCATCAATAAATTTCCAAGATAATTTTAATATACAAACCTCATTTAAATCCCTGATATTCCTAAGAACCAAACCCCTAAATTTCTTAGGCATACAAACTTTGTCCCAAGAAATCTTGTGATATTTACCTTTCCAAATAAAATTGGCACACAATTTATCAATTTTTCGAATAATACTAATAGGGATGTTGTGAGCTTATATCCAATAGATAATAACAACACTGATGTCAGTGTGAGTAAGCGCCATTCTACCAGCCATAGAAAGGAGCTTACTAGACCATCCTTCTAGCTTATTATGAATTATGTCCATAAGTCTAGAATAGTCCTTATACTTGATTTGATTAATACTAAGAGGTAAGCCAAGGTACTTGACTGGTAAATTCCCTTCTTTGAATTTCAGGAGACTAAGAATATCATATTTAGAAATAGAATTCTTGCTAAAATAAATTTTACTTTTATTCTCATTAACCTTAAGCCCAGCAAACTTCTCCATATTATCTAGGATGCTTTTAATAGTAGAAGCACTGACTTTATCAGCCTTAGTAAACACAAGCATATCATCTGCATATAACAGATGAGTGATATGTGGTTTACTCTTGTCGATAAGTTTAATATTACCTTTCACTGATTCATTTTCCATCTGAATGGAAAAAATTCCATAAAAATAGAGAATGAGTAAGGAGATAAAGGATCTCCTTGCCTTATTCCCCTACGAGTGGAAACCCGTGCGTTGCACGGATGCATAAGATGTTGGGTGTCATAATTTGTTGAGATGATACAATTGTGTGTGTCGTGGATTGTAATAATCATATACTTAGAGTGAAAGTAATCATATACGGGGTGTTGTAGTTTGCACGGGAGCATAGAGTACGGGGTGTTGTAGTTTGCATTGTGTTTGTATAGATGCATGCGTGTAGTTAATTGTAGAAGTACTAAGGGAGAAAAAAGAGGAGAATAGTAGGGGTTGAACAGATGACTTGGTATAAGTTGTAGATTTAAAAGGACAGAAAATGTTTTGATGTAATAATGGACTGGGTTATAGTAGAGAAAGTGATCACATGGCAATCAAACATTGTAGCAATATAGCAAATGTATTCACATGTTTACAAATGTGACTCTTATAATCATATAAGGTGGCTAATCATATGCAGTAGGAACAACATTTTTTTTTCGATCACGATTTAATTAGCTGGAATGGTATATGTTTGATGTCAATATCTAAAGTGGTCATATTCATAAACTGAAGTATAAATAAGTGAATGGATTAACAGAACTATAATCGTATTTGTTTATACGTTATCAGTTTTGTCGATCATTTTATTATGGGATTTAAAAAATAGGCGACATGTAATCTATGCTTTGCTTCGCACCTCATGTCATTGTTTTGCTTGTTTTAACATGAATTTGATATATTTTGATTTTGTCTACTAATTTTTTACAATTAATGTTTGGTTATCTTTATGGCACATCATAGCTCAATTTTATTATCTTACAGTTTGGTTGCTTTTTACATGCTTTTTACATGCATTTGAAGAAAATGGGTGCTAATTTATTGGACATGCATATGAATTACTTCTAACTGACCTCATCTCTGTCTAAAATTAGTACCATACATGTTAAATATTATGACTATATTTTAGTATATATTGAAGGACTAATTAAAGCAATAGACTATGAAGATGTAAATATACAAAACCATGTCATTTATATGGTAATTCTATGATATAGCCTTATTAAAATTGGGTATTACTAACATTTACTGGTAGGACTAATTAAAGTAATGTAAATAAATGCATTTATTTTTATATGGTAATGGAATATAAACTATTAATACTCTAATTTTATATGGTATATTTTGAAGGACTATTTAAAGTAATGTCCATAAATGCAATTATTTGTAAAACTAAAGTTATAGTTGATTTCCGTAATTGCAACAGGTCTAAAGGCTACAAACATGCAATGCCAATATTACTAACATTTACTGCTAAATTATATCACCCACTGCTAAATTAAATTTTAGATGCTTTTTACATGCATTTGAAGAAAATGGGTGCTAATTTGCTTTCTGTGCATATGAATTACTTCTAACTGACCTCATCTCTGTCTAAAATTAGTACCATACATGTTAAATATTATGACTATATTTTAGTATATATTGAAGGACTAATTAAAGCAATGTCCTTAACTGCATTTATATGTAAAATGAAATTGTATTTGATTTCCGTATTTGCAACAGGTATAAAGGCTGCAAACACGCAATAGCCTATGAAGATGTAAATATACAAAACCATGTCATTTATATGGTAATTCTATGATATAGAATTTTTAAAATTGGGTATTACTAACATTTACTGGTTGGACTAATTAAAGTAATGTAAATAAATGCATTTATTTTTATATGGTAATGGAATATAAACAATTTCACTCTAATTTTATATGGTATATATATTTTGAAGGACTAATTAAAGTAATGACCGTAAATGCAATTATTTGTAAAACTAAAGTTATAGTTGATTTCCGTAATTGCAACAGGTCTAAAGGCTACAAACATGCAATGCCAGTATTACTAACATTTACTGCTAAATTATATCACCCACTACTATATTAAATTTTAGATTGTGAATATTGACAGTGATTGGCTGTTATATAGAACAACGGTGCATTTGCAGAATTTTATGTTTTCATTTTAGCTATTTATTGCATGCCAGAGATGGTAGGAATGTATAACAGGAAACAAAATTTAATTCATACAGCACATTGTGAATGAGTTCTAAAACGGTGCAGATTTAAAGTGTAAAACAGTAAAAAATGAAATTTGGAAGGGAACACATGGTTCACATTTTGTATGCATGTATGCACATCCATTTCAGCTTTATCATTTCGTGATCCAGTATATACACGACTGACATTCAGTAAATATGAGTATGTATCATAAACTGAGTACAAAAGGTATAAAGCATCATCAAAATCATATGTAACTATCATGTAAAATTGAGCTAACCACATTCTCGACGAAATATTATTTTGCACAGAAAGCAAATGTAGAGAGGAAACACATGAATATGACAGAATTTGATACAGGACATGTATATTAGAACTTATTATCAACACTTAAACATATTTTTAAGTACACGTAAAAAAGTGTAATTATCGATCACTACGTCCTTACTCCAATGTGCTGAGTGTAAGTTAAGCTGCAAATAGGAGTAAATAAGCAGTTGGTTAAAACGAATATAGTACTTATTTTAGTATTTAAAATATAAGATAAGCAATAGATTGTATTACCGTAATTCTTTTTAATGGCCATTCAGTAGTTTGCCGTTTATACATCGCATCCTCTTCATAGGCCAGTATTGCATTATCCCAAATCTGTAATGCGAAATGAACAATGTAACATGAATTGATAATTAAATTAAAGAGTATATGAACACATTTCTCGTATTGGATCATACTTCACTTCCTAGACTTGTTCTCTATCTTGGCCATGTGCTTCTCCGAATTTGCATAGGCTGGTTTGGGGTAAACTTGTTTACCCTTCAAGACATGGGTAGTTGTTATGTACTGATAATCTGAAATTAAAATATGCAAGCATAATCCACCAAAGATAAACACTTACATGAGTATTAAACAGAATGACATTACCCCGTATTCACGTAGCAAACATATAATTTTCGAAACAATATAATCTCCATCCGCCCAAATATTTCCGTGAATGATGTGATTATTAAATATTGTTGCTGCTTGTTGTCGCGCATCGAGTACAGAGCAGATAACCATGTTCGGGCAGAAAAGGTAATGTACCAATGAGAAGATAAATGGTTGGGGTTAAGCAGAAAAATGTTGAGTGGTGTGAGCAGAATGCGTGAATTGGGTGGAGATGAGATTAAAAGAGAAGAGAAGGTCAAGTTGGGAGAAAAGGTGACAGAGGAGGTTATGTAGAATTATAGAGAACGGGTTTGTTGATGGCCCAATTATAGTAAAAAAAAAACTGACTGGTGGAACAAATTGTTGTCAATTTATGTTAATGTTAATGCATTAGTTTATTGCATATGTTATATAAGTTAATGTTCCACCTATTTTTTCTTTAGAAAAATACCATTAATTGCTTACACAAATAAGGAATTTCAAAAAATATCAAATTTAACAGATTCACCATAAAATATGCCAATTTCGAAATGTGGTGTGAATATGGAATGAAAGTATATTTTGATAACAAAGTAAAATATTGTTTTTAGGATTTCCAAATATAGGACATGTGCAGAATAGGGGTATGACGAATATTAAATTTGAAGAAAGAACAAAACTGGTATACGAATATTAAATGAAATATTAAAGGCAGTCTTGGAAATAAATTTATGATATACGATTTATTAATGACGTGTATGAATGAAAACTTAACTATTAAGGAGATATTGTATGAAGTCTATATGGAATGCATACTGTAGTAGTAACAGTAATAGGAAAAAAAACGTAATTTACCAAGAAATAAGAAATTGTGTAATTTTACTTAATTCATTGGTAAATGGGAACATTTAATGGAGATGGAAACGTATATGGTAAATGGGAACATTTAATGCAGATGAAAGCATGTGTGTTAAAGTAACATAATCGTAGCAGGTGAAATTTGATGTATATATGGTATAGTAACAGCCAAGGTCCATATGGTACAATTAATTGGATGCATGAATAAGCATAATCGTGGTTGGTCCAGCATGGATGCATAAAATATTAATGTAGGAAGGATTAAAATATTCATTTCCACGATTAACACATGAATATTAACGTAGGAAGGATTAAAGAAAAAAGCTGCATCATGGATGCATAAAATATGAAAATGTAGGAAGAAGCTAACACAGTTCAAAAGCATGAAATTATGGAGGCATTACGGATTTTGATCAAAAATAATACATGAAGAGAAAGCATTAAAAAGTGAATAAAATTGGTAAGTGGAAGACGTGGACCATAGAATACAATTTGGCTGCTGGTATGATAATATTTCACGTCTGCAAGTATGATAAATAATAATTTATTTAGGAAGGACACTGTTAAAATGGCAATAGATTTTTATATTTACACAGTATAAGATAATGGTAATATGTCAATAATAGGAATGATAGGATGTGTTTAAATCAACCTATTCAATGCTAATGCAAGAATAATGCCATGTTTATGACATGTTTATGGGATGTGTTTAAATTAGGACGTTTGTTTTTGCGGGATTAAATCTGAACCGCTCTTTGTCTCCTTGTTTGTCTAAGGGTTTGTCCAAGGGGGGGATTTTATTATATAGATTACTATGGATAAATCCCTTAGGGGATCCATTTATCATTATAGAAAAGGTAACATTATCAATGCATTCTTTTATTAAAGCACAAAATTTATCATTAAAACCCATCTGCAACATGAAAAATATAATGAAATCTCTATTAATCTTATCAAATGCTTTCTATAAATACATTTTAATGCACATCAAATTTTTCTTATTCTTATTAAAATCTCTAATAAGCTCATGAGCTAACAGAGAGTTTTCAGAGATAAGCCTACCAGGTATGAAAGCACTCTGATTTCAGAAATAAGAAACTTCAAAAACTTTTTAGCTCTATTACACAAAATAGAAGAAATAATTTTATAAACAAAGTTGCAGCATTCAATAGGCCTGTAGTCCCCAAGACTTAAAGGAGAATGAACTTTGGGCACAAGGGTAATGAAAGTGTGATTGGAATTTTTCAAAAGCTTTCCAATTCTGAAAAATTCTTTAATTGAGTCACACAAAGAAGATTTAATCTCAGCCCAATGGGTTTTATAAAACTTAGCCCCAAAACCATCAGGTACTAAGCTTTTGTCATTATTAGAATTAAAAATCACATTTTTAATTTCTTCCTCTCTAATAGGAGCAAGTAGTATATTTTCACTATTACTATTAATAGTGTACTTAAAAACAATGTTAGGAAAATAGCTAACCATATTCTTTGAGTTATAAAGAGAACTAAAATAATCAATGGCCTCTTTTTCTAACATAGAGACTTCATTTATTATTTTGCCCTCATGGTTTAGCAACTTTCCAATCTCATTTCTATTCCTCCTACTAGACATTTTAGTATAAAAATTTTTACTAGCTTCGTCTCCTGAAGTTAACCAGTCAACCTTAGCTTTCTGCTTAATATTAATTGAGTGAATATGCAGAGATTTTACTAGCTTGGCTTGAGCATCAAAAAATTGTGAAGCCAAAATTGAGTCTGAGCTATTATTATCTAATTCATCCTGGAGTTTCTCACACTCATCCCTATAAGATTTTAACTCAGATTTATTCCTAGAACAATTCCACTTTTTAAGATTTCCCTTAATCAACTGCAAAGACTTGTTAAATTTATATTGGGCAGGACCATAGATGTTATTCTTGAGACTATTTGAAATAATCTCTTTATAACCATCTTCAAGCACCCATCCATTCACAAATCTAAAAGGGGTATTCTTAACACCAGTGACATTATTATGAAAAGTAAACTGAATAGGTGTATGATCACTAGAGTTTTGAGGAGGGGTGCTACAAATCACATTAGAGAAAGTATTCAAAAAAACCTGGTTTAATAAAACCTTGTCCAATTTACAATGAATATTTCTAAATTTACCTGACTTCCAGGTGAATTTATTCCCAATGATTTGAGGTTCAATTAAACCAGTTTTTATTATAAAATTGGCAACCTTCTCTAATTTATTAAAAGGAATAGGAACCCCCCCTTTTTTCATAACCATGAAAAATAGTGTTGAAATCCCCAATTATTAACCAAGGGTGATTAATATTCCTACCAAATTGTTCAAGACATCCCCACAATTTAATTCTTTCAATTTCCAGATTTGAGGCATATATAAAGGTGATTTTAAAAAAAACCACCTTTATTCATAAAACTGCAGTGAATGTATTGATAATCAATGTAGAAACTGTCTAAAACCAAATATCTAGGTTACACAACACCATAATTCTACCATATCCACCCATTCCATTATTATTTATAATATGCCAACCTGACAACCCTCTATTATGAAAATCAGTGATACTTTTATCACTTAATTTATTCTCAAGAATCCCAATAACACTAGGTTTATATTTGCTAAGAAAACTAATTAAATCTAACTGTCTATCGGGGGAATTTGCCCCCTAATGTTCCAACCAATAATATCCATATATATAATAAAAAATTATAAACTAGGGATACATCCAAGGATACACAGCTGCACAGTGAATCCCTTTGTTTTCTGCTATCCACCTTAGTTTCCATCTGCTTGCCACTCTTTTTTAAGCTTGTTTTATCTGTGGCTTAAAGCTATTTCCCCTAGTTTGCATTCTTCTCTATATATATTTTTCTAAAATCCTGATCTTTGCCATCTTCGGTTTCTTCAACCCCTGCTATATCAGATAGGCTTTTTGTTCTGGTTTTCTTTCTTCTTTTTGGTTGTACAGCAGGTTTACTAGCAGACATGGATTGATTAACAACATTTTGGATGTCTACTTCAGTAACATCCTGATTAGAAGGAGCCAGCCCTTCTGCTAGCAAAGCTGAATTGGTGAAAATGGGATCTGCAGTAAGCACATTAGCACATTGCTCTAGTTCATCTGAGTTTATTCCGTCATTTTCCAAATTTGTAAATAAACTTGAGTCCTCCATAGGGGAAGAGGACTCAATGACCAGTGCTTTTGCATCCCCTTATGTTTGCATATTGCTTTTAGATTTTATTTGATCTTTCATTAATGAGGGTGTTAATCTGATTAAACCCTCATTTCTGTTAAGATCACCAATATTCTATTGATTATCAGACAATCCTGCTGACTGTTGAGTTAAATCTGAGGACTTTAACAAATCAGATATATCCGAAACATGATTAGAGAACCCAGGAGGATCTATCATCATATTATACTATTTAGATGGTGCAAAGTTATCTGCAACCTGATCAGTTAGAGTAGAATTTCCAGAGTAGATATCAGATTGCAATATCCCATTATTTCCTGGAACGGTAGTGTTGTTCGGCTTTTCCGGATTATCTTTATTGCTTATGCAGTCTTCTAATGAATGTCCGAAACACTTGCAGTTCTTGCATCTATCTGGAATCTTCTCATAAATGATTGGTTGTAGTATGCTTTCACCATCATGCATGTAGATAGACACCACATTAGGTAGATCCGCTTTAGCACTAATTTCAACTAGAACTCTAGCGTTACTTAGCCGAGTTTCTTTCGTAGTCTGCTTATCTAGTTTCAAAGGAATGCCAACAACGCTAGCAATGGCGCTGAAAGCTAAGTTCCTTATCCCATAAGCGTAGATTCAATTCAGGGAGTCTAATCCATATTGGTATCATGCTTAATAAATCACGATCAAGAACTATTTTTTTACTCCACTTTTTAAGGATAATCAACTTTCCATTAATAAAATAGGGTCCGCCTGATAAAAGCTTCTCACAGTCAGCAAGATTTGAAAACCGAATGACAAAAAACCCCATTTTCTCTTGTAAATATTTCAAACGTTCCTATTGGGTTCCAAGTGCACGCGACAAAGGATCTGAAATAGTGATATGGTGGCCTTTTGCCGAAAACATATGTAATTATCGAATATCCCCATTTATCCTCTGTTCGGGAACTAACCTCCTCACTGATGACCACTATTTGATCTTCACCAATGGTCGAGGCCAGTTCAATGAACTTCATATCAAAATCGGAGTTTTGACCCCCCACCCCTTTCTTGATTAGATCTGCCCAAGAAGATGCTTGATATGCATCTTGAATTTTGTAATCTGGCACACGATTGCCTTCCTGAATGTTTTGTTTGCTTTCTTGAAAGTTCTGGCGCTCAAAATTAACCTGATTGCGGATCCCATTCGATGCAGGGTAGGGCTTCCTCCTTGCTTTGAAAGGGAATTCGCTTGATTTTCCTATTCCTTTTTGTATATGCCCAGAACCATTGGCATTTACGTTGGATTTCATAGCCTTTTTACGGTTTTGAACCCTCGTGAATCCATCCTCGTCAACAGAGAAATCAGAAGGAGGAATCGAAGAAGTCAAATTAGGGTTAGGAGCAGTGAGATGTGAGGGAGAAGAAGAAGATCCCACATCTTTTCTAGAATTTCCATCAAATAATGGATTTTGGAAGACATTAGGGGCAGCCATGGCTGCAAGCTTTCTTGGAGCAAAGAGATCTCAGTTTTTAATGATCACTGTTTGTTATGTAGTCTAGTAGATCGAAAGACAGGTTTTTGATTTACACAGTGAAATGGCATGGATTCTTACATATTAACTTACATATTTTTCAGCAGCGCAAGGAAGCACTTCTCTGGTTTTTTTACTTGTGTGTGCCACTTTCCATGCTTTTGTTTGTGTAGGCTTACATTTTGGATTTTCCTTTTCCCACATGAATAAATATAAACATATTCAATAGCTATAGAGTATTATCTAAAATAACCATAAAAGGATTGGCTGGTATGAACTAAATTTTCATATAACTTAGCAAAAGATTTTCTTCCCAATGTATGATTTATAGTATTCTTCCCCTTGTTGTCGCTATTCGTCGTGCATTCTTGTCTGTATACTCATTGTCGACAAAATTCTCCCATTGAACTTTATCGATGTCGTCGGGTCGGTTTTCAATTGCAAAATGCCTAGGCAAAGGCTCTTTTTCTTTTGTCTTAATATATATCTTCCTCAAATGTGATTTTGTCGTTCTTAACTATTGTGGAAAAAATTTCTCCAAAATAGGTCGAGCAACATCGGGATTTATGTTTAAGTCAGACTCTTTCTATGAAAAATGTAAATGATTTTTATTATAATTTAATGCTTTATATATGCCAAAAAAAATTAAAAAAAAATAAAGAAAAATACCATTATTGATATCGATAAGTTGTCCTTGTAAAATTTATCAACTTTCCTCTAATCGTCATAGCTAACTGGAATATGCCTTCAGATCAGAGTGCTGCAACGAGAGGCCCACTTTGATGAGTCGTCACCTTTTGCACCATCCATTTCAACGATTATATAGTACTTTTTATTTGATGGCGGAGGAGGAACAGTGTCTTATACACTTTCTCTACGTTGTGATGCATTACTGTGACTAGTTGACATTTTGCATAAGTAATTCATATATTTTAACCGACATTCAACATACGAAAGCAGGTATAACTAATATATGAACTAGGTACAAGCTGCTAATGTAAGATTAGAAGAAATGGAAAACAAAAGGAAAAGATACAGTGCAGCAATAAGAAAAGAGGCAACATGCATTCAACCTATTGTAAATCAGCAACAGTGTCATGCATAAACATATTGAACATAAAAGAGCGCGCATTCATAAGAAAAGTGGCAACAAGATTCAACAATTAGAATATTACAACTAAAAACATCAATGTTAAAATCATTAAGTGTCTCAAAATATTCAACACATAAACAAAGAGTTGGACTCAAAATCAAACTCATCTATTTGGCTTCGATACATTTTAACATTGCTTCTAAACTTGGTTGTTCCTTTAAAACAGTTTGGAAATTTGCCGGAATCTCGTAATTATCCAAGTTATCAGTCAGATGCACGTCGTACAATGGGCCAATCAGGATTTTTTATGTCTTTTACATAGAAAACTTGACTTGCTTCTGATGCTAGAATGACAGGCTCATCGTACTCCCCACCACTGCTTTTAAGTTTGTTAAGATTCACCATCAACAAATTAGAATCTGGACAAATCTTACAACCATGTATTTTGTCAGTAGCATTCACCCACTCGCAATAGAACACAACATGTTGAAACTCATAGTAATCAACTTCAATTGTCTCCTTGATAATACCATACCAAGTAGTGTCATCATCTATAGGATTTAAATCTTTTGCACTTGCTATAAATGTTGTAATTGCATCCATACAAACACCGCTATCTTATGTAGAAAGGGTGTCATCGTAGTGTTGTGGAGAGAATACATAACCATTAATTCTATATTTAAGGTGAGTTTTGGCTTTCCATGTTAGTCCACTAACATAATACCATAATAGTGAATTCATGCACTTCTCGTCCATTAACTGTCAAACCAATTTCAACAAGTTAAATAATGTCAATTTCTTTATTGAATCATGAGTTGTGCGCAATCTAACAGACCTTCTTGTGCAACTAATCAATAAAATCAGTTTGAACTACAACTTCTGCCCGTGTATGGTGCTTCTTTTTGATCTTTTGAACATCCTCTAATGATGATCGATAGTCGCTACAAATCAAAATGTTGCAGCTTAAGTAAATATCGAAATTACATTATATAACATATTAAAATAAGACAAACCTATAATAATCGTCTACGTCAGCGATGTCCATCGTAAAAAGAAACCACCATCCAATTTGAATACGATGTACGCCAGGTAATTTGATAATTTTACCCTCAAGGATGGAACTTTCATAAGTATCATCTCCGTTCTCATCTAAAAATGGTGCTTGTTTGCAGTTATGATTACTACTACGTGGATTTGTTATATATTCCATGGCATATGTAAAAGATTCTGAAACAAGATATGCTTCAGAAATTGATCCGTCTACATAACGTTTATGCTCGGTATGTCCTTACACTCCTTCATAGCTCTAACAAAAATTCAAAATTTTATGTTATGAATGAAATAAACCATGTAATAATTACATGAAAGAAACATTATACCTTTCAATTGGATACATCCATATATAAGTAACCGGTCCACACAGTAATGCTTGATCAGCTGAATGCACCATTAAATGTATATTTATGTCAAAGAATTGAGAAGGAAAATAATTCACCAACACGCCTAATGCCTCGGCAGTCATGTCATTGGCAGCTTAAACATGCTCTCGAATTAAAACCTTCGAATAAATAATAATAAAATACAAGCAAGCATACTTCCAATATTGCACGTCTTAAGTCACGATGCTTTGGGTAAGCATGTTGGACGATGATAGGTAGAAAATATTGGATGATAACATGGTACTCATATGACTTTCTAATATTCAAACTGGGTGGCTGACCATTTACTAAGTTTCTTAACTTAATCGCAAAGTAAGATGGAAGTTTGACTTCTTTTAGCATTTCATAACAATGAGTCTTGTAAGATTTATCAAACGCAAATTTGGAAGAATATTGCTTGAACCTATCAAATAAAAAATTAATAAAATGCTCTGATACATTCTTCTCAGTGTGCACCACATCAATAGTATGTCGCACTTTATGACTGCTCTAATACTCTAATGCAAAAGGAATCGACTTCTTGTATCATGCCAGTCTTTCATCATCACCCTTTTCATTCACAGAATATTCCTCGATGGGATAAACATCATCTACTATATTCTTTTTTTAGAGGGGTGGAGGGGTAATTTACCTGGAATATATTTGATATGAGCAAGCTTTTCTAAAAGTGTTGATCCTATCAATCGTGTTGGAGGTTCATTATTCTCTATGGACTTATCCACCCATGCTTCAATGCCCTATATGGATGACCATTCTTTAAAAATCTTCTATACTTCGTATAAACAATCTTATTACTGGTATACTCTGATTCTGTCTCCATAGCACAAATAGGAAATGCTATATAACCATGTGTTACGCATGCAGATAAATTCCCAAAGGCGGGTAGATCGTGAATTCCCCATAACAACATTGCTCTAAGAGTGAAATACTCCTTTGTATTCACGTCAAATGTAGACACTCCTTCTGTCCATAATTGATTCAACTCATCTACAAGAGATTCCAAATACATATCAATATCTTGACTTGGTGCTTTTGGTCTAGGAATTAACAAGGACAACATTTGAAACTCTGGCTTCATGCATAATGATGGCGGTAAGTTATAAGGAACTGTATAAACAGGCCAACAACAATAACTACTTGATTGGGTTGTACTAGGATTGAACCCATCGGTGGCAATACCAAGCCAAACATTTCGTCCATTTCCACTAAACTCCGGCCACTTATTCTTGATTGATCTCCATTCAGCCGAGTCATTAGGATGACAAATGTAATTCCAACAAGGCTGTGCTTCACTATGCCAGCTATCCATGGTATAGTGTACAACCTTGTTAATCTAGGAGCTAATGGAAAATATTTCAAAACTTTTCGAGGTTCTTTTGTAATTTATAACACTTCTCCTTGATTTTTAGTTTTAAATCTTGAAGTGTGACAACGAGGACATTCCACTGCATTACTATGCTCTTTCCAAAACAATATGCAATAATTTTTACATGCATGTATATGCTCTACTTTCATTCCCAAATCTTTTAATATTTGCTTCATTGTTGAGCATTTCTCTGGTATTGTATTTTCCTTTGGAAGCCACTACTTCAATCGTTTCAATAACCCGGTCATACTATTTTCAGACCAATTAAAATCTTTTTTCAAACTGTGAAGCTCTATCATGACACTTAATGTTGTGATGTCATCTTCACAAGAAGGGTATAATTTTTCATTTGATCTTCTTTTGTACTCCTGATACTTTTTCCAATGGTTACCATCACTAGTCCCTTCTATGTCATATGCATCATCAAGAAGATCTCCAAGAGTGTCTCCTATATGGTTTTCCTCTCAAAATTGGTTAAAATTACAAGCCTCATGATTGACATTCCATATTGGATTGACTACCATGTCATTGCCATTTCTCTCACCATGAAAACCCCATTCATCGTATGTTTGATCCATACCATAAACGATCAAGTGTTTCTCTACTGATTTAAAATGCAACTTTTTTGAATTTCTACACTTTATGCAAGATTAACTACATAGTTCGAAGTCAAGTGGTGAATTAAACTTGTGAATTCAATGAAATTTCGAACACCTTGTATGTAATCAATATTATTTCGATGTCGAATTCTAATCCTCTCTTTCAACGTTGGCTTCATTTTAGCAAGAAATTTTATTTGTCCCTAACAAGACATGAAAATACAACATTGTCATCATGAAACTAATTAATAACATATATGATTGCAATAACTATGCAGTGGTATAAGCTACTGTTCACACACTTATAAGGATATTAATTGCAAACATTATCATCATGAAAAAAAATTAACTTACAAACACAAAATGACTGGAAGGCCTCAAAAACAAGTTTTACTATGTATATGTAGCATTTGAAAACATTCTTATATGAAGGGACACAAGTATTTGAATGTCAGTCATAACTGCTAAAATTAGAACAACCAAAAAATTAAGTAAAAAAAGAAAATGGCAGTAGTCTAATAGACATTTTTTTCTTTAACAAACATTAATGATCAAGAATTACAGGTATGAATGGAACAACATGATATGATTCTCCTAAAAAAATATAGCATAATTTCCAATCCGTCATCAGTCACAAGCCATAACATTAGTTGTGGAGTTTGCTGCATAGCATCCATGTATTTTCTCTTGTTTCCATCTCATCAATTATTCAAGTAGACTATTGCACAACTCCCGTTACACAGGAGAAGAAAAAAATAGCCTCGACATTAATCGATTCAAAAAATACAACAGCAAAACATAATAGAAGCAAAGTATAAAATAGGCTGATCAAGCATACAACTGCACAAGATAAGAGGCAAGAACAAGTGCAACAACTGCTCAAGCATGAATGTGCACAAACACAAGCACACAAGTTCACATCCAAACTGGAAATCAAACTAACATGATGGTGCAACATAAATTTCAGATCATATACAAACATAGGTTAGTTCAAAATAGGTTCCAGGTATATTACAAAGAAGCTTGTTTTTGCCTCGACATCAAATTCAGATCAAAACTATACAATGCAGTTCTGATGTGCACATGTACATGATGCAAAGTTTCAAGTAGGGTGCAAAGCACAATTGCACAACTCAACCTCAAATATATAACATTTTCAAAAATGCAATATTCAGGAATGCAATGCTTAGAAATGCAATGTTTAAATACAAAAATTTTAGGTTTAGATGTAGAATCTGGTGGTTTTCATTATTGGAAACGATTAGGTTTTTCTTTTAATGTTTAAAATGCAAGGTAGCATTCAAACCTTGCTTAATTGTGTATAATTTAATCCACAGAGTTAAAAGAAATTTGAAAGATGTCAATTTTTTTTCTTTTATTTTTTAAAAACAAGTGTGTGTCCCATGCTACGCAACGGGCAGTCGAGTGGCGGAAGATTGTCGTAATTTTATGATCAATGTTTGATTTTTGGTGGTGTAAAGTTTATTGATTTATTGTTGCTCCCGAAATGTGTTGGTTAGTTTGTAGTTGTTAAGTGATGTAGTAATATATAGGCATCTTTATTGTAATATTAATGTTACTTAGGTTGACAATGCAAATATTTACAAATGTAACAGGATTTTAATGTGTTGTATGGTTAATTTTCCATGCGTTTAACAATCTAAATAGTAACATAATCAAGGATGGAAGTGTTTAGGTATCCAATATGAAGGAGAGTATAGTAGTGTAAGGTATGCTTGGACATGAATTTTGTTCTGCTATTTCTATGAAATATTGGTTTTGAGGACTGGTTTTGTGCATGATGAACTTGTTTTTTAAATATAATTTTGGACTGATATTTCATAAAAAGAGGGCAACTTGTTTCCGCTCTTTTTATTATAGAGAAATACATTACTCGCCGTTAAGTTACCTACCACAGGATTTGTTCATTTCGATGTGAAACATGGACGTGTAGTACTAACAATTCGGATTTATCTACTTAACAATTTTGTAGTTTAATGTAGCAATAACTGAATACTGGAAAGCAAGAACATAAACATGTATGTATGTGTGTGTGTGTGTATATATAGTCTACTTGAACACAAAATAATGATACAGAATTAGATACACAAATTGTGGACCATTAGACATAACGTTGAATGCCACATTTCATTGTAAAGACAAATATATCCAATGATCTATGATTTATGTACCTAATTTTGTATCACCAACTTTTGTCTAAATAGTCGCTCCAATATATAGTAAACATACAGAAATTTGAATAGGAATTTATAATTCCATAAACAAAGAACATACGCCATTGGAACTCTGATAGTCCAGGCTGGAAATGGAACGGAATTAACAAAGAGTACGTGTTGTTTTTTATGGAGATGATCAAAATAACATAGTGAAACATTAAGATAAGTTATTGCAATAAATAAAGTTGTCGAAGTAGAAACTAATATTTGCATTAACACTGAAAGTTCTAGACACAAAGTTGCACTGCCATGCAACTGGGAAACAATTTAAAACTATGCGGTGGAGCTTGTTTCCAAATATATTAAGTTTTAGTGAAAATAGATTTCCAAATATAATGTCGTACAAAAAAATCAAAGTTAATTATTTCAAAATTATTTTTAGTTATGTGTACAAAAAAGAAAGGTTTAATGTAATATTTTATTTTGCATTTTAACATGAACAACATATCCTATAAAGATATGGTAAATTTTAGTCGCAACGCTGCCTGGTCTATGGATAACAGTAATACTGCAGTATGTATTACGTCATGTATGCATTGGATAAATACACACAGTATGCACACTCAAATTTGGGTTTGACAATTTATTTTATACATTTCTATAACAAATCAAAACCCAGATACATAAATCAAAAAATCACATAACCAACGGATTTAATCATGCAATGGTCACCATGGACATAAATCGGTTCATCAACATGTCCACGTCCTGTGCATTCCTCTAGTTTTTGTGCCTTCCTTAAAGGTCGAAGGCATCAATGTCTTATTCCAATTTCATTAAATTGTCATGCCTTACATTCTGCTGCACTTCGGTTTCCCCAACACCAACCTTCCATCTGGACTTGATTTTTGTCCTCCACTGTGCACCACTCATGTTATACACATCCCCCTTCGCATCTGAGCATCTGAATTTATTCAAATTCACTACACATATCACTAGTACTGTGTCAGGATACTCCATCCATATGCAGTTCCACTACTTAAACCTGATTTTGCCCTCAAGATACATTTTAAAGGAAATATAAATTTTACTCCACTGCTTCACTTTATTACTACTTCATCCTAATATTGTTGCTTCACCTCAATGTTGATACACTTTTTGTTTACTCTTTGATTCAAATACACTCAACAACGACACTCTCAATCCACTGGTACTCTGGCTTGCCTATACTTGCGTTGATTTGCTATGGGTTAGGCTATGCACATCTGCCTCAGCTGTCTACCGTAGCCTACTACCAACCATCCTCAATTTGCATGACGTCTAAAACTATAATATGTCGGCTTATACTAAATAGTTCGGGATGACTACGATATTTTGGGTAGAGTTACAACTGGCAGTGAAAGTGTACCATACCAGGCATCAGTTGATCTCTATCATTGCTCTACACTCATGATCTTCATACCCTGAACAAACAAAGTTTCTTTTATTAGTAAATAGAAAGTCTACATGCTCGAATCAGCTTTACATTAATGTAGTTATGCTAACGGTTTCATATCACCTCAGTTATGTAAATTTACTACCATGTTCAGTTTGCAATGTTTCATGATAAGAATTTCCTTTTTGGCTCAATTGTGCAATTTTTGGTCAACTTGATGATTGTTTAGTTCTACCAAATTCTTTGTACTGTCATCTATTCAACCTAGATGTATAATATTCAATTGCATTACCAGTTGTCAGGCATGTTGATACCCTTTCACTTATCTACGATAATAGATAAGTTTGAGATATCTCTTTATTATTGGGGATAATTTACCTTTTTATCCAAAAAAAAAAAACCGTGTACATCATGTTGTTAATGTTAAATACATATGCATTATGTGCCTAAATTTGTGAGAAACATTGTGAAGGTTATATGGGGCCACATATAACTTTTCAGATTATTTAATTGGTATATCTAGCAAAATTAGTCTTTATAACTAATCATGTTACATTCAAGATTTTCCTGCTTTCTGTATGGAATAAACGTGTATTTGAAGCAACCATCTAAAATTATGTGTTGCAAGAAAAAGAAGACGAAGAATGAATAATTCAGATTAAATCAACATTACATCTAGCATAGCGGGGAAACTTCAATTGATGTTGAATTGCAAATTATATTACCTCATCTCGAACGTATGAATTCTTTCTTGAAGACAAAGATAAACAATTTGGTTACGTTACTCATCAAAAAAATTATTAGTCAAGCTAAAATTTTAAATTATGACAGCAGAAGTCAGATCATAAATGTTAGAATTTAAACCGTTGATCTATGACAAATTTCGTAATGATATGAATTTAAAATAAAGAAAACGATTATGGTTTGGAAAATGAAACCTTCTCCATTTTGTCAATTACCATGTTGCTTAAATTTTTTGTCCCTAAACGTGAAATGTGCATCTCCTCTAACATCTCAAATAATAATTAAATTGCTCGTTATTTTAGAATCCAAATTCAGATGCAGCACCATTAGGTGGATACGTTGGGAAGAAAACGATATATGCTCCGTAAAATATGAATTTTTCTCATAACTTAAGACAATCAAAATCCAGATAGCATTACTCGACACTACTCATTTATTGAATGTTTCCAATGTTATTTGGAAATGGATATGAATCTATGATTCTTTTTTTGAAATTGTATTCTCACAGCAACAAATTCCCATGAAAAAAGAGATTGCTGACTAAGCTTAAAAATTTAATAATTATTTTTTCTTAGCTTGAAATTCAAATCCATGTAAAAAATTCTATCAACAATCAAGCTAATAGTAACATTGTCTTATTTACTAATTTCTAATACTAACATGCTTACCTCTGTAGATTAGTATACGTGGATTGAAGATAAATTTAATAACAAACTTATACAATCAAAAAGTTGTCCAAAAAATAAAATTCATAGTAATAATTCCAAAATAAAGGATAGTGTGCTTGAAACATATAAGAAGCATGACCATCCTTTCTTAACAGTTATGAATATACCTTAAACAAATTCATAGCCCATTTTCATGATTTTTTTTAACACCAAGACAAATGGCAAAATTAATTGCATTTATTTATAGATGGTACCCACATACTGATAATCCAAACATTGTACTACTCGATATACTTCATATGACCCGAAACCTGATATGGTACAGTGGACAAAAAAGGTTAAGTATAATCACAAAATCTTTCATCAATTATTTGGGTGATAATTATAGCTAATTCAAAGGCCATTAATATATTAAGTCAAAAAAAAAAAATCACAAAATTTTCCTACTTTGCAGGTGTTACTCTTTATGCCTGGATTGTGTGATTTAAAAAAAACACTATCAATTGTGATGGCATTTCTATGGTAAATGGTTGGAAGTGTAGTTGGAAAAAATAATTCAAAAGAGATTTTCAACAAAGGAACCAAAATATATAAAGAAAATTTCAATGAGTTGAGCAGTAAACAAAATTTTCAATGAAATCTGCACAACCATGTTTATAAAATGAAAGATAATAATTAGTAAAAAGAAATTAAATTCAATAACGGGATTAAAAGAAATTATATAAATTGCAATTCAAAGATAAAACTGGGAAGAAAAGATTACTTATTAGTGGTATGATTTTTGATAATTGATTAGAATGTTAGACAATGACAATTGTGCATAAGAAACAAAATTTGATGTCTGCTTGGAGACGAAAATAAAAAATGACGAACAAAGATCAAAAGTAATGAACATTACGCAGTATCTCGTCTCTCATGGAAGTGAGTCTGTCACACGCAACCACAACCGTATTTTGGTTTCTATTTTTACTATTAGAGTAATAATAGATGAACTTGCAATTGCATTTTATAAGCTAATTCAATTTTCATGTGATGAAAAATTGAACATCAAAGGAAATGCTAATGTATGGTTCCTTCTATAAGTCTAGACATTAGATTACTAGAATTAATTGTTCCAGTTATATATAAGTGAAGCTGTTACCATTCAATTGATTATTTCATCAAATATCATTTTAATACTGTTTACTTTGTTGATACAATGAATTGAAAAGTAAAGTGGTGTATATTGAAACTAAGATGTAGATTGCAAAGAAGGCATACCCAAATGATTTCATAGGAGTTTGATCAAATTTTTCTATTTTTTCAAATAGTCTTTGAAAAGGAATAAATAAAAAGAAAGTCGAGTTACGAAAGGATATCCATCTGACATTAAAAGTGTCTTTAAAACACTTCATTTCCATGCCCATCAAAGTCTCCAAACATGACCTATTTGTCCTCTTCTTATTTTGAATATTTAACATACATACATACTCAATTTTTCCTGCACTTGTAGCCCTTTCATCTTGGTCACTTCTTTCATAAACAATTAAATGAACTTATATGGTTCCCTCTAAAACTTTATCTATTTTCACTTTCTCACATCATCATCCAATCCGTCCATTAATTAAGACGGTAAAAGTAGAGGAGTTACGGATCCATGATTTCAAGTGCACCGCACACACACACAAATATATATATATATATATACATATATACATGTGTGTGCGCGTGCGCGTGTTCAGTTGCACCCCCAAACAGCTCACCACCAATGTGAATTCAATTTTATGTCTAAAAATGGTAATAATTTACAATTTGGAATGGTGATTGGTAAATAGTCATATAGTCGTATATTTTCAAACTTATAGTAATTAAAGGAAATACACATGTTAAAGAAATTTATCGGTTCATATGGGAAGCAATTTATCAAATGACATAGCAAGAAATTTATGACCTGATCAGATTAAATATCTTGAAACGTGAAATGGTAAAAGTTGTCTGCCGATAAGAAACAATACATTATAAACATTCAAAATTTAAGAATGGGTGTCCATGACCATAAAATCAACTGTGCTGTGAACAATTACATTATATATGCCTAGTAGGTTATTAGGGCTTAAGCATAAAGCCTAAAAATAACAGTGAACATTGAAATTAACTTGAACACATTATAAGATTCCTGAAATAAAACATAAATAACAAACAATAGAGATTAACAATTGTAATACCTCAAATACTGATAACTGCAAGGAGAATCGGTAGACCTGGATGAAATAAGAAGTATGAGGTTAAGAATATAGGGGAACGTAGATTGACGATGATATATAAGCGGTAGAGGGAAAAACCGACGAATTGGCACCTAAGATTAAGCGAGTAGAGGAAGTTAGTATAGTAGAAAGGCAATCGATTTGTTGGAGTACTATTTAGTGTTTACTATGGCCGTCTTCTTAGAAGATCTAGTTTTCAATTGAAAGTTGAGAATGGATGAGTAATTGTGAAGGGCGCCATTGGATTACTAAGTTTTCAATTGAAGTCGATAATGGATGAGTAATTGTGAAGGGCGTCATTGGATTTCTAAGCATAAAGATTTTGGTATAGAAAGTGGTAGAAACAAACTGAATTGGGCAGAGGATAATAAAGAGTTCCTTGCTCTAACATGTCGTCCACATTCTGAAATCCAAAAAGTTGATTACCAGAGATACAATACAGAGATACAATACGGTTGACACCTTGAGGATAATAAATCTAATGTCAACTCCCTCAAGATTCACAAACTCAACAGCAAAAACTCGAAGTTAACAGCAAAAAACTCAATATCGATAGCCAAAGATTCATCGAGTCGAAAGGCTTTAGACCATCAAAATTAATAACCAAAAAATACATTAAGTCGACGGGCTTTAGACCACCAAAGTCAGCGGCAGAAAATTCATTAAGTCGACAGGCATCAAAACACCGAAGTCAATAGCCTCAAATCAAATGCAATGTCATAATATGTTTTTTGTAATTTTGAGCAAATGCAATGTAATAATTTGTTTTTTGGGCTCGAAATACAGTTAGATGTGGCTGGAAATACACTTTGATGTTATGCTATGAAAATCGTTGTTCCTAAATTGAATAATCAGCCGTGTATTTTTCATTTACTATACTTGCTTGGATTTGACTATGGCTACCATTGAAATTTAGTTTGTATAGCCATTTAAATAAACCAACAACATGGGGTACTTCAAAATTTTAATAATCTTTGCTATGGGTTCTACAGTTACTATGGTATAGACATTTAAATTCATAATCTACAATTAAATTTCAGATAGTACTTAACGTAATAAAATAGCAAAACCTAAGGAAAAAAATGAACATAACATCTACATCAGTATAACAGCAGAACATGTACGCTGCAGTAATATTCAGTTAAAAGCCAGAAATCATCACTGACTGAAGCCTTGAACAATGAAGAAGAAAACAATATGACTTGATGAATTTTTAGCTACTTTAACACATAAGCTAACACTTGATAGATTCAAACATATAATGCAATTTCAGATTAATATGTCATGTTATGTGTGTCTCAAGGGAATGAAGGATTGATAGAGACCGCTATACAGAAATGTTACACTTTAATAGAAGAAAAAATGAGCGATGAAAGATACTTGAAACACCTAAAAGTTTTCAAAGATATACGTCTAAGAAGCAGCAGCTAATAGATTCGATGATGAGCCGAGAGTGTAGTTTTGCTAGGACAGGGGTTTTCCACGATAAGGCAAGTAACATTTGGGTGGGTGGGGTTATGTTTGATAAGCAAGTTAGTAAACAAACCTTAGTATGTCATGATCGATCTGTAATCAGTGATCGTTCATCAAAGTAGGAAACAACGGTGGTAGGGGAACAAAATTTTATAAAGTGTTGGTTTACAAAATTATGAGTTTAAAAATAATGCAACTTAAAGAACACACAGATGTATAAAGTTTCCACTAAGATATTACTTGTATGGAAAAAATAATGAAAAATATGGGTTGTGATGACCCCAAACCCCGTACTGACAGTGGCAAGGGTAATCTTTGGAATATAACACATAAACAGAAACAGCAGAACATAATTAAATAAATACACCAGATAATGTACAATAGAATACACTAGATAAACATAATCATCAGAGTTACACAGTATACAGGATCATACTTCAAATCATAAGTATCAACCATAGACGGCATTAATGCCCCATACAACTATGTTACCATATATAGGTATACAATCAAAACCGCACATGTCGTATTTGGAAATTGGATTTCCGTCATGAACCAAGGCAAAAGATAATCCTTACCGAATTCGAGATGCTCTAGCTCGTGTCTCAGGATCAGTACGCATCAACCCTTGGATCATCAGGGTCCGTCCAACGATGTGGATTATTATGCCTGAACACTGCGTTTCCCCGCCCTTTGGGGCGTAAATGAGCCAACAAATGGCTCCATCGGTCCCGGATCGACCGATATATCCGAGGCGCCTCGCAACAGCAACAACCACACAGGTGAAAATAATATAAATGTCAGCCAGTTTAAGCACTGATACCACCTCTAGCTAGAAAGAAACGCATGTCCTCCCTGATGTCCTCTTCCGTTTCTGGTTCATACCGGGGTGTGAGGCTCGCAAATTCACGTTATACACAAAGCTATGCCACACAGGCCGTGCTTTGATCATCAACCACAAGACTTTGCTTTTCAACAGAAGCCTTGATCACTGCATCTTAGCATGCCACACAGGCAATTCACGCCATGTAACTGTCATCTATCAATCACACAGAATGAAATCCAATGTCAGATACACAGTGCATTTGCAAGTCCGTTCTGGGTCTGAATGAAACCGGAGGCACTATATACCTCGCATACCCATCGATCTCTACATACGTCTGGACGATCACCACTTATTATCTATATTTCGGGATGCCTCCCGATCAAGACATCAGTTACCATCCAACCGAGGTAAAGATCTCATGTCTTCAACCATCGTCTTCATCATCGACTTCTTATCGCCGATCAATTATTTGAAATGAGATTTAACTCGGCCTTTTCAAATAATTAACGTATATTTAGAATTTAAATCAATTCATTTCAATGGTTAATTTATTCGACATTCAACCATCAAATATCACATAAACCAAGCTAATTCAGTTTATTTCCATTCCATATCGTTTATAATATTTTATCACGATTTATCGCTATTTTTATTTATTCAAAAAAGGCCATTTCATTCAAACGACGCTTCGGGCCATAACGCGGCCGTGGCGCTGTTTTTCTTCAGATTTGATTTACATATATCTAAAAATCTTATCGTTGGATCTTCACAAATTTTATATCATTAGAAATATCTTTTCAAAACGAATCCAACGGTTTCAGTTTTGGGAAAATCCGACGGTCGGATCTCCCGGTACACTCGTTTGAAGTTTCGATTTCAAAATACAAACTGCAGCGTCGTTATTCAATTTAATTTAATTTAATTATATTTATATATATAAATATAATCAATTCTGGCGCTGTTTTTCTTCAGATTTGAATTAAACATTCCAGACAATCCAACCGTTGGATTTTCACAAAGTGGGTATCGTTGGAAAGATATTTCCAAAGCGAACCCAACGGTTTCGGTTTCGGGAAAATCTGAGGGTCGGATCTCTCGCACAAATCGTTTGAAATCACGGTTTCAAAATACGAACTGCAGCTTCGTTATTCGATATATTTTAATTATATATATATATATAATCGATTCTTCGATTTCAAAACCATTTTCACTTCACATATTTGATAAAAACAATATTTTTATCCAATAGATATTTATTCAACACATGAATTTTGCTTATTTTATTTCCACATAGGAATTTCTATTCAACACATGAATTTCATTTCAACATTCAACACATGAATTTTGTTTCAACATTTAACACATGAATATTTTCTATGGTTTATATATATAGTAAAAATGTGATTTTTATTGCAAAACAATTTATTTCAAAACACGTTTATTTTATATATTTTATATATAAGGTAAAAATGTTATTTTTGGTGTTAAAACAATTTATTTAAACCACTAATATTTTATATAGTTCATATAGATGATAAAAATATGATTTTTATTATAAAACAATTTATTTCAAAACATGAATGTCGTCCAACACATGAATTTCTATTCAACACATGAATTCCTATTCAACACATGAATTCCTATTCAACACATGAATTTCTATTCAACACATGAATTCCTATTCAACACACGAATATAGTTTCAACACATGAAAATAATTCTAACACATGAATATTATTGAAATTTTCGGCAGCATAACGGCAGGGTAGTTAAAATAGGGGTCGTCCCTAGTACGGCTCCTCGCTCTACCTTAAACCCTCGTAGCTTTTGATAATGGGGATTTCATGCATCTAGTTTGCACGCAGACGGCATGTTTATTTTATTTTTTCTTTTCCACGAACTGATCCTATGTGGTTTCAACCAAATAATTCTCAACCACAAACGGGTATTTTTCAACCACAATCAATCATTTTCAACCACAATCAATTCTAATCAAGCATTCGCTATCAACCAATTTTCACACCAATCACAACCAATAAATATCGTCCATGGTTTGTGGATGAGGGGCGTGTATATATATATATATATATATATATATATTATAAGTATTTCACTTCTATTTCAACACATATATATTTTTTACAACGCATATATAACTTATACATCGAACGTACAACTTATACAACGCTTATACATGTGGTGTACAACGCTTATATAACTCATACATTGACTATACAATTTATACATCATCGTTTTCCATATCGTTTATAATTTAGAAGTCTCACATTGGGTTCCACTCCACTAAAAATAGCAGAAGGCTCAGAAAAATATCCGGTCTCTTCTAGAATGTAGAAGACGTCCACCCGAGTCCACTGTCTCTTGTTTCACTAAATTTCGTCAACAAACGAGAAAGATATGATTTTTACAGTGAAATCAAAACCGTAGCACTTTAAAGTGCTATAATCAGTTTAAAATAAAATAGGCCGTATACCTCTCTATTTTCTTCAAAACTAGGTTTACGATTTTCGTGCAATCTGTGAATCGATAGGACGATCGGCCTTCACCACGAAGAAGAGCAAGGAGAGGCGCGCCAGGGGACCCTAACCGCAATGAACTCGATGGTGAAGTGAAGGCGGGGCGGCGCTCGACAAATCCGAACTTCCTGGCCACGATTCTCCGTATATACTCAATGATTTTTCGCAAATCGGGTATAGATTGGAAGATCTCGAGGAGTACAACAGATTTCCCAATTAGAGGGCTTGATTCTAATGCGTGGATCAGAAGAAATCGAGGAGAGAAGGAAATTGCAGCTTCTGTCATTCGTTACAGGGGTTTGTCGGGTTTGGGGAAGTTGACCGGCCAATGAGAAATTTCCTTTTATTTATATATTTTAAAACTTCGAAAATACCCCTTGTCTCACACGAACTCCAATCCAAACCCAACGACTGTCGTCCTTAGCTAAATACCCCCATTCCGAACACAATAGGATATGTTTTGTAGGCCCATTCGACTGATTCAGTCAGTTTTCCTTCAAATTAAAATATAACGCATTCAATATTTGATTAGAACGTACATTTCAATTTGTCGAAGCCACATACTAATTCTAAAAATTCCCGAAAAATTAATCTTGCTATGTTTTGACAATGCGGTCCCAACAAAACTAGTTTCGCCGAATTCTGGGACCGTTTGAAAAATGGCCCTTTTCTGGTCGATCCAATTTAACAGAAATCAACCAAACATATTTTCCTTTTCCACGCTCACATAGCTTCAAAAATTATGAAATTTGAAACCTAGCAATAATTTGACATCCCGGACCCAACAAAAGTGGTTTCGTCGAATTCTGAGGTCGTTTGCAAAATGGCCATTTTCACGGGCTATATAGACTCTATAGCGACCTTTCTGAGAATTTATTTGGCTATAACTTTTGCTTCCCGCTACGAAACTTCGATTTTTCAGATTCGTTAGAAATATATTCACTAACAGATTTAAATATTTTTGGTTTCACTAAAAACCGTTTTGTTTTGCACCCGGTACAGTCAGTCAAAGTTTGAATTCAAATTTTGAAACTACCGCGCCATTTCAGGCCTTGTTTATAATTAGAATTAATTATATTTATTTTCAAACGTCGATTCAAACACACTTTTCGTCGTTATTATTTAAAATATTTATTTTAAATATTTTAAATCCACTAAAATAGCCAATTTAAAAATTTTAAATTGGTTCAGATTTTACGGGTTGTTACAATCTCCCCCACTTAAAATTTTTCGTCCCCGAAAGGAACAAAGTTGAAAGTGGTTTGATTAATCAACTCTACTTTCAATCTGGCTTCCATTCTCCAACTTTTCAGTTTCTAAGAATTTTCCAATTCTTCAGAAATTTGGCTAACACCCTAAATTTTCGAATTTTTTTGCCATAACCTCCTTTGTACGGGGAGGGGTTTGGAAATTTATTGGGCCGTATTAGGTACCCAATAACTCCTAATAAGCATGCACATATTTATAGTGATATATTCCGATGTCCACAGGGGAGTGTGTATAGATCATAACTCCAGAGAATAAATTCTCGTCACCCTATAAATGGTTTTTGTGCCTTAATGACCAGAGAGACGTGTTTATTGTCATCTCCAAACCCGTGTGGGGTTTTTATTAATCTTGCAATTTACCGTTACATTTTATATGGTCCATATCAGTCATCAGTTCAACCTGTAATATATAGTCATCGCCATACAAGCCTCTCGCTCGTATGGTAAATCTTCAACCTCGTCACACAAGCTCCAAATGCTTATGTGGTATATGATGAAGTATGTCTATCTTCAAGAAGTATGCCATGTAGTGTAGTTCAAAATTAATTGTTACTATCCTATGGCGACATTTATTATTACACATAGAACAACCATCACTCCGCATCCAATGACGTTCACAGGAGTTGATATAATAATAAAATTGCGCATCCAACTCATTAAGGTTTACCTATTTGTCGGGCACGCAAATAAATTCTTTACTCAACATCTAATCCTTTTACCTGTTCAAACATATATAGTACACATGTATATATTTCTATCTATTTTTAAATCAGTTCAATACTTGATTTAATTTCATAAATTTACCATCATTCTCTTCTTGATTAAATTAACTATCGTTCTAACAATTTGATTAATCCTATCTACTATCACACAACACAAACAACAATCAATTTGTTTTTAACTTTTCAAAAATATACTAATTGATTCATATACCCTTTTAAAATAATCAGACTATAGAATTAAAAGTGTACATCCATGAAAAGAAAATAACAACAAAGTAGAGAACAAATGGTAATGCAAAGTATGGTAAATGTACCTTGCACCGGAGTCAATCAGAGATATCCACCCTGCACTTAGGATAGGATTTCTTAATGCTTTCCTCTGTTTCCCAAGTACAATCTCGCGGATCTCCACTCCATTGCACTTTGACTAAGTGAACCATCTTGTTCCTCAGTTCTTTGGTTTCTTTGCCCACAATCTTTAGCGGCTCTCTTCTCACAGCCAATTCTGGAGTAATTTCTATATCCTGTTGTGTGGCTTCTTCCACAACCAAGTCTGGATCATGAACATGCTTTCGAAGTTGAGAAACGTGAAATACATCATGTACTCCAGGCAACCAATCAGGTAATTGAACTTTATAAGCGAGGGTTCCAGTCCGTTCTAGTATAGGGAATGGACCAATAAATCTGGGCGCCAACTTCCCAGTTTTGCCAAAATGAATTGCTCCTCTCATCGGAGAAACCCTTATATACACATAGTCACCAACAACAAATGTTAAATCCCTCCTTCTCGAGTCTGCATAGCTCTCCTGTCGGCTTTGAGCGGCGAGTAATCGTTTCTTAACGAAATCGACTTTGTCTGCAGCTTCTCGGATTATATCAGGTCCCAATACAAGTCTATTACCAGGTTTAACCCAACAAGCAGAAGATCGGCACGGTCTACCATACAATGCTTCGAATGGAGACATTGTCAGGCTTGCTTGGTAGATGTTGTTGTATGAGAACTAAGCTAAATGTAAATGGTCTTCCCATGATCCACCAAAATCAAGTACACAAGCCCACAATAGATCTTCTCAAATACGATTCATCTTCTCAGTCTGACCATCTGTCTGAGGATGATAACCGGTGCTTAGATTCAGCTTTGTCCTCAGTTCTACTTGAAATGCCTCTTAAAATTTTTTAGTAAAGATTAGATCTCTATCACTAACTATACTGATCAGCACTACATGTAGCCTAACAATTTTTTCGAAATATATCTGCGCTAGACTCTGAGCAGTTCTGTTCGATCTGACAAGTATGAAATGGGAGGTCTTCGGGAAGCGATCTACGATCACCCAAATACTGTCATTTCCTTTCCTGGTTCTGGGCAAACCATTTATGAAGTCCATGGAAATATGTTCCCACTTCCAACCTGGAATGTCCAGCGGTTGCAACAATCCGGCAAGTTTCTGCTGGCCACTTTTGACTAGTTGGAAAGTATGGCATCTGCTAACATATATTGAAACATCCCTTTTCATAGCCTTCCACCAGAATGTTCGCTTGAGGTCGTTATACATTTTGCTCACACCTGGATGGATACTCAGCTTGGACTTGTGACATTCGTCTAACACTTCTCTTTTGAGCTCGGCGATGTCGGGAACACAAATCCTTCCTCTCAATCTCAGGATCCCATCGTTATCTATTTGAAAACACGAGGGTTCGCCTTTCTGAATCCTTCTGATCATATCCTTAATAAAATTATCATCCTTCTGAAGAATAGATATTTTGTCAATCAAGGAAGTCATAATAATAAAGCTGGCGATTATTGCATTCTTTCGACTTAGCGCATCGGCCACGACGTTGGCTTTCCCTGAGTGTACAAAATCTCAAAATCGTATGCTGCAAGGAACTCTATCCAACGTTGCTGCCTCAGATTCAAGTCCTTCTGGGTGAACAGATACTTTAGCGACTGGTGATCTGTAAACAGTTCGAATTTCTCACCCAAAAGATAGTGTCTCTAGATTTTCAAAGCGAATACGATAGCCAACAACTCAAGATCATGAGTAACGTAGTTCTTTTCATGTGGCCTGAGCTGACGGCTAGCATAAGCAACAACTTGGCCTCTTTGCATTAATACCACACCAAAGCCTTCTCTAGAGGCATCTGTCCAGACTTTCAAATCTTGATTGCCATCGATTATCGTTAACACTGAAGCCATTGTTAATCTTAACTTTAGCTTCTCAAAAGCCTCCTCACATTCTGGAGTCCACTTGAATTTTGCATGCTTCTTTATAAGATTTGTTAAGTAACTAGATATCTTCGAAAAAACTTTAACGAACTTCTGGTAATAACTAGCCAATACAAAAAAACTTCGGACTTCTATGGGAGTACTAGGCTGTTTCCAATTTTGAATAGCGGTGATTTTACTTGGATCTACAACAATTCCCTCTTTTGATACGACGTGGCTAAGAAACTTTACTTCATCTTGCCAGAATATACATTTGGAAAGTTTAGCTTTCAATACATTCCTTCTCAGAATTTCTAGAACTTGTTCCAAATGTTTTTCATGTTCGGCTTTTGACTTAGAGAAGATTAGAATATCGTCAATAAAAACTAGAACAAACTTATTTAAGACTCCTCTGAACACTCTATTCATTAAATCGACGAAATAGGCAGGAGCGTTACATAAGCCGAACGACATTACTAACCACTCATAGAATAAGTATGGACCTCTGTATGCTGTCATAGGAACACACTCTTCGGCAATACGAAGCTGATGGAAACCTGTAGCTAGGTCCATCCTCGAAAAAACTTGTGCACCATTCAATCGATCCAACAAATCATCGATTTGCAGCAATGGATATTTATTCTTTATTGTCTACTTATTTAAGCCACGATAATCCACACATAGTCGAAGAGTACCATCTGACTTTGGGACAAACACCACTGTTGCTCCCCAATCCGAGAAACTAGGCCTGATCAGACCCTTCCATACCAGCTGTCGAGTTTGATTATCAAGTTCTTCTTTCTCCTTTAGAGTCAGTCTCCGAATAGCATGCACTACTGGCCTTGCATTCAGAATTAAAGCTATCTTGAAATCAATTTCTCTCTACGGAGTTAAGCTAACAACTTCTTCGAACACGTCCGCATAATTCTTAACGACAGGAATATCTTTTATGAGGTCTGGAATATTCTCTGTGACTACAGGGATATTTTCTATTTGAGCAGGAGAAACATCAAGAGCTGACCAAAAGTCTTTTCTATCAGAATTCGGACCTTCACATGGTATGGTGATATAATTTCCTGATTTAATCTTTGCCCTAACAACTCTCTATTTAACCTCTGCTTCATATTTGGTTTACCAATCCAATCCCGAAATAAGATCGAATTCAGTAAAATTCATGACGATAGAGATGGTAGGGAACTTATAATAGGAAAAAGAGACAGACACCGCACAAATCCAACTAAGATCGAGAGAACCCCCAAACGGATTATGGATAGTGATGGGTTCTTTGAGCTTCCTCAATTTCAAATCCAACTTCTTAACTGCATTCTTTGCGATAAAGCTTCATGACGCGCCTGTATCAAACAGTACTTTAACCGGAATGTTTTTGACAGTAAGCGTGCCTTCCAAAACATCAGACCTTCCCTGACTAGCTAAGGGAGCTGAAGTTTCTGCCACTTCATTCACTTGTACCATTCCAGGCTTCTTTAAGAGCCAGCAATCCTTTGCAAGATGACCAGTCTGATGGCATTTACTGCAACCTCTTTTCTCTTGAAATTTCTTCTTGGATTTAGATCCACTCTTTATTCGTTTCTTTAAGGGTCCGCAATTTATCGACAAATGCCCTTTCTGATGGCAGTTATTGCATATGGCAGTTGTTGCTGGTTCTTTCCCAGACCTGGCCCTTTTTCGATTGACTTTGGGCTTCTTACTCACCTCAGACATCGTACTGGCCTCAGGACTATCAGTTTCAGACTCACCTTTATTACTAGAACTGACTTCCTCTTCATAACGCAACACACCTTTCTTGTCGGGATCCTCATATTGGTAAGCCATGTATACCATTTCAGAGAAAGGAAGCTTCACATGACCTATTACACTATTCTGGTACTTTCTTTCAAGCCCGTTAATAAATCTCAGATTCTTCCTCTTCGGATTTTGAATTAGATAAGGAGCAAAATGAGAAAGTTTGTTGAATTTCTTATGATATTCTGGGATATTCATATCTCCTTGTATCAGATAAGAGAATTCATCACATAACCGCTCAGTTGCTTCAGGAGGAGTAAATCTTTCTAGGAAAATCACTTTAAATCTATCCCAGGTAATATTACCTTCTGGATTATCCTCATTAATCGAATCCCACCAGAACAAAGCTTCGTCTTTGAGTGCCTAAGATGCCAGTAATCTTTTCTGGTCATCTCTCAGCTTTAAACCATCAAAGATTTTCTTGGCAATTTGAATCCAAGCTTGTGTTTTCATAATAGATTCTTCACCCGAGAACGGTATTCCACCCATATTTCGATACTTAATTAATAGAGCCTCAATATCAAGTTTTGCATTCCTTCTGTTTCCGACACTCATTTTCTAGTAATTCTGTAACTAGCAGATCAAGTGTCAGGTCAACAGAAAAGATATTTTAAAGCATAGAGATATATACTTGAATGTAAATGCATCTATCAAGGTGTTATTTCATTCTGCTATACTCATACTAGGATATTACTGATCCTATCTGTAATGAGTTATTCGTCCTAGAACACTACTGGTTCTATTTCTGACGAGTTCGTTAATATGTTATATTCCAGCACTAAGCTTAAGCAAAGCCCTGATACCACGCTGTGACGACCCCAAACCCCATACTGACGGTGGCAAGGGTAATCTTTGGAATATAACACATAAATAGAAACAGAAGAACATAATTAAATAAATATACCCGATAATGTACAATAGTATTACTCGATAAACATAATCATCAGAGTTACGCAGTATACAGGATCATACTTAGTACAAATACAGTTCAGCGATACATAAATGTCTACAGCGGAAAACAAACATAATATGTACAATAGGAGCTGAACAGCATAAAAAGAGATAAATGATAGAATCTATCTTCACCTCCCGCTATCCAGAAAGATCCTGCTAAAACATGGACACAAGGCTGCCCGTGTGGAAAAAGGGGCACCCGAGTTTGCAAGTGAAACAAACTACGAGTCAGTCATGGGACTGGTATGAGAAATTTACTTAACACATTTTATAATATGGCTAATCACAGGACCACGCCACTTTCGCAGAACGGGTTTACTCCATTGGATTGCCAGTGCTTTACAACAAGTAAATCTTTTAAACATCGCAATGCTTTTTATAAAAATGAAGCCATTATAAGACTCAGTTCCCATCACACAATGCAACGCAAACCGAAGGATAGAGTTTTTACCTTATAATGGCCAAAATATGCCTGAAACGAATAAAACAAAAGCATTTGATATTATTACTAGTGTTTATATGTTTCAAAAACAACTTCAAATCGTAAGTATCAATCATAGACGGCATTAATGCCCCATACCACTATGTCGCCATATATAGGTATACAATCAAAACCGCACATGGCGTATTTGGAAATTGGATTTCCGTCATGAACCAAGGCAAAAGATAGTCCTTACCGAATTCGAGATGCTCTAGCCCGTGTCTCAGGATCAGAACGCGTCAACCCTTGGATCGTCAGGGCCGGTCCACCGATGTGGATTATTATGCTTGAACACTGCGTTTCCCCACCCTTTGGGGCGTAAATGAGCCAACGAATGACTCCATCGGTCCCGGATCGACCGATATATCCGAGGCGCCTCGCAACAGCAACAACCACACAGGTGAAAATAATATAAATGTCAGCCGGTTTAAGCACTGACACCACCTCTAGCTAGAAAGAAATGCATGGCCTCCCTGATGTCCTCTCCCGTTTCTGGTTCATACCGAGGTGTGAGGCTCGCGAGTTCATGTTATACACAAAGCTATGCCACATAGGTCGTGCTTTGATCATCAACCACAAGACTTTGCTTTTCAACATAAGCCTTGATCACTGCATCTTAGCATGCCACACAGGCAATTCACGCCATGTAACTGACGTCTATCAATCACATAGAATGAAATCCAATGTCAGACACACAGTCCGTTTGCAAGTCCGTTCTGGGTCTGAACGAAACCGAGGCACTATATACCTCGCATACCCATTGATCTCCACGTACGTCTGGACGATCACCGCTTATTATCTATATTTCGGGATGCCTCCCAATCAAGACATCAGTTACCATCCAACTGAGGTGAAGATCTCCGGTCTTCAACCACCGTCTTCATCATCGACTTCTTATCGCCGATCAATTATTTGAAATGAGATTTAACTCGGCCTTTTCAAATAATTCACGTATATTTAGAATTTAAATCAATTCATTTCAATGGTTAATCTATTCGACATTCAACCATCAAATATCACATAAACCAAGCTAATTCAGTTTATTTCCATTCCATATCGTTTATAATATTTTATCACAATTTATGGCTATTTTTATTTATTTAAAAATAGCCATTTCATTCAAACGACGCTTCGGGCCATAACGCGGACGTGGCGCTGTTTTTCTTCAGATTTGATTTACACATATCTGAAAATCTAACCGTTGGATCTTCACAAATTTTATATCATTAGAAAGATCTTTTCAAAACGAATCCAACGGTTTCAGTTTTGGGAAAATCCGACGGTCGGATCTCCTGGCACACTCGTTTGAAGTTTCGATTTCAAAATACGAACTGCAGCGTCGTTATTCAATTTAATTTAATTATATATATATATATAATCGATTCTGGCACTGTTTTTCTTCAGATTTGAATTAAACATTCCAGACAATCCAACCGTTGGATTTTCACAAAGTGGGTATCGTTGGAAAGATATTTCTAAAGCGAACCCAACGGTTTCGGTTTCGGGAAAATCTGAGGTTCGGATCTCCCGCACTAATCATTTGAAATCACGGTTTCAAAATACGAACTGCAGCTTCGTTATTCGATATATTTTAATTATATTTATATATATATATATATATATATAATCGATTCTTTGATTTCAAAACCATTTTCACTTCACATATTTGATAAAAACGATATTTTTATCCAATAGATATTTATTTCAACACATGAATTTTGCTAATTTTATTTCCACACAGGAATTTCTATTCAACACACGAATTTCTATTCAACACATGAATTTCGTTTCAACATTCAACACATGAATGTTGTTTCAACATTCAACACATGAATATTTTCTATAGTTTATATTTATAGTAAAAATGTGATTTTTATTGCAAAATAGTTTATTTCAAAACACATTTATTTTATATATTTTATATATAAGGTAAAAATGTTATTTTTGGATTTAATTCAATTAATTTAAACCACTAATATTTTATATAGTTCATATAGATGATAAAAATATGATTTTTATTATAAAAGAATTTATTTCAAAACATGAATGTCGTTCAACACATGAATTTCTATTCAACACATAAATTCCTATTCAGCACATGAATTCCTATTCAACACATGAATTTCTATTCAACATATGAATTTCTATTCAACACATGAATTCCTATTCAACACATGAATTTCTATTCAACACACGAATATAGTTTCAACACATGAAAATAATTTTAACACATGAATATTATTGAAAATTTCGGCAGCATAACGGCAGGGTAGTTAAAACCGGGACCGTCCCTAGTACGGCTCCTCGCTCTACCTTAAAGCCTCGCAGCTTTTGACAATGGTATTTCATGCATCTAGTTCGCACGTAGGCGGCATGTTTATTTTCTTTTTTCTTTTCCACAAACTAATCCTATGTGGTTTCAACCAAATAATTCTCAACCACAAACGGGTATTTTTCAACCACAATCAATCAATTTCAACCACAAACAATTCTAATCAACCATTCGCTATCAACCAATTTTCACACCAATCACAACCAATAAATATCGTCCATGGTTTGTGGATGAGGGGCGTGTATATATATATATATTATAAGTATTTCACTTCTATTTCAACACATATATAATTTTTACAATGCATATATAACTTATACATCGAACGTACAACTTATACAACGCTTATACATGTGGTGTACAACGCTTATATAACTCATACATTGACTATACAATTTATACATCGTCGTTTTCTATATCGTTTATAATTTAGAAATCTCACATTGGGTTCCACTCCACCAAAAATAGCAGAAGGCTCAGAAAAATATCCGGTCTCTTCTAGAATGTAGAAGACGTCCACCCGAGTCCACTGTCTCTTGTTTCACTGAATTTCGTCAACAAACGAGAAAGATATGATTTTTACAGTGAAATCAAAAATCGTAGTGCTCTAAAGTGCTATAATCAGTTTAAAATAAAATAGGTCGTATACCTCTCTATTTTCTTCAAAACTAGGTTTGCGATTTTCGTGCAATCCGTGAATCGATAGGACGATCGGCCTTCACCACGAAGAAGAGCAAGGAGAGGTGCGCCAGGGGACCCTAACGGCGATGAACTCGACGGTGAAGTGAATGCGGGGCGGCACTCGACAGATCCGAACTTCCTGGCCACGATTCTCCGTATATACTCAATGATTTTTCGCAAATCGGGTATAGATTGGAAGATCTCGAGGAGTACAACAGGTTTCCCAACTGGAGGGCTTGATTCTGATGCGTGGATGAGAAGAAATCGAGGAGAGAAGGAAATTGCAGCTTCCGTCGTTCGTTACAGGGGTTTGTCGGGTTTGGGAAAGTTGACCGGCCAATGAGAAATTTCCTTTTATTTATATATTTTTAAAAGTTCGAAAATACCCCTTGTCTCACACGAACTCCAATCCAAACCCAACGACTGTCATCCTCGGCTAAATACCCCCATTTCAAACACAAGGGGATATGTTTCGTAGGCCCGTTCAACTATTTCAATCAGTTTTCCTTCAAATTAAAATATAACACATTCAATATTTGATTTGAATGTACATTTCAATTTGCCGGGGCCACATACTGATTCTAAAAATTCCCGAAAAATAAATCTAGCTATCTTTTGACGATACGGTCCCAACAAAACTAGTTACGTCGAATTCTGAGACCGTTTGAAAAATGGCCCTTTTCTGATCGATCCAATTTAACAAAAATCGACCAAACACATTTTCCTTTGCCACGCTCACATAGTAGCTTCAAAAATTATGAAATTTGAAACCTAGCAATAATTTGACATCCCGGATCCTACAAAAGTGGTTTCGTCGAATTCTGAGGTCGTTTGCAAAATGGCCATTTTCACGGGCTATATAAACTCTATAGCGACCTTTCTGAAAATTTATTTGGCCATAACTTTTGCTTCCCGCTACGAAACTTCGATTTTTCAAATTCATTAGAAAGATATTCACTAACAGATTTAAATAATTTTGGTTTCACTAAAATCCGTTTTGTTTTGCACCCGGTACAATCAGTCAAAGTTTGAATTCAAATTTTGAAACTACCGCGCCATTTCAGGCCTTGTTTATAATTAGAATTAATTATATTTATTTTCAAACGTCGATTCAAACACACTTTTTGTCGTTATTATTTAAATATTTATTTTAAATATTTAAAATCCACTAAAATAGCCAATTTAAATTTTTTAAATTGGTTCAGATTTTACGGGTTGTTACATGGGTAATATCTTACCCTTGGCTGCATGGCTCAGCAGTCGTTCTATGTCGATCATGTCATTGAGCAATCGTCTATCATTTCCTGTTTGTCCACAAAATTTATGCTCCAAGTGTCAAACACATGCAATGTTCCTATAATTAAGAAAAAATTGGTTCCATTTTATGCTAGATTAATACTCTATGAATTTGGGTTTTTAGCTGCACTATCTGAGAAATTTCATCTCACCTTCACCTTTGTGGACTACCTTTTGACTTTGTTCAGTTTGTAGTATAACCTATGGAACATTAAAATGATTGAAACAATAACATAATTCCTCAGCATATAGCAACGTATCAACGTTGACTATATGTTGTGTAGACCTGTAGGAGTCAAAAGTTGTTCATTATTCATTATTCACTGATCGATGAGATTTCAATACCAATAAAGCACAATTGTCTTTTAAAAGTATCATAACTAATGAAACAATAATGTGAAAATGATAATGCTAAATACAAAAGTACTTTCACCCTATGGTCGAAACAACTTCAAAAAGTAAATAAGTTACATATATTATAAAGCTACTTAATTATCTACATAGCTTCAGTCAAAAGCAATTAGCAGAGTATAAAAATTCTTAAACCATCTTTTTGGCATGAAGATTGTCATTTTGTAAATTTGGAAAGGGCTCGTTTGATATGAATAAGAATGACTAAATATCTAGTGAGAATACGCATAGATTATTCACTTGGCGCAGATGGGTGAAGAAGGGATGACTTTACAGTTGTGTTGTAATGTAAATGGATACTTTATCTCTGCAAATTTACATTCTTCAATTGGCCCCTTTTAAGTTGTCTCCAACTACGATTAAGGATTTATTTCAAGTTTAGACCTTTCATCATATACAAACCAAAAATGAGGTTTGTTGCCACTGACTAACTCAAGATACAAACAGCTAGTTAAAATAATTCATTACATCCTATAAGTTTCACATAATATAATAGAAGGACACACACACAACGTGTAGGTTTGATCGAATTTAGTTGACTCGATACTACAGCCAAATACAAATAACATATGTACATTTAAAAGCAGTTGACTTGAATAAAGAATACCTGTTTGAAACACACGGACACCCCAAAGGCTTGAGAAATAAATATGTACTGATTACTAAATAGTCAAATCTACTAACATTATTATGATCAAATATATACTTGACCTCGTTGCAAAGTGTGTCTGATGTTACTGCCATTGTCATTTATGTGACAATAAGTTATGCCTTAACCTATATTTACAAATAAGAAAATAGTGTTACTTCAGTTTCAGATAGCTTTGAAATGATTAGTCACCTCCATTAACATTAACCAACGGTTTACAAATATGAAAACCTGTTAATCTCTTATACGAACTGTTATTGTCGTTGGAATAGCAAAGGTAAATGCTTTGTTATGGAAAAGGCATACACATGCATCTAATTTATACAACTGTATAAGCTAAGTTATTTTCTTCTTGAAGGACATGATTGGAATCCAAAATTTAAATGCATACTGATAAATTATCCATAAAACCGTAATCATTTTACATATTTTTACTTTTATAATTAGTTGTTAGGCATTTAAACCACACCAATAACAATTAAAGTTTTTCCGGGTCAAAATACATAACCAATATATATTTACTTGACAAACAGATGTATATTTGATTATATTATTTTCCACTGATTTAGGTGTCATCCTGGTAGGATGACATCGTTGTAGAAGAATGATTAAGTTACCGCTTGTGTTATAACAATTCATCTACAAACAATTGTAAAAGCTAAATTGGGTAATGAATGTAATCTCGGTTCAATGATATACGTTGAACACACATTTTCCAAACAAGAATTCCATTTCATATAAACAAAAAACTCAATAGTATAATGTTTGACTTAGTTAGAAAATGATAGTCCACCATTAGCACATTGTAGAATACCAGATTATAACCAGTAGCAAGTTTTCAATATATATATATATATATATATATATATTGTATGAAACTTTATAATCAGACTCGGTATTTATATTCATGTACTAAAAAGTCAAATCTAAAACTACATATGAGGCTGTAGGCTCTGTTTACAATTACAAAAATAAATTGTTGTTGTGTAATCTCATCGTTAATAATGAAAATGTAGTTAATTTCCAAACCTTAGAAAATTAAACATATTATCACCCAATTTTGATAGGTTGTTAACTAACAAATTCACATCATATAAATATTGGTCTTAACAAAGTAAATGAGGTTGCTAACCAATGTTAGAGCATTTTATTCAGTAGAGTGGATATAGCAACATTATCTTAAACTATAGACAAATGCGAGAATGGCAGCGGCCAACCGCTATGTTTTAAGGGTTAGGACGTGGTCATTTGCTTGTCCTTATTATATGGCCAAACCCAATTACCAGAGTTGTACATATTGACCTTGTTGTTAATATATAAGTTATCTTATAGTCTCAAAGAAAGCCGACATAGTTTAGATATGGTACATCTTAAAGAGAGACATAAGTAGAGTTTTAAAGCATAATAGACGTAGTGTGTTACATGTAATTAGTCATATGGAAAAACTAACTTCCTCCGAAGGTCATGATTGGGACAGTGTACTGAAGTAATATTAGATGGAGAAAGGAGTGAACAAATAGCAGAAAACATACAGAACAGACAGTGAGAATGAGCATTTGGTGAGTCATTTGGCTGTAATCAACAAATAATGAGAATTTGATACAAAGGATATTTCATAGCATGCACATTAGCACGACTACAAAGGTATGCATAGTTCAAATAAAATAAAATAAAAAGATTGATAACTGTTGGATGATTTTTCCGTCCTTGGAACCAAAGGCAGGCAACATGTGGTTAATACATATAGCATTGTAATTTGGATTCTGAAGCATCGTTCTTTCATGCGTTGGTTGTCTTGAATCTTCATGATGGATAAGTCAAATTGAAACTTCTTCAATAGCTTATAACATAAACCAATCTCAAAACAACCTATTACGTCTCCTACAAAACAAAATATTTCCTAAGTAAACTTTATTTACATGATAATTTAATGTTTTTGCCAATGAACTAAAATGATGTTATGTTATGTATGGACCTAAGATTAGGTTACATATCAAAAACGATAAGCCCTGAAATACATAACATATCAAAATATTGTTAATGATAGAATATATTATGTTGACAATAAGAAAAATGAAAATAGACTATCAAAGGCATTCAAATACTGCGTATAAGAACTTTTAGCATAACCAAACTTACTTTCTACCCAGATAATGAATGCTCATTGTGATCTCATCCAACTATGCCACCAATATCTCCCTTCAAGGTAGTAGGCATGCACATTTAAAAATAAATCCATATCACCGATAATGTAAAAGATGGACAAAAACATTCAACCTAAGCTTAATAATAAAACATCAATTACCACAATGGTGCAACAGAGTCATTAAACACATCCAACTATTTAACCTAAGCTTAATAACATGATAGAAATTTTTTGAACTAGACTATACCCCATTGGTAATACTAAAAATAAACCTAAGGATGGAAGTTACTACTATGGTGCAACACATTCATTAAAACATGACCAACTATTTAACCTTTGGTCTAATTTGTGAAATAATACCATAATTTATGCATTATATTTTACTGTTTTCATTCTGATGCTAGCAACTCATTAATTTCATATATGTACCCCATTATATCAATATCATCTTAAGGAAATATTGAACAACATTATTCGTGGCGATTAATCATAATCATCTCTAAAATAAAAGAGAGTCGTAAATATTTTTTTGGAAATTAGTGAGACTGTACCTTGGTAATGGGATATTTGAGTATTGAAATTTTGTTCTCAACATATGTGTCAAAAAAATCCCTATAAAAATGGGTAATTAAAGCAGGTCTCTGTTTTTCCATGAAGTGAAAAACACTGAAAATTAAGTGCCAGGAACAGGAAAAATTAAAGTCGGAAAAAAGATAACTAAGTGTAATTTTTGGTATCACAGAAATAAAACTGCAAAGAAAAAAAAAAGAAAATAGATATCAGGCAGAAAACGATCTTGTTGCTATATCGAGAATAAGCACTCAAAAGTTAATCCTTAGTTGCAAAACTAACTGGAAGTAAATATTCGGTTTCACCCTTCGAGAATATGCGTAGAAATTTCACCATGATATCTACTATAATCCATTCATATAGATGTTTCCAGATCAATGTGCGTAATATAAAAAACAATATAAAAAAAGACTGAAAATTAAACTAACATAATTAATGGCACTTTGGCTTCATTAGCATGTTCATGATTATCTTCACATCATCAATTGTGACACAAAGCATACAAATGAAAGTTTGAAGATAGGAAGGGGAGTGTGTCAGTGTGTGTAATAGATGAAAACAACAGAAATAGGCATTTATAGTCAAGTGTCCTGGTAAATACCGAAATGAGAAATGAAAGTAAATAATCAAAGAGCCCCTGTATAGACATAAATAAATGCATGTGAAACGTAAATAAATGGAGTAAATGCATGATACCATTTGTTCATAGATTTTTCTATTTAGCTTCATACTCATCAACTCATAAACAGATATATAATTGTTACGGTATTAGATCTTCAACCTAACATTCCCAGACTAAATTGAATCAATAGCGTTTAAATTAGAAGTACGAAGAAACCTTCAAAAAAATCAATATTAATTCTCTAAAATTATCAATTCATGGTTACCACCAATTTTTCAAAGGTTTTTTTCTGTAAAAATTCACAAATATATATATTCATATGCAGTTATCCAAATGAATGACAATGCCAAAAGAGATGCAACTAGTAATGAGATAATCAAAAGATAAAAATATTTTATAATATAACAACAGATTGCGGATTGTTTCTTTCAGTTTAACAATTGCCCATCATTATTGGGCAGGTTTAGCATTTGAGATCTCTAAGTTGTACAATGGTTCTACCATTATGACTATCACAATTTGCAATTAACTTGTTTTTAATTAGTGATTCATATCTTTTTCTTCATTGAGCACTCCTAGCATTCTAACAAACAAACATGAAATTAAGACAACTAAATTAAATATTTGGAGTGAGCATTTGATTTATTTATAGCTAAATCCTGGCATGGGAAACAATATGGTTCATCTAGAAAATTTAGTCCAAATAAATTTGGCTTATTTGAAATAAATATATAAATATAAATAACAGAGATTAAGCACAGTTTTGATCCAAATTGGAATCATATTAGATGTGGTTTAATAAGAGTAGTGGTTTTACAACTGTTGTGGTATTTACATGTTAACTCATGGCTGATTTATGTTACAATATAAAGTGCTTGACTACACTGCCTTCTTGAATTACTATAATGTAAACTTATGGTAGTGTAATGTTAGCTGATTTAATTAATTATGTATTTATATAGTATGGTTTTAGTTTACGAATTTATTTTTAGTATAATTTATGCGAGCTAACCTAATCGGTAGAGAAATATGTATAATGATGAAAGGATATGATAGTACGTACGTACATAGTAAGATTAAAAATTTCCTAATCACTACTTTGTTGACGTAACTCCCATAATCAACTATTAGAAGCAATTTTGTGATATAAATTACGTAACTGAAATAAGAATAGTTCGTTGTTAAACGCATAACTACTAATTACTACAACATACATAATGTGGTAACAAACAATAAGAGCATTCTCCTCATAACACATGCGCGCGTGCACACCCACGCACACACACACACAAAGGACCATCCAAGACCGAAAGAATCAAAATATTATATTCAAAGTTTTCATCGACCTCAACCATACCTGCGTTAGTGGCTCGGATCATGGATTTAAACATGCTATTTATATTTTCCAACACACAGCATAGACATGCAAAATTATAAAAGTTTTTAAATAGTTTTACACGGTAGAAGAATAACATAATAATAAAACAAAATATTAAATTAAACTATTATTTGTATACAACAAATTCCTAACAATTACCACATGATTAAATAAAAAAAAGCCTGGAAGATTTTTACTTTTGCTTGGAAGCAACATGTAAATAATATAGATAAATGTTGTTGTCATGGGTCGTCTAAATCAAAATAATTTCTATAGACAGATTAACAATCAAATTTACTCTACTGCAGGTAAGATTTGGATATTCTAAAAACTCAAACTTTTCCTCTGGGTCAAAAATTTAGTATGAGTCAAAAATATAAATGAGTGTGCTTGAATAAAAGTAGCACTCTTGTAAATTTCCAATTTTTCGTATTGTATATTATTATCTAGATAAGTTTAAAGTATATAATAATCTTATCATGACCTTTACCATTTCATGGCATGCTTCTAAGATAAATACGATACACAAATGACTATTAAGTGGTTAGTCTGGGCATAACTTTAAATTTCATAAAGCAATTTTAGTGCAGTTTATCATGTTTGTACCAAATATGCTTTGCAGGAATTATATATTACCAAGACTTACCCATATTAACAATATCATATAGTCAGTTTGAATAGTGATTTTAAAATTAGTTAACTCCAAGTGCATTTTCTAACTTATATAGACAATCCTCTGATACTCTATTTGACTTTGGGTTCACCATTTATATGGATAAGTATTTAGTTGAGGGTCCTTTCATACTTGTAGCATAATATTTCCATTTGCATACATATTGTAGTTAGAAAAAAAGAAGAATCTGAAATGTTTCAGTTTTTTTGCATTAGCAGGTGGAAAGAAATAAATGCTAGTGGCTATAATCATAATTTTATACAAAAAAAATTTCTTCATAAGGTTTAATTTTCGAGCCTTATCTATCCTATATGGGTAATATGACCCTCCCCTAATATTATATGAGTATTACTAATTTCCATTTTTGTATGATTAATACTTGTATGTTTATATCAGACAAACAGAGATAAGCATGCATGCTGACATGTAAACATACGCTCTTATATTTAAAATAAGGAATACAAATATAATTTTTTATTATTAAACAACCAAAAGGAGTTATTTCTCCTCGCGAGTGTATCTGTTGTTGGTAATAGGATTATTTTGTTATTCTCTAATATTATGTGTCAAAAGCTAGAAGTTGAAACACCCTTAATTATGTGCCATTTCACGAAAACCTGCAATTCCATTGTCTAGTTGCCAGGAATTCGACCAATATAACAACGTAAACCATTTACATTAACGTGCATTTGAGTTTAGCCTCAAATTGATTTCAATCTACCCTTTAGTTAGTTTTAGTTCACCCTTAATTAGACATTTAATATATAAGCAAAGGCGAAGCCTAATTTAACAAAGAATCAACGTTTTATAAAATTGATAAATTGATTCCCTTTTTTTTACTGTTGGATTTTGTGGGGGGGGGGGTTAATTCATTAGTTTATGAACCAATGAGTGGCCCGTGTTCACAGAGTGCAGTATTAATTAATGTCATTATTGTTTCATTGTCAATGTAAGATATTCTCATACGTTATTCAGAGTTTGCATGATAGAGTAAATGAAATCAGTGTAAAGAACTAACATTTCAGCAAAAAAATCAATCATATTATCTCACTTATGACTTGAATATTTCAAGATTCATGTTTATGGAGGTCTGTTATAATTTGTAATCAAACATACTACCAGTCACAGATTTTGGATATCGGAAAATTTCACCCCAGTTGGTTGCTATGAAGCAGTAGGGATATCAAGAACACAACTGCTTGTCGGACATGTTTCAATTAACCCTAGGATGAGCCTGCATATAGCAAAATTTCAAATGAAGTTAGATAGACTGACATTAATAAGACCAAATAAAATGATTTAATTTATATGAAACTTTATAATCAGACTCGGTATTTATATTCCTGTACTAAAAAGTCAAATCTAAAACTACATATGAGGCTGTAGGCTCTGTTTACAATTACAAAAAAAAAATTGTTGTAGTGTAATCTCATTGTTAATAATGAAAATGTAAATAATTTCCAAACCTTAGAAAATTAAACATATTATCAGCCAACTTTGATAGGTTGTTAACAAACAAATTCACATCATATAAATGATATTAAAGTAGTGTGGAGCTATAACAGTTAACTAATCTAAAGATGTGTGGTGTCAACCAACTTCATTGTCCTGCGGCATATATAACTTTTGAAATCAAAACATAAATAGTACATTCGTAAGAAAATAGTTGAAAATATATGACATCTGAAATTATTTGAAATAGAGAAATGAAGAAATTAAATTACAGAACAAAAAAAGTGTGGCATATATAACTTTTAAAATCAAAACATAAATAGTTAGAGGGGATAACTAAGCAGCTGGTACAAAAAAGGAAGAACCATAGTGCAAAGAAGACAACCGCTATCGACTGAACAAAAGGCTATGAAAAAAATACTGAACTTATAATGGAACATAAGCAACATTCGATTTGAGGATTTGTTTTCAATGCCTACTCTTGTCTGAAAATGTAAATGATCTGCATGAATTAACAGCAGAATAAATAAGTAAGACAGTGGTTCTGTAATTGTATTATTACCGTTATCCTAACTGCACTGCCTTCAACTCTCAACAACCTATGTTTGGACTATCTTCACATTGCAGTCATTACCTTTTAAATATTGTAATAATATGGACTAGTATCCATTTTTATGCGTACGAAGGTGTAATTCAAATGTCGCCCTACTTTAAATCTTCTGTAAATTCTTATGAATGTAGTTAACACATCACGCAATTACCTTTTTGAATGAAATTAAGATAAGGTAACATACTCGTTAAATAGAAGCAGAAAATATATATCATTATCTTCAATAGTTAAAATTAGTATTAGTATATTAGATTTCCAACTAACACATAGTATAGCAACTGTACGTAATCTCCTCTTCTAGCAAAACTGCTCACTTCACATATCAACTTTGGGGACTAAATTACAACCCACTCCCTATGGAGTGCATGTAAAGTAGGACACAATAAAATTGTAGCCTGAAAGATTTCTATATAATGGATGGAAAGCATGATGAACAATAAAATTTGTTGAGTCAGAAGTAATTATTTTACTAAATAAGCAAAATAATTTTAACACTCATTATTTTGTATTGTCTCGGGTCACTATAGAATAGAAACACCAATCGATTTGCATATATTTCTAATATCTACTCTTATTTGCATATCTAACTAATATCTACTTCCATATTTATAATCTATCACCTGTTATATTCATTATTCGATATATTATGTGCGTAACAACTGTCGCGGTAAATAATAAACTTCATGTTTTTTGTTTCATCCTTTTGGATTACTGCTGTATACTGCATTTTTATTATATACCTGTGGACGGTAGTTTGCAAACGTCTCACGCACATCAGTAAGCATCCACATGCTCAGATCATGTTAAAATGATAATTTCATGCTTAATTTGGGCAGGAAATTTGGTGAACATAAAATTTGTGAAAAATGGTGCAAAAAGAGGAAATAGAAGTCATTGGACAAACCAATTTTTGTTTCGGACCATGTATCCACTGAACGAAGATATAATTCATGATGGCGAACGTCGATTTTGGGTCGCTGGTTCAAACTGAAGATGTTGTACGGAAGAACAACGCAGCCGATCCAGTTATCGTATCAGAGAGAGATGGAAAGCGCTGTCCAAGAGGGAGACGGAATTGAAGAGGTAGTTGTGAGGTATGCGGAAAAAGATCGAGTTATGACGGAGTTGGAGAGAGAGAAAAGGTCGGTTGTAAGAGGAGGAGGGAGTACAGAGGATGAAATTGGGTTTGGCTTACGTTCAACAGCGATAATACCGAGGTTAAGAAAAGGGGGGAGTACTGAATTGGGGAGTAAGGAATTTGTGAGGGTTGAAAGGCGAAACTGTTGAAATTTCCGTTCGTAATTAAGGGAGCGATGGGAAATAAGTGGAAGAAGCGTGAAACTGAAAAAGGATAGGTGTCGCACCACAAATGCTTTGGTTCCTGCTATCTAGTATAAGTAATAGATTACTAAGAGGAATACAAAAAAAAATCACGTCCATTTAGTGAATAATTAATAGATCGAAACATGCTCAATACTTCAGTAATCATTTACTAAATTCTGATCTACTTTTCAGTCAGATCCTTTAGGATGTGATTTTTGATAAAACATTATCATTTTTTGCATTATATTTCAATGAGATGGTACTGAATTTAGCTTTATTATTTTGTGACGGCTAAACGAATTTTATTTGAATGAAGTCCCAAAATAATAATAATAGCAGCAGTTGTAGTAATAATAATAATATTTGATTGCAGTCTCCTTGAAATTTAACCCTTTTTACCCAAAACTGAAGTCCCCCTGTTAGAACCCTTAATGAATTAAGCACGACTAATCCATCCACCATATATAGAAAAAAAATAAACAATAACGTCCCATGTACCTCAACAAAACATTTCATTAAAGTTATCTTTTTGCATTACAAACCTGTATACCCAATATACATATATATAACAAAATGAAAGTATACACCCACCCTAGTAACACTCTCATTTGCACTAGCATCTATATACTCATAGAACTCTTTCTGAACCTTGCGGTACCTAGAGAGGTAAATAATTTCTTCATGCTATGTTTCAGTTTTGAAACAAGATGTGGGAAACAGGGAAAAGAAAAAAATCAGGAATAAACTAAATGGTCTTAAAGTGTTATACAATTTGATATGTTTGGTTTTAGTATAATAGGTTTGGTGGGCAGTCTAACTTCAGCCAACTCACTGAAGGTACATTGTAGTCTTTTTATCTGAAATCACTTTAAGCTTGGCATTCAACTAAAAATCATAATATAACATTTTACTGCATGCATCAGTGGCTTCTAATGAATCTAAAAAAACTGAACTAGGTGTATATACTAGTAAAAAAGCTTATCAAAGATCGTGCTAAATCAACATCTTCTTTAGATAAAGCTAAGAAATTGTATCCCTCATCCACAGAAAGTCCATTAAGAACAAAGAAAGCAGAAAATGTACAAATCACCTCTGGTAAGGGTGCTGAATGGAAATAATATTAATCCAGTTAAACTGCACCCTTCTTTACATTCATAAGTTAAAATTGAGAAGAAATATGAATTAAATACACAAGAGAAAATAAATCAGTAGATTTAGAATTCAAGTTTCAATGTTGAACAAGTCAACATTCACAAGCCAACTGAATTAAAACAATGCCAAGTCAAAGTATAATTGAACCAATTATTGAAACGGGAAAGCTAAAATATATGCAACTCACTCATTCAACAAAACCAAAGATATACACGGACTTGAAAATCCTTTAAATAACCCAAGATCATTACAGACATTTAGTAAAGAAAAGTTGAGAAACTTAAATAAAAAAGGGCAAAATTTCATAACATTTTATTATCAACTGAACTCGATAAATCAAAAAAAACCACAGCCGAGTTGAAGCAGAAATCAGTCAAGCACTATGCAATTCAGATTCAACAAATTCACTTTTAAACTAGTTTCAAAACCATTCACAACATATATCTTTCAAATAGAACTCAACTATCACAAATAATATGAGTTTTTCTATAAATAACGGAGCATTCCAACATCATTCTATCTAATCCTACCAAATGCATTGTTGCCTACATTTGCACAGTTAGAGAAAGCAAGTGGGATACCAAGCGAATCTAAAACTGGTTTTAATATTAAATCATTTTATATTTAAAAATGATTTTGACCAGCGAGATTCTACATCTAAACCTAAGATTTAAACAATGAAAACCTAACCATTTCCAACAATGAAAACCACGAGATTCTATATCTAAACCTAAAATTGTTATATTTAAATAATGAAAACCTAATCGTTTCCAACACCATACCTTGACCACAACAGAACCGCAATTCCAATAACAGACGAGATGAGAACCAAATTTAGCCGCAGCTGATTTTGGGAGAACCAAAACCTAATCATTTTCTTCAAGCACTGAAAAGGGGTTTATGTGATTTGTTTCATATTATTTGGAGGCGTAATAAAATCCATGATAGGGAATTGACTATTTTGCCCAGGGTAATTGAATGACATCACAGAATTAACCGTGAGTACCTGAAATCATGGTTATAACCGTGAGTCTTTTGTCACAACAATAATCATGATAATCACCAGTGAAATAAGCATGACAAACGAGCATGTTTGGTGTAGTGTTACTCTCACTACCCTGCAAAATTATTTCCTGAGTCAGTATATCTCTAACTAAACATGCATTAGGAAAGAATTCGAAATACACATTATTATCCTTGACAAATTGGGAAACACTCATCAAGATTCTTTTAATTGATGGCACCCTCAGTAAATTTTTGAGATAAAGTTGTTTGGGCCCATCAATTCCTGCATTTCTAGTATGTGTAATGTTAACATTTTTACCATTTCCTATAAGTAAATTCAACGTATCTTTATACTCTTGATTTTCCAGATTTAGATTGTTCAGATTATTTGTCACATGGTTGGTTGCACCTGAGTCAGGATACCAACTGTCATCACTTATGTTTATGATTTTTGCAACTTCAATGTTCTGTAATTCTGGTTGATCTTTACTGTCCTTTTGAGTACTAATTGTATTGGAACTTAAACTATTACCTTGTTGAGAGGGTGTGTAGTTGGAATTGAATCTGAAATAACATTTGTTTGCATTATGACCAAACTTCTCACAACTTTGACATCTAATTTTGCTATTGTTGAACCTGCTACCTCTGCCTCTTCCCTCATAACCACCCCCTATGGTTATTGTTGTATTGTTGTCATGATCCATATGGTTTTTCTTGTTGCTTGCCTTTATTATTGGTGGTATAGTTGATAGAAAATTTATAGTTATTTGTTTTCTTTTGCTTAGTTCTCTCCTCATGAGCAAGTAGTGTAGAATAAACATATTTCAGTGTTGGTGTTGGTTCAATGGATGATATTATAGCAACCACAACTTCATAACCATCATCTAGATCGTTGATTATTGAAAGTACTTACTCAGATTCTGTAACTATATGGCAAGTTGATGTCATTCGCTCATATAAGTTCTTAATCTTGAGTAAGTATTCATTCATTGAAATTGTATCTTCTCTAATATTTTACAACTATCTTTTGTAGTGTAGAATTCTGGCAGATGATTGGCGGTTTTAACAGTATCCCAGAAATCATGGGTTGTAACACACCCAATTAGTCGTGGCGGTAATGCTGCCTTGATGGATGACATTAACCAAGAGCACACCAAGTTATCTTACCTTTGACGTATTATATATTCTTGGTTTAATACCAGATTATTTTCACTGTCTCTAATCTGTTTTGTTGGAACTTCTTTAGTTACAAGAATATAATCTTTTAGGTTGTAGCCTCTAACTGCAGTTTGAATTTGCATTTTCCAAAGAAGGTACTTGGTTTCATCGAGTTGCACTGAGATCAGTTGGATCTGCGGCATTATGATCGACTTGATTAGTCCTCGAGATGGGTCAAGCAGACTTTTGGATGTTTCTGTGGACAAGCCCGACCTAGAGGGGAGTCGAGCAAGGCTCCCGCCTAGGGCAACACCACCACCGGCACCGGAGAGGGGCAACAAAAGTTTTGGCTAATTTATATAAAAACTTGGTTGGTAAAGAGTAAGGGCAACAAAAGGTTATACATGTATGTATAAAAGACTGGTATCTGTTGTTTAAGTGCTTTAGCAACACAGGTTCAAGTCTTACTACAGCAACTTAACATTTTTTGTTTTTTTTTCTTCAACTTCTAAATTTTATGGCTAGGGAAGCATATGTCCCCGGAGGTGTACTGGCTATGGATGAAACCTAAGGGATGGCATCTTCTCCTAGATTAGCCATGAAGGTAGCAGTGATGTTGATCCTTTAGTCCACAAAAGATAGTGGTAAAACTTTCTGATGCCTTGAATTGAGAAGTTAGAGAAAGTTCATGGTTTGTTGTTGCCGTAACCAGTTAGGCCTAAACGATGAGATTTCTTTGCTGAATTTTGAGTTTTTTTAACTGATAGACCTTCCTGAGAGGTACTATGATCAACTATGTTAATTTCTCTGAGTTCTTGATCGGTTTTTCAGATCTTAATATGTGTTTTGGTTTCTTCTTGATTGATCAAAACTAATGCAGCCGGTGTAGTGCTTAGCGAGGCACAGTTTTCATTGATAGGCCACAACTCTCAAAGGAAGAGATGACAAATCTTGGATGAGAGGCATCCAAATGATGATAATTCTTTATTAGGTGAACAATCAAAGAAAACTTTCAAACGAGTTGATCAACAGACTTTGTTGTTAAGCATGGAACTTCTTAGATACCAAGTTTGAAAAACAGTAGAATTGAAAAGATGAATTTGTAGTTGAATTTGGTACTCATGAATTTGTTGTAACATTGCAATGCATTGAGGATGTGGGTATTATATATATCCGTGTAAAAAAAGTTGGGCCAAGCCAAAAACAAGAATATAAGTGGTAACGTGTAGTAGCTAGTAAACACATGATATATGTCGTTACTGTAATATTCTATAACATGGATAGGCATTCAACTACTGGTACCACAATGACATAACCACTTAATTGCTATCTTCTACATAAAAGAAGTCAAGCTACAATGTGAAAATTAAATATACATATATATATCTCTTCGTGGAATATGTTACTTATTTCTTGAATTATAATAATCATTTTTAGATGTAAGTTACTATTTTAAGCTCAATCTTATAAGTAATATCAGGCTTATTGTTGTTATCCTTTTTGATTTATCGTTAACACTTCAATTTGTATAGTTTTAGTATAATTGATCTGCAACATTTGAATGCAAGATACCTGATTAAAATTGAGAAATATGCTTGAGATGGTCCTTCTAACAGTCATAATGGGCTTTTGGTTGCGCTATCGGTCATTACTGACACACTTAGGTTATCTTTATCAAATTGTTATCCAACATAGTTCTTATTTTGTTGCTATTTATAGCCATTTGGCAAAAAAAACATTACACTGTTATGTTTTCATCTTCTTTAGTATATGTTGTTATGTAACGACGGTCGGAACAAAGACCCACTTCCATGCATGTATATGAAATGGCACACAACTCCCATATAACGAAAGGAATCCCTGTTGTTACGTGCCTACCAGCTCATATTTGTACTCAACTCCTTAAATTTATTCCATGAAGTGGGACTATTAATTCTAACCCATCATTTCTCTTTAACAACATGCGAGGCAATCCTAACAGTCTCCCATTAACTTGCATCCTATGACCTGGCTCTGATTCCACTGTTATGTAACGACGGTCAGAATAAAGCCCTGCTTCCATGCACGCATATGAGCTGGCACACAACTCCTATATAACAAAAGGAATCTCTGTTGTTACATGCCTACCAACTCATATTTGTACTCAACTCCTTCAATTTATTCCATGATGTGGGACTATTAATTCCCACTCATCCTTCATTCTTTACAACATGCGAGGAAATCCTAACATATGTAATGTACAAGTAAATCAGCATCATTCAATTATGGGCATTATTCCAATTATTACTTAATTACATTAGACTACGTACATAGTTTTTCAAACTAATCAAACTTCATGCAAGTATTCTAGGAATGTCTGGGATGGATTATTTGATAGCTTATGTGTTTTGGATGATTTGTTTACTTAATCCACAATCCTGTTTTTGTAAGGTCATAATGCAATTTTTCTTTCTTTAAGGCACTTTGATTATGCCTTTTTTGTTTGGGTTAATGGTGGCTAAAGAGATTGAAAATAACATCAAAACCAGAACAAAGGTACAAAAGAAGATAACACTCATGGGCTTGACAAAACCATGAAAGAAGATGATCAATGGAACCATGACTATAGACCTTTTTAAATTTACAAGTTCTGTATTTTATGCTAGAGACTATGATAAGGACACAGTAATATTTGGTTTTGTGACACCCCACGTCCGTTAATATCACTCACTAAGGAAATGCATTAAGTTTCATGAAGCATTATAGGTAAACAGAAACAGAAACATTACAAGACAAATATAAAATAGCAGCAGAATTAAAAACTTTATTAATCATAAAGCATCATAGTTCAAAACATCATTTGTCTGAAATACATAAACCTAATACATCATTGAAATTTCCATCTTGTACTTAAAATATCAGAGTACAATAATGAAAGAAGCATAATTCCCCAAAACATAAGCTAGAGAAGAGAGAGAGAGAGCAAATCAAGCCGTACATCTAAGTAACTCCAAGCAAAATTAAGCAGAATCCTGATCAAGCTTGAGTAATCCCACCCTGGGAACCTGGGGGGAAATGGAAGAAAGAAGAGGAAACAAAAAGGGTCAGGCATAAAGTCTGGCGAGTCCAGTTACTTTTAGCAAGTAAATAAGTAAAAAGTATTATGACAGGCATATAAAGTGGATGAGAAAGATAACATCATAAAAGGCAGGTATGACAAGGTAAAGAGGATAAAATGACCGAGTATACTGCACTTCGCTAAATATTTCTCTTGCACCAATACTAGTATAATCAAAATGAGATGATTCCACCACTATAAGATGGTAGACTTAGGCGTACTTCCAGTGAGAGGTTTTTACCCTATACGATCAACAAGCAGCCCAACATTCCAGAGTTATCCCTATGGATAATAACGGGCTCCTAAACATACCGGAGTCTAAGTGTACCCTAATTACTACCCTAATCGATTGGCGGCCTAATCCGCATAGATACTCTATGCCAGCCCCACAGTAGAATGTATCACGTCCTAAAGTGGCAACCCTTTGCTGATGTGCACAACCATATCTATAGGTGTCACGGTCGTCTTATCCCCCGCAACCCGGCCCATGCACGAACGTGTCCCCAGCTGGTTTGCGCCGCCCACACCATCCTCCACGTTTGGATATCTTATAATCAGCCCAGTAAGCTTTCCCCACTTCGACCAAGGGCGGAGTACTCGTTTTGATACTTATATAGGGGTTACTGACTGAAATGGGTCCCCCACACAAGATGATGCAAGCTCTCCCCTTTGTCTTACATTCCCACTAGGATTTTCACAACTTATACTTACCCTATGGGTGTCTTTGATACATAACCCAAACATTTTCTACAGGTTATACTTACCTTACGATGTCTTTAATTATATAACCCTAACATTTCCACTGGTTATGCTTACCTAAAGGTGTCTTTAATACATAATCCTAACATTTCCACTGGTTATGCTTACCTAAAGGTGTCGTTAATACATAACCCTAACATTTCTACCAGTTACGCTTACCTATAGGTGTCTTTAACACATAACCCTAACATTTCTACCAGTTATGCTTACCTATAGGTGTCTTTAATACATAACCCTAACATTTCTATCGGTTATGCTTACCTATAGGTATCTTTAATACATAACCCTCCCACTGTTTCAATGAAGTTTACTTACCCCCTCCCCCCTTAAGTTAACATGTTTATATAATCCTTATGGATTTAACTAGGTTAAGTATTATAGACTAACAGGTTAACCCCATTCACATTGCCTTCTTTTCACTTGCCAAAACTCGACTTGCTTATTAATTTCATATAAATGTAACTTTATCCATTTAAGTTTATTAATAAGCCCATCACATGTTATTCTTTAGATGGTAATTAACGGAAGTAATCTTACAATCTTTCACCTATGGATTGTAATTACCTGAAGTAATCTTACAATCTATTTTTATTATTCATTATCTGATTCCGTAGTTACAATAACATGTTCTACTTAGCAGGTTATTATGCACATCTCAGTTCACATGTTTATTACTTAACATGTCACTTACCATTTATGATTAAATATAACTTATTTCATTTCATAAGTTTTCCTCATTCTTTCTTGTTTTATCATAATTCCATCGTATACTGTCACCATAACTTATCGTTGTTTAGTTGTTAACTTAATTCACTAAGGTTTACTAATAAGTCCCTTTCCCATTTGTAACACTTATGTTATAACTTCCACTTGTCCCTAGGACAAGTCTACCTAACATATTTTTCATGTTCATACATGTTAATGCCCCAGACCTCTCACATTAACTTAACCACTTGTGGATACTGGATATGTCTGGCGGCTCCGGGAAGACTTAAACCACAAGTTTAGACTTAACCTCGTGTCAAGGTGCCCTTACGCATTAGACCCCTCACATTGGACTAACCACTTGTGGTTGCTGGATATGCCGGGCGACTCCAGGCAGACTTATACCACTAATGCAATCTAACCTCGTGTCTAAGCATTATTACAGTTCCATTATTTTAGGCATATTCATATTAATAATTTCCCTACTTAAATTACAGATTTTCATGCCCCTTTTCAATTCATATTTTATTATGCACCATATGCTCTTTTCCCCAAGTCATAAATCAAGGCATATATATATATTATGCACAAACCCATATCCACATATTTTCCAATTTATGCCCCAAGTCCATATTCATCCATTTCAATACAAGTTATACCCAAATCCATATTCACATATTTTCCATTGTATGCCAAAAATTCATATTCACATATGTTCCAATTTATGTCCCAGATCAATTTTTATGCATGTTCCAATTTATGCCCCAAATCAAAATTTACACGTGTTCCAATTTATGCCCATTTCAAATTTACATACATTCCAATTTATGCCCCAAATCAATATTTTTCCCAGTGATTCCCAATTTCACGTGTTCGGATATTTCAGCGTTAGGCCTAGGCTCGAAGATAGCCTGGCTATATAAAAATAAAAAGGGAAAAGAGGGAGAGAAGAGAATAAAAAACAGGCATAATAGCGAATCAATAATTAACTAGCAGGAATAGGCATAAAAAATGAATAGTCATATTATGACCAGATTTGACATGTTGACGATATAAACATATAAGAACAGATCTGGTGAATATGTCATAATAGAACTGATTTAGGCATGATTCAGGATCCGATTTTACATACATATCCAGATTGCCTCTAAATATTTAGATCTAAAAATAACATAGACTCACCGTGAATAGATCTTTGAAAATGGATCCAAATTACAGCGAAGAACACGTTGAATTCGTCGTTGTAGCAATCGTTGAATTGATTTTGGAGAATAATAGGCTATTTAATTGAAGTTGCAGCAGAGCCTCGCCGTCATGATTTTTCAGATGAATAAAAACTAGGTTTAGGGTCCTTTAAATAGTCGCTGCCCTCTGAATCTGGACGTTTCTCACGTCCAGGTACGTTCGGCCAATTCGACCCAGGGGTCGACCCATACTGCCTGAATCGACCCCGGGGACGACCTAGCAGGGTCTCGGGTCGACCCTGCAGGGTCTCGGGTCGACCCCGAACGGTCGACCTTCACCCCAAAAATGCGCGCATGATTTTGTATTTCCTGATTTTGAATTTCTTTAAATTTATATATATATATATGTATGTATATATATATTCTCCTTATATGCGTACAAACTTCAAACCTTAATAACTTCTTCATACGGTGTCCATTTTACGCAAACCAAATGTCTATTTTGACCAGAATTCCGAGACGAACACAATGGCGCAGTCCATTTCCCTTAATTCTATATATTAAATTAATTATTCTTTTATTTGTCCTCTTTTTGTGTTGTTAAAATTGTGGGGTGTTACATTCTTCTCTACTCAAAGGATTTCGTTCCTCGAAATTTTACAAGTTAAGAAGAATGTATATCCTACCATCCACATCCATCTACTCATCCACCAATCACAGGCATCCATTGTCCTTAAAGACTTCTGATGCTTATATGAACATATGCAAAGGTGTGTGTCAATACTAATGCGAAAATCAGGCGCTCTACTGATTCAGCCGGCCTCCTTAATGCAATGTATGTCAGTGCCATGAATCCAACATGTATCCAAATAATCCTATAATAACATGTAAATTATATATAGGTGCACCATCATACATCCAAATGCAACATCACTATGATGATATACTCATTTTCATTCATTAAAAGAAGAAAAATGCACACACTTCCATATGCAGTATGAGAGTGATTGAGCCGATCTAGTGCCTAATGTGTGTATATGCATCCACAAGCAACCACTAGCAAACACTTGCATACATCAAACATAGCATGTCTCGAACACATGTTTACATCCATAGGATTCCTACCTAAAGGTCGAAGATTCGATCAATAGGAAAGGAAGTTAAGAACATACCCTCGAAAAGGAAAAGGGTACAAAGCACGAATCTTGTCTTCGGTCTCCCAATCGCATCCTCTGTGTTATCTCCCCACTAAACCTTCATCAACTTGGTTTCTTTATTGCGTAGCTTCTTAACTTCTGATCCAATAATACGGGTAGGAACTCATCTAACTATCGCCTCCCGTTCCGCTTCTACTTCCTCCAACATACTCGACTCAACTATTTTCGTGGTATCATGTAAGCACTTTCGCAGATGAGAAACATGGAAAACATCACGAACATCGGATAATCTTTCTGGTAGCTTTACTCTATAGGCCATTTGTCTAATCCTCTCCGTTATGGGAAATGGCCCTACGAATCTTGGTGCTAGTTTCCCTACAGATCCAAAGCAAACCACATTCCTTAATGGTGACTCTTTAACAAAAACCATATCTCCCACTTTAAACTTGATGTGCACGTAAAAATTCACATTTTTATTCATATATTTATTTTTGTTTAGTTGAATAAATGAATAATTTTGGGTATTTTATATGATCAAACCATGTTTTAAATATTTTCAAAATCATCACTTATTTTGGGAAAAAAGTGGTCACTCGTGCATGTTTTAATTTGTGAAATCTTTTACTTGTGATTATCTCTTATAGGAATTTAGGAGATAAAAGGATATATACACATGAAGAGATGATGGAAAGCATGCATTTACACAAAAGGAGGCAAATAATTAATTCATTTTATGGATAGTGGAGGCCCACACCTTTCAATTAGCCCACATGCTCTTAAGCTTCATATTAAAGACTGAGACAAAAGGCCTCATGCATTCTACATGACTTGTTAGTGGCTAATGGCAATTAGAAGCTACATGAATGGGCATTTTAGGGATTTCCCAAGGAAAGTGATTAGGGTTTTTGATCATGTATATATACCCCTTTGTTTTATGTATTTAGGGATCTCCTTTTTGCGTATGAAAGTGAAAGTGATCAAATAAATAAAAATGGCTTCCAAGCCTGTTTCTTTTATGTCTCTTTTAATTTCTATGCAAGTAGTGTAATTTAATTTTATGCAATTAGTTAGTATTTAATATCTTGTCTTCATTATTTACTCTCTGACTTTGTTGTTCTTCAATGTTGAAATCTATTTGTTTTTAAATAATCATACAAATGAGGAGCTAAACCCCTACAAATTAGGGGTGATGAAGCCCTCTAATCACATAGATTCAATATAGTTTATTTTTCATAATCTCTGTTTGTGCTTATTAAAGAATGAGTGTTTAGTGTATTTTGTTAATCATGCTTGGTTTTGATGATCTATGCCTCTAATTAATAGAGGATAGATCATGCTTGATTGTGAAAACCCGTAACTTCCCCGTAAAGGAAAGCGCCGGATAGTTCGAGAACAAGCCACAACAGAACTCATACAGAAGAACATTTCATTGTATATTACAACAATGCATCAGATTACAAGAATATACAGAGTATAAATGAATATTACACAGAAGTAACAGAGATTTAAATTACATTTAAATACATCGCAGCGGAAAATAATACAATACACAACTAGAAGGAGATATACGGATACAAAGCTTTCCGGATATCGTTCCAGCTGTAAACCAGGATCCTGTGAATATAAATCTGCAAAACCAAAACTACTAGCTGCCCGTGTCAAAATAAGGGCACCCAGAGTTTAGGTTAAAACAATAAACTCCAGGTCAGTCATGTGACTGGTGTGAGAACTAAAACAGTTATTAATCTTTATTTTCAAAGTTAGGTAAATCAAGGGACCACGCCGTATAACACGGAACGGGTTTCCTCCCAAGAATACCAGTGCATAAAACAAACAGCGCAATGCTAAATAAAGAAAAATGAAGCTGTTATAAGACCCAGGTCCCATCACACAATGCAACGCAGCCGAGGATAGGGTTTTCCCTTATAACGGCCAAAGAATGCTTGATACGTTTAAAACAAATCATTTGATACTATATAAGTGCATAGTGTATAAAACAACTTCAAATCATAAGTATCAATCATAGGCGGCATGGGTACCATATATCATGTCGCCATATATAGGTTTACAAATAAAACCGCAAATGTCACGTATTTGGAAATTGGATTTCCAACTATGAACCGAGGCAAAAGATAGTCCTCAACCGATTCGAGACGCTCTAGCCCATGTCTCAGGATTAGAGCTCGAGTGACCCTTGGATCGTCAGGGCCAGTCCACCGATGTGGATTAAACTTAAACCCTGAACATGCGTCTCCCCACCCTTTGGGGTGTCAATGAGCCAACGAATGACTCCATCGGTTCGAGAACGACCGATCAATCCGAGGCGCCTCGCAACAGCAACAACCACATAAGTCAAACTCGTCAGGGCGTGTAAAACCACTGACGCCACTTTTTAGCTAGAAGGAAACGCATGCCCTCCCTGAGGTCCTCTCCCATTTTTGGTTCATACCGGGTGTGAAACTCGCGAAGTAAACGTTACACAAAGCTACGCCACAAAGGCCGTGCTTTGATCATCACCACAAGACTTTGCTTTTCAACAGAAGCCTCGATCAATTGCCACACAGGCAATTCACTCCATGCGTTTGATATCCATCAATATATAACCCCTGAGCTCGTACGTCTCAGAGAAGGGCGTTAAGCAAGAGAATAAATTCTCCGCCGCCAAACAGATATATATTTAATAGAGATCAATCACACGGACTAAAATCCAATGTCAGACACACAGTCCATTTACAAGTCCGTTCTGGGTCTGAACGAAACCGGAGGCACCTAGTACCCCACATATCCTTCGATCTCCAAGTACGTCTGGACGATCACTAACTGTTTCCATCTTCTTGGGTGTACTGCCCAATCAAGATCATCAGTTATCACCCAAACGACGTGAAGACCTCCGGTCTTCGACCATCGTCTTCATCTTCGACTTATCGTCGCATCAGTTATTCAGAATGGGATAAACCCGGTCTTTCCGAATAACTCGCGTATATATTATAAAAGTGTTACACAAACACAACATACGCCTCATTCCAATTCAACAGTCACTAACCGTAAATTAATCAAGAGAATAATTCCCCAAATATTAACCCCGAAGGCCGAAACCAACATCAGATCAATATCCAGAAAACCATTCTGCTTGGCCAACCGACAGTTAGTTTCTAAATTTCACATTCATAGGGAAATGTTCCCATTAATTTTATCCAAGATAAATTCCTTGAATTTATTCTTTATTCTATTTTTGAATCTCAATTCAAACTAGTCGGGATTAGCGAACCTTACCGAAGTAATCATTTATTTTAATTTCCCAATCCCAACCTATTCATCCCCTGAAGTAAAACTGGTAATACTTCATATCTAACACCACGGTGTTATCGGTAAATTCAATTACCATTTCGCGTTCAAATCTAATTAAAGATTTAACTAACGCCTGGAGCAAAACTGGTGATACTCCATTTCGATTATTTCAATCTAATTAAAGATTCATTAAAACTCCACTTAGTTTTAATCTTTGACTGGGTTAAAGTATCAGTGTCATTTAAAAACACGGTTCACGATAAACCCAAAATCACATTCATTAATCATCGGGTTAAAGAACGAGTGTTATTTAAAACACTGTCCACGATAAACCCAAAAATCAATATCGATTCTATTCCAATTAAATATTATTTAATTGGTAAACTTCATTAAATCTAAATAAAAAGATTTAATCTTTTCTCAACTGGGTTCAAGAACAGTGTTAGTGAAGACACCATTCACGACAAACCCAAATCACATTTGATATTCAATATAAGGCTCTGAATAGAAAATATATCGGCTTACATTCAATATCAAATTCTACGATTAACAAATGTCGTATTAGAAATAACGATACAAATATATATCTTTCAAATTTCCATAACAACACCTGTATAATCACGAATTCCAACATCGAAATATTCCGAAGACAATTTCGATTCAAATCCACTCCAATGCGATCATTGGATATTCTGGTTATTTTTAAAACCCTTTTCTAATTCAATTTATTTATTTAAAAATAAATAGAATTTTAGTTCTAGTTCAAAACTAGTTCATTTCGATAAAAATCTATTTTTATCCTTTCAAATATGGAGTTTTTCATCCCAATTCTTTCTAAATCATTTCTTATGATTTTACACAAATTATTACTATTTTTAATAATTTTATCAAGGCCCGTACAGTCGATTTCCATCAATGGCCATCGAACTGCACTTACAGCGACCTTTTTCGAATTTGATTTGGACGTAACTCCAAATCCAACCGTTAGATTTCAAATTTCTAACATTCGTTAGAAAGCTCTTTTCGATACGAACCCAACGGTTCCGATTTTAGGAGAATCCGACGGTCGGATCTCCCGTAATGTCCGTTTGAAATAAATGGTCGAAATTCACGAACTGCCGCGGCGCGGCGCGTTCTATTCAGGCCATTATATTATATATATAATATATATAATATATATTTCGTCGATTTCTATTTAAAACGAATTATATAAATAGTTTTGAATTCGTTTCAAAAACAATTTCAACTTCCTTTTCAATTCAAATCAAAATTGAATTCTTCTTTATAAATTCGTTTTAAAATTCATTTCTATTCAATTCAAATTTCAATTCAATTTGAATTCATTTTCAATTCATTTCGAAATCGTTTTCAATTCAATTCATTTCGAAATCGTTTTCAATTCAATTCGTTTCGAAATCGTTTTCAATTCAATTCATTTCGAAATCGTTTTCAATTCAATTCATTTCGAAATCGTTTTCAATTCAATTCATTTCGAAATCGTTTTCAATTCAATTCATTTCGAAATCGTTTTCAATTCAATTCATTTCGAAATCGTTTTCAATTCAATTCGTTTCGAAATCGTTTTCAATTCAATTCATTTCGAAATCGTTTTCAATTCAATTCATTTCGAAATCGTTTTCAATTCAATTCATTTCGAAATCGTCGATTTCGAAATCACTTTTCCATATTCATTTTAAATTGAATAAAATCGATAAAAATATCGTTCACGTCAAAATGGCGTCAAACTAATCAACACGGCTTCATAAATTTCTATTTTCAAATTTTCTTTATTTTTCAAATTGGAATGAGGCCCAATCAATTACCATATAAAATTAATTATATGGATTTCCATACAACACATGTATATAATAGCAACGATAAATAATCAACCATCAACCAAAGTGCACTACACCGTATAAGCATCAAATATAGATATCCAATGCTTATAACAGCCTGTCAATCAATCGATTGACATATTTAACCAATCAGGATGAGTGAACTTCAAATTTCATCCCAACACCCGTGTGGGGTTTCAAACAAACAAACACAGATTTTATTTGTGCAGTTGGGCGATGTGTAAAATTTATCGTCCCAATCAATGTCATTCAAATAGGTGTACATAAACAAACCGTCCGGTTTATAAATGAATATTTTATTTTATTCACTTCACGTTAAAAATTATATTTTTAACGACAAAACATTTTATTTCAACATATGAATTTCTATTCAATTCATTTATTCAATAAAATGATATTTTATTTTTCTAACATATTTTAGAAAATTTCGGCGGCATAACGACACGATACTAGAAACGGGACAAGGCCTAGCCTTATCCCCGGTCTAGTGAAGGCCCACGCCATTCACACATCATCAAATCAATTCATTTCACCACAATTCAATTTCAATCAAACAATCTCTAATCTATGCAACCAAACAAACAAGTCCATGGTCTGTGGACGGTTGTGTCGGGTGCTACTAAGCACCGTCTGCATCCTAGTATATATATAAAACTAGAAAAGAAATTGAAAGGTGAGAAACTCTCACATAAAGCTATCCTAGCTCCACGGCACTTCTAATGCAGGAAATCTTCTCCGTTCTCGCCTTTTCGCCGCTTTCGCCCGCATTCACTACATATGTAAAAATCGAATTTTTACTTTGTTATTCAATATATAAAAATCGAGTTTTTATTTCGAAGTTCAACATATAGAAATCACATTTTTAATTCGAAGTTCAATATATAAAAATCACCTTTTTAATTCGAAGTTCAATATATAAAAATCACCTTTTTAATTCGAAGTTCAATATATAAAAATCACATTTTTAATTCGAAGTTCAACATATAAAAATCACATTTTTAATTCGAAGTTCAATATATAAAAATCATATTTTTATTCGAAGTTCAATAGATAAAAATCATATTTTTTTATTCGAAGTTCAATAGATAAAAATCATATATATATTCTTCCAAAACCTTGTATATTTTATTTTCCAAAACCTTGTATATTTTATTTTTCAAAACCTTGTATATTTTATTTTTCAAATTCAAATCTTCATATAGAAAACAACAAAGCAATTAAATAAAATAAAAACTTACAGTGTAAAATGAATCTAGGGTTTCGGAAAGTTCGACGCTGTTGGGGTGGGTGGTGCTCGAGCTAAGCGGCGGCTCTTCTGGGTGGTGGCGGCTGCGTTGATTTTGGAGTCTCGACAGATGGGGTGCGGACGGTTTCGAGAGGGGAGAGAGAATCGAGGGGGGGGGTTGAGGCTGCGGAGGGGAGGGTGCGGATGGGGCTGCTGAGGAGCGCGCGGTGGTTGGGTGCCTCTGGCGCTAGAAGCGGCGGCTCTCGATTTCAGGGAGGGACACGATGGAGGGGTAGGATCGGAGGAGGGGTGGTTTGTGGAGGTCAACAGCCGCGGTGGCGCGTCCAGGGGGACACCGACGTCGGCGGCGGCGGTGAGCCACGGAGGGGGGCGCGATGTTTTAATTTTTCTTTCTCTTCTTTTTTTTTTCTTTTTTCTGAGATTCACGAATGAAAAAGGGGGGGGGAAGATAAAAGTAGGAGTTGACTTTATTTAATTATTTAATTTAATTTTTAATTCCCAAAAAGGTAACTTTTTAATTTGGTCTCAAAACGAGTCCCACCGACTGCCGCCCCTAACATTTTACCCCCATTCCGAACCCAGTGGGATATGTATCGCAAGCTGATTCGACTGTTTCGATCAGTTTTCGTTAAATTTACATTTAAATCACTATACTGAATTTTAAACGTACATTTCAAATTACCGGGATCACATACTAACTAGAAAAATTCCAGAAAAATATTTTCTAGCTTCGTATTGACGATACGGTCCTAACAAAACTAGTTTCGTCGAATTCCGAGACCGTTGGAAAAATGGCCATTTTCCAGTCGATTAAAATCAACTGAAATGGGTCAAATGCGTTTTCCTTTGCCACGCTCACATATTGATTCGAAAAATTATGAAATTTGGAATCTAGCAATAACTTAACATCACGGACCCAACAAAACTGGTTTCGTCGAAATCCGAAGTCGTTTGCAAAATTGCTATTTTTAAGGGCCTTATATATATAAAAATATATATAAATTCCACAGCGACTATTTCTAATTTTAAACTGGACATATCTTATCATTTCTAAAATGAAATCTCAGTTTGTTAACTTCGTTACAAAGATATAGTTATACAGATTCAAATATTTCTTGTTTCGTTCAATTTTGACTTATATTGAATTCTGTATATTCATTTGAAATTAGAAATCGAATTTTCGAACTACCGCGCCATTTTCTATTCCTTTTATAAATATATATAATTATTATATATTCTAACGACGACGTATATAATATATGTGTTCGAATTATATTCAAAATAAATTTCACGTCGATATTATTTAAAATAATTCATTTTAAATAATCAAAATTCGCTAAAATCGCCAAAATAAAAATTTCAAACTGGCTCGCATTTTACGGGTTGTTACAATCTCCCCCACTTAAAACTTTTCGTCCCCGAAAAGGAACAAAGTCGAAAGTGGTTTGATTTATCAACTCTACGTTCGATCCGGCTTCCCTTCTCCAACTTTTCAGTTTCTGAGAATTTCCAAAATTTCAAAAATTTGGCTAACACCCTAAATTTTTGAAAAATTTCGCCATAACCTCCCCTGCACCGGGAGCATCGGGGAATTTCAAATAGCTTCCCCGGTCCTTCAGATCTCAAAAAGAAAAAGAAAAAGCCAAGCGGCTAGCCAATAGGCTCACAAAATCATCATCACCCAAACAAAACAGGAAATTATGTAGTAAACATGTACCTATTTGTCGGGCAAACAAATTTTATTCTCTGGCTCTAGCCTCCTTGCTATGACCTGTTCAATGATATATATGTATATGCAAGCAAATGCAACCAATTTTCAATATAATTCAATATTTGGTTCAATTAGGCATAATGGTTCAAAATTAGCAAACAAATAAACAAACAACACAAACATCAATCAATTAGTGAATTTAACGTTTCAAATTCATAATTTTGATATATATACAAAAATCATGTTTTGGATGCCAAATCACCACAATAGGCCTTATCTAAATTTCTTTTTTTGGTTCTCACACCAGTCAAATGGAAATATATAGAAATCACACCTTCGTTACTCGAACATGAATACTAATGACGACTAGTCAGTCATCAGAATCATCTTCGGGCCACTAGAGTATGATTCTATATCTATCCAGTATATTAAAATTTCGAATACACGCGGATCAGACGTATACGCAAAATCTATATATACTGGATTGTCCACATCAATATAAATAGATAATCAAATACGAATGAGTGATTTAGATTTTCAAAACAAAAATTGTTTTCATTTGAAAAATATACTCTTCACACTCGTTCTAGGATACTACTGATCCCATCTCTAGCGAGTCATTCTAATTGGATATTACTAATCCAATATCTGATGAATTCTTTCGTATGGTTCTAATGTGTCTTGTTCTCTGAGCTTTGTAAACCAAAGCTCTGATACCAACTGTGAAAACCCGTAACTTCCCCGTAAAGGAAAGCGCCGGATAGTTCGAGAACAAGCCACAACAGAACTCATACAGAAGAACATTTCATTGTATATTACAACAATGCATCAGATTACAAGAATATACAGAGTATAAATGAATATTACACAGAAGTAACAGAGATTTAAATTACATTTAAATACATCGCAGCGGAAAATAATACAATACACAACTAGAAGGAGATATACGGATACAAAGCTTTCCGGATATCGTTCCAGCTGTAAACCAGGATCCTATGAATATAAATCTGCAAAACCAAAACTACTAGCTGCCCGTGTCAAAATAAGGGCACCCAGAGTTTAGGTTAAAACAATAAACTCCAGGTCAGTCATGTGACTGGTGTGAGAACTAAAACAGTTATTAATCTTTATTTTCAAAGTTAGGTAAATCAAGGGACCACGCCGTATAACACGGAACGGGTTTCCTCCCAAGAATACCAGTGCATAAAACAAACAGCGCAATGCTAAATAAAGAAAAATGAAGCTGTTATAAGACCCAGGTCCCATCACACAATGCAACGCAGCCGAGGATAGGGTTTTCCCTTATAACGGCCAAAGAATGCTTGATACGTTTAAAACAAATCATTTGATACTATATAAGTGCATAGTGTATAAAACAACTTCAAATCATAAGTATCAATCATAGGCGGCATGGGTACCATATATCATGTCGCCATATATAGGTTTACAAATAAAACCGCAAATGTCACGTATTTGGAAATTGGATTTCCAACTATGAACCGAGGCAAAAGATAGTCCTCAACCGATTCGAGACGCTCTAGCCCATGTCTCAGGATTAGAGCTCGAGTGACCCTTGGATCGTCAGGGCCAGTCCACCGATGTGGATTAAACTTAAACCCTGAACATGCGTCTCCCCACCCTTTGGGGTGTCAATGAGCCAACGAATGACTCCATCGGTTCGAGAACGACCGATCAATCCGAGACGCCTCGCAACAGCAACAACCACATAAGTCAAACTCGTCAGGGCGTGTAAAACCACTGACGCCACTTTTTAGCTAGAAGGAAACGCATGCCCTCCCTGAGGTCCTCTCCCATTTTTGGTTCATACCGGGTGTGAAACTCGCGAAGTAAACGTTACACAAAGCTACGCCACAAAGGCCGTGCTTTGATCATCACCACAAGACTTTGCTTTTCAACAGAAGCCTCGATCAATTGCCACACAGGCAATTCACTCCATGCGTTTGATATCCATCAATATATAACCCCTGAGCTCGTACGTCTCAGAGAAGGGCGTTAAGCAAGAGAATAAATTCTCCGCCGCCAAACAGATATATATTTAATAGAGATCAATCACACGGACTAAAATCCAATGTCAGACACACAGTCCATTTACAAGTCCGTTCTGGGTCTGAACGAAACCGGAGGCACCTAGTACCCCACATATCCTTCGATCTCCAAGTACGTCTGGACGATCACTAACTGTTTCCATCTTCTTGGGTGTACTGCCCAATCAAGATCATCAGTTATCACCCAAACGACGTGAAGACCTCCGGTCTTCGACCATCGTCTTCATCTTCGACTTATCGTCGCATCAGTTATTCAGAATGGGATAAACCCGGTCTTTCCGAATAACTCGCGTATATATTATAAAAGTGTTACACAAACACAACATACGCCTCATTCCAATTCAACAGTCACTAACCGTAAATTAATCAAGAGAATAATTCCCCAAATATTAACCCCGAAGGCCGAAACCAACATCAGATCAATATCCAGAAAACCATTCTGCTTGGCCAACCGACAGTTAGTTTCTAAATTTCACATTCATAGGGAAATGTTCCCATTAATTTTATCCAAGATAAATTCCTTGAATTTATTCTTTATTCTATTTTTGAATCTCAATTCAAACTAGTCGGGATTAGCGAACCTTACCGAAGTAATCATTTATTTTAATTTCCCAATCCCAACCTATTCATCCCCTGAAGTAAAACTGGTAATACTTCATATCTAACACCACGGTGTTATCGGTAAATTCAATTACCATTTCGCGTTCAAATCTAATTAAAGATTTAACTAACGCCTGGAGCAAAACTGGTGATACTCCATTTCGATTATTTCAATCTAATTAAAGATTCATTAAAACTCCACTTAGTTTTAATCTTTGACTGGGTTAAAGAATCAGTGTCATTTAAAAACACGGTTCACGATAAACCCAAAATCACATTCATTAATCATCGGGTTAAAGAACGAGTGTTATTTAAAACACTGTCCACGATAAACCCAAAAATCAATATCGATTCTATTCCAATTAAATATTATTTAATTGGTAAACTTCATTAAATCTAAATAAAAAGATTTAATCTTTTCTCAACTGGGTTCAAGAACAGTGTTAGTGAAGACACCATTCACGACAAACCCAAATCACATTTGATATTCAATATAAGGCTCTGAATAGAAAATATATCGGCTTACATTCAATATCAAATTCTACGATTAACAAATGTCGTATTAGAAATAACGATACAAATATATATCTTTCAAATTTCCATAACAACACCTGTATAATCACGAATTCCAACATCGAAATATTCCGAAGACAATTTCGATTCAAATCCACTCCAATGCGATCATTGGATATTCTGGTTATTTTTAAAACCCTTTTCTAATTCAATTTATTTATTTAAAAATAAATAGAATTTTAGTTCTAGTTCAAAACTAGTTCATTTCGATAAAAATCTATTTTTATCCTTTCAAATATGGAGTTTTTCATCCCAATTCTTTCTAAATCATTTCTTATGATTTTACACAAATTATTACTATTTTTAATAATTTTATCAAGGCCCGTACAGTCGATTTCCATCAATGGCCATCGAACTGCACTTACAGCGACCTTTTTCGAATTTGATTTGGACGTAACTCCAAATCCAACCGTTAGATTTCAAATTTCTAACATTCGTTAGAAAGCTCTTTTCGATACGAACCCAACGGTTCCGATTTTAGGAGAATCCGACGGTCGGATCTCCCGTAATGTCCGTTTGAAATAAATGGTCGAAATTCACGAACTGCCGCGGCGCGGCGCGTTCTATTCAGGCCATTATATTATATATATAATATATATAATATATATTTCGTCGATTTCTATTTAAAACGAATTATATAAATAGTTTTGAATTCGTTTCAAAAACAATTTCAACTTCCTTTTCAATTCAAATCAAAATTGAATTCTTCTTTATAAATTCGTTTTAAAATTCATTTCTATTCAATTCAAATTTCAATTCAATTTGAATTCATTTTCAATTCATTTCGAAATCGTTTTCAATTCAATTCATTTCGAAATCGTTTTCAATTCAATTCGTTTCGAAATCGTTTTCAATTCAATTCATTTCGAAATCGTTTTCAATTCAATTCATTTCGAAATCGTTTTCAATTCAATTCATTTCGAAATCGTTTTCAATTCAATTCATTTCGAAATCGTTTTCAATTCAATTCATTTCGAAATCGTTTTCAATTCAATTCGTTTCGAAATCGTTTTCAATTCAATTCATTTCGAAATCGTTTTCAATTCAATTCATTTCGAAATCGTTTTCAATTCAATTCATTTCGAAATCGTCGATTTCGAAATCACTTTTCCATATTCATTTTAAATTGAATAAAATCGATAAAAATATCGTTCACGTCAAAATGGCGTCAAACTAATCAACACGGCTTCATAAATTTCTATTTTCAAATTTTCTTTATTTTTCAAATTGGAATGAGGCCCAATCAATTACCATATAAAATTAATTATATGGATTTCCATACAACACATGTATATAATAGCAACGATAAATAATCAACCATCAACCAAAGTGCACTACACCGTATAAGCATCAAATATAGATATCCAATGCTTATAACAGCCTGTCAATCAATCGATTGACATATTTAACCAATCAGGATGAGTGAACTTCAAATTTCATTCCAACACCCGTGTGGGGTTTCAAACAAACAAACACAGATTTTATTTGTGCAGTTGGGCGATGTGTAAAATTTATCGTCCCAATCAATGTCATTCAAATAGGTGTACATAAACAAACCGTCCGGTTTATAAATGAATATTTTATTTTATTCACTTCACGTTAAAAATTATATTTTTAACGACAAAACATTTTATTTCAACATATGAATTTCTATTCAATTCATTTATTCAATAAAATGATATTTTATTTTTCTAACATATTTTAGAAAATTTCGGCGGCATAACGGCACGATACTAGAAACGGGACAAGGCCTAGCCTTATCCCCGGTCTAGTGAAGGCCCACGCCATTCACACATCATCAAATCAATTCATTTCACCACAATTCAATTTCAATCAAACAATCTCTAATCTATGCAACCAAACAAACAAGTCCATGGTCTGTGGACGGTTGTGTCGGGTGCTACTAAGTACCATCTGCATCCTAGTATATATATAAAACTAGAAAAGAAATTGAAAGGTGAGAAACTCTCACATAAAGCTATCCTAGCTCCACGGCACTTCTAATGCAGGAAATCTTCTCCGTTCTCGCCTTTTCGCCGCTTTCGCCCGCATTCACTACATATGTAAAAATCGAATTTTTACTTTGTTATTCAATATATAAAAATCGAGTTTTTATTTCGAAGTTCAACATATAGAAATCACATTTTTAATTCGAAGTTCAATATATAAAAATCACCTTTTTAATTCGAAGTTCAATATATAAAAATCACCTTTTTAATTCGAAGTTCAATATATAAAAATCACATTTTTAATTCGAAGTTCAACATATAAAAATCACATTTTTAATTCGAAGTTCAATATATAAAAATCATATTTTTATTCGAAGTTCAATAGATAAAAATCATATTTTTTTATTCGAAGTTCAATAGATAAAAATCATATATATATTCTTCCAAAACCTTGTATATTTTATTTTCCAAAACCTTGTATATTTTATTTTTCAAAACCTTGTATATTTTATTTTTCAAATTCAAATCTTCATATAGAAAACAACAAAGCAATTAAATAAAATAAAAACTTACAGTGTAAAATGAATCTAGGGTTTCGGAAAGTTCGACGCTGTTGGGGTGGGTGGTGCTCGAGCTAAGCGGCGGCTCTTCTGGGTGGTGGCGGCTGCGTTGATTTTGGAGTCTCGACAGATGGGGTGCGGACGGTTTCGAGAGGGGAGAGAGAATCGAGGGGGGGGTTGAGGCTGCGGAGGGGAGGGTGCGGATGGGGCTGCTGAGGAGCGCGCGGTGGTTGGGTGCCTCTGGCGCTAGAAGCGGCGGCTCTCGATTTCAGGGAGGGACACGATGGAGGGGTAGGATCGGAGGAGGGGTGGTTTGTGGAGGTCAACAGCCGCGGTGGCGCGTCCAGGGGGACACCGACGTCGGCGGCGGCGGTGAGCCACGGAGGGGGGCGCGATGTTTTAATTTTACTTTCTCTTCTTTTTTTTTTTTTCTGAGATTCACGAATGAAAAAGGGGGGGGAAGATAAAAGTAGGAGTTGACTTTATTTAATTATTTAATTTAATTTTTAATTCCCAAAAAGGTAACTTTTTAATTTGGTCTCAAAACGAGTCCCACCGACTGCCGCCCCTAACATTTTACCCCCATTCCGAACCCAGTGGGATATGTATCGCAAGCTGATTCGACTGTTTCGATCAGTTTTCGTTAAATTTACATTTAAATCACTATACTGAATTTTAAACGTACATTTCAAATTACCGGGATCACATACTAACTAGAAAAATTCCAGAAAAATATTTTCTAGCTTCGTATTGACGATACGGTCCTAACAAAACTAGTTTCGTCGAATTCCGAGACCGTTGGAAAAATGGCCATTTTCCAGTCGATTAAAATCAACTGAAATGGGTCAAATGCGTTTTCCTTTGCCACGCTCACATATTGATTCGAAAAATTATGAAATTTGGAATCTAGCAATAACTTAACATCACGGACCCAACAAAACTGGTTTCGTCGAAATCCGAAGTCGTTTGCAAAATTGCTATTTTTAAGGGCCTTATATATATAAAAATATATATAAATTCCACAGCGACTATTTCTAATTTTAAACTGGACATATCTTATCATTTCTAAAATGAAATCTCAGTTTGTTAACTTCGTTACAAAGATATAGTTATACAGATTCAAATATTTCTTGTTTCGTTCAATTTTGACTTATATTGAATTCTGTATATTCATTTGAAATTAGAAATCGAATTTTCGAACTACCGCGCCATTTTCTATTCCTTTTATAAATATATATAATTATTATATATTCTAACGACGACGTATATAATATATGTGTTCGAATTATATTCAAAATAAATTTCACGTCGATATTATTTAAAATAATTCATTTTAAATAATCAAAATTCGCTAAAATCGCCAAAATAAAAATTTCAAACTGGCTCGCATTTTACGGGTTGTTACATTGATCCAAAGACACAACAAAATTTACCTCTTCATCTATATATGATTTTGGCCAAAAGAGGAAGTGTTAATCAACATTTGATATTCTATATTACTAACTAATAGTAAATAGAGTATTCTTAAAATTGATGTTGCTTTCAACTTGTTGTCTTTTTCATGGGAATTGAATAGTGAATTAGTTTGTGATATAGTTTGATGACTTATGTTACGCTAATTAATAGCATAAATATGTCATACTTATGATAAACACAATAATTAATCTCACTTATGACCAAGCAAAAAGAGATCATAACTTCATCATGTTGATTTGTGTGATCTAGAGAGTGAAAACACCTCTAAATTGCTCTTAACCAATAGTTTCATTCTCAACTTAGTCATTAGTTTTGTCAAATTTTAGTTAACACATTTTAAAGTTTGGTTTAATTTGACTGAATTTAATTAAAATTATTTCTTTCCCTGTGGATCGACTCGTACTCGCTAACGTACTACAAGTGTACGTCGTGCGTTTGCGGTTTATTAAACTTCGCGACGATTTTCTAATTCATAGAATATTCATCGTCGAACAAGTTTTTGGCACCATTGCCGGGGACACAGTCCAAATCAAGTGTGGGGGGAGTTTCAAATTTATTTTGGTTTTGCATAGAATTTTCCTTTCTCTTTTCAGCCAAAAAAAAAAGAGTTTTGCATTTCTATTTACTTTTAGGTAAGACATGATGGAGTTAGCATATAATTTTGGTCGTTCAATTAAAATGTTTGGAAATTTACTTCTCTTAGAGGATAACGAAAGGAAAGTTTGAATTATCAGCAAATTTGGTATAATTGATATATAGGGAGATTCGTAGGTGATGAGTATGAAATGTTTTCTAAATTGTAATCCGATTAATTAAATGGTTGATTTAGACTACTTGCGATAACATTTTAGATCTTTTAAGTGAAGTTGTGCTAAGATATTCTCGTTTAACTCTCTCTCTCTCTCTCATGTAAAAAAAAGAAGAAGAAAAAAGGAAAAAAAGAGAATAAATATAATAATAATCCGAGGGTATCCAACATTGCTAGTACATCTAGTGTTGGTGTGCAAACCCGCCAAGCTCTTTCCGACACTTTGTTGATAAAGTCAGTGTCGGTATACTTTGGTCTCATTTTATGAGTTGAACTTAGAATTATCGACCCTCAGGTAAGTCGTAATGCAGTGTAGGGGTGGTATACCAAGGTATTTGTAAGTAATAATAATGTGAATATTTTGTAATAAAGAGAGTTGGCATTTAAAATCCAAGCACACTCTTCACTTATTCGACCTAGCTTGTTAACAAAAAGGAAGTTGATATGCCGTTTCATGACTGTTGATATCGGCTATAGAATTCATTTCATATTTTCACTATGTTTCTACCAAAATAATTGGCCGAGCTGGGGTAGTTTGTAACGATAACATGACTTTTGTTTGAAGTTTTGATTAGTAACGGACTCAAATTTCATAGTGATGACCCAAATTTGTGTTGACTCATTCGTATAATACTTGAAAGTAAATTATCCATTTGTAAATATTCCTTTAAAAACTTGCATTCATATTGTAAATATTTTTGAATCTTGCATTTTGTAAATATATTTTCATTTAACTTTTGGACTTTGTGGGTAGTATCCGCTGAAAACCCTCACAAGACAACACTCATCCTACTGGGGACACCCAGAGGTTTAACAGCTTGTTGCATACACTCAATGCAATCGTGCTCCCTACGAAAACAGACTTAGTGTAATGACCCGGATTTTCAGCGACTTTGGTTATCGACGTAAGCACGACGTCGATAACCAAAACGTCGAAAAATCCTGGTAATTAGTGAAAGAAATTAGAGGGTGAGGAAAGATAAGATAGAAAATTAGAATAGAAGAAGAAGAAGAACACAACATCAGAGTAACACGAATCTCACAGCGGAACGAATAAATATATTTCATAACATAACTTTGAAATACAAATCTGTACTTGCATATACATATCATTATCAAAGTACAGCACTTACAACACAGCGGAAATAACTATAGCTATATGATCCTGAAGCCTCCTGCTCCAGCTCTTCAATGTATCTGTAAAATCCCGACTACTTGACTGCCCGTACAAATTTAGGCACCCAAGAGTTTAGGGAAAACAACAAAGTAAACTCCGGGTCAGTCATGGGACTGGTATGAGTAAAACAGATTTAAAAACAGTTGAACAAGTAAATGATATCTCATAAGACCACGCCGCATAACGGAACGGGTTTTTCCCTTATGAGAATCCAAAAATATCTTTATATCAAAAACCTTTTGATATTATAATAATGTCTATCAACCACAGTATATATATAATCATCTAGCAGAAACGCTTTCATCTCACGTTCTACATATATAGTATACAATCAAAACCGCAAGCACGTATTGGGTAATGGATTTCCAACTATGACAAGGTATGGATCCACCTTTCGCTCGTGTACCTCTAGAGAGGAATACACTGGGTTCAACAAGAACATCTTGCAACCCGGCCACACATGACCGACCACTCATTTCGCTTGAGTGTATCGAATGTATATCACCAACAGTTGGGATCAGCAACCGTTTCCCGAATGGGACAGCATCAACAATAGATTTTTAGAAATGAATGAAACTCTAGATCAGGTGATTATACCCCCTACTTCGGTGCGACCGACTTAGCCATGCTGCCTGCCCGATTTCTGTCATTTACCGGATGATGAGGCTAGAAGCTACGCTTTATCATCACACCAGATTCACTTTGAATGCCACATTGTCAAATCCATCAAATCACCGATTGACGTCCTCAACTATACATTATGTGTCAGCTAAAAGAAGTTTCCTTCTCCGCTTCCACTCTTGGTACGGTTGGAGAAATCAATATACGTGATCGTCTGGAAATACTCTGTCAGACATCCGTCCATACAAGTCATCCAGGAACAGGATGAACCGAAGGCACTATTCAGTAAACAGGATAGCCCTTGCATAACTCCGTCTTCAATTTCCTTTGGCATATATGATTCGCAACGCTTATGCCAATACAGAGTGGTTCTTTGGATAATAATCCAACCGGTCTCCCCATATTAACAACGTTAAAATGGTCAAAACTCCGATAGTCTGTGATTTAACTATCGAATAAAAATAGGTGTGCAAACAATGATATTATTTCCAAATGGGAATTATATCGATCAAACATCATTTAACATTCATCTCCTTAGTTCATTAATTTACTTATCTCATGTTTCCCTACGTTCAATATTCCTTATTTTCTAAATTGGGAAAATATACGTTATTAACAAATGGAAAACATTTCCATTTCCTGTTTTCTTTATTTGAAAACATTTCTAGTTTCTTATTTGGAAAACATTTCCAAAGCTTCTCCCTTGGACTTAGACAGATGTTTTAAACAAACCATCGCGATGCCAACTCAAACCATTTCCTTTACTGCCGAACCTTAACTATTCCTTAGTTAAAAACGAAGCCAATCAAGTTGGGGTAGAACTACCTCTCAGACCTTAACTGAACAACATTTCTAACTTTGAAACAGGCAAAGTTCACTTTATATTCCTTAACAAACTTCCTTACTTAACCCTCCTTCGAATAACTATATTCGATTGACTCTTATCAATTAACTCTATCGGACTAACCCCTATCAATTAACTCTATTGGACTAACACTATTTGACTAACGCTATTTATTTACTCATTTCACTTTCTCTTTACGAATAAACTATATTCGATAATTCCTTTTACTTTCTATTCGAATAACTATATTCGATTAACTCATTTGCTTCTATTCGAATAACTGTATTCGATTTAACTCATTTGCTTCTATTCGAATAACTATATTCGATTAACTCATTTTGACTTTCTTCTCTAATCGATTAACTAACATCGATTAACTCCTTTTTAACTTTCTTCGAATAAACTATATTCGATTAACTCCTTTTCTTTCTTCGAATAAACTATATTCGATTAACTCCTTTTCTTCTTCTCTAATCGATTAACTAACATCGATTAACTCTTTTTAACTTTATCCTCTAATCGATTAACTAACATCGATTAACTCCTTTTACTTTAACACTAATCGATTAAACTAACATCGATTAGTTCCTTTTACTTTAACACTAATCGATTAAACTAACATCGATTAGTTCCTTTTACTTTAACACTAATCGATTAAACTAACATTGATTGGTTCCTTTTACTTTAACACTAATCGATTTAAACTAACATCGATTAGTTCCTTTTACTTTAACACTAATCGATTTAAACTAACATCGATTAGTTCCTTTTGCTTTAACACTAATCGATTAAACTAACATCGATTAGTTCCTTTTACTTTAACACTAATCGATTTAAACTAACATCGATTAGTTCCTTTTACTTTAACACTAATCGATTTAAACTAACATCGATTAGTTCCTTTTGCTTTAACACTAATCGATTAAACTAACATCGATTAGTTCCTTTTTATAAACTACGTTTTCCGTTACAACTATTTCCTTTTTATAACGTTTACTTACTGTTACAAATATTTCCTATTTATAACTTCTATTTACCGTTACAAATATTTCCTATTTATAACTTCTATTTATTTTCTAAATAAATATCCCTTTTATAAAACCGTGTTCGTTTTATAAATATTTCCTTTTAAAAAATCCTGTGATTTTATAAAATCCCTTTTATTTCAATATACATTGAAATACTCCTTTTTTTCATCCCAGGGTCTTTTATGATATTTAAAATATCGAATAAAATGATCAATATCATTCCAACACCCATAATCCATAACAGATTATATAACACATCATATATCACAATATATGAAAACAGTAAAATAAATGTTGAGGAATCCAGTTGGATTCCTCCAACCTGTTCCCCTGCATCACAGATGTTAAATAATATAGATAACATCACTTTCAGTTCTATATGATACATTCGGTTAAACAGAATCAATATAGAAATTTAACTAACTGACTAGCAGTTCAATCAAACAGTCAGCATACAGTCAATCAGCCAATATCTAACAGTTCTAAAAATACAACATGAATTTATAAACTGTTCAGGGTTAGTGAGATTTACTCACATTGGCGCGTTAACCGTTGAATAACGGTTTGCGTTATTCGACTCAGTCGGACAATTTATTTCTCCATAAATTGTAACGAGCTCTGATGGACTTCCAGTCAGTCTCATTGTGTTGCTCTAGTCCATACGATCCCAACGCAACTTACAGTTTGCAAATCCGACCTCGTACGGACAAGATACGGTATTACGAAGTTTATACATTATTTAAATAGATTAAAACTTGAATTTTAATTCCTATAAAGGCCTTACCCATTTTATTCAAAACCCGGCCCATTCCCTTTTCAACACAGAACGACATATGCAAGTCTTCCCATTTTCAATTGAACATATCCATCCAACTTCTCCCAGCATACGTTATCTTTATTTCCTTCTTCTCCGGCCCACTACCCAAACAAAGCCCAAACCCGCTTAATCCCTTCTCCCCCAAACCGATACTTCCTGTAACCCATTTTCCCCGTTGACCTTCCTTTTGACCGGACATCTCCAGCTTCCCAAGCCATCATCCGACATTCCACCTTCACCGCAGTGTTTCCCTTCGCAAACCGGACCTAGCCATCCCCATCAGATGGAACTCGCTCCATCAATGCAAATCGCGACACCCAAGTTTGAACTCAGCTGCTACAGGGAAGTAACGACTCCGTATCGCACCAAACAACGCCACTTTCTTTTAGGAGCCGCCTCTTTCCACCACAATCCCACACCATTCTTGAATTTACCAACTCCTATTGATTCGGCAGTAAACAACAACCCTAGGAGATGCTGTTTTGCTTTTCAGCGATCGCGAAACAAGTGCGGACTCTCGAAAATACACATCGAGCTGAAGAACAGGTCAAAAAAAGTTTCAGCGATGGAGTTTGGAGATTTATAAAATTATGAGGGATTTGTTTTGATTTTCTTTTGCTAATTGATTTTGCTTTTTCTATGGACGGAACTGTTTGGGTTTCTCTGAAAACAACGAATGAACGAGCTAGCTTCCTATTTATATATACATACGGTAACATACTTCGAAGTTAAGTGGAAGGAGGTGTTGTCTTCATTGCCAAGGATTTTCTTGTGGATCATGGGAGCTCCGCATCGTGGGTTTTTGAGGACACAGAGACTTGGTGGCTGGAAAGAAAGAATATCGTGGCCTTCTTTTTACCCTTTTATTTTGTAAAGTTAAGTACCCCAATGTTCCCAATTATGTTCACGTAGGAACCGTTTCTGACAGAACTAAAAATACCATCCTAACGAGCAATGTGCCAGGATCCCAAAAATATAATAATACCGGTAGATTAACTCATATTGTGAAACCCTAAAATGTCGATACAGGGTGCCAAATACTCTAATTAAAAAGTTGCTTATTTAATTATTTAAAAATTACAGTAAAATTCTAAAAATTAATTCATCACTATGTCTCTAAAGAACCTTGTCTATATTCAAAGCCGATCTCTTGTTATATCGAATAAACTGTTACGGTCGATAAACGATTCTATAGCGACTATCTTAAAATTTGATTTGGACATATCTCAAAATCTACATGACGAAATCCCAATTTTTCTCTTCCACTAGAAAGATATACTCCACCAGCTCCTAACGTTTCTTGTTTCACAGAAATCCGATTTAAAACGAATCCTGTACATTCAGTTGAAGTTCGAATTGCCAATTTACGAACTACAGCGCCATTTCGAGCTCGTTTATAATTATATTATAACTATACGTTCAACTGTCAACGATTGAATATATTCGTTATTCAAATTCAAATTACAAGCTGAATTAAATATCACAGATGACCCGGTTCACACCATATCGCCATTTCAGCCAATTCTGATTATTTCAGAATTAAATATATTATTTAATTATTATTTTAATTAAATATTCACCATTATTAAATTCCACGACCATTAAATTCACTAACCCACCATTTATATAATTAAATAAATTAATTCTAATACCCCTGCCAATGCGGGTCATTACAATCTTCCCTACTTAAAATAATTTCGTCCTCGAAATTGCTAAAAGGTAGAGAACGACCCTATCGACTGGTTAGAACATATTTGTTCACTTCTTAACTTCAGTTGCAACTGAACCAATTTAATTTCAATTAAATTATTAATTAATCCTTATCAACGAAAATTTTCAAAATCCTGAAAATTTTCTAACGCCTTAACTATTCAAAAAATTTCGCCAGCACTTCCTTTGTACTGGTCAATCGGTCAAACCACCGTTCGCCTCTCTGGGCCATCTCCAACTCAAAAGAAAATCAAACAGCCAAGCGACTTGCCAAATCGGCTCATAAATCTTATATCAAATAGAAATATAAACTTGTACCTTTTTGTCGGGCATATCATTTTATATCCTTTCCACCTGTTATCAATTTAGCATATACCAATGTCATGCCAATCAAACTCCAAATCAGTTTTTATCTCTAACACAACTATTCGCTTATATCCAAGCCAAATATCATTTCAACTCAAGTTCAATTCTTGCTTTTCAATTCCTTAACTCCTCAATCCAATACCATTTCGGATTCTAATTTCACAAATCCAATTTTATTCGATTTCAATTCAACTTCAGTTACCACTTAACTGACTTTACTTTAATTCAAATTTTCTTTCACAAATTCCGTTAAATTTGTTTTCAATTCAAACAGTCTTTCCCTGGGAGTTTTTAAACAGTTTGCTCCTTTCAAAAAAATCAAAATTTCCTTTTTGAAATTCAACTGAGCCCATAATCAATATTCCATTAGTTAAATCACTTCTCTATTTCTTTATCAATATTTGTTAACCAAATATTTGCAATAACTTTATTGGCCTTTTACGTTATTTGGAAAACATTTCCGAATATCGCCTTCCTTTATTTTCTAAACTTTAGAAAATATATGTTGTTTATAATTGGAAAATATTCCAATTACTTATCTCTTTTCCGATCTCGTTTATTTCTATACTTAGAAAATAATCTATATTCTATTTCCAAGCTTACATTTCATTTGGGTTAAAACAGATGTTGTGTAAAACATCGTTACGACAACCCAAATACAGTATTTAACTAATTCTTATTCTACATTGATCTTCGAGCCTGAATCTTGCTACTTATCGGTATATCATGAAATCAACCAAGTTGGGGTATAATTACCTCTCAGACCTTGACTGAATAACATTTAACGTCAAAATAGACAAGACTACTTACTCGAATAATCAATACCATACAACTGATTATTCACCTTTAAACACATATACATTTTCTCTTTCTATTCTTACTAGATTTTATTCTAGACTTCCTTTTTGATTATACTATTCCATTTCTAAGTTCGTTTCCTTATCGACTTCCATATATATCGATACGTTGATTTCTAACTATCGAATTATCTTAAAAATATTCTAACTCCTTAAATTCCCGGAAAAATTCGCCATAACCTCCTTTGTACCAGGAGCATCGGGAAAATCCCCAAACTGCCACACAGGCCTTCTCCAATCAAAAGAAAAAGAAAAGCCAAGCGGCTAGCCGATACGGCGCATAAAATCTCATATATGAATTGAATACATACCTTTTCGTCGAGCACTCTATTTATATACCTTTATACCTTATCCATACCTATCTCATGTATTTATACATTTCTAATTCATTTCAACTTAATCCAATCATTTTAACTTAGTTCGTTAAGTGATTTTCAAATTACTGGTTTGCCCATTTCACCTACATAATTGAGTATAACATTCAAATATATTTTAACTTGTTTATCAACTAATTGAATCCCATTTCAAATTTTATTTGAATTTCCTATATTCAAATTCCATTTCGATCCTCTTATGTCAAATTTTATTCGATTTCTCATATGTCAAATTCTATTTGATTTCTCATCTGTCAAATTCTATTTGATTTCTATATTCGAATTTCCTCTATTCAAATTCTATATTTGAATTTCATTTCAAATCTCTTATTCAAATTCCATATATGAATTTCATTATTCAAATCTATTTGAATTCTCTTTATTTCATTTCAATTCCCTTTGAATCTTCTATATTCAAATTTCAAATTCAATTCTATTTGAATTCTATATTTGAATTGCTATATTCAAACTCTATTTCAATTCCATTGAATTTCATATATTCAAACTCCCTTTGAATTTCTATATTCGAATCCTATTATTACTCTATATGAATTCTATATTCAAACTCCCTTTGAATTTCTATATTCAATTTTCCATTATTTAAATCTTCTTTATTTAAATCTCATTTGAATTTCTATATTCAATTTCTATTTGAATTCTCTTTATTCAAATCCCCTTTGAATTTTCTATATTCAAATCCTATGTTTGAACTTCCTTTATTCAAATTCCTTTAAATAAGTCTCGGTTTCATTTCCTTTTGAAATCGATATTTCTACCTTTGGAAGATAGATTCCCCTTTCAACTTCACACTTGTATTTTTATTTCTGAATTATCCAATGATAATTCTTTTCACTTCATTTTATAAACTTCGTTTATAAAGGAACTTCTCATTTTATTTCTTTTAAAATGAGTTAATATTTCAAATCTATTTCAAAGTTCAAATTCTATATTTGAAATTTCATTTGAAATTCAACACAACTTGTCTTTCCCAAAACAAATTCAAAACAGTATCTCTGGTAGTAATTCGTCACTTACAACTCGAAAATGAATACTGATGATGCAGCTGTCATCATCAGAATCTATTTTCCAGCGATCGAAGTGAGTTCAATACTATAAAACCCTTTCTAAACATTTCCACTTTGAAATTCATTTCAAAATATAATTCACACTTCTTGTAAAACAATTTAAAATCTCTCAGGATCTTAAATTTTCCTTATTTTTAATCCTAATCCATTTACAAACACTTATCCAATTCTCCAGAGTTTTAATTCAATTCCTGGTTTAAATTTCAGATTTAACTCATCTGATTTCACGTATTGCACTTATATGAATTCTGATTGGTTATTTACATAACCATTTAATTTATAATCTTACTCGATTATAATAACAACCAATATATCCAATATATTCAAAATATACGTTGGGTAAACTATTTCGTTTACCCTCTTTCAAAACATACCATGACGGTTCATCGTATTCAAGTGTTTAGTAACTCCTACCGATACAGTGGATCAAACTGATCGACCAGAATTCACAAACAACTCAACCAATGAATCTCCACAATATAAAACAATTTTTATATCAATATACAAATACGTTCACTCGTATATATACACTCAATCTCAGTCTAGGGTATTACTAACCCTATCTCTACCGAGTCACGCCACAGAGCCAAGTAATTCTTAACTTAAGCTCTGATACCAACTGTAATGACCCGGATTTTCAGCGACTTTGGTTATCGACGTAAGCACGACGTCGATAACCAAAACGTCGAAAAATCCTGGTAATTAGTGAAAGAAATTAGAGGGTGAGGAAAGATAAGATAGAAAATTAGAATAGAAGAAGAAGAAGAACACAACATCAGAGTAACACGAATCTCACAGCGGAACGAATAAATATATTTCATAACATAACTTTGAAATACAAATCTGTACTTGCATATACATATCATTATCAAAGTACAACACTTACAACACAGCGGAAATAACTATAGCTATATGATCCTGAAGCCTCCTGCTCCAGCTCTTCAATGTATCTGTAAAATCCCGACTACTTGACTGCCCGTACAAATTTAGGCACCCAAGAGTTTAGGGAAAACAACAAAGTAAACTCCGGGTCAGTCATGGGACTGGTATGAGTAAAACAGATTTAAAAACAGTTGAACAAGTAAATGATATCTCATAAGACCACGCCGCATAACGGAACGGGTTTTTCCCTTATGAGAATCCAAAAATATCTTTATATCAAAAACCTTTTGATATTATAATAATGTCTATCAACCACAGTATATATATAATCATCTAGCAGAAACGCTTTCATCTCACGTTCTACATATATAGTATACAATCAAAACCGCAAGCACGTATTGGGTAATGGATTTCCAACTATGACAAGGTATGGATCCACCTTTCGCTCGTGTACCTCTAGAGAGGAATACACTGGGTTCAACAAGAACATCTTGCAACCCGGCCACACATGACCGACCACTCATTTCGCTTGAGTGTATCGAATGTATATCACCAACAGTTGGGATCAGCAACCGTTTCCTGAATGGGACAGCATCAACAATAGATTTTTAGAAATGAATGAAACTCTAGATCAGGTGATTATACCCCCTACTTCGGTGCGACCGACTTAGCCATGCTGCCTGCCCGATTTCTGTCATTTACCGGATGATGAGGCTAGAAGCTACGCTTTATCATCACACCAGATTCACTTTGAATGCCACATTGTCAAATCCATCAAATCACCGATTGACGTCCTCAACTATACATTATGTGTCAGCTAAAAGAAGTTTCCTTCTCCGCTTCCACTCTTGGTACGGTTGGAGAAATCAATATACGTGATCGTCTGGAAATACTCTGTCAGACATCCGTCCATACAAGTCATCCAGGAACAGGATGAACCGAAGGCACTATTCTATAAACAGGATAGCCCTTGCATAACTCCGTCTTCAATTTCCTTTGGCATATATGATTCGCAATGCTTATGCCAATACAGAGTGGTTCTTTGGATAATAATCCAACCGGTCTCCCCATATTAACAACGTTAAAATGGTCAAAACTCCGATAGTCTGTGATTTAACTATCGAATAAAAATAGGTGTGCAAACAATGATATTATTTCCAAATGGAAATTATATCGATCAAACATCATTTAACATTCATCTCCTTAGTTCATTAATTTACTTATCTCATGTTTCCCTACGTTCAATATTCCTTATTTTCTAAATTGGGAAAATATACGTTATTAACAAATGGAAAACATTTCCATTTCCTGTTTTCTTTATTTGAAAACATTTCTAGTTTCTTATTTGGAAAACATTTCCAAAGCTTCTCCCTTGGACTTAGACAGATGTTTTAAACAAACCATCGCGATGCCAACTCAAACCATTTCCTTTACTGCCGAACCTTAACTATTCCTTAGTTAAAAACGAAGCCAATCAAGTTGGGGTAGAACTACCTCTCAGACCTTAACTGAACAACATTTCTAACTTTGAAACAGGCAAAGTTCACTTTATATTCCTTAACAAACTTCCTTACTTAACCCTCCTTCGAATAACTATATTCGATTGACTCTTATCAATTAACTCTATCGGACTAACCCCTATCAATTAACTCTATTGGACTAACACTATTTGACTAACGCTATTTATTTACTCATTTCACTTTCTCTTTACGAATAAACTATATTCGATAATTCCTTTTACTTTCTATTCGAATAACTATATTCGATTAACTCATTTGCTTCTATTCGAATAACTGTATTCGATTTAACTCATTTGCTTCTATTCGAATAACTATATTCGATTAACTCATTTTGACTTTCTTCTCTAATCGATTAACTAACATCGATTAACTCCTTTTTAACTTTCTTCGAATAAACTATATTCGATTAACTCCTTTTCTTTCTTCGAATAAACCATATTTTATTAACTCCTTTTCTTCTTCTCTAATCGATTAACTAACATCAATTAACTCTTTTTAACTTTATCCTCTAATCGATTAACTAACATCGATTAACTCCTTTTACTTTAACACTAATCGATTAAACTAACATCGATTAGTTCCTTTTACTTTAACACTAATCGATTAAACTAACATCGATTGGTTCCTTTTACTTTAACACTAATCGATTTAAACTAACATCGATTAGTTCCTTTTACTTTAACACTAATCGATTTAAACTAACATCGATTAGTTCCTTTTGCTTTAACACTAATCGATTAAACTAACATCGATTAGTTCCTTTTACTTTAACACTAATCGATTTAAACTAACATCGATTAGTTCCTTTTACTTTAACACTAATCGATTTAAACTAACATCGATTAGTTCCTTTTGCTTTAACACTAATCGATTAAACTAACATCGATTAGTTCCTTTTTATAAACTACGTTTTCCGTTACAACTATTTCCTTTTTATAACGTTTACTTACCGTTACAAATATTTCCTATTTATAACTTCTATTTACCGTTACAAATATTTCCTATTTATAACTTCTATTTATTTTCTAAATAAATATCCCTTTTATAAAACCGTGTTCGTTTTATAAATATTTCCTTTTAAAAAATCCTGTGATTTTATAAAATCCCTTTTATTTCAATATACATTGAAATACTCCTTTTTTTCATCCCAGGGTCTTTTATGATATTTAAAATATCGAATAAAATGATCAATATCATTCCAACACCCATAATCCATAACAGATTATATAACACATCATATATCACAATATATGAAAACAGTAAAATAAATGTTGAGGAATCCAGTTGGATTCCTCCAACCTGTTTCCCTGCATCACATATGTTAAATAATATAGATAACATCACTTTCAGTTCTATATGATACATTCGGTTAAACAGAATCAATATAGAAATTTAACTAACTGACTAGCAGTTCAATCAAACAGTCAGCATACAGTCAATCAGCCAATATCTAACAGTTCTAAAAATACAACATGAATTTATAAACTGTTCAGGGTTAGTGAGATTTACTCACATTGGCGCGTTAACCGTTGAATAACGGTTTGCGTTATTCGACTCAGTCGGACAATTTATTTCTCCATAAATTGTAACGAGCTCCGATGGACTTCCAGTCAGTCTCATTGTGTTGCTCTAGTCCATACGATCCCAACGCAACTTACAGTTTGCAAATCCGACCTCGTACGGACAAGATACGGTATTACGAAGTTTATACATTATTTAAATAGATTAAAACTTGAATTTTAATTCCTATAAAGGCCTTACCCATTTTATTCAAAACCCGGCCCATTCCCTTTTCAACACAGAACGACATATGCAAGTCTTCCCATTTTCAATTGAACATATCCATCCAACTTCTCCCAGCATACGTTATCTTTATTTCCTTCTTCTCCGGCCCACTACCCAAACAAAGCCCAAACCCGCTTAATCCCTTCTCCCCCAAACCGATACTTCCTGTAACCCATTTTCCCCGTTGACCTTCCTTTTGACCGGACATCTCCAGCTTCCTAAGCCATCATCCGACATTCCACCTTCACCGCAGTGTTTCCCTTCGCAAACCGGACCTAGCCATCCCCATCAGATGGAACTCGCTCCATCAATGCAAATCGCGACACCCAAGTTTGAACTCAGCTGCTACAGGGAAGTAACGACTCCGTATCGCACCAAACAACGCCACTTTCTTTTAGGAGCCGCCTCTTTCCACCACAATCCCACACCATTCTTGAATTTACCAACTCCTATTGATTCGGCAGTAAACAACAACCCTAGGAGATGCTGTTTTGCCTTTCAGCGATCGCGAAACAAGTGCGGACTCTCGAAAATACACATCGAGCTGAAGAACAGTCAAAAAAAGTTTCAGCGATGGAGTTTGGAGATTTATAAAATTATGAGGGATTTGTTTTGATTTTCTTTTGCTAATTGATTTTGCTTTTTCTATGGACGGAACTATTTGGGTTTCTCTGAAAACAACGAATGAACGAGCTAGCTTCCTATTTATATATACATACGGTAACATACTTCGAAGTTAAGTGGAAGGAGGTGTTGTCTTCATTGCCAAGGATTTTCTTGTGGATCATGGGAGCTCCGCATCGTGGGTTTTTGAGGACACAGAGACTTGGTGGCTGGAAAGAAAGAATATCGTGGCCTTCTTTTTACCCTTTTATTTTGTAAAGTTAAGTACCCCAATGTTCCCAATTATGTTCACGTACGAACCGTTTCTGACAGAACTAAAAATACCATCCTAACGAGCAATGTGCCAGGATCCCAAAAATATAATAATACCGGTAGATTAACTCATATTGTGAAACCCTAAAATGTCGATACAGGGTGCCAAATACTCTAATTAAAAAGTTGCTTATTTAATTAATTAAAAATTACAGTAAAATTCTAAAAATTAAATCATCACTATGTCTCTAATGAACCTTGTCTATATTCAAAGCCGATCTCTTGTTATATCGAATAAACTGTTACGGTCGATAAACGATTCTATAGCGACTATCTTAAAATTTGATTTGGACATATCTCAAAATCTACATGACGAAATCCCAATTTTTCTCTTCCACTAGAAAGATATACTCCACCAGCTCCTAACGTTTCTTGTTTCACAGAAATCCGATTTAAAACGAATCCTGTACATTCAGTTGAAGTTCGAATTGCCAATTTACGAACTGCAGCGCCATTTCGAGCTCGTTTATAATTATATTATAACTATACGTTCAACTGTCGACGATTGAATATATTCGTTATTCAAATTCAAATTACAAGTTGAATTAAATATCACAGATGACCCGGTTCACACCATATCGCCATTTCAGCCAATTCTGATTATTTCAGAATTAAATATATTATTTAATTATTATTTTAATTAAATATTCACCATTATTAAATTCCACGACCATTAAATTCACTAACCCACCATTTATATAATTAAATAAATTAATTCTAATACCCCTGCCAATGCGGGTCATTACACTTAGCTTATTTTTTACTTTATTCGAGGACAGATAAAAAGGTAAGTGTGAGAGTATTTGATGTGCACGTAGAAATGCACATTTATATTCACATATTTATTCTTGTTTAGTTGAATAAATGAGCAATTTTGGGTATTTTATATGTTCAAACCATGTTTTAAATATTTTCAAAATCATCACTTATTTTGGAAAAAAATGGTCACTTGTGCATGTATTAATTTGTGAAATCTTTTACTTGTTCCTTGTAATTATCTCTTGTAGGAATTTTGGTGCTAAAAGGATATATACACGTGAAGAGATGATGGAAAGCATGCACTTACACAAAAGGAGGCAAAGAATTAATTCATTTTATGGATAGTGGAGGCCCACACCTTTCAATTAGCCCACTTGCTCTTAAGCTTCATATTAAAGACCAAGACAAAAGGCCTTGGGCATTCCACATGACTTGTTAGTGGCTAATGGCAATTAGAAGCTACATGAATGGGCTTTTTGGGGATTTCCAAGGAAAGTGATTTTGGTTTTAGGGTTTTCGATCATGTATGTATACCCTTTTGTTTCATGTATTTGGGGATCTCCTTTTTTTGCATATGGAAGTGAAAGTGATCAAATAAATAAAAATGGCTTCCAAGCCTATTTCTTTTATGTCTCTTTTAATTTCTATGCTCTACTTTAGTAGTTTAGATTTTCTTTTCTGCAAGTAGTGTAATTTTATTTTATGCAATTAGTTGGTAGTTAATATCTTGTCTTCATTATTTACTCTCTGATTTTGTTGTTCTTCAATTTGAAATCTATTTATGTTGAAATAATCACAAAAGTGAGGAGCTAAATCCCTACAAATTAGGGGTGGTGAAGCTCTCTAATCACATAGATTCAACATAGTTTATTTTTCATGATCTCTATTCGTGCTTATTAAAGAATGAATGTTTAGTGTATTTCGTTAATCGTGCTTGGTCTTGATGACCTATGCCTCTAATTAATAGAGGATAGATAATGCTTGATCAAAAGTCACAACAAAATTTCCCTCTTTATCTATATATGATTTTGGCAAAAAGAGGAAGTGTTAATCAACATTTGGTATTCTATTTTACTAATAATAGTAAATAGAGTATTCTTAAAATTGATGTTGCTTTTAACTTGTTGTCTTTTCATGAGAATTGAATAGTGAATTAGTTTGTTCTATAGTTTGATGACTTATGTTATGCTAATTAATAGCATAAATATGTCATACTTATGATAAACACAATAACTAATCTCACTTATGGTCAAATAAAAAGAGATCATAACTTCATCATGTTGATTTATGTGATCTAGAGAGTGAAAACACCTCTAAATTGCTCCTAACCAATAGTTTAACTCTCAACTTAGTCATTAGTTTTGTTAAATATTAGTTAACACATTTTAAAGTTTGGTTTAATTTGATTTAATTTAACTAAAATTATTTCTTTCCCTGTGTATCGATTCGTACTTGCTAACGTACTACAAGTGTACGCCGTGCGCTTGTGGTTTATTACACTTCGCGACAATTTTCTAATTTATAGAATATTCGTCGTTGAACAAAATTCAATGTCAGTCTTTCTCTTGTCGACGCAGGATTTCTGTCTATCTTGAGCGGTCTTCATTCGCTGTCTAATTAGATCAATCTTCTCGGGCGTTTCTCTAACAATATTTGGTCCAAGTAATAGTCTTTCTGTAGATTCCTATCAACAAGTTCGTGATCTACAGGGTTGTCCGTGCAATGCTTCGAAGGGTGCCATGCCAATACTAGCTTGATAACTGTTGTTGTAGGTGAACTCTACTAAAGGAATGTGCTCTTCCCAAGCCCTTCTGAAGTTTAGGATACACAGTCTTAAAAGATCTTCAAGAATTCGGTTCACCCTATCCGTTTGCCCATCGGTCTGTGGGTGATAGCATGTGCTCAAACACAACTGTGTACCTAATGCTTCTTGTAAGCTTCTCCAAAATTCACTGGTAAAGATGGGGTCATGATCACTTACGATACTGGAAGGTACTCCAAAACGGACTATCTCCCGAACATAAATTGCTGCCAACCATCCTGCCGTCCTCTTACTCTAGAATGAAATGAGCGCTTTAGTAAGCCTTTCTACTACAACCCAAATACTAGTGTTGCCTTTCTTTGATCTAGGCAATCCATCTATGAAATCCATAGAGACACTCCCAATTCCAGTGTGGAACCTCTAAAGGATGAAGTAAACCACCAGGCTTCTTTTGCTCAGCTTTGACTTGCTGACAAACCTAACATTGAGAAACAAACTCTACCACATCTTTCTTCATCCCAGCCCAAAAGAAAACCTCTCTCAAGTAGCTCTCCTATTTGCTTATCTGAGCTCCCTTCTTTCTCTTGGAGCCATATGACACACAGGCAATGCAACTGGCTTTGAATTATCCACTAAGTATATACGAAAATCAATTTCGCGCCTCGGGGGTAAACACTGAACCTCATCAATGACATCAAGATACTCACGGACTATTGGAACAGATCACATATCATCAATAGATGTGTCAAGGGACTCAAGGAAAATAAGCATGACAGACCCTTGCAAGTCACAAGAAATCTTGAGGGTCCTCCTATGGCAAGTCAAAAGTCTAACGACCCTTCTCTCATGATCGGGAATGGCACCGTACGTGGTTAGCTAATCCATCCCTAGAATCAAACCATAGCCCATAAGATCGAGCACATACGCGCCGCACTCAAACTCGATGCCTAACACAGATATTCTCAAACCCCGACAAATCATAGACAAATGAGCCGCACCATCAATGGGGTTCGAGACAACTACGGAATCCACTATCACACTAGTATTTAAGTGCAGAAACTCAACCACAGAATTTGAAATAAATGAATGTGAAGCGCCAGAATCAAAAAGGGTTCTAAACCGAATAATGAAAAAGAGGAAATCAAACATTTAGCAGAAACTTTACTACCACTCCCCAGTACACTGACCATGATAACGTACGTATGTCCTTCAAAAGATCCTGCCCTTTGATCCTGTCATTGTTTCTTCGGGCATTCCCTCGTATAGTGCCCAACTTCGCCACAATTGAAGCAAGCGTTCTTTATTTTTCGGCAATCTTTGACCAAATGACCCACGCATCCGCAATTATGACACTTCCTCTTATCTTTAGCCTTGTCATTCTCTCCGCCCTTCCTCTGTTGTTATAGTCCTTTCTTGGGCCATACTTTCTTGTTTTGTGTTTCCTCAATCCTAGCTTCTTTCTATTTAGAGAAATCATCTATTTGCGATGGCGGAGGAACAACGATTATAGCTGGGGGAGGGACGTTTCCTTGGCTCGTGGTTGGTGTTGTAGCCTTGAGATACCTACAGAATTACCAAGCCGACACTTGAACGCCCTCGGGAATATACAGTTCCCCAGACATACTGAAACAAAAAGGAAGAAGGGATTCAAACAGAGAATCGAAAGATATTTCCTATGGCCTTGGGGAATATGTTTTTCAAAACATACTTTTCTTTTTGAAAAATGCTTTCTTTTAAAACCTTTTTGAAAATAGTTTTCCAAAACATGTATCTAATCTAGTAACCTTCAACTCTGATACCAAGTGTGAAACCCCACGTCCGTTAATGTCACCCACTAAGGGAATGCATTAAGTTTTGTGAAGCATTATAGGTAATTAGAAACATTACAAGAAAGAAATAAAATAGCAGCGGAATTAAAAACTTTATTAATCATAAAGCATCATAGTTCAAAACATCATTTGTCTGAAATACATAAACCCAGTACATCATTGAAATTTCCATCTTGTACTTAAAATATCTGAGTACAATAATGAAAGAAGCATAATTCCCCAAAACATAAGCCATGGTAGAGAGATAGCAAATCAAGCCGTACATCTAAGCAACTCCAAGTAAGATTAAGCAGAATCCTGATCAAGCTTGAGAATTCCCACCCTGACAGCCTAGGGGGAAACGGAAGAAAGAAAAGGATGCAAAAAGGGTTAGACATAAAGTATGGCGAGTCCGGTTACTTTTAGCAAGTAAATAAGTAAAAGTTTCATGATAGACATATGAAGTGGATGAGAAAGATAACATCATAAGAGGTAGGTATGACAAGGTAAACACGATCAAATGATAGAGTATATTGCGCTTCGCTAAAGATTTATCTTGCACCAATACTAGTATAATCAAAATGAGATGATCCCACAAATATAAAATGGTAGACTTAGGCGTACTTCTAGTGAGAGGTTTTTACCCATTATGATCAATAGGTAGCCCAATGTTCCGGAGTTACCCCTATGGATAATAACGAGCTCCTAAACATACCGAAGTCTAAGTGTACCCTAATCGATCGGCTGCCTAATCCACGTAGGTACTCTGTGCCGGCTCCACAGTAGGATGTATCACGTCCTAAAGTGGCAACCCTTCACTGATGTGCACAACCATATTTACAGGTGTCACGATCGTCTTATCCCCCGCTACTTGGCCCATGCATGCACATATCCCTTGTTGGTTTGCGCCGCCCACATGTCCTCCATGTTTCAATCTTTTACTATCATCCCAATAAGCGTGCCCCACTCCAACCTAGGGCGGAGTACTCGTTTTGATACTTATATATGGATTACTAACTGAAACGGGTCCCCCACACAAGATAATGCAAGCTCCCCCCTTTGTCTTGCATCCCCACTAGGATTTCCACAGGTTGTGCTTACCCTAAGGGTATCTTTAATGCATAACCCCAACATTTTCTACAGGTTATACTTACCTTACAGTGTCTTTAATTATATAACCCAAACATTTCCACTGATTATGGTTACCTTAAGGTGTCTTTAATACATAACCCTAACATTTCCACTGGTTATACTTACCTAAAGGTGTCTTTAATACATAACCCTAACATTTCTACCGGTTACGCTAACCTATAGGTGTCTTTAATACATAACCCCTAACATTTCTATCGGTTATGCTTACATATAGGTGTCTTTAATACATAACCCTAACATTTCTACCGGTCATGCTTACCTATAAGTGTCTTTAATACATAACCCTACCACTGTTTCAACCAAGTTTACTTAACCCCACCGCCCTTTAAGTTAACATGTTCATACAATCCTTATAGATTCAACTAGGATAAGTATTACAGACTAACAGGTTATCTCCATACACATTGTCTTCTTTTCACTTGCTAAAACTCGACTTGCTTATTAATTTCATATAAATGTAACTTAATCCATTTAAGTTTATTAATAAGCCCCATCACATGTTATTCTTTTGATTGTAATTAACGGAAGTAATCATACAATTTTTCAGCCTTGGATTTTAATTAATGGAAGTAATCTAACAATCGTTTTTTATTTTTCATTATTTGATTCCATAGTTACAATAACATGTTCAACTTGGAAGGTTATTATGCACATCTCAATTCACATGTTTATTACTTAACATGTCACTTACCATTTATGATTAAATATAACTTATTTCATTTCATAAATTTTCCTCGTTCGTTCTTATTTAATCATAATTCCATCGTATACTGTCACCACAACTTATCTTTGTTTACTTATTAACCTAGTTCACTAACTAAGGTTTACTAATAAGTCCCTTTCCCATTTGTAATACTTATGTTATAACTTCCACTTGTTCCTAGGACAAGTCTACCTAACATATTTTCCTGTTCATACATGTTAATGCCCCAGGCCTCTCACATTAAGTCAACCACTTGTGGATGCTGGATATGTCGGGCGGCTCTGGAAAAACTTAAACCACAAGTTTGGAGTTAACCTCGTGTCATGGTGCCCTTACGCATTAGACCACTCACATTAGAGTAACCACTTGTGGTTGCTGGATATGCCGGGCGGCTCCGGGCAGACTTATACCATAAGTGCAATTTAACCTCATGTCTAAGTATTATTACAGTTCCATTATTTTAGGTGTATTCGTATTAATAATTTCCCTATTTAAATTATAGATTTTCATGCCCCTTTTCAATTCGTATTTTATTATGCACGATATGCTCTTTTTCCCAAGTCATAAATCAAGGCATATATATATATATATATATATTATGCACAAACCTATATCCACATATTTTCCAATTTGTGCCCTAAGTCCATATTCCCCCATTTCAATACAAGTTATACCCAAATCCATATTCACATATTTTCCGATATATTCCTAAAATTCATATTCACATATGTTCAAATTTATGTCCCAAATCAATATTTACGCATGTTCCAATTTATGCCCCAAATCATAATTTACATACGTTCCAATTTATGCCCAATTTCATATTTACATACATTCCAATTTATGCCCCAAATCAATATTTTTCCCAATGATTCCCAATTTCGCACGTTCGGATATTTCAACGTTAGGCCTAGGCTCGAAGGTACCTGGCTATATAAAAATAAAAAGGAAAAAAAAGGGAGTGAAGAGAATCAAAAACAGGAATAACAGCAAATCAATAATTAATTGGTAGGAATAGGCATAAAAACTGAATAGGCATATTATGACAAGATTTGACATGGTGACGATATAAACATATAAGAACAGATCTGATGAATATGTCATAATAGAACTGATTAATTTAGGCATGATTCAGGATCTGGTTTTACATACATATCTAGATTGCATCTAAATATTTAGATCTAAAAACAACATAGACTCACCGTGAATAGATGTAAGAAAATGGATCCAAATTACTGCGAAGAACACGTTGAATTCGTTGTTGTAGCAATCATTGAATTGATTTTGGAGAAGAATAGGCTATTTAATCGAAGTTGCAGCAGAGCCTCGCCGTCATCATGATTTTTCAAACAAATAAAAACTAGGTTTATGGTCCTTTAAATAGCCGCTGCCCCCTGAATCTAGATGCTGCTCACGTCCACATATGTTCGGCCAATTCGACCCAGGGGTCGACCCCTAAGTCGACCCCATACTGCCTGAGTCAACCCCGGGGTCGACCCAGTGGGTCGACCCCGGACGGTTGGCCTTCCCCCCAAAAACGCACGCCTGATTTCGAATTTCATGATTTTGAATATATATGTATGTATATATATATATATATATATATATATTCTCCTTATATGCATACGAACTTCAAACCTTAATAACTTCTTCATCGGTGTCTGTTTTATGCAAACCAACTATCTATTTTGACCAAAATTTCGAGACGAGCACAATGGCACAGTCCATTTCCCTTAATTCTGTATATTAAATTAATTATTCTTTTATTTGTCCTCTTTTAGTGTTCTTAAAATTACGGGGTGTTACAGTTTTCTATGAAGTGTAACATTACTTGCTACTTATTTTTCTAATTATAGTTGTTTTTAAGTTTATTGTTTGGTAATTTTTATTCTAATACACAATTACTTCAATAAGTTAATCTACAACTATTTTGTAACTTAATCCACGAGTGGATTAACTTAAAGATTTCATGTTTTTGTTTGATATAATTGATTTATTCCTCCACCACCTAGCTATAAGGTTTTTACTACTTATAAGTGGAATGAGTTACTTCACTAATTTGCAGCAGTTAACAACAACATAAAGTTTTACTTACAAAATAGTAATTCAGTTAACTAATCAGTTAAACCTTATGATCAATTTTGTATTCAAGACTTTTGTCAAAACTTCTAATTATTTATCCAAACACTTCTTCTTTTTATGATCCACTGCCATTTATAGCTTTTAGATACTTGCAACTTTTGCAACTTGAAATAAATTTCAAAAGAGTCTTATAAGAAGTTAATGCTAAATAGGGTTGATAAGTATAAAACAAAAATTATAAGTTACTTTTTCTTTTTATTAGTTTCAGAGAGTTAGTAAGTCATAAGAAAAAAAACTTACTTATGACTTGTTTCACATTCTAGAGCTAAATTTATTAAAATGTTTTTTAATCTATCTGAATGTTTCTTCTTTTTATACACTAAAAATTTGTTAGAAGTCGCATGAGGGTGACAGGGAAATGATAAATTTGGGGATTGACAAGTGCATAACACCACTTGAAAATATGTTAAACTTCACAGACAACAACTTAAGCAACCATGGTCATCCTAGAACAACAAAAAGCCATACAAAAAATACAAACTAAAAGTAAACAAACTACTTACTGTTATTACATTGAATTATACCACTCAAACTTGGATTTAGATGGTAGGATTTCAGAAAAAAGAATACGATGCAAGACACAGAGAAGAAGACTAAAAAGAAGAAAGATACTTGCGTTTTTTAGGTGGATACACTAATTAAAATTAAATTTTTACTAAAAGTCAATGATCTTATAACATAAGGTGGATTAACTTACTAAAAATGCGAATTAGAAAAAAAATTGATTTATTGTTTTCAAGTTTCGATCATGCAGATTAATTTCTCATTTATAAATGTTTTATCTTTAGATAGAACTGGTTAATGTAGATTGGAGTTGACTTACAATATCCTAGGACTAGAAAATGGAATCTGCAGTTAGCAACTAGGCAATAACTTGGTATTAATGAGCTATTGCATTCATCCTGATTGTAATCGCATGCTTTTACTTCTCGGATTACGAGGACTTTGAACTTTCAAACTTTGTATTCACATTTGTGTGCACCTATTTTCTCATCAATTCCATTATCTAGACATATATGCATCTTAATTTATCTATTATAGTTCTACATACGAAAAATAATGAAATATTGATAGCCAAAAAGTACTACTACAGAAGGTTAGCTACTATATGTTATGACTATTTTGTGCAGCTAAAATATCAAGATTAGCAAGTTTTTTTTCCTTTTACCATAGTTACTATTTTGTAATATAATGACAAGCCTCATAGAATATAAAAATTAAGGTTGAATTGAGTACTTTTTAATTTAGAAGAGAGTTAAAAATTGATTTTGAATCCGGAAAAAGGAAGAGAATTTTTGTGCTTTCATCACATACCAAACTCGAATTCAGCTAATCTTTTTGTGGTGCTTCTAGATAAATGATCACTGGTACTTATATTATTGTCGGTACTGTGGTAATGAGGTTGACATGGGAGGAAAGAAACAACCATCAAACTGGTAAATATTTTGATCATAGATGCATGCCAAAAGTGCTTAAATATATTCCTTTAAATATTTATTGCATGAAACAATTGATAACCATTCTTCATTATTGGTGACAATTTTTTACATTGCGATATTTACCCCAATGATGAAAATCCATCTTAAATAGTTATGTATATGCAATGTCTTTACACCTTAAATATTTAATCAATTTTTATTTGTTTCTTTTTTTCCCAAATACTTCTCTTCTGTAAAGAAAACACAACATGTGTTATATACATGTTTATTTCGTATAAACCGTGTGGAAGCACGAGTTCGCACTCATAATTTGCATTATGTATTTCTTTAGTATTCTTTTCATGAACCACCGTAATCATTTGTTATTTCTATCTAATGACAACCTAGCTTAGGCTTGATGGGGTATGATGCCCCCACTTGGTTTTTATTAAATTATATATAATATTAAAGGAACTTGATAACCTCTTGTTATTCCTCTAAATGAAATATTATCTAAAAGAAGATGAAAATTTTGCTTGTTTTTTTGTTGAATTTTCATGTTTGCGTTCTCTTTCTAGAAGAAATTAATGTAACTTATTGACCCTATATTAGAAAGTCTTGCTTGAGATGACTCTATCCTTTTGGTTATTTTTTGTTAAACATTTTATAATTGACCGTGTTAAATTGAGATGATGCGTTCATGTTTCTTTTACAATATAGTATTTTGTACTAGTTTGCTTTCACAATTTACAACTAGTATAGAAAGTAATAGTTAACTTTATTACACTTCTTTAAGAAATAAAATCATATGTATATTCCCTAAAAGTTGTTTTACTGATTTGAAGTTTCACGTTAATCATTTAAATTCCAATTGATGGTTGGAAAGTTGGTTATGGCTTTATAGAGCTGGTGATGGTTTGCTTATGTTTACAGAATCGAAGAACTGATACATATTTTTGGCTAACATAATTTCATCCTCATTATATAATAGATAGAGAGATAAAGTGGTGAACGCTTTTTTTTTCCAAACATTTTCTCATAATGTTAGAGAACAAAATGAATCATCAATATTTGAAACACGCAATATATGACACATGCACACACATAAATATATGTGAATTACACATACACATATAATGTAATAACCCGGAAAATACGAGCCAATTTAAAATTTTTAAAATGGTGATTTCAAAGGAATTTGAACCATTGAAATAGAATATTTCAATAAAATAGTGAGTTAGGAATAGTGAGCCAGTTTGAAAATTTGAATTCGAACTTTGACTGACTGTGCAGGGTGGAAAATATAACGGATTTTAGTGAAACCAAAAATATTTAAATCTGTTAGTCAATACCTTTCTAACGAATCTGAAAAATCGAAGTTTCATAACGGGAATCAAAAGTTATGGCCGAATGAATTTTCAAAAGGGCCGGTATATAGAATATATAGCCCTGGAAAATTGATATTTTGCATACGACCTCGGAATTCGACGAAACCACTTTTGTTGGGTCCGGGATGTCAAACTATTGCTAGGTTTAAAATTTCATAATTTTTGAAGCTAGTAGGTGAGCGTGGCAAAAGAAAATGTGTTTGGTCAAGTTCTGTTAAATTGGATCGACCAGAAAATGGCCATTTTTCAAACGACCTCAGAATTCGACGAAACTAGATTTGTTGGGACCATATCGTCAAAACATAGCTAGATTTATTTTTCTGGAATTTTTCGAATCAGTTTGTGGCCCTGGCAAATTGAAATGTGCGTTCAGAGTTAAAAATTAAATGTTTTATACTTTAATTTGAAAAATAACTGACTGTAACAGTCAAATTGGCCTGTGGAACATATCCCATTGTGTCCGGAATGGGGGTATTTAGCTAGGGGCAACAGTCGTTGGGTTTAAAAAGGAGTTCGTTTGAGAAAACACTACTTAAAAATTTAATATAGTCCTCGGCCAATCAGAATTTTCCTTTCATAAATTTTTTTTAAAAAAAAAAAAAGAAAACCCCCCCGATCAACGGCGACCCGAGCTCCCTACCTTCTCTCCTCCACCGCCGCCGCTACAGCCGCTTCCAGCCTTCGCCACCGCCAACCCTCGACGCGCCTCAGCCCCCTCTTCAAATCCGACTAACCATCGCCGCCCCTCGTCGCCTGTGCCGCCCGTATCGACGCCCCAAAGTCCCGACCTTTCCACCACCGCCCCCACCGATCTGGACCACCGAATGCCACCAAACCACCACCGACAGGAAGCCCTCTCTTCCCTCTTCCACGTCAGCACCCCCGATCGTCCCCACGTGCCACTGATTTCGCGAAAACTGTAAACCTAGTTTTGAAGCTTCGTGAAAGTGAGTTTTTCTTTGATCTTTACACTTTGAAAAATCATATATTTTTGGTGTGTTGACGAAATTCGATGAAACAGGAAACATCGGGACCGCAAGGAAGCTCTCTACCCAATAGAAGAAGCCGCGGATTTTTCTGACATCGTATCGATTTTTAGTGCTCCGAAAACCAATGTGAGAAATCTAAATTAACGTGAAATTGAATGGAAAACGTCGTGTATAATTTATATTAGCGAAATATAAATTACATAAGTGTTGTATACCTCATGTACATACGTAGTGTAAGCTATATAAGCGAAGTATGAATTTTACATGCATAGAATAATTGATATATGTGTTGAAATGCTAGTGAAATATATATTATATATATATATACTCCCCTCGTCCACAAACCATGGACGATATTTATTGTGGTGAATTGGTGTGAAATATTGGATGAAAATACGAATGGTTGAATAATTGTTTGTGGTTGATATTGTTTGGTTGTGGTTGAAAAATACCCATTGGTGATTGAAATGAATTGGAAATATTTGTGGAAATAAAAATAAACATGCCGCCTGCGTGCGAATTAGATGCATGAATCCCCATTGTCAAAAACCGCGAGGTTTTAAGGTAGAACGAGGAGCCGTACTAGGGACGGTGCCGGTTTTAACTACCCTGCCATTATGCTGCTGAAATTTTGAATAATCTTTGTGTGTTAGAATTATTTTCATATGTTGAAATTATTTTCATGCGTTGAAATTAAAGTCATATATTGAAAATATATCCATGTGTGGAAATATTTGTGTGTTGAAAAGCGTTGTGTGAAAATTAGATTCATTTGTGAATGAATGAAGTGTTTAAACAATAAAAATCACATTTTTATATATATATGAAGTAGGAAAAATATTCGCCTTATATAACTAGTTTCAACAATAAAAATCCCACCTTTCTAATATGAACAACATAAATAAAATGTCCATGTGTGGATATGCTCATTTGTTGAGAAGTGTGTGTAGTGGAAAAGTTCATGTGTTGAATAAAAAGATCGAACAATAAAAATTACATTTTTATTGAAACTATGAAGTGTTGAAACATCTATTTGTCGAATAAATATTTTAAATGATAAAAATATCATTTTTATCATATGTGTGATATGCTAGAGATATGCGGACGTTGAAATAAATATTTGTGAAAGAAATATTCTTTTTAACATGCATAGGAACCAAATAAAATAGTCATGCGTTGAAATCTATTTTAGTTCGCCAAAATTATCATCTTTGAAATGTGAAGTGTTAAAAATAGCCACTTGTTCAAATAAACGTGCATGAGTTGAAATATACATTAACTAGCTAATGATATGATTTTAGCGTATGCATGCCACATTAGAATGAATGGTGTTTTTAAACAATAGAAAATCAAATATGAAATTGAATGGAAAATGATAAATGTTAGAAATTGTATATATGTACATGCATATCTATTGAACAGGTTAAAGAAAAGGGGCTAGAGAAGAGAAATAAAATTTTGTGCCCGACAAATAGGTACACATTTACCGCTTTGTTTGGGTGATGATTTTATGAGCCTATTGGCTAGCCGCTTGGCTTTTCCTTTTCTTTTTCATATGAGACGCCCGTGTGGCTATTTGGGAATTTTCCCAGACCCTCCCGTACAAAGGAGGTTATGGTGAAATTTTCCGAAATTTAAATGCGTTAGTGAAATAATTGAAGTGGAAACGATGTAGGAATTTTTGAATGAACTATATTTATATAAATATATAAATATAAATGAAATTAAAACGAAACGTGGCCGTGCAGTTCGTGTTTTGAAACCGTGATTTCAAACGACTAATACGGGAAATCCGACCATTGGATTTTCCTGAAACCGCAACCGTTGGGTTCGCCTTGGAAATATCTTTCCAACGGCACCAACTTTGTGAAGATCCGACGGTTGGATTGTCTGGAATGTTTAATTCAAAACTGAAGAAAAACAGCGCCAGAAACGATTATATTTATATATATATATATATATATAAATATAATTAAATTAAATCGAATAACGACGCTGCAGTTCGTAAATTGAAATCATAACTTCAAATGGCTAGTGTGGAAGATCCGACCATCGGATTTTCCCAAAACTAAAACCGTTGGATTCGTTTTGAAATGACCTTCCTAATGATGTAAAATTTGTGAAGATCCAACGGTTAGATTTTTAGATATGTGTAAAACAAAATTAGTGAAAAGCAGCGCCAGTGCATCGACACGACCTGAAACGTCGTTTAATTAAATATGACCGTTTTAAATTAAATAAAAATGGCGATATATCGTTATAAAATACTATAGACGATATAGAGTGGAAATAAACCAATTTTGTTGTGTTTGCTTGATATGTGATGGTTGAATGTATTTGACAAGAAAATTATAACTGAATAACTGAAATGTGAATGTTGAATAGTCCAACCATGTGATTAATTGATTTGAAAATCTAAATATACGTGGGTTATTTGAAAAGGCCGAGTTTATCTCATTTCAAATAATCGACCGACGTTGAGAAGTCGAAGAGTCGAAGACGACTGAAGACCGACGATCTCCACATTGGATGGATGGGCGCTACTGATACTCGTGACTGGAGTAGCTACCATGAAGGAATTGAAGTAGTAGCCGTCCAAACATACTGTTGATTGTACGGATATGCGAGGAATTGGTGCCTCCGGTTTCGTTCAGACCCAGAACGGACTTGTAAATGGACTGTGTGTCTGACATTGGAGTTTGTTCTGTGTTGATTGATCTCTGTTAAATATATATCTGTTTGGCAGCGGTGAATTTATTCTCTTGCTTAACGCCCTTCTCTAAGACGTACGAGCTCAGAGGTTATTTATTGACAGAAATCAGTCGCATGGAGTGGATTGCCTGTGTGGCACGCCTGAGTGGCATATGATCAAGGCTTCTGTTGCAAAGCAAAGTCTTGTGGGTGATGATCAAAGCATGGTCTGTGTGACGTAGCTTTGTGTATAACGTGAATTCGCGAGCCTCACACCCCGGTATGAGTCAAAAACGGGAGACGGACCGCTGGGAGAGCACGACGTTTCTTTCTAGCTATGGTGGTGTCAGTGACCTACCAGCCCTGACATTATATATACTTTTCACCTGTGTGGTTGTTGGAATGCGAGGCGCCTCGATTATAGGTCTGTAAGGACCGGGAAACGTGTGTTCAGGAATTGCCAATCCTCAAAAGTAAGAGAGGACCGGCCCAGCCGATTCCAAGGATCATAGTGGGGTCCTGGGACATTTGCTAGAGTGTCTCGAACGGAGAGGAGCTTGCCCCTTGCCTTGACTCATGAAGGAATCCAATTTCCAATACGAAATATGCGAATATGATTGTATTACTAGTATGGCGACATGATATATGGTACCCATGCCGTCTAGGATTGATATTTATGATTGAATTTGCTTTTGAAACATATATGCACTAGTAATAATATCAAACACTTTTGTTTTATTCGTATGAAGCATCTTTGGCCATTATAAGGGAAAACTCTATCCTCCGGCTTGCGTTGCATTGTGTGATGGGACCTGAGTCTTATAATGGCTTCATTTTATAAAAAGCATTGCGATGATTTAATCATTTACTTTATTTCATGCACTAGCACTCATTGGAGTAAACCCGTTCCGCGAAAGTGGTGTGGTCCTTTGATTTGCCTTATTATTGTTGTTAATAAGTTGAGTAGATTTCTCATACCAGTCCCATGACTGACTCGTAGTTTGTTTCACCTAGCAAACTCGGGTGCCCTCATTTTCACACGAGCAGCCTAGTTACAGGTTTTTGACGCACCTTTTGTCTCATGGCGAGGCTTGACTACACCGTGCTGACTTGGATTTTCTCCGCCATTATTGTATCTATATTATGATTCCGCCATTGGCGATGTAGACTGATATTTATTTTGTGTACTCTTTCTGTATGATTCCGCCTTAGGCGATGGTGACTGATTATGTATCATTATGCACTAAGTTGTATCATGTACTGTGCTTCTCTGATGTGATGATATCTATATGATTCCGCTGTCATATGTGTGTAAATTATCCTATTTTCTGTTTATGCTATTATCTGTGATCTGCTAATGATGATTAATGTGTTATATTCCAATGATTATCCTTAACACCGTGTCACGGGGTTTTGGGATCGTCACAGCTGGTATCAGAGCTTTGGTTAACCTTAGTTCTGGAGTCTAACACATTAAACACTTCGTCAAAATAGAATCAGTAGTATTCTAAGGCGAGTCGCTCATTAGAGATAGGACTAGTAAAGTCCTAGAATGAGCAGAGCAGAATAGCAAAAAAACAATTTGATCAATCCATCGTTATATTTTCGTAAAATTTTCTGCTTAACTATGCAATAGACTATCATTTCTGTTAGCTGACTTTTCCGTTGCTTATACAGAATTTGACAAATGGCTACCAGAGCAGCCGCCGCTAGAGGAGGTCGTGCCGGCCGAGGCCGAGGAAGAGGATAAGTCCCAGCTCAAGAAGGACCTTTGATACAACCTCCGGCAGCTCAATACTTCGAGCTTGACTGTGTAGCTAAGAGATATAAGAACTTAGGAGGCAAGACCTTCTCGGGAACTGGCACCGTAATAGAGGCCCTTGCATGGCTCAAAACATGCGAGAAAATTCTTGAAGGCCTAAGGCTTGGAGACGAAGACAAAGCTATTATGGGCGCCTGGCTTATGCAGGAACAAGCTGAATTATGGTGGGAATCTCTTACCGCCGGGAATAGGGAAGCTGGAAGAACATTGGATGGATTCAAAGAACTATTCAAAGAGAAATAGAATTCTGGAAGATTTATTGCGGGCTTGTATAATTGATTTTGGTGGGTCATGGGAAGATCATTTGCATTTGGCAGAGTTCTCATATAACAATAGCTATCAAGCAAGTTTGAGAATGTCGCCATTTGAAGCATTATATGGTAGACCCTGCAGATCCCCAGCATGTTGGGTAGAACCTGGCAACAGACTTGTACTAGGACCCGATATGATTAGAGAAGCATCCGATAAAGTGGACTTCATCAAGAAGCGTTTGAAAACCGCCCAAAGCCGACAGAAAAGTTATGCAAACTCTAGAAGGAGAGATTTGACATTTGCTGTTGGTGATCATGTTTATTTGAAGGTTTCTCCGATGAGAGGAGTAATCAGATTTGGCAAGACTGGGAAGTTGGCACCGAGATTTATTGGTCCCTTTCCTATACTTGAACGTATTGGAACTCTTGCTTATAGGGTTCAATTACCAGATTGGTTGCCTGTAGTGCACAATGTATTTCACGTATCTCAACTTAGAAGACATGTGCATGATCCGGATCTTGTTGTAGAAGAAGCAGCGCAACAGGATGTGGACATAACTCCAGAATTATCACTCAGAAGAGAGCCATTAAAGATTATTGGCAAAGAATCTAGAGAACTCAGAAGCAAAAAGGTTCATTTAGTTAAAGTGCAGTGGAGCAGTGATCCTAGAGACTGTACTTGGGAAACTGAGGAAAGCATTAAGCAAGCTTACCCCAAATGCAGAGTGGATATCTCTGACTAACTCCGGTGCAAGGTACCTTTACAATACTTTGCATTTACATTTTATTTCCTACTTTACTGTTGTTTCCTTTTCGAGGACGAAAAGTTTTAAGTGGGGGAGATTGTAATAACCCGGAAAATACGAGCCAATTTAAAAATTTTAAAATGGTGATTTCAAAGGAATTTGAACCATTGAAATATAATATTTCAATAAAATAGTGAGTTAGGAATAGTGAGTCAGTTCGAAAATTTGAATTCGAACTTTGACTGACTGTGCAGGGTGGAAAATATAACGGATTTTAGTGAAACCAAAAATATTTAAATCTGTTAGTCAATACCTTTCTAACGAATCTGAAAAATCGAAGTTTCATAACGGGAATCAAAATTTATGGCCGAATGAATTTTCAAAAGGGCCGGTATATAGAATATATAGCCCTGGAAAATTGATATTTTGCATACGACCTCGGAATTCGACGAAACCACTTTTGTTGGGTCCGGGATGTCAAACTATTGCTAGGTTTCAAATTTCATAATTTTTGAAGCTAGTAGGTGAGCGTGGCAAAAGAAAATGTGTTTGGACAAGTTCTGTTAAATTGGATCGACCAGAAAATGGCCATTTTTCAAATGACCTCAGAATTCGACGAAACTAGTTTTGTTGGGACCATATCGTCAAAACATAGCTAGATTTATTTTTTTGGAATTTTTCGAATCAGTTTGTGGCCCTGGCAAATTGAAATGTGCGTTCAGAGTTAAAAATTAAATGTTTTATACTTTAATTTGAAAAATAACTGACTGTAACAGTCAAGTTGGCCTACGGAACATATCCCATTGTGTCCGGAATGGGGGTATTTAGCTAGGGGCGACAGTCGTTGGGTTTAAAAAGGAGTTCGTTTGAGAAAACACTATTTAAAAATTTAATATAGTCCTCGGCCAATCAGAGTTTTCCTTTCATAAATTTTAAAAATAAAAAAGAAAAGAAAACCCCCCGATCAATGGCGACCCGAGCTCCCTACCTTCTCTCCACCACCGCCGCCACTACAGCCGCTTCCAGCCTTCGCCACCGCCACCCCTCGACGCGCCTCAGCCCCATCTTCAAATCCGACTAACCATCGCCGCCCCTCGTCGCCTGTGCCGCCCGTATCGACGCCCCAAAGTCCCGACCTTTCCACCGCCGCCGATCTGGACCACCGAACGCCACCAAACCACCACCGACAGGAAGCCCTCTCTTCCCTCTTCCACGTCAGCACCCCCGATCGTCCCCACGTGCCACTGATTTCGCGAAAACTGTAAACCTAGTTTTGAAGCTTCGTGAAAGTGAGTTTTTCTTTGATCTTTACACTTTGAAAAATCATATCTTTTTGGTGTGTTGACGAAATTCGATGAAACAGGAAACATCGGGACCGCAAGGAAGCTCTCTACCCAATAGAAGAAGCCGCGGATTTTTCTGACATCGTATCGATTTTTAGTGCTCCGAAAACCAATGTGAGAAATCTAAATTAACGTGAAATTGAATGGAAAACGCCGTGTACAATTTATATTAGCGAAATATAAATTACATACGTGTTGTATACCTCATGTACATACGTAGTGTAAGCTATATAAGCGAAGTATGAATTTTACATGCATAGAATAATTGATATATGTGTTGAAATGCTAGTGAAATATATTATATATATATATACTCCCCTCGTCCACAAACCACGGACGATATTTATTGTGGTGAATTGGTGTGAAATATTGGATGAAAATACGAATGGTTGAATAATTGTTTGTGGTTGATATTGTTTGGTTGTGGTTGAAAAATACCCATTGGTGATTGAAATGAATTGGAAATATTTGTGGAAATAAAAATAAACATGCCGCCTGCGTGCGAATTAGATGCATGAATCCCCATTGTCAAAAACCGCGAGGTTTCAAGGTAGAGCGAGGAGCCGTACTAGGGACGGTGCCGGTTTTAACTACCCTGCCGTTATGCTGCCGAAATTTTGAATAATCTTTGTGTGTTAGAATTATTTTCATATGTTGAAATTATTTTCATGCGTTGAAATTAAAGTCATATATTGAAAATATATCCATGTATGGAAATATTTGTGTGTTGAAAAGCGTTGTGTGAAAATTAGATTCATTTGTGAATGAATGAAGTGTTTAAACAATAAAAATCACATTTTTATATATATATGAAGTAGGAAAAATATTCGCCTTATATAACTAGTTTCAACAATAAAAATCCCACCTTTCTAATATGAACAACATAAATAAAATGTCCATGTGTGGATATGCTCATTTGTTGAGAAGTGTGTGTAGTGGAAAAGTTCATGTGTTGAATAAAAAGATCGAACAATAAAAATTACATTTTTATTGAAACTATGAAGTGTTGAAACATCTATTTGTCGAATAAATATTTTAAATGATAAAAATATCATTTTTATCATATGTGTGATATGCTAGAGATATGCGGACGTTGAAATAAATATTTGTGAAAGAAATATTCTTTTTAACATGCATAGGAACCAAATAAAATAGTCATGCGTTGAAATCTATTTTAGTTCGCCAAAATTATCATCTTTGAAATGTGAAGTGTTAAAAATAGCCACTTGTTCAAATAAACGTGCATGAGTTGAAATATACATTAACTAGCTAATGATATGATTTTAGCCTATGCATGCCACATTAGAATGAATGGTGTTTTTAAACCAAAGCAAATCAAATATGAAATTGAATGGAAAATGATAAATGTTAGAAATTGTATATATGTACATGCATATCTATTGAACAGGTTAAAGAAAAGGGGCTGGAGAAGAGAAATAAAATTTTATGCCCGACAAATAGGTACACATTTACCGCTTTGTTTGGGTGATGATTTTATGAGCCTATTGGCTAGCCGCTTGGCTTTTCCTTTTCTTTTTGATATGAGACGCCCGTGTGGCTATTTGGGAATTTTCCCAGACCCTCCCGTACAAAGGAGGTTATGGCGAAATTTTCCAAAATTTAAAGGCGTTAGTGAAATAATTGAAGTGGAAACGATGTAGGAATTTTTGAATGAACTATATTTATATAAATATATAAATATAAATGAAATTAAAACGAAACGTGGCCGTGCAGTTCGTGTTTTGAAACTGTGATTTCAAACGACTAATACGGGAAATCCGACCATTGGATTTTCTCGAAACCGCAACCGTTGGGTTCGCCTTGGAAATATCTTTCCAATGGCACCAACTTTGTGAAGATCCGACGGTTGGATTGTCTGGAATGTTTAATTCAAAACTGAAGAAAAACAGCGCCAGAAACGATTATATTTATATATATATATAAATATAATTAAATTAAATCGAATAACGACGCTGCAGTTCGTAAATTGAAATCATAACTTCAAATGGCTAGTGTGGAAGATCCGACCGTCGGATTTTCCCAAAACTAAAACCGTTGGATTCGTTTTGAAATGACCTTCCTAATGATGTAAAATTTGTGAAGATCCAACGGTTAGATTTTTAGATATGTGTAAAACAAAATTAGTGAAAAGCAGCGCCAGTGCATCGATACGACCTGAAACGTCGTTTAATTAAATATGGACGTTTTAAATTAAATAAAAATGGCGATATATCGTTATAAAATACTATAGACGATATAGAGTGGAAATAAACCAATTTTGTTGTGTTTGCTTGATATGTGATGGTTGAATGTATTTGACAAGAAAATTATAACTAAATAAATGAAATGTGAATGTTGAATAGTCCAACCATGTGATTAATTGATTTGAAAATCTAAATATACGTGGGTTATTTGAAAAGGCCGAGTTTATCTCATTTCAAATAATCGACCGACGTTGAGAAGTCGAAGAGTCGAAGACGACTGAAGACCGACGATCTCCACATTGGATGGATGGGCGCTACTGATACTCGTGACTGGAGTAGCTACCATGAAGGAATTGAAGTAGTAGCCGTCCAAACATACTGTTGATTGTACGGATATGCGAGGAATTGGTGCCTCCGGTTTCGTTCAGACCCAGAACGGACTTGTAAATGGACTGTGTGTCTGACAATGGATTTTGTTCTGTGTTGATTGATCTCTGTTAAATATATATCTGTTTGGCGGCGGAGAATTTATTCTCTTGCTTAACGCCCTTCTCTAAGACGTACGAGCTCAGAGGTTATGTATTGACAGAAATCAGTCGCATGGAGTGGATTGCCTGTGTGGCACGCCTGAGTGGCATATGATCAAGGCTTCTGTTGCAAAGCAAAGTCTTGTGGGTGATGATCAAAGCATGGTCTGTGTGACGTAGCTTTGTGTATAACGTGAATTCGCGAGCCTCACACCCCGGTATGAGTCAAAAACGGGAGACGGACCACTGGGAGAGCACGACGTTTCTTTCTAGCTATGGTGGTGTCAGTGACCTACCAGCCCTGACATTATATATACTTTTCACCTGTGTGGTTGTTGGAATGCGAGGCGCCTCGATTATAGGTCTGTAAGGACCGGGAAACGTGTGTTCAGGAATTGCCAATCCTCAAAAGTAAGAGAGGACCGGCCCAGCCGATTCCAAGGATCATAGTGGGGTCCTGGGACATTTGCTAGAGTGTCTCGAACGGAGAGGAGCTTGCCCCTTGCCTCGACTCATGAAGGAATCCAATTTCCAATACGAAATATGCAAATATGATTGTATTACTAGTATGGCGACATGATATATGGTACCCATGCCGTCTAGGATTGATATTTATGATTGAATTTGCTTTTGAAACATATATGCACTAGTAATAATATCAAACACTTTTATTTTATTCGTATGAAGCATCTTTGGCCATTATAAGGGAAAACTCTATCCTCCGGCTTGCGTTGCATTGTGTGATGGGACCTGAGTCTTATAATGGCTTCATTTTATAAAAAGCATTGCGATGATTTAATCATTTACTTTATTTCATGCACTAGCACTCATTGGAGTAAACCCGTTCAGCGAAAGTGGCGTGGTCCTTTGATTTGCCTTATTATTGTTGTTAATAAGTTGAGTAGATTTCTCATACCAGTCCCATGACTGACTCGTAGTTTGTTTCACCTTGCAAACTCGGGTGCCCTCATTTTCACACGGGCAGCCTAGTTACAGGTTTTTGACGCACCTTTTGGCTCATGGCGAGGCTTGACTACACCGTGCTGACTTGGATTTTCTCCGCCATTATTGTATCTATATTATGATTCCGCCATTGGCGATGTAGACTGATATTTATTTTGTGTACTCTTTATGTATGATTCCGCATCAGGCGATGGTGACTGATTATGTATCATTATGCACTAAGTTGTATCCTGTACTGTGCTTCTCTGATGTGATGATATCTATATGATTCCGCTGTCATATGTGTGTAAATTATCCTATTTTCTGTTTATGCTATTATCTGTGATCTGCTAATGATGATTAATGTGTTATATTCCAATGATTATCCTTAACAACGTGTCACGGGGTTTTGGGATCGTCACATATAAACACACTAAACGTTAGAACATGATCTTCTGCCCCTCCTATATAAAATTTCTGCGCATGTTCGTGTTTCTGTCCTAATTATATTGAGCGAGAATGATGGACTTTGTAAAAAATAGTAGGTTGAAGTGTAATAAGTTTCATTTTTCGTTGAATGGCTACCTGCTAGTTACAATTAGCATTATTTTTTAACTAGCATTATATACATTTACATTACATAAAAATGATACTTATAATTAGCATTATCCATCATCCTAGAAAAAAGCTTCTTGTTCTTCAGTAATATTTTTCCCAAAATTTGTTCAAATGCCTATTTTAACTGCCATCTTTTCATTAACCATTTCCTATGAAATGATATCATTTCTTTGTAATATGCACAATTATAACAACTTATTAATGCTCAAAAACTCCCATTAAACATTTTGTAATATACCTATAACAACTCATTAATCTCTCAATTTGATGTCCATTTAAAATATCATAAATAACCATCACAGCTTACATAAGCTCAACTGTTGCAACCTTTGTTATAAGATGAACAAATCGTAAATGACTGTTTTAACAACTCATCGCAATTATCAACTTCAAATTAACATTAGTATGATGACATCAATAATTTTTTCACTACAAATACTTCTTCTCTATAAAAATATAAACAATGTTTTTCTTTAAAAATACATTACTTTTTATACAACTCAGTATTATCTGTGAAAGCAGTAAAAATTATAAGCTTGCTTTATTAGACGTGGATTGAACTAGAACCGACTAGTATAAATATTGGGTCCCTTTACCATTTAAATATTTTATATTCCAAGACCGCTCACATACCACGGGCCTAGTACGACACCTCATAACCTAAGATCTTCACATCCCGCCATAACTCCGAGCTTGATGGATTATGTCACTAATATGTAGAGCTAAATAATTTATTTTTACAAGGAAAATTGATTACTACTTTTTTTTCTAACACAAAAACACTTTTTCCAAGCCTCTTTAGAAATTTGTTAGTAAGACTGAAATAGAAAACTTAATATTTTTTTCCTTTCAAATTTTAAATTAAATGGGCATTATTAGACGGAATTAATTTAGAAAAGATCAATCGCATACTTAAAAGACATTTTTAAAATAAAAAAATAGGCCATTATTTCTCCCATTTAGAATTTTGTACCACATGCTTCTATCTCTTATCTTATTCGGCTTTATTCCTTTTTCTCATAAATTTTTTAGTTTAAACATCCAACTCTCCTGATTTAGCACAACCTTAAGATGGTCATATGTTCGATTCTCACTACAAGCTTTATTCAAATTTATATTAGAGAGTAACAACCGTTTCCTTGATTCATTTACTTCTCAAAAACCTAACATATATTTTGGAATCACTTGGTTCACTAAAGTAAATGGTTAATCTATTATTATATGATATAGAAAATACATAAATATAGAAAATATTTATATCTGTTAAATAAAAGTTTATAATTGAATATAGGTAAGTTGTGAAACTGAGTTGGAATTCAGGTATGATCGAAATGTTAAAATGATATGAATTGAAGATAGAAGAAATGATTTGTTATTGCCGAAATGAAAGATGCTAATTGTTCTTTACAATACAGGGCTATCGGTTCCTTATATAACAGAAAAGAGAAACCGGGCCAGGCCCAAATAATATGCACACGAAAGTAAGATAAAGGCCCAAGGCCGTATAGCTGGAGAATAAAATATTATCAAGTACCGAATACTCAGTTACTTTTACTCTCCTCCGAAAGCTAACCCTAATTAGGTTTCGATGACAAATAATGGCCGCTCAAAAAATCTGATCAATGATGGAATCTCCTTGTTAGGCCTCCACGACAGATGGATTGAAGAATAACTTGGGCACTCGAGCTTTAATATGCTTTAGTTTCATTGAGAGAGGTTAAATTGGCGTTTAAACCGATTTAGACTTCAGATCTGTTTAAACCCTAGCTGAACAAGGATGATCTAACATCGATTAGATAAACCCTCGTCTTCAATCTAGAATATAAACTATCATGCTGGATCTCTTGCTTAGATCTGCTGAATCCACGTTATGCTCTTCCTTTAATCTGGTGAAGTTTGGTTTGGAGAGAGGTTTAGTAAATATACCAGCCTTTTGATGCTGAGATGGTATATACCCTACTCTCAATTTTTCTTGTATAACCTGCTCTTTAATAAAGTGTAAATCGAGTTTTATATGCTTTGTTTTGGAATGTAGAACAGGATTAGATGTTAGATAGATAGCACTAACATTATCAAACCAAATTACTTCCTTTTTTTGATATGATCTTAAGTCCACTTAAAGGTGACTCTATTCATAAGACTTCTGCTGATGTACTTGCAACACATCTAAATTCGACTTCAGTACTAGATCTTGACAAAGTACTCTACTTTCTAGCACTCCATGATGATGGATTTTTGGCTTGAAAGATGTTGATTTTCTATCATCTACATCAGTTCCCCTTTCAGCAACTGCATATGCATATATATTCAGTGAGTTGCTTGCTTCAAATATAAAACCATGATCAAGTGTACCCTTTAGATATCTAAGTTTTCTTTTAACTGCTCTCCAATGAGTATCTAAAGGATTCTGCATATATTGACTTGCTTTGTTGACACTATAAGATATATCTGGTCTTATTATAGTAGCATACTGAAGAGCTCCAATGATGCTTCTGTAAAAAATTGCATCTTGAATAGCTTCACCTTTATGTCTTGAAAGCTGACTATTTGTGATCATTGGAGTTGCTAGAGAAAGAATTTCTGAAATGTATTTTCTCTGACTAAGATGAATTTCTGATTCTTATGATTTTCCAACTTCAATACCCAGAAAGTAGCTTAAATCTCCCAAATCTTTGATTGTAAATTATGCATTTAGTTTTTCTGTGATATACTCAATTTCAGATTTGTTGCTTCCTATAATAATAAAGTCATCAACATAAATTAGAATATATGTTGTATCAGCTTCAGAGAATTTTGTAAATATAGAGTTATCAGATTTTGTAGATTTGTAGCCATAATTGACAAGTGTTGACTTCAACTTGTTAAACCAAACCCTAGGTGCCTGCTTCAACCCATAAATTGCTTTGTTAAGTTTGCACACCAATTTTGAATTATTGCCTTGACTAAAACCTTCAGGCTTCTGCATAGAAACTTCATCCTGTAAATCACCATTAAGAAAGGCATTATTAACATCTGATTATCTTATGCTCCAATTTCTACTTAAGACAATAGTTAATATTATTCTAATAGATGAAGATTCATAACAGGTGAAAGAGTTTTTAAAAAATCAAAACCACACTGTTGTGAATATCCTTTAGCAACTAATCTTACCTTGTATTTAGAAATTGAACCGTCAGAGTTTTTCTTTAACTTGTATACCCATCTGCACCTAATTATATTTTTATTTTCTGGTTTTTCAACTAGTGACCATGTTCCTTTCTTAATTAAAGCATCATATTCTTCTTTCATAGCTTGTTTTCAGTTATCACACTGAGTTGCTTCATAGAAAGAAACTGGTTCATCCTGTATAACTGCAGTATTAATGGTTTTTTGGTTTAAAAATACCACATTTAGCTCGAGTTAACATTGGGTGCTTATTAGAATTGTCTATGGTAGCAGTGCCTTGATTTATATTTTCAGTAGATTCTCTTATAGGTGCTTGATCACTTCTCACATCGTCGGTTTCTTGATTGACTCTGATTGTCAATGTTGTTATCAACTATATGCTCATGAGCTGACCTCCTGATATACACGTAAATGTTATCTGCTTATTTATCTTATTTTCCCTTTAAAATAATTGATATTGTGTATTTATAGCTGTGTTTTCAGATTGTTGACAAAAAAAGCATGGTTTAGAGCATTTGATGGATAAATCATGAAGAATTTGCTTAAAAAGAGTGAAGTTTGGAATTACTAAAGCTTGAAGAACGGTTGCAAATAGAGTTCAGTTAGGAAGATTTGGCTCAATGATTACTCATGCTGCGTTCACATTAGCTCATTTGCAAGACCACTCACTCTACAATTGCGTTCACACTGGCTTATGTGTTATTTGGGCTAAATCTTTAGTCCCACATTGTATAATTAGCCAAGTAGTCTTTGTTATATCAGCTATAAATACATTGTATCTCATTCATGTAAAAACACATTAGGTTTTATTCTGTAATCCTTCTCTTAGAATAAAATTGTTCTTCTTCTGCTCTCTTTACTTTTTATTGTATTTTATTTATGTTGTTTATTTTTTGTTTCTTTTCTTCTTTAGCTATGTCTAGCTAATCTTCTTTAATTAGGGGGTGATGACGCTTAGATTAGATTCAATATGAATCACATAACCAAAGAGATTAGAACTACATGTATGTAGATCTAGATCTGAACCAAGGGTATTCTGTGTCGTTTAAGAGCTATGCTCCTTCACATGGTATATTCGTGTTCGATCTAACGCTGATCAGATTTAGATCTAAGTTCTAGGATTTTAGAAATAAAATAGTGAATCTATCCTGATAGCGTATGGTTGTTTAAGAGTTGAGCTCCTGCATAGGCTATGCTTGTCATTATTCACATGTTTGTTTCTAGAAACTTAATTATCGTTGATTCATGTTTGTGACAGAAACATGAATTAGATCTGATTAGTCTGTTTGGTTATTAATTCATATGAATCTAATTTATGTCGTTGCTCCCTAATTGCTTTCTTTAATTATATAAAAATCTCTCTTTTATTTTATTTCTTTTATTCTCTATGTTTTCAACCAATTAAAATTATGGAATAACTTGATTGGATTTACTAGTTTAAATATTTTTGGTCCTAGAGTTCGACACCCTCTACAACAATCCTTGTTGTTTAGGAAAGCCGAACGGATTTTACTAATGTTTACAATTGTTTAATTTGTTCACAAACAAATTTTGGCGCCGCTGCCGGGGATCAAAGTGATTTCTATTAGTAAATCCTTCGGGTTATATTTTTTATTTTCTTATTTTTATTTTCCCTTTTGTTTTCTTTATATATATATAACTTGTTTAGTCTATTTTTATTTTGGTATTTTCTCCATAAAAAATTACACAAAAATATTCTTGTTAGTTTTATTTTCTTATTTTATTTATTTCCTTTTGTTTTCTGTCATTTAAAAAAATTGCAATTTTCGGTTTGATTTCTTTCCACTTTCAACCCCTTTCCAAATTTCTCTCTTGCTATTTATTTCCTGTTTTCAATTTATTTAAAAAAAATCCTTTTATAATTTCTTTCTTGTTTTGTATTCTGTCAGTCCTTTCTTGTAACATCTCCTTTTCAAATTCCTTTCCCTCTTTCACTTGTTTTTTTTTTCCTTTTACAATTGATTTCTTTCCTCTTTTTACAATTTTCATAAAAAAAACCTTGTACAATTTCTTTTATTTCTTTTTATAAATTCAGACTTCTCATCACACGTCCAAATCCTCTTCCCATTCAACAATTTTCAGTACACCATACCACATACCTTCTCAGCAATGTCTTGCCATCACAATTTCAACCGTTCACCACCTAGCTACAGTCCTCAGACCAATTACCATCACTACAGACTACAGCCACACAACCACCGTACTACACACACCACGTTCAAATCCAACTGCAAACTCTCCAAACCCCTCCATCTTCATGTCAAACCACCACAATACCAGAGTCCACCCATAAACAATCTTCTGCCTTAAGTCTTTGCTGCACCTCCATCTTTCATCAACCTCACAAAGTTAATCACCAAATTTACACAACCGATACAAATTTTCCCACTTCCATCTTAACAGTTCTGTATCAATCGCACAAATCACCCAGTCTTGTTCTAAGGCATAAACCCTCTTCCATATTTGGAACAGCCAAAAATCCCGATAAACTACCCCACTGCCAAGTTTTGAAAGCCACCCTGCATCGCTACTTGCAAACCAAAATCAATGTTTTCACCATTGTGTCCGCAACGGAACTATGTCCGCAACCATCCACTTACCTCTCTTCAAAACAATTCCCATCTTCACAAACTTCCTTTACCACCATACTGCGCAGCCATCACAAAATCACACCATCTCCTTGCTCCAATTCCAGACTACGCCACCCCATACTGTCTTATCTCCCCAAACATCACCTTAACCATTTCCCTTTACCATTGCTTCAATCACCAAACCAACCAGTCCTTCCCTCTCCGAGCAAACCACCCCTCATCTTCAACATTCAGTCCATAATACATCCCTTCCATCACGTGCCACTTCACCAACAGACCACAAATCTCAACAGCCTCCACATAGCAATTCACGCCGTCACAGTTGCCTAAAAACCTCCCGTTCACTTCGAAAGCACCACTCACTTCATCGCCTTCCTCTCCCGTTCTCATAACCAAACGCAGCCAAATCACTTGCCACCCTTCATCCCCAATTCGAACTTCATCAAAACCCTACCCATGTTGTAACCACTTCCGAAACCCCATCCCAAAATTTTTTACATCACAATCCAAATTGCCTTCGATTTTGGGAACCCAGAAATCCGAATTGAATTTTTTTTCTCCTGATCTGCTTCAATTTTTTTAAAAATAGAAAATAAAAAAATTTGAATCAGTTTCTCATTGACTTTCAGAAAAAGAAAAAAAAGAAAAGAGAGCGCATGAGTTGTGGCCTTGCTGTTGAGAATTTGTGGTTAGGTTTTAAGAATTTGTGGGCTTTATATTTGTTTACCTTTGGCCCTGGCTTGAGTTCTGTTTTTAGGGATTTGCTTAGTGGGCTTTATATTTGTTTTTGTTTATTTTCCTTAGTTTAGTCTACTTGAATCAAGTTTTTATTTTATTTTATGTTTAAATGATTTTTCTTCCTAAAAAAAGCAGCGTTTTCTTTGTTTTGTTAGGCTTAGTTTCTTTGGTCATTCTTTTCTAGCTTAATTTTAGTTTTTTTTAATTCCTCTTAGTTTTTGTTTATATTTTTCTTTCTTTTTTGCTTTCTCAAGAAAAAAAGAAGTGAATCAAATGACTAAAATTGAAAAAAAAATAGTCAAGCAAAACAAATCAAGGAATCCAGGTCAGAAAATTAGCAGAATTTGATTTTGTTGGAGCGGTTGCACACCAAGTGGGGTGTGAACGCGCTAGCGCTACTCAGTTGCACTGGAGGGACTGCCAATCTATGTGAGTATTTTCTAAACTCTACAGGGATTGCTACTTCAAATAAAAAAGATATAGACATTCCTTGTAAAAATCTTCTGCAGGGGCAACGGTTTGCTTGTAAAATCTTTTGATTCATGCAATTATTCTTTCTGCAACATTATTCATTCTGTTAAGGGAAATACCCCAATTCACATAAGGTGAGGGATTTCATTACCCTTTCCTTAGCCCATAAATTGTATTTCATCGTAGAATCTGACTAATAATAACGGTTAGACGTTGGATCTAAGGGAGTCACGGGCTCATCTAGGGCATAATTGTATTTTGATAGTTGATTTATTTGGAACGAATTATTTCTTGGTGTCTAGACTACAGCAGAGAAATGACCATTTATAAATATTAGGGTGATTCGTAAATATTATATCGGTTGTTACTCTGAAGGTACTTAAACCTTCGGCTGCATTGCTAGGGTGATTCCTGGTGCACTGATAACTCCTGTCCATTAACTGGTTGAGAAATCTTTTGATCTAAGTAATCAAACATGTCGTTATATAATTTTAGGTAAGGAGCTATTAAGGACAGAAAATTTCATTGTATTTAATTTCTGCGTGTGATTGTTTTGTGAATAAAAAAAATTCAAAATTCCACAAAAACAAATAATTTTTTTACATCTTTTATTTATTCTTTAAACCTCGCTAGTTCTATATTGTACTTTTCCAAAAACTCCCATTTTCAAAACCTTTTTTCCTTCTCACCTCTTTCCGAACTCCTCCATTATCTAAATTTCTTTGAATAACTCTCTTCTTCTTCTATCTAGTGCATGCAAACTTGGACCCGTGACCAAGAATCTCGTCGTTTAGTTAGAATTGGAACACCTTCTCTTTCCTCAAAAACTAATTTACCCGAACAACCTTTAGAAATGGGTAACGAACCCGCACCTCGTACCCTGATGGACAGAATCCTTCCCGATAGAGTTTCTGTCCCTTCTTGCATTCAGTTACCCAATTCTATGGTAATCACTTTGAAATCCGATCGAGTCAGATAAACATCCTTCCAAAATTCAAAAAAAAATCTCATGACAAACCATATAGCTTCTTGACGAAAGTTGAATATGCTTGTTCAACCTTTAAATTACAACAGTTATGTGAGGATGGTATCAAACTTCGTTTGATTCCATTCGCACTAACTAACTTCATAGAAAAATGGTTTCTCAGCTTGCCCCCAAATTCGATTAAAAAATGGGATGAATTTACAGCAGTTTTCCTTAAAAAGTTCTACCCCTAGAAAAAATAGCTAGAGTCAGAAACAAAATCACCAATTTCCACCAAAAAGAAGGGGAATCTTTTTGGCAATATTTGAAAGATTTAAAGAATTTTTGTTAAGTTGTCCCCATCATGGTTACAAAACATGATCATTATGTCAAACTGTATACGATGGACTTGATACTAGTTTTAGGTAAATGTTAGAGTCTATGTGTCAGGGAAATTTTCTAAAACAGACTGACGTATAAGCTTGGGAATTTCTGGATGAGTTAGTAGAAAAATCAAAACAATGGGATTGAACCAATGAAAAGTCTCTCTATTCGTGTTCCAGTAGTAATTCTATCGAATCCTCTTCTTCTTCTAATACTCTTGTTGATGCAATACTGAACGTTGTTAGAACACAGACTCAGTCTAATAACGTTTCCCAAGTGATGTGTCACATATGTCTTAACTCTGATCATATGGCTGATGACTGTCCCCAGTCCCCTGAGCAAGTGAATGCTTTCAACAGACTCAACAACCACCCAAATCTTTCTTATGGCCTAAGTAACCCCCTGATGAATAAACCCTCGAACCGAGCATTTCCGAACAATGCTTCGAACCCTCCCGTTAGGCAAAATCAGTACACTTCGAACCAGGCGCCTTTCCATAATCAAACGATTGCACCCTAATATTAAAAACGCTTTTCTACGATTGAGGAGAATTTAGCTGAGGCGAGTAAACTTTTAGTGCAAATGAATAAGCAAAGTGTTGAAAATCAAAACAAGTTAGACAACTCGTTACACTCATACATGCAAAACAGGAATCGACAAATGAGTGAACTTCAAAAACAAATGTCTCAACTTAACGCTAGATTAAGTGAAAGGGAAAAGGGTACGTTTCCAAGTCAACCCACTCAAAACCCTAGAGGACAAAATTCGAACCCAAACCAAATTCACATGATTCAAGATTCAAATGTTAGTCACCTGAATGCGGTCATGACTCTTAGATCTGGCAAAAAGATTGACAACCATGTGGTTAACCCGAATGATTTACCGAATGAAAATCCTGCCAAAAATTCGACTAACTCAAATCAGAACATTGAGCCAATTTCTGACAAGGGTCATCCTCAAACTCAAATGTCCCAACCTACAGAGTTGTCTGCTCCATTTCCTCATAGACTCCGACCTAAGAAAAAGATAAATCAACTAAAAAAGATCATACAAATATTTAAGCAAGTTAAAGTGAACATTACTCTTTTAGATATTATACAACAAGTTCCACAGTACGCGAAATTTCTAAAAGACTTATGCACTCAAAAAACTTATACACAAGTACCTAAGGAAGGTGTTTCTAGCGGCAACTCTAAGTGAAGTCTTGTCCCAATCAATGCCAGTGAAATACAAAGATCCTGGCTGCCCCACAATATCATGTACTATTGGGGACAAGAAAATCGACAAATGCCTGCTAGACTTAGGTGCAGGTGTTAACTTGCTTCCATATTCTGTCTACCGCCAATTAGGACTAGGAGAGCTAAAACCTACTAAGGTTACCCTTCAGCTCGCTGACCGTTCAATTAAAAGACCTGTGGGCGAAATCGAGGGCATTTTGATAATAAGTAGCGATTCATATTTCCAGCTGATTTCATTGTCCTAGAAACTCAACAGGTAAGCAATCCTGCGAACCAGATCCCTTTGATTTAGGATGACCCTTCATAGCAACCTCCAATGTGCTTATTAACTGTAGAAATGGGTCTATGAAACTTTCTTCCGGTAACATGACCATCGAACTAAACATCTTCAGAACCGAAAACTCTCCCAACTCTTATGTGGACCAGTTTTCTGAAATCCATGTTGTCCATGATAATGAACCTAAGCTCGACCATCTGAAAAACAAAATTGAATCGAATTACGAAACCTTGTTTCAAGATATCCCCGAAAATGTCTCTAATTCAATCCCTATCTAGCCGCTCACAACTGAGCTTATCCCTCAACCAATCTCTTCGGTTGAGTCGTCTCCAAAATCCGAACTCAAAGTGCTGCCCAGTCATCTTAAGTACGGAGACAATGAAACTCTTTCTGTCATTATCGCTTCGACCTTACTTTAGAGCAGGAACAATATAACGACCCGAAGTCCCCTTTACAGGAAATCACGGATTGCTTTGAGAACGAGCCACATCGGAACACAAACAGAAGAACATTTCATTGTTTATTACAACAATTCCATCAGAATACAAGAATATACAGAGTATGAATAAATATTATACATCAGAGAAATATCAGAGATTTAATTACATTACATAGCAGCAGAAAATAATACAATACACAACTAGAAGTAATACACGGATACAGAGCTTTACGAATATCCCCTCAGCTGTAAATCAGGGTCCTGTGAATATAAATATGCAAAACCAAAACTACTAGCTGCCCGTGCGGAAAATAGGGGCACCCAGAGTTTAGGTTAAAACAATAAACTCCAGGTAAGTCATGTGACTGGTGTGAGAACCAAAACAGTTATTGATCTTTATTTTCAAGTTAGTTATTCAAGGGACCACGCCATATAACATGGAACGGGTTTCCTCTCCAAGAATACCAGTGCATAAAACAACAGCGTAATGCTAAATAAAGAGCATTGAAGCAATTATAAGACCCAGGTCCCATCACACAATGCAACACAAGCCGGAGGATAGGGTTTTACCTTATAATAGCCAAAGAATGCTTGATACGCTAAATTTCATCTTTTATTATTACTATAAGTGTATAGTGTCAAAACCATTTTCAATCATAAGTATCAATCATAAACAGCATAAGTGCCCCATACCATTATGTCGCCATATATAGGTTCTACAATCAAAACCGCAAATTCACGTATTGGAAGTTGGATTTCCATCTGTGAACCGAGGCAAGGGATCGTCCTCACCGCTTCGAGACTCTCTAGCCCGAGCCTCAGGCAAGAACTCTGTCAAGCCTTAGGAGCCACAGGGCCGGTCCACCGATGTGGATTAAAATGCCTGAACGCAGTGTTTCCCCGCCCTTTGGGGCGTAAATGAGTCCTATGACTCCATCGGCTCCACATAGTCACCGATATCTCCGAGGCGCCTCGCAATCCAACAACCACACAGGTGAAAATAATATAAATGTCAGGGCTGGTAGATCACTGACACTACCCTAGCTAGAAGGAAACGCAAGTCCTCCCTGGATCCTTCTCCCGTTTCTTGTTCACACCAGGGTGTGAGGCTCGCGAATTAACGCTACACAAAGCTATGCCACACAGGCCGTGCTTTGATCATCAACCATAAGACTGTGCTTTTCAACAGGCGCCTTGATCATTTGCAACTTAGGCATGCCACACAGGCAATTCACACCATACAATTGATGTCTATCGATATACGACCCGTGATCCCGTACGTCTCAGAGAAGAGTGAAGTAAGGGAATGAATTCCCCTTCACCAGGCAGATGTATATTTAATAGAGATCAATCAACACAGAGCAAAATCCAATGTCAGACACACAGTCCATAGAAGTTCGTTCTGGGTCTGAACGAAACCGGAGGAACCTTATTCCTCGCATATCCATCGATCTCCAAGTACGTCTGGACGATCACCAACTGATTCCCTTCTCTTGAGTGTACAGCCCAATCAAGATCATCAGTAATCACCCAAACATTGTGAAGACCTCCGGTCTTCGACCACCGTCTTCATCCTCGACACATCGTCGAATCACTTATTCAAAATGGGATAAACCCGGTCTTCCTGAATAACTCGCGTATATAATAAACAAGTGTTACACAAACACAACATACGCCTCATTCCAATTCAGAATATTCTTTTATTCAAATATTCTTATACTTTGGGAAAGGTTCCCATTAATTTTATCAAAGATAAATTCTTTAAATTTATTCTTTAATCTTCTTTTGAATATCAATTCAAACCAAATTATGGTTTATCCAAACTAGTCGGGATTAGCGAACCTTACCGAAGTAATCACTTATTAAATTTCCCAACCCCAACCTATACATCCCATGAAGTAAAACTGGTAATACTTCATATCTAACACCACGGTGTTATCGGTAAATTCAATTACCATTTCACTTCAAATCTAATTAAAGATTTAACTATCGCCTGGAGCAAAACTGGTGATACTCCATTCTCGATCATTTCAATCTAATTAAAGATTCATTAAAACTCCAATTGGTTTTAATCTTCCCAAAAATTAATATTAATGATTTTTTAACTTGGGAAATCATATCATGTATTTAACTGGGTTAAAGAACCAATGTCATTTGTAACACGGTTCACGATAAACCCAAAATCACATTCCATTAAGTATCAGGTTAAAGAACAAGTGTTATTTAAAACACCATTCACGATAAACCCAAAAGTCTATTTAAATTCAATTCCAATTAAATACCATTTAATTTGTATACTTCATTAAATCTAAATAAAAAGATTTAATCTTTTTCTCAACTGGGTTTAAGAACAGTGTTAATGAAGACACCATTCATGACAAACCCAAATATCATTTGATATTAAATACAAGGCTATGAATAGAAAATATATCGGCTTATATTCAATATCAAATTCTACAACCAACAAATATCGTATTGGAAATAATGATACAAAAATATCTTTCAGATTTCCATAACAATATCTGTATAATCACAAAATCCAACATCGAAATATTCTAAAGACAATATCGATTCAAATCCATTCCAATTCAACTATTGGAAATTCTGGTTGTTTTTAAAACCCTTTCAAATCCAATTTATTTATTTCAAAAATAAATGGATTATAATTCTAGTTGAAAACTAGTCCATTTCGATAAAAATCTATTTTTTCGTTTCAAATATGGAGTTTTTCATCCCAATTCTTTCCAAATCATTTCTTATGATTTTACACAAATTATTACTATTTTTAATAATTTGATCAAGGCCCGTACAGTCGATTTCCATCAACGGCCTTCGAACTGCACTTACAGCGACCTTTTCCAAATTTGATTTGGACATAATTCCAAATCGAACTATTAGATTTCAAATCTCTAATATTCATTAGAAAGCTCTTTTCGATACGAACCCAATGGTTCCGGTTTTAAGAGAATCCGACGGTTGGATCTCCCGTAATATCCATTCGAAGTCAATGGTCGAAATTGGCGAACTGCCGCAGCGCGGCAAGTTCTATTCAGGCCATTATATATATATAATATATATTATATATATATATTATATATATTACATATATTTCATCGATTTCCTTTTAAAACGTATTTTATAATTTGTTTTCAAAACGATTTCAACTTCATATTCAATTTCAAATCAAAATTGAATATTCCATATCATCGAAATATGAATGATAATATTTTCAAAACATTATATTTTGAAATCATTTCCTTTTCGATATTCATTATAAAAATAAATAAAATCGATATAAATATCGTTCATGTTCAAATGGCGTAAATCTAACCAACACGGCTTTATATATTTCAATAACTTCGTTATTCTATTCAACAAATGAATATTTTCTTCAACACATGAATATATACTTTATTCAACACATGAATATAAACTTTATTCAACACATGAATATTTATTAATTCTTACTTATAATAAAAATGTGAATTTTATTGTATAAATATTTCGTTCAACACATGAATCCGTTCAACACATGAATATTTTCAACACATGTGTTTTCTTTTATTCAACACATGAATATTCTTTTATTCAACACATGAATTTTCATTCTATTCAACACATGAATTTTCATTTTATAATGTTCTCTATTTTCCAAATTGGAATGAGGCCCAATCAATTACCATATAATGCTAATTATATGGATTCCCAACAACACATGTATATAATAGCAATGATAAATCATCAACCATCATCTAGAGTGCACCACACAACTGCATAAGCATTAAATATAAATAATTAACGCTTACACAGTCTGTCAACCAATCGATCGACATACAACTAAATAATTGGGATTAGCGTACGCCAAATATCATCCCAACACCCGTGTGGGGTTTCAATCCATAAACACTGAATATTATTTGTGCAGTTGGGCGATGTGTAAAATTTATCGTCCCAATCAATATCAGTCAAATATGTGTATATAAACAAATCGCCCGATTTGTTTATAAATATTTATTTAATATACACGTTAAAAATTATATTTTTAACTATAAAATATTTATTTCCATTCCACATCACACAATCAATTTTTCACAACACATCAATCAAACAACCAAGTCATCCATGGTCCGTGGACAACGGGTGTCGGGTGCTGCTAAGCACCGTCTGCATCCTAGAATATATTTCAAACTAGAAATTAAAATAAAAGTGAGGAATTCTCACCGATTAGCTAAACCAATTCGCAGCAACTCTTCATATGTAGAAATCTTCACCGCGCTTCCAACGAGATCTGTTCAACACCGTTTGTGTTAAAAAATTATATTTTTAACAACGCTACTTACTATATAGAGATTATATTTTTATATCGTTGCTTCGTATATAAAAATCATATTTTTCTCTCGCCATTCTCTATATAAAAATCCCATTTTTATATAAAGATCGTATTTTTATTTCGACACTATAAAAATCACATTTTTATTTCAACATATATATAATAAAAATCAGATTTTTATTTCGCTACATATATAAAAATTATATTTTTATATTCTCTGCCTTATAAAAATCACATTTATAATCTCTACTATATAAAAATCATATTTTTACATTCTTATAAAAACCATACTTCTTTATGAACTAAAAATTATATCTTTATTTTCTTCATGAACTAAAAATTATTTTTTTAACAACTCAAAAATCATATCTTTTCCATTGTTACATACAATAAAAATCTAAACTTTTTATTGTAACTATTCCTAACTGTAGAATGTTGAAAACCCCAGCTTTAAAATGTATACAAATTGGAATTTTATAAGGTAGAAAATCAGATTTTTTTTATGCGCAAACAAATAAAAACATAATAAAATAAAACTCACAAGAGGTATTGGAGGTGGGGGAAGGCTGAGGAGGGCGCCAGGGTCTGCTGGATCGGAGGCAGAGGGAGGTCAGGTGGCCGGTCAGGCGTTGGTGGGCTTCTGGGTAGCGGCGGCGGACTGGGTGAAAGGGGCTAGGGCTTCTTGAATTACGAGATAGTGAGGGTGAAGAGAGAGAGGGGCGACGGGGAAGCGACTGGGCCTCGCGGGTGGAGGCGGGGCAGCCATGGCGCCGGTGGCGCAACGTCAGGAAGGGGCGACGGGCTGTGGACGACAGGTTTGTAAAAGGGGGTGGCTCGTTCTTTTTTTAATTTTGACTGAGTAGGGAAATAGTGAGGGTTTGACTGATATTTACTTGTATATATATTATATCTAATTATATTTTAATTCTCTAATTGATTCATTTCCGTTCGAACTCCAAATCACACCAAACGAATGTCGCCCCTAGCTAAATACCCCTATTCTGAACACAATGGGATATGTCCCACAAGCCAATTCGGCTGTTACGATCAGTTTTCTCAAAATTAAAAAATAAATCAATATATATTGAATTTGAACGCACATTTTAATTTATCGGGGCCACATACGGACTCTTAAAATTCCCGAAAAATATTTTCTAGATTCATATTGACGATACGGTCCTAACAAAACTAATTTCGTCAAATTCTGAGACCGTTTGAAAAATGGTCGTTTTCTGGTCGATCCAAATTGACTGAAACTGTTAAAACACGTTTTACTTTGCCACGCTCACATATTAATTCAAAAAATTATGAATTTTGGAATCTAGCAATAACTTGACATCCCGGACCCAACAAAAGTGGTTTCGTCGAAAACGAAGGTCGTTTGCAAAATTTTCATTTTTAAGGGCTATATTTCTATTGTGACTATTCTGAAATTTTAACTGGGCATAACTTTTTATTCCCGCTATGAAATTTCAATTTTTCGGATTCATTAAGAAGATATTTTCAAATAGATTCTGATAATTTTGGTTTCGCTAAAATCCGGTTTATTTTGAATCCTGTACATGCATTTGAACTTTGAAATCGAATTTTCGAACTACCGCGCCATTTTCAATTCCTTTTATAATTAAAAATAATTATTTATATTCTAACGACGATCTATGTAAATATATTCATTCTAATTCTATTCAAAATAAATTTCCCGTCGTTATTATTTAAAATATATCATTTTAAATATTCAAAATTCATCAAAACTGCCAAAATAAAAATCTTAAATTGCCTCAAATTTCCGGGTTATTACAATCTCCACCACTTAAAACTTTTCGTCCCCGAAAACGAATGAAGCCGAAAGCTGTTTTACAAATCAACTCAACTTTCATTATTTTCGTTATGGCTTAAGTTCTTCAACTTTTCAGTTTCTAAGAACTTTTCAAATTTTTCAAAAATTTGGCTAACACCTTAAATTTTCGAAAAATTTCGCTATAACCTCCCCTGCACCGGGAGCTTCGGGATATTTCAAATAGCATTCCATGGCCCTCACCAATCCAAAAAGAAAAAGAAACAGCCAAGCGGCTAGCCAATCGGCTCATAAAACCATCAAAAACCCAAGAAATACAATAAACATGTACCTATTTGTCAGGCAAACAATTTTATTCCTCTTCTCTAGCCTCTTTGCTATGACCTGTTCAATGTAAGTACATGCACATATATGTATTTCTAAACAATTCTCAATTCAGTTCAATATTTGGTACAATTTGGTCTAAATGGTTAAAAATATCAAACCAATAATCAAACAACACAACCATCAATCAATTAGTGAATTAATGTTTCAAATTCATAATTTTGATACATATACAGAAAATCATGTTTTTGATGCCAATTCAGAACAATAGCCCTATCTAGTTTAGGTTCTCACACCAGTCTAATGGAAATATATAAATATCACACCTTCGAAACTCGAATACCAACTCTGATGATGTTCGAGCTATCATCAGAATCGTCTCCAGGCGACTAGAGTGTGATTCTATATCTATCCAGTATATTAAAACTTCAAATACACGCGGATTAGACGTATACGCAAAATCTTTGTATACTTGATCCAAATTCAATATATTATAAATAATCAAATACGAATAATTGATTTAAATTTTCAAAACAAAATTTGTTTTCATTTTAAAAATATACTCTTCACACTCGTTCTAGGATACTACTGATCCTATCTCTAACGAGTCATTCCTATTGGATATTACTAATCAACCCTCTGATGAATTCTTTCGTTTGGTTCTAACGTGTCTTGTTCTTGAGCTTTGTAAACCAAAGCTCTGATACCAAGTTATAACGACCCGAAATCCACCTTACGGGAAATCACGGATTGCTTTGAGAATGAGCCACATCGGAACACAAACAGAAGAACATTTCATTGTTTATTACAACAATTCCATCAGAATACAAGAATATACAGAGTATGAATAAATATTATACATCAGAGAAATATCAGAGATTTAATTACATTACATAGCAGCGGAAAGTAATACAATACACAAGTAGAAGTAATACACGGATATAAAGCTTTCCGAATATCGCCTCAGCTGTAAATCAGGATCTTGTGAATATAAATATGCAAAACCAAAACTACTAGCTGCCCATGCGGAAAATAGGGGCACCCAAAGTTTAGGTTAAAACAATAAACTCCAGGTCAGTCATGTGACTGGTGTGAGAACTAAAATAGTTATTAATCTTTATTTTAAAGTTAGGTAAATCAAGGAACCACGCCGTACAACACGGAACCGGTTTCCTCTCCAAGAATACCAGTGCATAAAACAACAGCGCAATGCTAAATAAAGAACAATGAAGCTATTATAAGACCCAGGTCCAATCACACAATGCAACACAAGCCGGAGGATAGGGTTTTACCTTATAATAGCCAAAGAATGCTAGATACGCTAAATTTCATCTTTTATTATTACTATAAGTGTATAGTGTCAAAACCATTTTCAATCATAAGTATCAATCATAGACGGCATAAGTGCCCCATACCACAATGTCGCCATATATAGGTTCTACAATAAAAAAACGCAAAGTCACATATTGGAAGTTGGATTTCCATCTGTGAACCGAGGCAAGGGACCGTCCTCACCACTTTGAGACTCTCTAGCCCGAGCCTCAGGCAAGTACTCTGTCAAGCCTTAGGAGCCGCAGAGCCGATCCACCAATGTGGATTAAAATGCCTGAACACTGCGTTTCCCCGCCCTTTGGGGCGTAAATGAGTCCTATGACTCCATCGGCTCCACATAGTCACCGATATATCCGAGGCGCCTCGCAATCCAACAACCACACAGGTGAAAATAATATAAATGTCAGGGCTGGGAGGTCACTAACACCACCCAAGCTAGAAGGAAACGCATGTCCTCCCTGGATCCTTCTCCCGTTTCTGGTTCACACCGGGGTGTGAGGCTCGCGAATTAACGCTACACAAAGCTATGCCACACAGGCCGTGCTTTGATCATCACCCACAAGACTCTGATTTTCAACAGGCACCTTAATCATTTTCCACTTAGGCGTGCCACACAGGCAATTCACACCATGCAACTGATGTCTATCGATATATAGCCCCTGATCCCGTACGTCTCAGAGAAGGGTGGAGTAAGGGAATGAATTCCCCTTCACCAGGCAGATGTATATTTAATAGAGATCAATCAACACAGAGCAAAATCCAATGTCAGACACACAGTCCATACAAGTTCGTTCTGGGTCTGAACGAAACCGGAGGTACCTTATTCCTCGCATATCCATCGATCTCCAAGTACGTCTGGACGATCACCAACTGATTCCCTCCTCTTGGGTGTACAGCCCAATCAAGATCATCAGTAATCACCCAAACGATGTGAAGACCTCCGGTCTTCGACCATCGTCTTCATCCTCGACACATCGTCGAATCACTTATTCAGAATGGGATAAACCCGGTTTTCCTGATTAACTTGCGTATATAATAAACAAGTGTTACGCAAACACAACATACGCCTCATTCCAATTCAGAATATTCTTTTATTCAAATATTATTATACTTTAGGAAAGGTTCCCATTAATTTTATCAAAGATAAATTCTTTAAATTTATACTTTAATCTTCTTTTGAATATCAATTCAAACCAAATTATGGTTTATCCAAACTAGTCGGGATTAGCGAACCTTACCGAAGTAATCACTTGTTAAATTTCCCAACCCCAACCTATTCGTCCCATGAAGTAAAACTAGTAATACTTCATATCTAACACCACGGTGTTATCGGTAAATTCAATTACCATTTCACGTTCAAATCTAATTAAAGATTTAACTATCGCCTGGAGCAAAACTGGTGATACTCCATTCTCGATCATTTCAATCTAATTAAAGATTCATTAAAACTCCACTTGGTTTTAATCTTCCCAAAAATCAATATTAAAGATTGTTTAACTTGGGAAATCATATCCTGTCTTTAACTGGGTTAAAGAACCAATGTTATTTAAAACACGGTTCACGGTAAAACCAAAATCACATTCCATTAATTATTGGGTTAAAGAACAAGTGTTATTTAAAACACCATTCGCGATAAACCCAAAAATCAATTCAAATTCAATTCCAGTTAAATACCATTTAATTGGTATACTTCATTAAATCTAAATAAAAAGATTTAATCTTTTTCTCAACTGGGTTTAAGAACAGTGTTAATGAAGACACCATTCACGACTAACCCAAATCCCATTTGATATTAAATACAAGGCTCTGAACAGAAAATATATCGGCTTATATTCAATATCAAATTCTACGACCAACAAATATCGTATTGGAAATAATGATATAAATATATCTTTTAAATTTCTATAACAATATCTGCATAATCACGAAATCCAACATCGAAATATTCCAAAGACAATTTCGATTCAAATCCATTCCAATTCAACTATTGGAAATTCTGGTTATTTTTAAAACCCTTTCAAATCCAATTTATTTATTTCAAAAATAAATGGATTATAATTCTAGTTCAAAACTAGTTCATTTCGATAAAAATCTATTTTTATCTTTTCAGATATGGAGTTTTTCATCCCAACTCTTCCCAAATCATTTCTTAAGATTTTACACAAATTATTACTTTTTTTAATAATTTTATCAAGGCCGTACAGTCGATTTCCATCAATGGCCATCGAACTGCACTGACAGCGACCTTTTCCAAATTTGTGTTGGACATAATTCTAAATCCAACCGTTAGATTCCAAATCTCTAATATTCTTAGAAATCTCTTTTCGTTACGAACCCAATGTTTCCGGTTTTAGGAGAATCCGACAGTCGGGTCTCCCGTAATGTCCATTCGAAGTCAATGGTCGAAATTCGCGAACTGCGACAGCGCGACATGTTCTATTTAGGCCATTATATATATTTCGTCGATTTCCTTTTAAAACGTATTTTATAAATCGTTTTAAAATTCATTTTCAAAACGATTTCAACTTCGTATTCAATTTCAAATCAAAATTGAATATTCCATATCATCGATATATAAATGATAATATTTTCAAAACATTATATTTTGAAATCATTTCCTTTTCGATATTCATTATAAAAATGAATAAAATCGATATAAATATTGTTCACGTTCAAATGGTGTCAATCTAACCAATACGGCTTTATATATTTCAATAACTTCGTTACTCTATTCAACAAATGAATATTTTCTTCAACACATGAATATATACTTTATTCAACACATGAATATATACTTTATTCAACACATGAATATTTATTAATTCTTACTTATAATAAAAATGTGAATTTTATTGTATAAATATTTCGTTCAACACATGAATCCTTTCAGCACATGAATATTTTCAACATATGAGTTTTCTTTTATTCAACATATGAATATTCTTTTATTCAACACATGAATTTTCATTCTATTCAACACATGAATTTTCATTTAATAATGTTCTCTATTTTCCAAATTGGAATGAGGCCCAATCAATTACCATATAATGCTAATTATATGGATTCCCTACAACACATGTATATAATAGCAACGATAAATCATCAACCATCATCCAGAGTGCACCACACAACTGCATAAGCATTAAATATAAATAATTGACGCTTACACAGTCTGTCAATCAATCGATCGGCATACAAATAAATAATTGGGATTAGTGTACGCCAAATATCATCCCAACACCCATGTGGGGGTTTCAATCAACAAACACTGAATATTATTTGTGCAGTTGGGCGATGTGTAAAATTTATCGTCCCAATCAATATCAGTCAAATGTGTGTATATAAACAAATTGTCCGATTTGTTTATAAATATTTATTTTATATACACGTTAAAAATTATATTTTTAACTATAAAATATTTATTTCCATTCCACATCACACAATCAATTTTTTACAACACATCAATCAAACAACCAAGTCATCCATGGTCTGTGGACGACAGGTGTCGGGTGCTGCTAAGCACCGTCTGCATCCTAGTATATATTTCGAACTAGAAATTAAAATAAAAGTGAGGAGTTCTCACCGATTAGCTAAACCAATTCGCCGCGACTCTTCATATGTAGAATTTTTCACTGCGCTTCCAATGAGATCTGTTCAACACCGTTTGTGTTAAAAATTATATTTTTAACAACGCTACTTCCTATATAAAGATTATATTTTTATATCATTGCTTCGTATATAAAAAACATATTTTTATCTCGCCACTCTATATAAAAGTCCCATTTTTATATATAAAGATCGTATTTTTATTTCGACACTATAAAAAATACATTTTTATTTCAACATATATATAATAAAAATCAGATTTTTATTTCGCTACATATATAAAAATTGTATTTTTATATTCTCTTCCTTATAAAAATCACATTTTTATAATCTCTACTATATAAAAATGATATTTTTATATTCTCTATATAAACCATACTTCTTTATGAACTAAAAATTATATCTATATTTTCTTTATGAACTAAAAATTATATTTTTAACAACTCAAAAATCGTATCTTTTCCATTGTTACATACAATAAAAGTCTAAACTTTTTATTGTAACTAATCCTAACTTTAGAATATTGAAAACCCCAGCTTTAAAATGTATAAAAATTAGAATTTTATAACGTAGAAAATCAGATATATTTTTATGCGCAAACAAATAAAAATACAATAAAATAAAACTCACAAGAGGTATTGGAGGTGGGGGAAGGCTGAGGAGGGCGTCGAGGTCTACTGGATTGGAGGCAAAGGGAGGTCACGTGGCCAGTTTGGCGCTGGTGGGCTTCTGGGTAGCGACGGCGGACTGGGTGAAAGGGGCTAGGGCTTCTGGAATTACGAGATGGTGAGGGGGAAGAGAGAGAGGGACGACGGGGAAGGGACTGGGCCTCGCGGGCGGAGGCGGGGCAGCCATGGCAGCGGTGGCGCAACTTCAGGAAGGGGCGACGGGCTGTGGACGATGCGTTTGTAAAAGGGGGCGGCTCGTTCTTTTTTTAATTTTGACTGAGGAGGGAAATAGTGAGGGTTTGACCGATATTTACTTATATATATATTATATCTAATTATATTTTAATTCTCTAATTGATTCGTTTCCGTTCGAACTCCAAATCACACCCAACGAATGTCGCCCCTAGCTAAATACCCCTATTCTGAACACAATGGGATATGTCCCGCAAGCCAATTCGGTTGTTATGATCGGTTTTCTCAAAATTAAAATATAAATCAATATATATTGAATTTGAATGCACATTTTAATTTATCGGGGCCACATACGGACTCTAAAAATTCCCGAATTTTTTTTTTTTGCTTCGTAATGACGATACGGTCCTAACAAAACGAATTTCGTCAAATTCTGAGACCGTTTGAAAAATGGTCATTTTTTGGTCGATCCAAATTGACCAAAACTGTTAAAACACGTTTTACTTCGCCATGCTCACATGTTGATTTGAAAAATTATGAATTTTGGAGTCTAGCAATAACTTGACATTCCGGACCCAACAAAAGTGGTTTCGTCGAAAACAAAGGTCGCTTGCAAAATTTTCATTTTTAAGGGCTATATTTCTATTGTGACTATTCTGAAATTTCGGCTGGGCATAACATTTTATTCCCGCTATGAAATTTCAATTTTTCGGATTCGTTGGGAAGATATTTTCAAATAGATTCTGATATTTTTGGTTTCGCTAAAATCCGGTTTATTTTGAATCCTGTACATTCATTTGAACTTTGAAATCGAATTTTAGAACTACCGCGCCATTTTCAATTCCTTTTATAATTAAAAATCATTATTTATATTCTAACGACGATCTATGTAAATATATTCATTCTAATTCTATTCAAAATAAATTTCTCGTCATTATTATTTAAAATATATCATTTTAAATATTCAAAATTCATCAAAACTGCCAAAATAAAAATCTTAAATTGCCTCAAATTTCCGGGCTATTACAAACAATTGCTCCTTCCCATCCTTAAGAAAAATTAGGAAGCAATTGGTTGGTCCATGGCTAATATTATGGGGGTTATTCCTTCGATAGTCCAACATCAAATCCACCTTATTGATGATGCCAAACCCACTCGTGATCCCCAGCTTCGACTAAACCCCATCATGAAAGAAGCAGTTTGTGCTGAAATCCTTAAATGTCTTGACAATGTAATCATCTACCCGATTTCTGATAGTCAATGGATTAGTCCAATTCATGGCATACCTAAGAAATTAGGGATAACCGTGATCCAAAATGAAGCTAATGAGCTTATACCAACCTGCACCCAGACTGGTTGGCATGTTTGCATTGACTATAGGAAACTTAACGCTGCAACATGAAAGGATCATTTCCCTCTTTCATTTATCGATCAAATGTTAGAATGACTAGCCGGTCACGAGTACTACTGATTCTTAGATGGGTACTCGGGCAATAATCAAATCCCTATCGCTCTTGAGGACCAAGAGAAATCCACTTTCATTTGTCCCTTCGGTACATTTGTGTACCGTCGTATGCCTTTTAGTCTCTGTAATGCACCTGCAACCTTTCAGAGGTGCATGATTAGCATTTTTTCCGATATGATTGAGCGATTTATGGAAGTTTTCATGGATGATTTTTCCATCTTTGGGGATTCTTACACTGAGTGTTTACATCACCTTAATCTTGTTCTTAACCGTTGCAAAGATAAACACTTGACTTTTAATTGGGAAAAATGTCACTTCATGGTCAAAGATGGCATTGTTCTCGGACATGTCATCTCTAATAAAGGAATTGAAGTGGACAAAGCCAAAATCGAAGTTATCTATAATCTTCCCATTATCCATTAAGGACATCCAATCCTTTTTAGGTCATGTTGGCTTTTACCGTCGCTTTATAAAGGATTTTAGCAAAATCACTCGACCTTTGACTAATCTTCTTGTTAAGGATGTTCCTTTCGACTTCAATTCTGATTGCATTTCATCTTTTGAGCATCTCAAAAATGAACTTGTCTTTGCTCCTATCATCTGCTCTCCCAACTGGATGCTGCCTTTTGAAATCATGTGTGACGCCTCAAATTTTGTTGTTGGCGCTGTCTTAGGACAACGAATCGATAAAATTCTTTATGTCATTTACTACGCAAGTAAGACTTTGAACGATGCTCAAATCAACTATACGACTACTGAAAAAGAACTCTTGGCAGTCATTTTCACTCTAGAAAAAAAATAGACTGTATCTAGTTAGATCACACATCACCGTTCATACTGATCACTCCGCAGTTAGGTACCTTTTCTCTAAAAAGGATGCTAAGGCTCGTCTCATTCGTTGGATCCTTCTACTTCAAAATTTTGACCTTACCATTAAGAATAAAAAAGGATCTGACAATGTTATTGCAGACCACTTGTCTCGTCTTCCAAATGTCCTGTCTTCTTCTCTTCTAATCAACGAGAATTTTCCAGATGAACAACTCTTTTCTTTACCCACTGATCCTTGGTTCGCTGACATTGTCAACTACTTAGTCAGCAAGCAGACCCCTTCTTTTTGGTCCAAGCAGGACAAACACAAATTCTTTTCCCAAGTGAAACATTTTTTCTGGGACGACCTTATCTTTTCAAATACTGTCCTAACCAAATCATTCGAAGGTGTATTCCCGACACTGAAACTCACAATGTCCTCTCTTTCTGTCATGACCAAGCCTATGGTGGTCACTTCGGTCCCAAAAAGACAGCCGAAAAGGTTCTCTAATCGGGTTTCTAGTGGCCCAACCTTTTCAAAGACGCTTATGAATTTTGCAAAACTTTTGATCGATGTCAAATCTTAGGGAAAATTGGTAAACGAAATACGATGCCCCTAAACCCCATTTTAGAGGTCGAAGTTTTTTACGTTTGGGGTAGAGTCTTCATGGGACCCTTCCCTAATTCTTTTGGGAACCTTTACATTCTTTTAGTTGTCGATCATGTTTCTAAATGGGTCGAAGCAGTTCCATGCAAAAAAAAATGATAACAAGGTTGTTTTGCGCTTCTTAAAAGAAAATATCTTTTCCAGTTTTGGCACACCTTGCACAATAATCAGTGACAACGGAACACACTTTTGTAATCGTTCTTTTGAAGCCCTCATGAGAAAGTATTCGATAACCCACAAGTTAACCACTCCTTACCATCCTCAAACTTGTGGGCAGGGTGAAGTATCGAATAGGAAGATTAAACAAATCCTTGAGAAAACTGTGAATTGAAATCGCAAAGATTGGTCCCAAAAGTTAACTGACGCTCTTTGGGCTTACCGCACCGCTTTCAAAACAAACTTAGGTATGTTCCCTTATCGGTTGATTTTTGGTAAGCCGTGTCACTTGCCAGTTGAACTCGAACATAGGGCGTTATGGGCAATAAAAACTTTAAATTTTGACTTAGAGCAAGCAGGAGAACTTTAGAAGCTTCAACTTAATAAACTTGATGAAATTCGAAATAATGCCTATGAAAATGAACGAATTTATAAGGACAAAACAAAATTTTTTCATGATAAATCAATTTTACATAAAACTTTCATGCCGGGTCAAAAAGTTCTATTGTATGACTCAAAATTGGGGTAAGTTAAAATCTAGATGGACAGGACCTTACACTGTACATACTGTTTTTCCGTATGGTGCGGGAAATTGAGAATCCAACCGATGGATCGTCCTATAAGGCCAATGGTCAACGCCTTAAACCTTACTTGGAACTAATACCCAACCAAGAGGAAGAGCTCATGTCCTCCATAAGCCACATTGCATTCGGTAAGACACATTAACCCTCTTTTGTACATATGTAAATAGTCTCTTATTTTTTCTCCCTTTCACTAAGATATGTCTGTTTAACGACTATGAGGACACAGTCACACTCAAGTGTGGGGGAATTTACATTACATCATCAATCAAATTTTATGAACTAGGTCATTCATTAAACAAGGATTAACTTAAATTCATAAATAACACATTGGTTCTTGTTTGATAAGTTGAATTTTTGGGTGATGGGAATGAATATTATTTATTCATTGAGTCATAATGTGTCTTTTTAAGATGCTAGCTTGAGACTGTGCAGACGTTAGTCGTGTTCTGGAGTAAGCGTGTCAACCCTTATTATACATGTTAGAATGTGCAAGTGAAAAAAAAAATCAAATAAACAATGATTTTGCACCTACATTTGTTGGATTCTCTGAGTTCGTTTTCATGCATAATATTTTTTCTCACTCAAAATTTCAATTTCGTAAGTTCTAAAATCCACTTGGCCCAATTAAGGAGAAATGACTCATTGTAGCATTCTTCTTCGATACCCCACATTATTCAAACCCAAGTTTTGGTTGATTCGATTTACATTCATGTTTCGACAAGTTTTTCTTATATTGGTATACTATAGAAACTTTTACTGATTTATTTTCAAAGGTTCAAAAAACGTCACTTTTTATACCAATATTACACTACCCACTCCGTACTTGTTTTAAGGTAGGATAACCATATACCACGTCTTAATTTATATGGGTTATCTATCTTATGAAGCTTTGCTTATCATTCCTTTTAGCTTTTTATATAACATCAATCTAGATTTGTGTGTTGAATTACGGTTATAGAAGTAAAGTAACTAGGGCATAAAACTTTCCTTTCATGAATTGTTGGTTATGATTCGCTTAGTAGAGGAGGAATCAAATGAAATAACTTACGGTATCATTCCATTCCATCTCCAATCATGATTCATCATGCAAAAAAAAGAAAAAAAAAAGAAAAATGCAATAAAGAGAAAATCTCTTAGAATAAAATAGTCATCCATCATTTTTGACTATAAAGCATTCATTTCGATTCCATCCACATCCATCATACCGTATTTGAAAGCGAGGATTGTAGTAGAGGATATGAAAGGAAATAAAAATGTTCATATGTGCCTTAGTATTACTTTATCTTTTGTAGCTTGAAGTTAAACTAATACACTTCCCCTTTTATCTACAACATTTTTATAACTTACAAAAGTTTCCTTCATCTATGCATAACTTACATCCAATACAGTACAGTTACACTAGTGCAAAATTATTCAAAAAAAAGAATAAATGATTGGGTGCACATTGTCGATGTGTAGAACTTTGGTTGACACAGCACTCTTAACCTTCAAGACAATTACAGTGTTATCAAGGAATTACGATTCAGTTTGAATTTTTTATTTATTTTTGCACCAATAATTGGACGGACAATTTGGTACTGAACCATTATAATTGAAGTTAGGTAAAGTCCTTGGAATTTGAAAGACCTTAAATATATCATTTAATTAATCCGCGTACTTAAGACGTTTTGGATTTTGTGGGTAGTATCCGCTGAAAACCCTCACGAGACAACACTCGTCCTACTAGGGACACCTATGAGTCTAACGGCTTGTTGCATACGCTAAATGCAATCGTGTTTCCTACGAAAGTGTGACATATCTTAGTTTAGTTTATTCGAGGACGAATAAAAAGATAAGTGTGGGGGTACTTGATATACACGTAAATGGTTATATTTTATCCGCTTATTTATCTTATTTTCCCTTTAAAATAATTGATATTGTGTATTTATAGCTATGTTTTCAGATTGTTGACAAAAAAAACATGGTTTAGAGAATTTGATGGATAAAGCATGAAGAATTTGCTTAAAAAGAGTGAAGTTTGAAATTACTAAAGCTTGAAGAGTGTAAAGCTTGAAGAACGGTTGCAAATAGAGTTCAGTCAGGAAGATATGACTCAATGATTACTCATGTTGCGTTCACATTAGCTCATTTGCAAGAACACTCACTCTACAATTGCGTTCGCACTGGCTTATGTGTTGTTTGGGCTAAGTCTTTAGTCCCACATTGTGTAATTAGCCGTGTAGTCTTTGTCATATCAGCTATAAAAACATTGTATCTCATTCATGTAAAAACACATTAGGTTTTATTCTGTAATCCTTCTCTTAGAATAAAATCATTCTTCTTCCGTTCTCTTTACTTTTTATTGTATTTTATTTATTTTGTTTATTTTCTGTTTCTCTTCTTCTGTAGCTATGTCTAGCTAATCTCCTTTAATTAGGGGGTGATGACACTTAGATTAGATTCAATATGAATCACATGGCCAAAGAGATTGGAACTTTATGTATGTAGATCTAGATCTGAACCAAGGGTTAGATCTGAACCTTCATATTCTGTGTCGTTTAAGAGCTACGCTCCTTCACAGGGTATATTCGTGTTTGATCTAATGCTTATCAGATTTAGATCTAACTTTTAGGATTTTAGAAATAAAATAGTGAATCTGTCCTGATAGCCTATGGTTGTTTAAGAGCTGAGCTCCTGCATAGGCTATGCTTGTCGTTATTCACATATTTGTTTCTAGAAACTTAATTATCGTTGATTCATGTTTGTGACAGAAACATGAATTAGATCTGATTAATCTGTTTGGTTATTAATTCATATTGTTGCTCCTTAATTTCTTTCTTTAATTACGTAAGACTCTCTTTTTATTTAATTTTTGTTATTCTTTTGTTTACAACCAATCAAAATCCTGGAATAACATGATTGGATTTACTAGTTTAAATATTTTTGGTCCTAGAGTTCGACACCCTCTACAACAATCCTTTTTGTTTAAGAAAGCCGAACGGATTTTACAGTTGTTTACAATTGTTTATTTTGTTCGCAAACACCACCTCAAAGGCATTGTGAGTTGAGAGTTGATGGTGGTATCTCTCATAGCTTGCTAAGGTGGAACATCCCTTGAAATTCTCTAGGAAAATCAAGTAAAACAACTCTAGAGTCAACAACTTTTTCAGTTGTTTTTATTTTCTCATTACTGAAGGGACATGCCTACTCATTAAATCTTACATGTCTAGAAATATTAATTCTACCAGTATTGTCCAGATATTTGTAACCTTTTTTCTTGTTGTAATATCCTAAAAAAGTACATGGAGTAGATCTGAAATCTAATTTTGTGTGAATTATATGGTCGTAAATAAGGAAAACACTAACATCCAAATATTTTCAAATGTTCATAATCTGGTTTAACTTCAAAAAAAAACTACTTGCGGACTTTTAAAATTTAAAATTTTTGTTGGTAACAAATTTATCAAGTGCACAACAGTATTAAAAGCTTTAAGCCAATATTTCAAAGGCATTGAAGCTTGAGCAAGCAAAGTTAAACCAGTTTCTACAATATGTCAGAGTTTTCTTTTAATTAAACCAATTTGTTATGAAGTATATGGATATGTGGTTCTACGAATGATACCATTTTTCTCGAAAAATGATTCTAATGGCAAAAATTCTCTTCTCGATCAGTCTGAATAGTATTCACATGATGACCAATCATGTTTTCATCTTTATCTATATAATGTATGACCACATTACTTGCTTCAAACTTAGATTTCAGTATATAAATCTAAGTAAATCTAGAATATGCATCTATGAAAGAAATGTAATACTTGTAACCATAAACAAAACTGGTAGATGGTGGACTCCATAGATCAGTGGCAACTAATTCAAGTGTTCTAGCGTAACTTGTGTGTGAATTTGGAAATGCAAGTTTATGAATCTTTCCCAATTGACAAGAATAACAAAAATATAAATCAGAAATATTGCTAACATTCAAGTTATTATTGCTTATAACTTGTTTTATAATTTTACTACTAGGATGTCCTAACTTGCAATGCCACAAATCAAACTTTCTACAACACTCAGAATCATTCACAAAGGTCATCATACAACCTTTATCATTATACTTAGGGTTTTTATGATTTGCAACATCAACTCTGTATGACCCCTTAAACTCATTACCCTGCAAAATGATTTCCTTTGTCAGTATATCTTTGACAGTGCAATAATTTGGATAAAACTTAAAGTATACATAATTGTCTTTTGCAAATTGGGAAACACTCATTAAATACTTCTTAATAGATGGAATCCTCAGTAAAAAAAATTAAAATGAGTCTTTGGTTTCGTTTAGACTTGCATTTCGAGTATGTGTGATATGTCCAATCTTACCATTACCAACTAAAAGATTTTGCATACCTTTGTATTATTTATTTCCTAAATTAAGATTGCTCAAATTGTTTGTGACATGATTAGTAGCCCTTGAATCTGGATACCAACAATCATTATTAGCATCATCAGTAGAAGTGGAGTCTGCGTTAACATTTTCTGCTTAACTTTAATTACTATCTTTCTTCACATTCACCATATTTACACTAGAATTGTTATTGGTTTGGCCTGGATTAACATTGGAATTGTACCTAAAATAATACTTGTTGGCACTATGCCCAAATTTCTCATGAATTCGGCACCTAATTCTTGTGTTTTTATTTCCTCCTTTACCTATGCCTCGATCAGATTGACCACGTCTCTGAAATTGGGTTGATTTCTTGGAACATTTCCTTGATTCTTTACCCTTCCATAAGTGGTATAGTTGATAGAAAAATCGGAATTGACACTCTTTTTATGATCGATTATGCCTTCTTGTGCCAATAATATTGAATACACATACTATATGTTTGGTGTAGGATCCATGGATAAAATAATTGCTGACACAGCTTGATAATCATCATCTAAACTACTTATAATTGGCAGCACATGCTCTGGCTTAGGTATTTTCTGTCCTATCGAATTCAATTGATCACTAATATTTTTTTCCTCAAGTAAATATTCATTCTTAGTTGAATCACCATTTCTAATACTTTGAAGTTGTCTTCTGTGATGCATAATTCGAGCAGAGGATTATGCAGGAAAATTTCTCTCAATAGTGGACCAAACTTCATGTCAAGTTTTGACACCAATTAATTATGGAAAATAGTTGCTCCAATGGATGACATCATCCATGCATAGACAAGACTATCTTGTCTTTGATATGCCAAAAATTCAGGATTTTTCACAACGCTTTCTTCATTATCATGAATAAATTTTGATGGAACAATCTTTGTTCCAAAAATATAGTCATCTAGTCCGTAGCCTCTAACAGATGTTTCTACCTGTAACTTCCAAAACAAATAGTTAGATTCATCAAGCTGAATCGAGATAAGCTAGCTTTGTGGTTCGATGATTGTCTTCATCAAATCTTGGATAGGATCAGGCTGGTTCTGTGAAATGGAAACTCTGTTGCTGGACATACTGGGTGGATACATCACCTTGATTAGTCATGGTAGATCTCAGATGCAGAAGTAGCAAAAACAAGTAAAAGAAATCTGAATATTGAATGACTTTGAATTGGGATTTTGAAGAAACTTTATATTTGATCATTGAAGCAACCTTAAAAACTTGAATGATGAGTTTTCTTAAAAGAACTTTGATGAATATAAAACTATAAATACTGACAAGTTTTCCTGGATGGCTCATTGATCAACTGTAATAGTTTCTTTAATTTCTTGATTGGATTTATTGAACAATTCAGATGCTTTTATCTTAAAGCTTCAATGGGGAGAACTGATGCAGCCAGAATTGAAATTAGGCGAGGCACTGTTCTCTTCACTGTAGCCAACAACTCTCAATTGACAAGGTGCAAACATTGGATGAGAGGAGTTTGATGAAATCTCTCTAATGGATAATGATCTCAGAATTTATAAGATTTGATATTAATCAGGAACGAGCAAATGCTGTTAAGCACAATTGAATGCTTTGATACCAAGTTGGAATTTAGGTATGATCGAAATGTTAAAAAAACGAAGATATAAGAAATGATTTGTTATTGCATAATTGAAATATTCTAATTGTTCTTTACAATACAGGGCTATCGGTTCCTTATATAACAGAAAAGCCAGGCCTAAATAATATATACACGAAAGTAAGGTAAAGGCCAAAGCCCCAAGGCCATATAGCGGGAGAATAAAATATTACAAAGTATCGAATACTCAGTTACTTTTGTTGGTTACGTGGATTGATTAAAGACTTTGGAGACAAATCTAGGTAGCACTAATAAATGACGGTGCTACTATTTATGCAACGACTGACATTTTCTTGCCATTTAAGTCAGTAATAAAACCAACTCAAATCATTCGAAAAAGCAGATTATTTTAACTATAGGGATTAATAAATCAAATTATAACATCACAGACATAGAATAGCAGAATATCTCGCAGCGGAATAATTAAAATTCAATAGTAGTTCAAGAAGCTATGAAATTAAAATTAAATTTATACATAATATCAAAGTTACAGAATCGAATACAACAGAAGTCTAAATACAAGAATTTCTAATACAAAGAAGAAATAACCAGAACCAGTAGATAGAGATGATGTCTTCAATAGTCTACAACTTCGAAAGGTGAAATCTCAATATAACTGTAATGTCCCGTATTTTTGGTAGTTAGGTATTTAAATTATTTTATTATTTTAAGTATTGGTTTGGAATTATAAATTGATTTATACATTAGAATTTGTTTATAAAAACAAAGTTAGAACGTACTAATTTATATTTAATTTAAAACGAGCTCGTAATCTCGTGCTAGTTCGTAGTATTGAGTTTTTAACTTCAAATGAATATACCAGATCCGATATAAGTCGGAATTCTGTGGAACAAGAAACGTTTGGATCTAGTTGATTATAATTTTCTAATGAAAGAAAAAATCGAGATTTCAGCTTATATATTTTAAGTTATGTCCAGATCAAAATTTAAAATAGTCGCTATGGATTTGTTAATAAACGATAATGTTTATTGAATAAATTAAATAAGGATTTTAATAGAATTTGAATATCATTTAACTCTAAATGGTCACGTTGAGTTACAATCACATATTGGTTGGATTTAAACCGATATATTATTTTATCTGGATATATACGGCAATAATAATTTATTATTATTTAATTTAACTATTTTGGATTAATTTATATTTTATATCGATATTATATGAGCCTTAGAATAGCTATTTTCCAAATGATCTCTGTTTTCAGCGAAACGAATTTCATTAAAATATGTATAGCTAATTATTGCTAGATTTCCAGTCTTGGCAATCGGAGTTGTTTTACGAGAACGCGAAATTTAAAAGTGAACCGATAAATAATACGAAATAAAATAATGTCGTTTTTGCAAACTGAGTCAGTTTTTGATCAAATAAATTTCATTAGGATCGTAACATAAAGACGTAGCTGTACTTCCATTTTCATTGCATTTGGGATTTATGAATGTCAGTATCAATTTAGAGCACTCAACGTAAATTAGTTGTGGAATAAAACAACCCTATGATAACAAAATAAATAATAGAAACTTACGCTCTAAGGAAAGGTACTCGCCATAACTATTAACATACAGTCTACCTTATCCTATTCCCACCTAAAAACCACCAAAAAACCAAACATACAATTGATATAAATACACAAATTTCCATGTCAAATGAATGAAATAACTCATGCTACCTTATCTGTAAAGCTACCACACACAGCTACATTTGGAAAAAAAGTCCACCCTACCTTGTACTGTTCGAAATTGACGTTGTATCCTATCCAAAAACTTCCTATATATACACACACACACTCTCTCTCTCATGTGTTATCATTTTATCTTTGTTTCAGCAAACTAAAATAAACTTGAAACTCTTCATCAAAGAAAATTTAAATCTCCCCATCCATTGCAATTTAGCCAAAATGGTTAACATAAGAATTGAAGAGGAAGGGAAGTTCGACACCGTGGCCGAGCTTGCTGAGACTCGAAGTCAGGGTGGCGGAATAGTTCGCCGAATAAGGGCTGTGTTTTTAGCATTCAATGCTATGGTGAGCTAAAGTATGAAACAAGTGAGAGAGGGAAGACTGGAAGTCGACGGTGGTGCACAGGTGGTTTGCGGTGCTCAGATGAGTTCGATGGTGAACAATGTTTTGCGTGGAGCTACTGTATCAGGTAAGGAAGTGGTGACATACGATTTCGTGGTGTTCAGGATATAGTAAGTTGGTGTAACGTGTAAAAGAAGCAGGGTTTGGGCTGCTTTGTTTTAGAAGTATCGGTCTGCATAAAAAAAAGTTTATACCAAAGAAATGGTAGGTGGGATGAACCACATGGGGACGTGGAAGAATTGGGATGCAGGTGCATGGAAAGTTTTGACGTGTTGTGTGGGAAGAGAAGTGATATGGGGGAGGGGAATGTAGGATATAATGCATGGGCTTAGGCCTCCTTTAAATACATATGTACATACATACATACATACACACACACACACACACACATATATATATATATATATATATATATATATTAAACGGTGGGGAAGAAGAGCTACGTTGTTGTTAGAAATAGCATGAATTCATAGAACAATTGTTTGGGGAAGAGAATGAAGTAATGGCAGAAGGGTTTGAAATGGTGGGTTGTGGTTATGGGGGTCAGTTGGGCTTTTAGGTAAATAAAATAAAATAAAATGGACGGTGAGGGGTTAGAACGAGAGGGGAGTCAGCAGGAAATAAAATCGGTAGTTTGTTTGTTTTAAAATTAGGTGAGGCGACCTATTATTTCTATTGACCAATGCACATCAAAAGCATCAGAGAAAGGAAGAAGTTGGGCCTATATATTAAGAAATTAGAGTTGGCCTCATTTTATTGGATGAAGTAGGAGTTTTGTTTTGGGCGGCCTGTTATGAATTTAACCCAAAGTAATTATGTTTATATAATAAATCGATTAAGAAAGTTAGTTATTTAATTAAATCGGGTTAATGTATAACTTTAATAAATTTTTATTCTGTTAACAGAATGAAACAAAACAAGTTGCATTACGATCATCTGGACGATCGCGTAACTCGCTGGAGCTGTTTTGGACAAGGTTGGAAGTAGTTAGAATTTTTAGTTAAATTAAACTTGATTAATTTAACAAATCGAATCATTTTAACAACGAAATGCAATCAAGGTGAGTAAAACTCACTCAGTTCTTCCCGCTTATATTTTATATAAGTCGGGTTTTATAATTATGTGTTATGGTTGATTGTTTGTTATATATATATATATATATATATATTCATATATTGATGAACCGATGAAATTAAATGTTGTTCAATTTTAGTGAAATGTCAAATTGTTATTTTAATGATTGGACCCAATTTAGGTAACTTACCTTATTGGACATGTTTATAATATAAACTTTTCAGTTTAATTGTTTGAATTTTTTGTTAAATAAATTGGTTGATGTAAAATAGTTGTTATTTACCGTTATAGAATTTATTAGTTTAAAATCTATTAATTTTTATTTCATGATTCTATTTTAGGTAACCATATCTGGATGTAGGGAATAATAGGTTGGAGGGATCCAGCTGGATTCCTCACAGTAGTTGTTAAAATTTGTTATATTATAGTATATGTTAAATAATATGAAATTGTGATGCAGGGATTGGAAGGTTGGAGGAATCCAACAGGATTTCTCACTAATATTGATAATGTTTATCAATATGATTTGTTGTGTTCATTTGGATGTGAAATTGGTTTATATTTCACGATCTGGTACTTTAGTAGATATTTACCTCTTTAATACCGATGATAAAATAAAAGATTTCTGAAATCGATATTACATCGTTTGTAAACGTTTTCAAAGATATATTTATTTTGAAATACGATGTTTATTCTAAAAATAAACGTCAAAGATTTATTTATGTTTTTTAAAAACTATTTAAATTATAAATTAATTAATGGAAACACCTAGATATTAATAAATAAATGGTTAAGCTGCATAAACTAAATGGAAATGTAAAAGTGTTTTTGAAGAAGGGATTAAGTGGCATAAATGAAATTTTAAAAGATTTTAAGATGTTGGAATGGACTAGTTGAATTGGAAATATATGGGAATTGGATTAAAAGGAATAAAAAGTGATTTTTTGTGACTAATGAATGTTTTGCAAATGTTGTTTTTAAATATACGAAATGTGGTTAAAGGAGTTTTCGTGAATGAAAGTAGCGAAAAAATGAAATTGAAGATAGAATAAGAATATTGGCATATAATTGGAATTGAGATAATTGTTAAACAAATGGGATTTCAAGGCAAGGTTTTCTCAAAGGGAATTATAAATGAAACATGTATAATCTGGGTTATATAGAGAATGTTGTGAAATGGATTTATATAATATATAAAGGATGTCAAATTAAACTTTAATATTGACAAATTGTTTAAAGAATACGCGAAGTAAAAGAAAATAAATTATTTTCAAAAAAAGGATTTCATATAGGAATGGTTATGAATTTTATATACGAATCGTTATGAATTTTATAAATGAATAATTATGAATTTTATAAACGAATGGTTATGTAACGTGTAAACGAAAGATAAAGGAACTTGTAAATGGAAGGTTAAAGGATTTTGTAAGTGAAAGGTGAAGGGTTTTTGAAATGGAATATATAATATTTATTTATAGAGGATTAAGTTGAATTATTTTAGTTAATTTTATGAAATGATATTACAAATGCATTTGGGAATGATTAGTCAGATTATAAAGGAGTATAATCATTTTGGAAATTGGTAAAAAGTATTATGATATGTTTTTTATGAAATTGGAACTTTTTGTACGTTAGTTGAGTTGAGTAATTCTCGAGGTGTCAATCTGATGTAATTGGTTTCGGCCTTCGAGGTTGATACTGAGAGATTTATTCACTTACTAATTTACAATGATAAGCCAATGAGTAGAAGTGGAATGAGAATTGAATATTCCTATATTAAAATAAGAAAAGGGAAATGTTTCCTGAATTAACATTTTTATTATTTAATGAAAGATTGGTTAATTAACGAGGTTGAATGATGCTAGGTACTGAAACAATAGATTTATTCTATTTTTATGGATGAATGGTTGTTTATTTGATAGTTAAACCAACTATCAAATCTTACCCATGGGATTGTTGGTACGGAAAGACAATGATCGACTTTATATTCAAAAACCATTCCGACCAGCAAATACGTTAATATATCAAATGCTGGTTGAAGATGGAGCAATTGAAGACCGTTGATCTTCATGAGTGGAAGAGCTGCTCGTTAAATTTCTCTGGTGGCCACCAAATATATTTTGGCGATAATTCTGTCGTGATTAGAATCTATGGATTGCATGGACTACTCGCTACTGATCCTTAAGGTGATTCCTATATAAGGATGTGGTAGGAGGGTACCTTCGGTTCATCCTGTTCCTGGGTGACTTGTATGGACAGATGTTTGACAGAGTATTTACAAAGGGATTACATAAGTTGATTTCTTCAAATGTATCATAGTTAGTGGCGGAGATGAGAACTTCTCTTAGCTTAACAACAAGAGTATTTTTGTGGACGTCAATTAGTGATTTCTGGAGGATCTGACGATGTGACATTAAAAGTGAATGATGGCCAGATGTTCTAAAAGATAATTTTAATGTCAAGCCTCATCAACCGGAAAATGGTATAAAATCGGTTAGGTCACATGGCTATGTAGGTTGCTCCCGTTAGGGTGTATTATCACCATCTAGAGAATTTCATATTTGTTCTTCTTTTCTCTTTTGTATCTCCCTGGAATGGTTATGTTGCTAGCAACCATAAGGTGACAATATATTTGGGACATTCAAGTGAATTCCTCTCTAGAGATACACTGTCGGAAGGTGGTCCCATACCTTTCCAATTGGAAATCCATTCTTCAATAAGAGCCTGTGATTTTAATTGTATAGTGTATGTGTGGAGCGGGAGATGCAGGCGTTCCGCTAGATTGTTATTTATTTGTATTTAGACATTATTATAATATTAGAAAAGATATGATTTCAAATTGTTTTGGGTTATCATAAGATAAAAAATGTCCGTGTTTATGTGTGGATTGGTCTTATGATTATCCTTTTCTTTCGAAAGGAGGTTTAACTTTGAAAATCAAGTTAGATGACACCTTTAAACGTAGTGAGTTTTCTCACTCTTGTTCACCAGACTGATCCGGCATTTGTAATGCTTGGGTTAGACCAAGTTTTACAGGTTCAGATTATCGGTACTATAAAGAGACGAGCTGGAAGAGTTCAGACGTATGATATTTTATAGTAATTATTCCACGATGCGATAGTATATGAGGACAGGTTATTATAAACGTCCAGGTGTGTGGATGTACTCTGGTGATTGTAAGTTTTTATTTCAAGCTCTCAATAAAGATTTATTTGTGTATTATATTTTGTTCTATTGCGATGTGAGACTCTGTGTTGTGTTGGTTCTTCTTCTTCTTCTATTCTAATATTTATTTCTTTTCTCACCCTCTAATTTATTTCTAATAACTATCTGTTGTTTCGATACATGAGTTTTGGCAAGTAATATGGGTTTATGTATTATTGTCGGATTCGGGCATCGAATTCCCATCGGGTCGTTACAGTGGTATCGAGCAATGATTTAGTAATAATCTTGGCTCTGTGGCGTAACTCGACAGAGATGGGGTTAGTATTAATTTGTAGATTTTATATACAAATGTTTTGTATTGTTTGTTTGATCGGTTCAAGTTTTGAGAAGCATTTGAACTGATAATGGACACAATATAGTTTCTAAAGAGGGTTAATGAAATAATTTTACCTGAAATATATTTTTGTATAAAAAAGGAATAATTTAATAAGATATTGGTGTGTTTGGATGATTTGGCTAGAACTCAAATTGGATTATGAATTGGAATGGTTTAATAAAACCAGAAAAAATTTCACGAATAGAGTTTGTGATTAAGAATTTTATTATAAGGTTGAATGAATCCGGATTTGGATTATAAAATGAAAATGAACTAATTAGAAAAATCAATTAGTTAATTGAATTAGACATTTGAATTGAAACTTAACTTGGTTAAGTTAAATTAAATTAAAAATGATATTGAAATTAAATAAAATAGATTTGGAATTTGGAAATTGAATGAATAATAATTAAATAGAAATCAATGGATATTAACTAGTTGATGTTTAACTATGTGAGACCAAATAAATATTAATGTGTTTAATAATCAATACTAATAATATAAACATGTTTAATAAATAACTGGATGCTTGAATGGATGTTGTTAATTGATTATCGACAGTTATTAGTTAAACTATTTATTTTGGTTTATTGTGATAAATATAATGTTGTATTGAAATTGAGATAACCCATTGTGATGTAGGGAAGGACTGGTTGGAGGAATCCATCCAGATTCCTCAGTATTATTGATATTGTTAGTCAATATGATCATATATTGTTATTGAATGTGAAATGGACTAATATTTCATGGTTCGGTACTTTAGTAGACATTTGCCTGCCATCAATAAAATAGTTATAATTGGAAATGTGCTTATAAAATAGGTTTTGAAAACCAAATTCTTAAAAATAAGATTTGTAAATGTTTCGAACTAATGAAACAAGTTATAACATGGTTTATAAACAATGACCTGAATGGAATTCGTTTAAATTGATTATATTAGTTAATTGGAATTGGTTAATAAATTAACAATGCTTTGAGTTGACTAAGCCAACCGTTTCTAACTAGAATCGATTATTCAATGAGTTATGGAATCGTGATATTTTAAAATCGATTGTTATCTTGATGACCTTTAAAGAAAGATTAGCTATTTTAATAATAGTAAATGGGGAAGTAAACAGATTTAATGATTTATTTAAGTATCTTTATTTTTTTATTAAGATTAACGAATAAAAGTATATTTTAAAGATAAATATTTTGAAAGCATGGATTATAAGGCTATTATTATAATCACTGTTATTTCGTAAGAGAAAACTGAATCTGAGGTTTACGGGAATAAATGTTTGTTGGTATTCGAAGTTGTGAATTTTATCAATTTCTAAGTTAATAATGTCGTTCAGTTAAGGTCCGAGAGGTAATTGTACCCCAACTTGATTGACTTCATTGTTGACTAAGGAATGGTCAGGTTCGATAGTGAGGGTTGGATAAATGAAGTAAGCTAATGAGCATTAATGGTTTTAAAGACTGGGTTTACAATTAAATAGAAGAATAGAAATGGAAATGTTTTTCCGAATATTGAAAGATTTAAAGATTTTAGAAGTTTAATTAACCGATAGCTAATTAAAGAGGCTAAATGATGCTGGGTAGTTAATTAGAGAATTCATTTTCCTTTTATGGTTGAATGATTGTTTATTTGATAATTAAATAACCTACTATCAAATCTGGCGAATACAATTGCTGGTAAGGAAAGAATGGCATCAAATTTATATTTGAAAACCATTCCAACCAACAAATACGAACCGTCAAATGTGCTGGTTGAAGATGGAGCAATTGTAGACCATGGATCTTCATGAGAGAAAGGATTTCTGGTTAGAATTTCTATGGATTGCAACTTGAGGAATTTTGGCAGTTATTCTATTGTAATTGAAATCTTCGGATTTGCAAGGACTACTCACTACGGATCCTTTGGATGTGGTAGAAGGGTGCCTTCGATTCATCTTATTCTTGGATGACTTGTATGGACAAATGTCTAACAGAGTATACCCAACAGATTACGTGTTGATTACTTCAAACGTATTTACATTTGATGGCGGAGAAATTCGTTTCTCTTAGCTTTATACCCATATAATATTTTGGGGAAATCAATTTGTGATTTGGTGGGTTTGATGATGTGGCATTCAATGGTGGTCAACGTAGCCTCAAGCCTCATCAACCGGGAAATGACAAAAATCAGGCAGGCAGCATGGCTAGTTGGGTCGCACCCAAGTAGGGTGTATTATCACAAATCTAGAGAAAATCCTTATTTGTTCTTCTTTCGATTCTGTACCTCCGCAGAAGTACGGTGGGTCCTTAAATTTGTCGGGTGATAATACATTCGGTCTACTTAGGCTAAATGAGTAACCGGTCATGTGTGGCCGGGTTGCAAGATGTTCTCGTTGAACCCCAGTGTATCCCCTTTAGAGTACACTGATCAGAAGGTGGTCCAATACCTTGTCATAGTTGGAATCCAATCTCCAATAAAAGCCTGCAGTTTTTTATTTTATACTATGTATGTAGAGCATGGGATGCAAGCGTTCTGCTATTTGGTTATTTATTTGATAGACACTTATAATACCATCAGATTTCCATATTAAAAATGTTTTGCATTATAGTAAGGTAAAAACCATCCGTGTTTATGTGTGGGCTGGTCTAACTATTATTCTTATCTTTCAAAACGGATTTCCTAAAGTTAAGCAATATGGATGTTATTTAAACTTATTGAGTTTTTCTCATGCTGGTACATCAGACTGATCTATGGCGTTTGTAATGCTCAGCTCAGACCGAGTCTTTTCAGGTTCAGTTATCGAATGCTGTGAATCCATAGGCGAGCTGAAGAAGTTAAGGCATATGATATGTATAGTATTATTCCGCTATATGTTGTTTTTAAGGACATGTTGTTATAACTGCCCAGATTGTTTTGACTGTTGTACTCGGATGATTTTAAGTATTATTTCAAGATCCCAATAAAGTTTATTTTTGTATTATATTTTATCCGCTGCGATGTGAGACTCCGTGTGGTGTTGGTTCTTCTTCTTCCTCTTTTCTAATTTTCTATCTTATCTTTTCTCACCCTCTAACTTCTTTTTCTTAATTTTCTTCTTTTCTGTATAAATTGTGTTGACTGTGGTAGTTAAATGTTAGCTTGAATTGTATGGAAAGTGGGATGTTACAACGTGGTATCAGAGCTGAAGGTTGAGTAGTAACCTTGGCTATGTGGCTTTAATTGTACGGAAAAGTCGGATGTTACAACGTGGTATTAAAGTTGGTTAAAACCTTAATAGGATGTGCTTGAAAATAACCCCTAAGCTTCCGTGTTGTAAGTATCAAACAGTAGGCTAACTTTTCTACTGTAGGAATCGTGTTTATGCATCTTTTAACCTTCTGCTAACATAGTAAATTGGGAATTGCATTCCATTGCTTTCCTAATGAGAACTGAGCCGATTACATATTCTAAGACAACCATGTAAAGATATAAGTTTACTCCCCCTTCAAGACTAGACAAAATTGGAGGCTTTCCCGAATAGTCTTTGTATTCTTGAAAAGCCTTTCTGCGTTCTGACTCCATTTTTTCTTAATTACATCAAAGAAATGCATACACTTATTAGTGGCTTTAGAAATGAACTGAATCAAGGTTGCTACTTTCCCATTCAAGCTCATGATTTCTTTGCTTGTTTTGGGTTCGTTAATATCCTTTATGGCTTTAGTTTGGTCGGGACTGGCATCAATCCCACATTCGCTGACAACATATCCTAGGAACTTTCCAGATTGAACCTCAAAAGAATGCTTTTGAGGATTTAACTTCATCTGATACTCTCTCAAGATATTAAACATTTCTTCTAAATCCTCCAAGTGATTTTCTGCCTTGTTTGATGTCACGAGCACGTCATCTACGTATACTTCCATATTCCACCCTGTTTGATCTTGAAACATTCTGTTAACCAGTCTTTGGTATGTATCACCGACATTCTTCAACCCGAAGGGAATCACTTTATAGAAATATGTTCCCCAATCAATAATGAAGCTTGTATGTTCTTCATTGGATTTTAACATAGGGATTTGGATATATCTTGAGTAGGCATCCATGAGGGATAATAACTTATGTCCACTCGTCGGGTCAACCAACTGATCTATCCGGGGAAGGGGATAACAATCCTTTGGACAAGCTTTTCAGGTCTGTGTAATCGGCACAAGTCCTCCATTTTCCATTAGGCATTTTTACCACTACTTGATTGGCTAACCACTGGGATAAAAGATCTCTCGAATAAACCCATTGGTAAGTGATTTCTTTACTTCCTCTTTCAAGGCTTCCGATCTGTCATATGGATTAATGTTCAGAGCGTGGCTCATAACAAATGGGTTGATCACTACCATATCCGAATGGGTCCAAGCGAATACATCTTTGTTAAGCTGCAAGATTATAATCAAATCCGTTTTCAATGGTCCTTCGTACTTTTTCCCAATTCTAATGGTTTTAGCTGTGTTGGTTGGATCTATGTTTATTTCCTCCAAATATTTCATAGGTTTGATTCTTTCTGTATCTTCTCAGGAGTCTAGTTCTATTATAATTTCTTCTTCTTCGGTAGAATTTATCTCTTCAGTCCAATTCCTTTTGCTTTCCAAAGAAGTGTACCTACCATTCATACGCTTGTTAGTTTTATTGATTCTTATTTTAGCTTCAAATGTTGCATGTGGAAATCCTTCATCCAAAGGCTAGAAAACAGTTAAAAATCGAAGTAAGCAAGATACTTCCTTTTATACTGGTCAACAATGGAAAGGTACAATTCTCGAGAACTAAATTATCTCCCTGATTGTGCCCCAACCTTGATTTTTTAGGAAATTCATCATAAGATATTTAGAAGAGATGAAAGCATCTTCTTCATCTAAATCTCGGCAGCCGAAGAAAGCATTGTAATAGGAAGGCTAATCAATGATGACTAAAAGTGTGTCGAAGGTTCTGCAGAGTGGATACAACCCAACTTGGACCAAAAGATTGATTTGCCCAACTGGAGTGGACTCTTTTTGTTGAAACCGAAGATAGGCTCATTGCTTGGTTCCAATATTTGTTCAGAAATACATATTTGGTCAGAAGCATGCTTGAAGGTCACATTCATTACACTCCCAGTACAAACAAAAATCTTAGAGACCACTGAAAGTCCAATTTGTGTTGTTATCATGAGAGGGTCGTTATGTGGGTTGTGGACACCCTTCTACATCTCATTTGGTGAAATCACCAAGTTGGGCATTTTAATGTTGTAGCGGGCATTCTTAAGTGATGGCTCTTCTTGAATAGAAAATATGACTTCATGAGCCTCTCTTAGATATCGGTTCTGAGCTACTTGATAATTCCATGCCAGATCTAGCCCTACATGGATCACATTTATTCGGTTTATTGAAGAACACAGTTCTAGTTGACCTTCTTCTACTTAGGTCTAAACTAAATTAGCTGAAATCTTTTGATTCCTGTTGGTATGCTGGGTTACTTGTTGTTTGTCCAAAACGAATTCTTTTAAGTGCCCTTCTCGAATAAGCTTCTAAATTAAGCCTTCTAGTACGTTACACTCATCAGTCTTGTGCCCGTTTTTCATGTGGTACTCACAATACTTTCCTCCACTGTATGGTTCCGGACAGTTTTTAACTTAGAAAGAAACTAGGAACTTGTTGACTCTTTCCTTTGCCACAGTGTATATGAATGAGATTAGTTTTGTTAAAGCCACAGAGTTGCATTGGAATCTTCCCACCTCAGTTTCTTCTGACTTCCATCGAATCTGAACTTCCCACCTTGGGGTTTTCGCTTAAAGTCAGGTTTCCCTCCTTCCTCTCGGGGGTTAAACATTTTCTTTGAGTACTACAATTCATCCATGCAAATGAATTTATCTGCCTGGAAGTGGAAATCCTACAAAGCCTTTCATCCATGAATATAAAGCTCCTACCATAACAGAGTGTTCTCTATTAATCCTGAATGAATGGCAATGAGCATATCACGGTCGTTCATGTCTTTTGCCTTCAATGCTTCAACATTGAACCTTTTCAGATAATCTCCTAAAGACTCTCCATGCCTCTGCTTTATGTTGGCGATGACAGTGTAGTTCACTATTGGGTCCTTGCAGATGCAAAACTGTGTGGAGAACTCGTAAGAGAGTTGCTTCCATGAATAAATGGTATTCTCCTGATATTGGCAATTGTAACAACCCGAAAATCTGGGCCAGTTTAAAATTTTTATTTTGGCAATTTTAGCGAGTTTTGATAATTTAAAATGAATTATTTTAAATAATATCGACGAGAAAATTTATTTTGAATATAAATCGATCGCATATATTATATACGTCGTCGTTAGAATATAAATAATTATATATAATTATAAATAGAATTGAAAATGGCGCGGTAGTTCGATAATTCGATTTCAAACTTCAATTGAATGTACCGGGTGCAAAACAATCCGGATTTTAGTGAAACCAAAAATAATGGAATCTAATAGTGAATATCTTTCTAACGAATCCGAAAAATCAAGATTTCATATCAGGAATCAAAAGAAATGTCCAGTTGAAAATTCTGAATAGTCGCTATGGAATTAAGGCCCTTAAAAATAGCAATTTTGCAAACGACCTCGGATTCCGACGAAACCAGTTTTGTTGGGTCCGCAGTGTCGAGTTATTGCTAGATTCAAAATTTCATAATTTTTCGAATCAATATGTGAGCGTGGCAAAGGAAAACGCGTTTGACCGGTTTCAGTTGATTTTAATCGACTGGAAATTGGCCATTTTTCAAACGGTCTCAGAATTCGACGAAACTAGTTTTATTAGGACCGTATCGTCAATACGAAGCTAGAAAATATTTTTCTGGAATTTTTCTAGTTAGTATGTGACCCCGGTAATTTGAAATGTACGTTTAAAATTCAATATAGCGATTTAAATGTAAATTCAACGGAAACTGATCGAAACGGTCGATTCAGCTTGCGGTACATATCCCATTGTGTTCGGAATGGGGGTGAAACGCTATGGACGACAGGCGGTGGGCCTCGTTTTGATGACGTATGTAAAAGTCAACTTATAATAATAATAAAATAATAATAATAATAAAAAAAAAAGATAGTCCTTCTCCTTTAACCAGGCCCCCCCCCCCCCGATCTCATTTCCAAACTGAATAAAAAAAAAATTAAAAAAAAAAAAAAAACCTGGAGGGAATCGCGATCCGCCCAGGGGCGTTCGCCGCCCACCGCGCCGCCGTGCGAGGCGCGCCTCCCCCTCAGCAACCGCCTCCCCCTCAGCAACCGCCTCCCTCTCCATTTCGCCTCCCCCCTTCGAGCACGACCCTCCCTCCTCCGAACCCTCGACGAAGCCGCCGATTCCCCCCCCCCCTTTTTGGATGTGCCGCCGACGATAGTTTCACACCCCCCCTTTCTTCAAAATCCTGTAAGTTTTAATTTATTTACTTTATTTTTATTTTATTTTACTTGAAACCTGTTTTTTTATTTATTTTGAAAACTGTTTTTTTTATTTGATTTTTAAAACTGAATTTTAAAATGATTTTTTTTAAACTGATTTTTAAAAGGGTTTTAAACTGATTTTAGAAAAGATTTTAAAACTGAAATTTTTAGAAAAGATTTTAAAAGAAAAACTGAATTTTAAAAGTATAGAAAAACTGAATTTTTAAAAGTATAGAAAAAACTGTATTTTTAAAGTATATAAAACTGAATTTTAAAGGTATAGAAAAACTGAATTTTTTTACTTTAATATAAGAAAAAGGTTTTAAAAGATTTGAATTTTAAAAAGGTTTTAAAAGATTTGAATTTTAAAAAAGGTTTTAAAAGATTTGAATTTTTAAAAGGTAAAAGGATTTGAACTTTAAAAAGTAAAAGGAAAGATTAGATCTTTGAAATGGAAAAGGCGGAAACTTTGAAATAAAAATTCGATTTTTATATATTGAACTTTGAAATAAAAATTCGATTTTTATATATTGAACTTTGAAGTAAAAATTCGATTTTTATATGTTGAACTTTGAAATAAAAATTCGATTTTTATATATGGAACTTTGAAATAAAAATATGATTTTTATATATTGAGAAGCAAAATAAAAATATGATTTTTATATATTGAGAAGCAAAATAAAAATATGATTTTTATATATTGAGAAGCAAAATAAAAATATGATTTTTATATATTGAGAAGCAAAATAAAAATATGATTTTTATATATTGAGAAGCAAAATAAAAATATGATTTTTATATATTGAGAAGCAAAATAAAAATATGATTTTTATATATTGAGAAGCAAAATAAAAATATGATTTTTATATATTGAATAGCGAAGTAAAAATTCGATTTTTACATAGGTAGTGAAAGCGGACAACGGAGGTTCAAAAAGGGCGAAACGACGAAGACTTCTGCAAATGAAGAGCCGTGGAGCTAGGATAGCTATATGTGAGAATTTCTCACCTTTCAATTTATTTTTCTAGTTATATATATATATACTAGGATGCAGACGGTGCTTAGTAGCACCCGACACAATCGTCCACAGACCATGGACTTGTTTGTTTGATTGTTTGGTGATTGATTGCGATATTGGTTTGAATGTGGTTTGTGATGTGAAAAATCGAATCGATAAATTGGTTAGGATTAGACGTGCGCCGTTATAAGGCGTAGGAGTAAGGCTAGGTTAGACCCTTACTCCAAATTTTGTGGTTTGCAAAATGAAATTGATTTGATTGATGAGTGAATGGCGTGGGCCTTCACTAGACCGGGGATAAGGCTAGGCCTCGTCCCGTTTCTAGTATCGTGCCGTTATGCTGTCGAAATTTTCTAAAATAAGTTAGAAAATAAAAATATCATTTTATTGTGTAAATGAATAATAGAAATTCATATGTTGGAATAAAATGTTTTATCGTTAAAAATATAATTTTTAACGTGAAGTGAATAAAAAAAATATTCATTTATAAACCAGACGGTTTGTTTATGTACACCTATTTGAATGACGTTGATTGGGTCGATAAATTTTACACATCGCCTAACTGCACAAATAAAATATGTGTTTGATTGTTTGAAACCCCACACGGGTGTTATGATGAAATTTGAAGTTCACTCATCCTGATCGATTAAATATGTCGATCGATTGATTGACAGGCTGTTATAAGCGTTGAATATCTATATTTGATGCTTATACAGTGTAGTGCACTTTGGTTGATGGTTGATTATTTTCAATGCTATTATATACATGTGTTGTATGAAAATCCATATAATTAATTTTATATGGTAATTGATTGGGCCTCATTCCAGTTTTGAAAAAGAAATATTTGAAAAAGAAATATTCGAAATAGAATATTTGAAAATAAAGGAATATATGAAGCCGTGTTGATTAGATTGACGCCATTTTGACGTGAACGATATTTATATCGATTTTAGAAAACGATTTCGAAATGAATTGAATTGAAAACGATTTCGAAATGAATTGAATTGAAAACGATTTCGAAATGAATTGAATTGAAAACGAATTCAAAATGAATTGAAAACGATTTCGAAATGAATTGAAAACGATTTCGAAATGAATTGAATTGAAAACGAATTCAAAATGAATTGAAAACGAATTCAAAATGAATTGAAAACGATTTCGAAATGAATTGAATTGAAAACGATTTCGAAATGAATTGAATTGAAAACGAATTCAAAATGAATTGAAAACGATTTCGAAATGAATTGAATTGAAAACGATTTCGAAAGGAATTGAAAACGAATTCAAATTGAATTGAAAGCGAATTGAAATGAATTCAAATTGAATTGAAATTTGAATTAAATAGAAATGAATTTTAAAACGAATTTATAAAGAAGAATTCAATTTTGATTTGAATCGAAAAGGAAGTTGAAATTGCTTTTGAAACGAATTTAAAACTATTTATATAATTCGTTTTAAATAGAAATCGATGAAATATATATTATATATATTATATATATAATATAATGGCCTGAATAGAACGCGCCGCGCCGCGGTAGTTCGCGAATTTCGACCATTTATTTCAAACGGACATTGCGGGAGATCCGACCGTCGGATTCTCCTAAAACCGGAACCGTTGGGTTCGTATCGAAAAGAGCTTTCTAATGAAAATTAGAAATTTGAAATCTAACGGTTGGATTTGGAATTATGTCCAAATCAAATTCGAAAAAGGTCGCTGTAAGTGCAGTTCGATGGCCATTGATGGAAATCGACGGTACGGGCCTTGATAAAATTATTAAAAATAGTAATAATTTATGTAAAATCATAAGAAATGATTTGTGAAGATTTGGAATGAAAAACTCCATATTTGAAAAGATAAAAATAGATTTTTATCGAAATAAACTAGTTTTGAACTAGAATTATAATTCTATTTATTTTTAAATAAATAAATTGAATTCGAAAAGGGTTTTGAAAATAACCAAAATTTCCAATGATTGCATTGGAGTGGATTTGAATCGAAATTGTCTTCGGAATATTTCGATGTTGGAATTCGTGATTATACAGGTGTTGTTATGGAAATTTGAAAGATATATTTTTATATCGTTATTTCCACTACGACATTTGTTAATCGTGGAATTCGATATTGAATATAAGCCGATATATTTTCTATTCAGAGCCTTGTATTGAATATCGAATGTGATTTGGGTTTGTCGTGAATGGTGTCTTCACTAACACTGTTCTTGAACCCAGTTGAGAAAAGATTAAATCTTTTTATTTAGATTTAATGAAGTGTACCAATTAAATGATATTTAATTGGAATTGAATTGATATTGATTTTTGGGTTTATCGTGAACAGTGTTTTAAATAACACTTGTTCTTTAACCCGATAATTAAGGGGATGTGACTTTGGGTTTATCGTGAACCGTGTTTTAAATGACACTGATTCTTTAACCCAGTCACATATTAAAACTAAGTGGAGTTTTAATGAATCTTTAATTAGATTGAAAAGATCGAGAATGGAGTATCACCAGTTTTGCTCCAGGCGATAGTTAAATCTTTAATTAGATTTGAACGTGAAATTTAGAAACTAACTGTCGGTTAGCTAAGTAGAATGGTTTTCTGGATATTGATCTGATGTTGGTTTCGGCCTTCGGGGTTAATATTTGGGGAATTATTCTCTTGATTAATTTACGGTTAATGACTAATGAGTTGGAATGAGGCGTATGTTGTGTTTGTGTAACACTTTTATAATATATACGCGAGTTATTCGGAAAGACCGGGTTTATCCCATTCTGAATAACTGATACGACGATAAGTCGAAGATGAAGACGATGGTCGAAGACCGGAGGTCTTCACGTCGTTTGGGTGATAACTGATGATCTTGATTGGGCTGTACACCCAAGAAGATGGAAACAGTTAGTGATCGTCCAGACGTGCTTGGAGATCGATGGATATGCGGGGTACTAGGTGCCTCCGGTTTCGTTCAGACCCAGAACGGACTTGTAAATGGACTGTGTGTCTGACATCGGATTTCATTCTGTGTGACTGATATCGGTTGCATAGGATGGCTTGCCTGTGTGGCATGCTAAGATGCAAATGATCAAGGCTTCTGTTGAAAAGCAAAGTCTTGTGGTTGATGATCAAAGCACGGCCTTTGTGGCGTAGCTTTGTGTAACGTTTGATTCGCGAGTTTCACACCCGGTATGAATCAAAAACGGGAGACGGACCTCAGGGAGGGCATGCGTTTCTTTCTAGTTAGAAGTGGCGTCAGTGGTTTTACACGCCCTGACGAGTTTGACTTATGTGGTTGTTGCTGTTGCGAGGCGCCTCGGATTGATCGGTCGTTCTCGAACCGATGGAGTCATTCGTTGGCTCATTGACACCCCAAAGGGTGGGGAAACGCAGTGTTCAGGCATTTTAATCCACATCGGTGGACCGGCCCTGACGATCCAAGGGTCACTCGAGCTCTGATCCTGAGGGGCGGACTAGAGCGTCTCGAATCGGTTGAGGATCTTGCCCCTAGCCTCGGTTCATAGATGGAAATCCAATTTCCAAATACGTGACTTTGCGGTTTTATTTGTAATCCTATATATGGCGACATAGTGGGATGGGGCGCTTATGCCGCCTATGATTGATACTTATGATTTGAAGTTGTTTTATACACTATGCACTTATTATAGTATCAAATGATTTCTTTTAAACGTATCAAGCATTCTTTGGCTGTTATAAGGGAAAACCCTATCCTCGACTGCGTTGCATTGTGTGATGGGACCTGGGTCTTATAACAGCTTCATCTTTCTTTATTTAGCATTGCGCTGTTGGTTTTATGCACCGGTATTCTTGGGAGGAAACCCGTTCCGTGTTATACGGCGTGGTCCCTTGATTTACCTTTGAAAATAAAGACTAATAACTGTTTTAGTTCTCACACCAGTCACATGACTGACCTGGGGTTTATTGTTTTAACCTAAACTCTGGGTGCCCTTATTTTCGACACGGGCAGCTAGTAGTTTTGGTTTTGCAGATTTATATTCACAGGATCCTGGTTTACAGCTGGAACGATATCCGGAAAGCTTTGTATCCGTATATCTCATCCTAGTTGTGTATTGTATTATTTTCCGCTGCTATGTATTTAAATGTAATTTAAATCTCTGATATTTCTGTGTAATATTCGTTTGTTTATACTCTGTATATTCTTGTAATCTGATGCACTGTTGTTATATAGAGTGAAATGTTCTTCTGTATGCGTTCTGTTGTGGTTTGTTCTCGAACTATCCGCCGCTTTCTTTTACGGGGAAGTAGCGGGTCTTCACAGTTGGTATCAGAGCTTTGGTTTACAAAGCAGAGAACAAGGCACATTAGAAACATACGAAAGAATTCATCAGATATTGGATTAGTAATATCCAATTAGAATGACTCGTTAGAGATGGGATCAGTAGTATCCTAGAACGAGTATGAAGAGTATATTTTTAAAGTGAAAACAAATTTTGTTTTGAAAATTTAAATCAATTATTCGTATTTGATTATTTATATGGATATGGACAATCGAGTATATATAGATTTCGCGTATACGCGTCATGAACGTATATTCGAAGTTTTAATATATTGGATAGATATAGCATCACACTCTAGTCGCCCGGAGATATTATTGATGATAGCGATCGCATCATCAACATTTATGTTCGTGTTTCGAAGGTGTGATTTTCTATATATTTCCATTAGGCTGGTGTGAGAACCAAAACTTATATAGTTAGAATACATTGTTGTGATTTGGCATCAAAATCTGATTTTTGTATATGTATCAAAATTATGAATTTGAAACTCTAATTCACTAATTGATTGATGTTTGTGTTGTTTGTTCATTGTTTGATAATTTTGAACCATTTAGCCTAATTGAATCAAATATTGAATTGTATTGAAAATTGGTCGCATTTGTTTGCATATACATATACTTACATTGAACAGGTCATAGCAAGGAGGCTAGAGCCGAAGAATAAAATTTGTTTGCCCGACAAATAGGTACATGTTTACTACATAATTTCCTGTTTTGTTTGGGTGATGATGATTTTGTGAGCCTATTGGCTAGCCGCTTGGCTTTTTCTTTTTCTTTTTGAGATCTGAAGGACCGGGGAAGCTATTTGAAATTCCCCGATGCTCCCGGTGCAGGGGAGGTTATGGCGAAATTTTTCAAAAATTTAGGGTGTTAGCCAAATTTTTGAAATTTTTGGAAATTCTCAGAAACTAAAGAGTTGGAGAATGAAAGCCAGATCGAGCGTAGAGTTGATTAATCAAACCACTTTCGACTTTGTTCCTTTTCGGGGACGAAAAGTTTTAAGTGGGGGAGATTGTAACAACCCGAAAATCTGGGCCAGTTTAAAATTTTTATTTTGGCAATTTTAGCGAGTTTTGATAATTTAAAATGAATTATTTTAAATAATATCGACGAGAAAATTTATTTTGAATATAAATCGATCGCATATATTATATACGTCGTCGTTAGAATATAAATAATTATATATAATTATAAATAGAATTGAAAATGGCGCGGTAGTTCGATAATTCGATTTCAAACTTCAATTGAATGTACCGGGTGCAAAACAATCCGGATTTTAGTGAAACCAAAAATAATGGAATCTAATAGTGAATATCTTTCTAACGAATCCGAAAAATCAAGATTTCATATCAGGAATCAAAAGAAATGTCCAGTTGAAAATTCTGAATAGTCGCTATGGAATTAAGGCCCTTAAAAATAGCAATTTTGCAAACGACCTCGGATTCCGACGAAACCAGTTTTGTTGGGTCCGCAGTGTCGAGTTATTGCTAGATTCAAAATTTCATAATTTTTCGAATCAATATGTGAGCGTGGCAAAGGAAAACGCGTTTGACCGGTTTCAGTTGATTTTAATCGACTGGAAATTGGCCATTTTTCAAACGGTCTCAGAATTCGACGAAACTAGTTTTATTAGGACCGTATCGTCAATACGAAGCTAGAAAATATTTTTCTGGAATTTTTCTAGTTAGTATGTGACCCCGGTAATTTGAAATGTACGTTTAAAATTCAATATAGCGATTTAAATGTAAATTCAACGGAAACTGATCGAAACGGTCGATTCAGCTTGCGGTACATATCCCATTGTGTTCGGAATGAGGGTGAAACGCTATGGACGACAGGCGGTGGGCCTCGTTTTGATGACGTATGTAAAAGTCAACTTATAATAATAATAAAATAATAATAATAATAAAAAAAAAAAGATAGTCCTTCTCCTTTAACCAGGCCCCCCCCCCCGATCTCATTTCCAAACTGAATAAAAAAAAATTAAAAAAAAAAAAAAACCCTGGAGGGAATCGCGATCCGCCCAGGGGCGTTCGCCGCCCACCGCGCCGCCGTGCGAGGCGCGCCTCCCCCTCAGCAACCGCCTCCCCCTCAGCAACCGCCTCCCTCTCCATTTCGCCTCCCCCCTTCGAGCACGACCCTCCCTCCTCCGAACCCTCGACGAAGTCGCCGATTCCCCCCCCCCCCCCTTTTTGGATGTGCCGCCGACGATAGTTTCACACCCCCCCTTTCTTCAAAATCCTGTAAGTTTTAATTTATTTACTTTATTTTTATTTTATTTTACTTGAAACCTGTTTTTTTATTTATTTTGAAAACTGTTTTTTTTATTTGATTTTTAAAACTGAATTTTAAAATGATTTTTTTTAAACTGATTTTTAAAAGGGTTTTAAACTGATTTTAGAAAAGATTTTAAAACTGAAATTTTTAGAAAAGATTTTAAAAGAAAAACTGAATTTTAAAAGTATAGAAAAACTGAATTTTTAAAAGTATAGAAAAAACTGTATTTTTAAAGTATATAAAACTGAATTTTAAAGGTATAGAAAAACTGAATTTTTTTACTTTAATATAAGAAAAAGGTTTTAAAAGATTTGAATTTTAAAAAGGTTTTAAAAGATTTGAATTTTAAAAAAGGTTTTAAAAGATTTGAATTTTTAAAAGGTAAAAGGATTTGAACTTTAAAAAGTAAAAGGAAAGATTAGATCTTTGAAATGGAAAAGGCGGAAACTTTGAAATAAAAATTCGATTTTTATATATTGAACTTTGAAATAAAAATTCGATTTTTATATATTGAACTTTGAAGTAAAAATTCGATTTTTATATGTTGAACTTTGAAATAAAAATTCGATTTTTATATATGGAACTTTGAAATAAAAATATGATTTTTATATATTGAGAAGCAAAATAAAAATATGATTTTTATATATTGAGAAGCAAAATAAAAATATGATTTTTATATATTGAGAAGCAAAATAAAAATATGATTTTTATATATTGAGAAGCAAAATAAAAATATGATTTTTATATATTGAGAAGCAAAATAAAAATATGATTTTTATATATTGAGAAGCAAAATAAAAATATGATTTTTATATATTGAGAAGCAAAATAAAAATATGATTTTTATATATTGAATAGCGAAGTAAAAATTCGATTTTTACATAGGTAGTGAAAGCGGACAACGGAGGTTCAAAAAGGGCGAAACGACGAAGACTTCTGCAAATGAAGAGCCGTGGAGCTAGGATAGCTATATGTGAGAATTTCTCACCTTTCAATTTATTTTTCTAGTTATATATATATATACTAGGATGCAGACGGTGCTTAGTAGCACCCGACACAATCGTCCACAGACCATGGACTTGTTTGTTTGATTGTTTGGTGATTGATTGCGATATTGGTTTGAATGTGGTTTGTGATGTGAAAAATCGAATCGATAAATTGGTTAGGATTAGACGTGCGCCGTTATAAGGCGTAGGAGTAAGGCTAGGTTAGACCCTTACTCCAAATTTTGTGGTTTGCAAAATGAAATTGATTTGATTGATGAGTGAATGGCGTGGGCCTTCACTAGACCGGGGATAAGGCTAGGCCTCGTCCCGTTTCTAGTATCGTGCCGTTATGCTGTCGAAATTTTCTAAAATAAGTTAGAAAATAAAAATATCATTTTATTGTGTAAATGAATAATAGAAATTCATATGTTGGAATAAAATGTTTTATCGTTAAAAATATAATTTTTAACGTGAAGTGAATAAAAAAAATATTCATTTATAAACCAGACGGTTTGTTTATGTACACCTATTTGAATGACGTTGATTGGGTCGATAAATTTTACACATCGCCTAACTGCACAAATAAAATATGTGTTTGATTGTTTGAAACCCCACACGGGTGTTATGATGAAATTTGAAGTTCACTCATCCTGATCGATTAAATATGTCGATCGATTGATTGACAGGCTGTTATAAGCGTTGAATATCTATATTTGATGCTTATACAGTGTAGTGCACTTTGGTTGATGGTTGATTATTTTCAATGCTATTATATACATGTGTTGTATGAAAATCCATATAATTAATTTTATATGGTAATTGATTGGGCCTCATTCCAGTTTTGAAAAAGAAATATTTGAAAAAGAAATATTCGAAATAGAATATTTGAAAATAAAGGAATATATGAAGCCGTGTTGATTAGATTGACGCCATTTTGACGTGAACGATATTTATATCGATTTTAGAAAACGATTTCGAAATGAATTGAATTGAAAACGATTTCGAAATGAATTGAATTGAAAACGATTTCGAAATGAATTGAATTGAAAACGAATTCAAAATGAATTGAAAACGATTTCGAAATGAATTGAAAACGATTTCGAAATGAATTGAATTGAAAACGAATTCAAAATGAATTGAAAACGAATTCAAAATGAATTGAAAACGATTTCGAAATGAATTGAATTGAAAACGATTTCGAAATGAATTGAATTGAAAACGAATTCAAAATGAATTGAAAACGATTTCGAAATGAATTGAATTGAAAACGATTTCGAAAGGAATTGAAAACGAATTCAAATTGAATTGAAAGCGAATTGAAATGAATTCAAATTGAATTGAAATTTGAATTAAATAGAAATGAATTTTAAAACGAATTTATAAAGAAGAATTCAATTTTGATTTGAATCGAAAAGGAAGTTGAAATTGCTTTTGAAACGAATTTAAAACTATTTATATAATTCGTTTTAAATAGAAATCGACGAAATATATATTATATATATTATATATATAATATAATGGCCTGAATAGAACGCGCCGCGCCGCGGTAGTTCGCGAATTTCGACCATTTATTTCAAACGGACATTGCGGGAGATCCGACCGTCGGATTCTCCTAAAACCGGAACCGTTGGGTTCGTATCGAAAAGAGCTTTCTAATGAAAATTAAAAATTTGAAATCTAACGGTTGGATTTGGAATTATGTCCAAATCAAATTCGAAAAAGGTCGCTGTAAGTGCAGTTCGATGGCCATTGATGGAAATCGACGGTACGGGCCTTGATAAAATTATTAAAAATAGTAATAATTTATGTAAAATCATAAGAAATGATTTGTGAAGATTTGGAATGAAAAACTCCATATTTGAAAAGATAAAAATAGATTTTTATCGAAATAAACTAGTTTTGAACTAGAATTATAATTCTATTTATTTTTAAATAAATAAATTGAATTCGAAAAGGGTTTTGAAAATAACCAAAATTTCCAATGATTGCATTGGAGTGGATTTGAATCGAAATTGTCTTCGGAATATTTCGATGTTGGAATTCGTGATTATACAGGTGTTGTTATGGAAATTTGAAAGATATATTTTTATATCGTTATTTCCACTACGACATTTGTTAATCGTGGAATTCGATATTGAATATAAGCCGATATATTTTCTATTCAGAGCCTTGTATTGAATATCGAATGTGATTTGGGTTTGTCGTGAATGGTGTCTTCACTAACACTGTTCTTGAACCCAGTTGAGAAAAGATTAAATCTTTTTATTTAGATTTAATGAAGTGTACCAATTAAATGATATTTAATTGGAATTGAATTGATATTGATTTTTGGGTTTATCGTGAACAGTGTTTTAAATAACACTTGTTCTTTAACCCGATAATTAAGGGGATGTGACTTTGGGTTTATCGTGAACCGTGTTTTAAATGACACTGATTCTTTAACCCAGTCACATATTAAAACTAAGTGGAGTTTTAATGAATCTTTAATTAGATTGAAAAGATCGAGAATGGAGTATCACCAGTTTTGCTCCAGGCGATAGTTAAATCTTTAATTAGATTTGAACGTGAAATTTAGAAACTAACTGTCGGTTAGCTAAGTAGAATGGTTTTCTGGATATTGATCTGATGTTGGTTTCGGCCTTCGGGGTTAATATTTGGGGAATTATTCTCTTGATTAATTTACGGTTAATGACTAATGAGTTGGAATGAGGCGTATGTTGTGTTTGTGTAACACTTTTATAATATATACGCGAGTTATTCGGAAAGACCGGGTTTATCCCATTCTGAATAACTGATACGACGATAAGTCGAAGATGAAGACGATGGTCGAAGACCGGAGGTCTTCACGTCGTTTGGGTGATAACTGATGATCTTGATTGGGCTGTACACCCAAGAAGATGGAAACAGTTAGTGATCGTCCAGACGTGCTTGGAGATCGATGGATATGCGGGGTACTAGGTGCCTCCGGTTTCGTTCAGACCCAGAACGGACTTGTAAATGGACTGTGTGTCTGACATCGGATTTCATTCTGTGTGACTGATATCGGTTGCATAGGATGGCTTGCCTGTGTGGCATGCTAAGATGCAAATGATCAAGGCTTCTGTTGAAAAGCAAAGTCTTGTGGTTGATGATCAAAGCACGGCCTTTGTGGCGTAGCTTTGTGTAACGTTTGATTCGCGAGTTTCACACCCGGTATGAATCAAAAACGGGAGACGGACCTCAGGGAGGGCATGCGTTTCTTTCTAGTTAGAAGTGGCGTCAGTGGTTTTACACGCCCTGACGAGTTTGACTTATGTGGTTGTTGCTGTTGCGAGGCGCCTCGGATTGATCGGTCGTTCTCGAACCGATGGAGTCATTCGTTGGCTCATTGACACCCCAAAGGGTGGGGAAACGCAGTGTTCAGGCATTTTAATCCACATCGGTGGACCGGCCCTGACGATCCAAGGGTCACTCGAGCTCTGATCCTGAGGGGCGGACTAGAGCGTCTCGAATCGGTTGAGGATCTTGCCCCTAGCCTCGGTTCATAGATGGAAATCCAATTTCCAAATACGTGACTTTGCGGTTTTATTTGTAATCCTATATATGGCGACATAGTGGGATGGGGCGCTTATGCCGCCTATGATTGATACTTATGATTTGAAGTTGTTTTATACACTATGCACTTATTATAGTATCAAATGATTTCTTTTAAACGTATCAAGCATTCTTTGGCTGTTATAAGGGAAAACCCTATCCTCGACTGCGTTGCATTGTGTGATGGGACCTGGGTCTTATAACAGCTTCATCTTTCTTTATTTAGCATTGCGCTGTTGGTTTTATGCACCGGTATTCTTGGGAGGAAACCCGTTCCGTGTTATACGGCGTGGTCCCTTGATTTACCTTTGAAAATAAAGACTAATAACTGTTTTAGTTCTCACACCAGTCACATGACTGACCTGGGGTTTATTGTTTTAACCTAAACTCTGGGTGCCCTTATTTTCGACACGGGCAGCTAGTAGTTTTGGTTTTGCAGATTTATATTCACAGGATCCTGGTTTACAGCTGGAACGATATCCGGAAAGCTTTGTATCCGTATATCTCATCCTAGTTGTGTATTGTATTATTTTCCGCTGCTATGTATTTAAATGTAATTTAAATCTCTGATATTTCTGTGTAATATTCGTTTGTTTATACTCTGTATATTCTTGTAATCTGATGCACTGTTGTTATATAGAGTGAAATGTTCTTCTGTATGCGTTCTGTTGTGGTTTGTTCTCGAACTATCCGCCGCTTTCTTTTACGGGGAAGTAGCGGGTCTTCACAGCAATATCACTTAGCAGTTGCCCCTTGGAGTTTTACTAGGAAGAGACGGCATCAAAAGCTCTTGAACCATTACAAAGGTCGATTTGGCTGTCAAAAGCCATTAGATGATCATCAGGGTCAGTGGTCCCAAGATTCTTCATGATTGGGATCTTCACACGCAATGATATTATAGTATTAATATTCTTATCAGTGAAAGGGGCTACCCTTTCATTGTCGTTAACCCTCTCATTTAGGGTTCTCTTTCCTTTGCTCCCAAGCAAGTCTATGACATCTTTCTTTGCCATTTCTTTGAGGTAAGCTTCTGTATTGTCATAGTTAGATCTCTTAGGGTTGTACTCATCGGTAGCTGAGCTTCCAGATTGCTCCTTACTTTTTCTGCGTTGATTTCCTTGACGATCTACTTCTAAAAGATTGGGTCTTTTCTTCTTGGATGAATTTGGGTTGACCTTTTCTTTTTTTTCCTTAGGTTGTTGAGCAAGTGCGTCTTTCCATGGAGACTTAACTTCTTCCCTTTGATTTGATTTGGTGTTCCTCGAAGACCTTTGCGTTTGAACAATTTGCAGGAAATTCTGCATTTCAAGGAACTTTTTCTCTAGAGTCTTTATTTTGATTACATTTTCATCTGCATCATTGGTGTTTGGAAGCTGTGTTGGAATAGAGTTTCCACCTACTTCAACGGTGATTATTTTGAATGATGGAGGTATGCTTTCCTTAAGAGTTGTATCAAGAACCGATTCTTTGATTATATTGTTTAACATTTTTTACTTCATCTTACTCTGTCATTAAGTAACAAATACCTGAACTCAATCCATAATAACATAAGAGAATCAAAGGTTCAAGCCCTCCTTCTAAAGCCAAAATGTTAATAATAAAAACCGTCAACACCAGATTTGAGAATTGACAAGGCAAATATGGTGGAATACAAAGGATAATCGAACTAAAGGGCACTTGAGGATAACTTAGCCTCACCAAGCTTAGCCAAACTTGTCGTTTCCTAGATATCAAGATCTTAAGCTCGAAGATTGGTTACTCTTCCTTCGAGAGGTGAGTATCACGCTTAAGAGACTTAAGGATCAACAGTTACCTTGGGATAAGGGCATTATAGGCTTTCAAAAGGTAGAGAACCTTCTTATGATAGTGTTCCCTAGGTTCAAGATAGAATAATATACATTGTGTTGAGAAGAAATAGGTTAATATACTGCAACAGTTATGTTTTATGACATATTGTAGCCTTTAATGAAGAAAATGATAATTTCACATCGATTCGGCCTACAAATTGCCTTGGTTGCATCAGTTATCTTGTCATAAGGACATCATGCTTTTCTAGGCTTATTACAAGAAGGCTAAAGCATAAATATGAATCATAAAAGAGGATGTTGATTTCACTCAAGGATTCCCCATTTTTGATGTGTTTATGCTTAAGTCCCTCATGTATGAGGTTAGTGTTAACTCCCTGTTAAATCAATAAGAACACAACGTGACTATCGAATCAAGAGTAGGCTTGATCTCGATTTTCCCCTTTTATACATAGCGAATGTATTATAGTTAATGTGAAAATCCCTAATTTAATTAAGAAATTAGGGTTTTTTCTCTTAAAAAAGAATACAAGATTGTGGAATGAGAAAAATCCCTCAATATGTGACCCTAGGTTTTTATTTATAGACAATTTGGGGTCCCTTTTGGTAGTAGTTCGGTAGGAAGCCTACTTCCGATTGCTTTTGGTATCAACCTGTCTTTGTGGTCTTCGGTACTAGTTTCTGGGTATTGGCTTTCTTTGATGAATCCTAGCTTTAGTGCATATTTTCTTTGGTACCCCTTCGTTTAGTACCCCGGCTTCGGTAGTAATGCTTGGTGTTGGCCCGTCTTCAGGAACTGCTTCTGTATTCTTTCCTTTGTCATCTTAGTGTTGTTCTTGGTATCGTTACCATGCTTGTTGGTAGTGATAGCGCTTTTACTTGCTCTTCTATCTAGATGTTGGATCCATGCTTCCATTTGACTTTAGTATCATGCTTCCCTTTCTTTTTCAGCGATATTGCTTCCTCTAATGTTGATACTTGACTCCAATGCTTGACTTCATTTCACTATTAGCTTTTGATATCGTTGTAATGCTTTAATCCTGCTCCACTGGCATCAACTTTGGGTCACATCTTCCTTTCCGTTTGTACCAAAACTGGATCAATCACTTTGCCTTTAGTATTGACCCAAGCCAACTGTTTCCAATATGTTGGTGTTGGTAGCATGCTTCCTTCCCCTTTTTCTTGGTTCCGACATCAAATAGTATGATCCTATTGTTCCTGCTTAGTATCGTCCAAAGTACGATACCCCTTCACCTCAACTTGGCTTCTATATCGAATTCTGGTAATAACACTTGGGGCTTTGACGCCGATTCCAGCTTTGTTGGGGAGGAGAATGGTGTAGGGGAATTGACACTCCCTTCCCATTTCCTTTCGCAACAGCAGCCGCCTCGTGTTTTGTCTGGTTCTCCAGTGCCTCAGTTGAGTAAAGTTGGACAATTCTCATAGCGTGTTCGACGCCATGACGGTCGAGGCACCTGGAGAAATTGTTTCGTCTTTGCTCAATAAGATTTTCAGAGTGCTAATGACTTGTGTTGTTCATGAGGTTGTTGGTGCAGAATCTTCTCCTCCGGTAGCTCTTTCAAATAGCTTTAAGGATCTTGGATTTGGCTTCTTCGGTGATGTGGTTGGTTCTGTTGGTTCGGACATTAGTTTTGAGGGCAGTGGAGCAGTGAAGGCACTTCATGGTGGCGTGATAGTGGCTTCCCCATTGCCTTTTTTATTGCTTTGGTTGTGGGGTGCACAGTATCAGCAACGACGTAAGTCTATCGGTTTGGCTTCGGCGGATCAGAGAGTTTCTTCCATTCTTCGTTTGCAACTAGAGTTTGACACTCTTAGCGTGGGAGCGGAGAATGGCCTCTGTTTGGTTGGCTTAGATGTGGTTGTGGGCAATATGTGCTTATTGGTTGAAGCTGTTCTCTATAGGAAGGTTTGGTTTTATTATTATTTATCTATTCGACATCTGGTTGTTTCTCTGTGTTAACTCCTATTGGTGAGTGGGATAGGCAAGTAGTGCATTTCGTTAGCTTGTCTCGTACTATAGCTTTGACTGTTGTCCCACTTCCAGTTTCAATGGTTGTTTCTTTTCCTTGTACTTTTGTATTGTATTCAGTTGTAACTGACAGCTCACTCTCGGCTATCCACTTTCGTGCTTGGTATTGGCTTTGTTTTGGTGGTTCTAGGGTATTGCTCTTTTTTCGCAACTACCGTGTGGTTGATTACCTGTTAATTCTTGTGCATGTATATGTTCCTCCCTATTATTTAGGGGCACTCTTTGTTTGTTTATCCTCTGCTAGGTTTGACAGATGCTTTGAGTCAGTATAAGGCCTATACTGTGTCATTTATGACTTTTGGTGATTGGTTTCGAGTAGCGGATGGGTAGGTTTTTGTTGGTTGCCTTTTTGGGATGTGTCGACTTGGTTGTGGCGATCCTCTACACGTATTGGTATGTCGATCCTAGCTATGGATCCCTATACGTGCTACCCCAGAGACTTCCAAACTAGGTTGTTCGATCCTATTGTTAATCGTCGTAGACTTGTGGTCATCTCCTCTCTTTGGTTTGATCCCTCTTCCAATAGTCGGGCATCATCTTTTTTGCTGGTTTTTCAACCTTTGACAGCTCGGCCTTGGTTTTTTCTTCCCATGGATTGGTGTTGCATCCTCGGAGAGATTGTATATGCTTTTCGAGTCTTTCTCTTTCTTCTTTTCCGTTATGTATTTCTCTTTCCCCTGCTTTTATTGATTCAGCGTCTACTTGCTCTTTCTCTCCGACATTTCTTAGTAAGGAAGAGACTGCGATCGTTAACGATCGTCTTTCTCATCTTACTAAGAATTCTTACTCGTCTAGATCTGGTTCCTCACCTTCTTCTTCTGCTATTATGTCCTTACAGGTGGCTTTGGTGTTTTCCGAAACCCGAGAGGCAGGATACCAAATTGTTTCTCTACTGCCTCGCTCTTTGCGTAGGCGAATGAGGACTGTGCCTCGCACTCCCCGCACCATTCGCACTTGCTCTACAGCGGCGACTAAGCAGATCGTCAGATCTACCCGATTTACACTTTATCTTATCAGGTTGTGCGGCCCACTCGGGTTCTCAGACTTGTTTTTTCCTTTTTTCTTTTGACGGCGATTTTGGATGGCGAATTTTTTGTTTTGGAATGTTCACGGCATAGATAATGATGCCTTCTTGTCTAGGCTTAGGTGTACTGTCAAGAAGCACCTAGTTTGTCTTGTGGCAATTCTGGATCCTTTTGTAGGTCCAGAGATGCTCACAAATTCTATCTTATCTCTTGGCTTTGCGGTTCTTTTGCCAGTGTATCAAACAAGATTTGGATTATTTGGTCCAAAGCTATTGTTGTCCATCCTGTTTTTTTGACTCGGATCATATTTTCTCGGTGGCATGCTCGCTTTCTTCTCTATTCTCTCTATTTTCTTCTTTCCTGTTTTCGGTGGTTTGCGCTAAGTGCGATCGGTTGAGCGGTTGGCCCTGTGGTCCGATATCCTATCGCTTTTCGATCTGGGTTTCGCTGAGTCAGTTATTGGGAGTGACTTTAATGTCATTGCCTCCCAAGCCGAGAAGTGGGGTGGATCTTTTATTAATTGGGGTATAGTTGGGGATTTCAACTCATTTATTGTTAGCTCTGATCTTTCTGAGGTTTCCTTCTTCGGTTCGGCCTTTTCTTGGTGTAATAACCAAGATAGGCCAAACTGAATCCTCTCTCGTCTCGATGAAGTGTTCGGATCGGAAGGTTGGTTTAACCTTCCTTTATCCTTCTTAATCTCACATCTTCACCGAACCTTCTCAGATTATGCTCCGATGATTCTCCGGTGTTCCCCCTTCGTCCTTTCTGGTCCTCTTCCTTCCGATTTCAGAGCATATGGAGGTCCCACCAGATGTTTCAAGTATGGTGGAATGTTCCTGGAACTCTCCTTCTTTTGGAAATCCTTTTGTTGTGTTTTCAACTAAAAATCTCAAAGCTTGTCTTAAGGTTTGGAACATGCAAGTTTTCAAGAATATCTTCGACTATGTCATGGGTGCTGAAGAATCACTTATTTTTTTTTCGGACGCTAAAAAGGAGGCGTGGACGCTTGCCCAACTCGCCTTTCATTCGGAATTTCGTGTCGAGAACGATTTCCTATGATAGAAGGCCATGATTAAGTGGATCATTGAAGGAGATACGAACTCCAAGTTCCTTTATTCTTCTATCCGTAAGAAGCATAACATTCTTTCGATTCTTTACCAAGACCTTTCTCTGGTTTCCACCCTGGTGGAATTCAAAGAGACTATCCTCGCCCACTTCCAATCTTTCCTTGGAGCTCCCTCTAAGACCTTCTCTGATCCGTCTTTCTCAGGTTTTATCCCCAGGATTGTCCTTCCTAAGGTAAGCTGAGTTTTTTCCTCCCCTCCTACTTCTTAGGAAATTCGGGCTTGCGTTTTTGCATTGAGTAAGGATAATGCGAGCGAGCAAGCCAAACGGTTTCAACGGGTTTTTTCAGAAGTGTCTGGCCGATAATTCAGGCAGACTTTTGTCTTTCCATCCAGTTCTTCTTCTCTAGAGGAACTCTCCCTCAGGGTTGTACTTCCACCAACTTGGTGCTCGTTCCAAGTGCGAAAATCCACACTCGTGCATGGATTTTCATCTTATAAGTCTATGCAACTTCTCTAACAAGGTCATCTCTAAGGTGCTAACTTCTAGACTAGCACCTTTTCTAGTTCGCATTATCTCCTCTTCTCAAGCTAGTTTATAAAAGGACGCTTGATTATGAATAACGTCCTTTTAGATCAAGAGCTGGTTTCTCCAATCGAATGTAAGGTCAGGGGGTCTAATTTGGTTATCAAGCTTGATATGGCTAAGGCATATGGCCATATATCTTGGTTTTACGTAATTAGAGTTCTGAGAGCTTTCGGTTTTCCTGAGCTCTTATAGATCTTATTTGGAGACTCATTTCCAACTGTTGGTTTTGCGTTCTCGTCAACGGGTCCACCAACGGGTACTTCAAATTTGGTAGGGGTCTTTGGCAGGGAGACCCGCTATCTCCGACTTTGTTTGTCATCACCGCTGAGGCTTTCGTTCGTGATCTGCATTCTCTTACGATTGCGGGTCAAATTCACAGGTTTGGAACCCCAGTAGGTTGTTCTCTCATTTTCTCCTTATCATTTGCGGATGACATTATCATTTTCTCAATTGATAATAAGATATCCTTCTGCCATATCATTGCTCTTATCCACCAATACGAGAGGTGCTCTGGCCAACTCGTAAATTCTAATAAGTGTTGCTTCGTCCTGGTGAAATATTTGCCTCTAGAAAAGTCTACTTGGATCGAAACCCTCTCCATTTTCAAGGCCTTGTCCCTTCCCTTGCCTTGCCTTACCTTGGGATTGTCCTTTATATAGGTAGGAAACTTAACGCTATTTTCGATCCCCTTACTGATCGGGTAAGGGGTAAGATTATTCATTGGAATGCAACTTTCCTTTCTCAGGAAGGTAGACTAGTACTCTTAAAATCAGTTCTTGATTCTATAGGATCGCATATCTTCGTTGCTATGACTCCTACTTTCTCCTTTTTCCATTCTTATTGTTCCTTAGCAACATCCTTCTAGGGGAAAAATGACAATGCTAATCGTCACCATTGGATTTCCTGGGACATCATTTGTCGTCCCAGAATAGAAGGAGATTTGGGCCCTTGAAATTCAAAGGATTTATGTCTGCCTTTGCTTGTAAGTTGTGGGAGAGATTTAGAGCGAATAACTCCCTTTGGGCATTGTTTCTCCATGCCAACTACCATAGGCTTTCGATCACAGATTATAACTGTGTCCCGTCTTACACTAGTGAGACGTGAAAACATTTGCAATCCGTTAAGGCCTTCTCTGACTCCCATGGGGGTGGAGTAGGGTGGGACGGTGACCCCTTATCGGTTCGGGCGTCTTAGAATTCGACAAGGACTCCAACTTCAAGGAACCATATTTTATCATTCATCTGGGATGCACGTTGCCTCCCAAAGCTTCCTTGTCTATGTGGAAAACTCTTCATATTAGGTTACCACTAGACGACAACCTCATGAGGATTGACATTCCTCTCATGTCAAGGTGCAGGCATAGTAGAGGAGGAGATTTGGAATCTAGTGCTCATTTATTCTTTGAGGGCACTTGTGCCAGTGCAGACTGGAATTACTATCGAAATCTGGTAGGTCTCCTGGTAACATCTCTTCTCTTGTAGATTTGCAGATTTTTATGGATCGACGTCTCAGGAAAATCTCTTCGCTCAATCCTTTTTTTGGTACCTTGTCTTATCTGTTGGCATCCTTGGTGCTCTCAGAATAAGGCAATCTTTGATGAGTTTCCTATCGATCCTCCTACAATTATCCAAAACGTTAGGAACGATGTTTTCCTAGCTTTTCGTGGTAGGCCCTTCAGGGGAGCTATTGGCTCCCGCTCGAGGAGACTGGCTCGTTCTTTTGATGTTTCAACAGGTTTGCTTCCTCCTCACGCTGGGATTGGTTGATTGTTTTGTTGGTCTGTGTGTGGTATCAGTTTGTCTCTTTTTCCCAATTGTCCCTTTAACACCAACTTTTTCTGTGCCGGTGCTGGATTACATGTTTTGGTTGGCTTCTCCCATCTGGATTCCTTCTTCCTTGGTTTGTTGGAGCTGCTAAACTCTAGGAATTGGTGATTTGGGCTGGAGACGGATTGTTATAGTACGGGCCTCCTTCTAGCTGGATCTTACTGTGCTGATGACCTGTCTTAGTCGAGGGCCGGTGACTTATCTCAGTCGAGGGATGGTGACCTGTCTCAGTCGAGGACTTCGCTTTGGATGGACCTTGTCGGTGGTGCGACCGTAGATTGGATGGTTCAACGCTCTGTGCATTTTTGCAATGTTTGAGCTTTCGGTGTGTGTCTTTATTGTATTTATTTTTTTAGTCTTGCATTTTTGTGTGTGTTCCACAGTATGTGTAAACCATTTCTACATATCTGTTTTCATAAGCCATTAGAGAATGACTTGATTCTCCCTTTTGTTGTATATTTTTACTTCTTATAAAAATGTGAGGATAAATGATGGATGCTATGTTTTCTTAATCATTTATCATTTTAGAGGCGTCATGCGATGAGGATATCATTGATTTGGATATCTGGACATCCCTAGTACTTTGATATAGAATACACCAATGATGATTATCATGGAGTAGTATATATATATTTATATGTGCTAACTCTTTGGGTGTAGATGCATGACAGCATGATTCTCCATACCCTCTATGTCATATATACTATTGCGACTTGTACAGTATTTTGAGGCTTTATATCGCTCACACTAGATTTTTGTCTGACCCAAGGTTTTATTTCCCTCTTATTAGCTTGGGTGCTCATCGACGATACTGATGAGTAGACCAGGTGACAGGTATGAGTATTACTTGGAGCTGTATATGTGGACTAGCAGGGGATGATGCCTTTTCATACTTATACTTGTATTACCCTTGTTTATTTCGCTATGTAGCGTTGTGGAGCATTGCCGGTGTTATGTATTCTTATTTGAGACCTGTATCGTTTAAGTTTATTTACCTTTGTATAAACACGTTTATTGTTCTGTATAACTATATGAGCCTGTATACTCTGATTTTATGGTTTATATAGTTATTATCATCTCGTCTATTTTATATCTGTGATTGTTACTATTATAATTATCTGATGCGTTATGAGATATATGACATATTATGTTATTGTGTTTGTGTACTGTTCTCTAATTTCTTTTCTCTTTTTCTTCTTCTTTTCTTTCTCTTTTGTCTTCTTTTCTACCATTTCTTTCTCTTGATGATCACTTTACAACAATCAAATGCTTGTACATCGCGAACTTTCAGTTATGAGCACTAGTGGTGTATGGCCGGTCGTCACAAAAGGCGATATTACCCATTCTAAATCTTTCCTCCCTTCTTGGCTTTTCAATAACCGTACGGTCATAAAAAAGGTAAATTTTAATTTTCCATGATTGTTTGTTGTCAGCCTATTGATGTTGCTTTCAATTTTAAAAATCCATGTTCACTGCTCGGTGATTTCCCATCGTAAAGTCACAAATGATTACACATTTATTATACCTATGATTTTTATGGTCGTCCTACTGGTGTTGATTACCATCTATAAATTTTTGTTCTCTAGTTGGTTCTTTCATTGTCGTATGGTTATAAACAACCGTGTAGTTAATATATCCACGTTTTCCTACTGTCGATCTACTGGTGATTTTACCATTTCAAAAACTTTTCTCTTTTGCTTTTTTTTTCAACCCCCGTATGGTGGTATGCAACCGTTGTATATTTGTTTACACGTTTCTTTATGGCTGACCAACTTGTCTTGCTTCCCATTTAATAATGTTTGTTCTCTAGCCAATGGTCTCAATACCATACGGTTCTAAATGGCCATGTCTTTTTTTTTATTTTTTATGGCCGACCTACTGGTGTTGAAGTTATATTTTCCAAACCTGGTTGTTTGTAAGGTTACTATGACCATCGTGTGGTCATTAAAGACTGTTCATTTATAAAGGATCTTGGTGGTTGTATGTCGTTCGTAAATAATTTGGTTATAATTTATGCATGGAACAGTAGTGGCGTACCATTCGTCCCTACATATGTCCGGTTGTTTACAACGTTTGTCTTACTATTTCACATATAGCCTACAAAATAAAATCGTTACACATACATGTTGCACTATAATTACGTTCAAATCAGAACGTACATTTTACCACATCACATGCATATGGAAATCACATTCAATTTGAATTGTATAACATAACCAATTACAAAATTAACTAGTGTTCAACCATGAATTGTATGATAAAATTATGTAGCATTCAACATTCAACTTGAATTGTATGACGAATTCAATTACCAAATTAACTAGCATTCAACTTGAATTGTATGGAAAAAAATTCAAGTTCACATTTCAATGACCATCTTTTGTGGCTATATCTGATGGGCATAGTTGAACAAAATGTATTTGCCTATTAATATATAGTTCGCTCCGTTCCTTTACTTTCGTAGTTGTCGTTTTATGCCAAAAGCTAGCGACCATAATATTTGCAAAAACAGTAAAATGATGTTCATGTCCAATCCGTGGACCCTTTTATATGGAAAAAATGTTAAATTTTTACGGTTGGATAAGTAGAAGTCATAACAATTGTTTGTGATCGTCGCTTCCTAAGAACTAGAAAAGCGCAAATTTTAAAATAATAACTGCAAGTGCACAGATCGTGTAATATACAGGTCGAACACAAGGAGGAATTATAAATTTTATTATTTATATATTTCTTAGGCGAGCTAGACAATATTTGGAGAGGATTTTGAGTTAATATTATTGAATTTAATATGGATATGAATCTAATCAGATCTATACCAAATTCAACAACTAAAATAAAAAGAACGAATTATTAGAAAAATAAAACAGCAAACAGAAACAACAGAAAATTAAAATTAGGATTACCATTGAATCTAATCAAACGGTCAATCGCTAATAAGAAAAATAAATTGCAAAGACAACTTGTGCTATAAAAATCTAATTGTGTAGATGGCACAAGTTGCTTGAAAAATGAAATGCAGAGAAATAAAAGAAAAAGTTTTATTAATGGAGAAGAACAGAATACAGAATATTGGACAAGTTTACAATGGGATATCATGTGTATTTATAGGGATGTAGACTCCTCTCTATCATAATAATTTGGACCAAGAATGAATCCCATGAAATAATCTATTTACAAATATGAAGATAGACTTGAGATACTCCATGCAGATTTCCTCTCCTGATTAGTGACATGTGGCAGATTGGTTGGCTTTTCCTTGGCAATAATTCAATCAAATATTCTTCTAAATGGCAGTTGAAAAATGAATGTTTTGAATTGATTTTCACGAGAAGAATAAGACTATTTCTGAAATGTTTATTAGTGTATATCATATATACATACATATGTATATATATAACACTAGTCCATATATTCTTTAGAGCAAAGGAGGCTGTGTGAATGTTCCTTTCTTCAGCTAAAAGAGAGCTTGACAGGATCGAACTCAGGTCTCTTTATACAAATTATTATGCCTTTACCAGTGAGCTACAACTTCTTTTGCGATTGAGATAGCGTTGATATGGTGAAGTAGCTTTTTTTTCTTATCAACTGGTCTTTAATTGAATGAAGGAGACAATTATTGAACCTGTGAAAACACACGAAGAAATACCCAAAGTAATATTTATTTATTTACAAAAGATAAGATATAAGAGCATAAAATAAACACATTTCTGTGCTAATCAAATACACTCACACTTATCTTTCACTCGTCCTCGAGTAAAATAAAAATTAAAAACTAACTAGATAGGTTACACTTTCGTAGGAAACACGATTGAATTGAGCGTATGCAGCAAGCCGTTAAACTTCTAGGTGTCCATAGTAGGACGAGTGGTGTCTCGTGAGAGTTTTCAGCAGATACTCTCACAAAATCCAAATGTAGTATGCTATGGCTCTAATGTAACTACATGAATACATAGGACTTATGCAATTGAAAACAAGAAATGAAAACACGACTTGTTTTAGGAAAGTTGTACAATAAATTAAGTTAACAATTTCTAATCAGTTGATTATACTTTAGGTACCTCAACTTGCCACAAATTTTCAATATAATTCAAGTTTTCAATGTTAAACTCTAGTTTGGCCAGTTGGTTCAGTCGATAACATAGTGCAGCCATGAAATAGATTCTTAGTTTGCTTGGCACAGTTTGTAAAGTGGTATTATTATTTCCTCGTGCATGGCTTGTCCAATCAATAAGGTCAAGAAGTGTTTGGGCATCATCGCTTATTCTCCATCTCTATAAAAATTGAAATTTACGATTAATTACGTACACCTAGCTAAAAAGACCAAGGTATACCACCCATACACTGCCTTGTAGACTGACGGAGAGTTAGGATAGAACTTGGCGGATTGTGCAGATTGACGCTGACTTTTTCAACAACATTTTGGTAATCCTTAGGTGTCCAACTCATAAAATCAGATCAAGATATACCAATGCTGAATTTGTCAACAACATGTCAGATAGAGCTTGGCGGGTTCGCACACCAATGCTAGATATACAAGCAATGTTGGATACCCTTGGATTATTATTATTATTATTATTATTATTATTATTGAAAATAAAATAACAAGAGAGATTACACGAATTCAGCTTAACACAACTTAGTTTTAAAGATTCGAAAAGCTAGTATAAGTATTTTAAGGCTTCTACTCATTAAACAACGACTACAATTTAGAATAAATTTCATGGCCATCACCTAAGAATCTCCTTATGTACCGGTTATACTAATGTCCCTCAAAATTCAACTTTTCATTGTATTTCTTATTCGATCTTAGTCGAGAGAAAATAATACTATCAACTGATTAACAATCGTTAACTTATTTTGCTATCAATCTAAAATGAGTCGTATTTAAAAAAAATGGCATGTTATTATGACCTAAAATGCATGATGGTCATATCTAAATGCATGAAAAGAAAAATAAAATGAAAAGCAAAATAAAAATGAATGCAATGCAGACTCCTCCCACACTAGAATTAAACAGTGTCCATATTGTAATACGTTTCCTAAATGTGAAAGATAGAACCCAAAGATGGAATAAATGCAAAATGATTTGTAAAATAAATTTCAATTTAGCAACTATATGCATGTGAAAATCAAATGCAAGACGAAATGTACGAAGATGATGAATGGTTTGTGAAGAATGAAATTTCCTTTTGCCCCCACACTTGCCTCTATAGAAAATGATGTATGATGATTTCGTATTTGATTTTTGAGGTATAAGAGGCATGTCAGTGAATTATAAGATCAAAATCCTTCCAATGAAAATTTTGTCGTGCCAATGATTTATATCATTCAACTGAAGATTATCATAGTCCCATAAACTTGAGTTTTTAACAACAATTTCTTCTGATGATATGGAATTACGATTATGTTTGAGACATTCCATTTATTCATCCTTGTCATTCAAAAGTTTAAGCTCATCTTCAAATAATTCTTCAAAAGACATAGCGGACACGTCTACTGAGGAAAGTGAAGTTTTCTGAAGAGATAAATCATACATGCCATCTAAAAAAAATTCTATTGTATCGACTTCTCCTATTTCAATTTCTTTGGTTTGATGAAAAATATTCAATTCAATGGTTAAGTGCCCAAATGATAGTCAAAGTCGGTCGCTCCTAATATTTATGATAACGTTTGAGGTGGCTAAGAAGAGACGACCCAAAATCAACGGAATTTGACTATCAGGATTCAAAACAGTCTTCGTCTCTAGGATTATGAAATCCACAAGGAAATAGAATTGTTCAATTTGAATCATAACATATTCAATTACTACCAATGGTTTTTTTGTAGATCGGTTGGCCATTTGAATTGTGATGTTTGTAGATTTCAATTCCCCTAGTCCAAGTTGTTGATAAACATGTGTATGGAAGGAGATTGACACTTGCACCAAGATCAAGTAAGGCGTGACTAATGTTAGTATTTCCTATTTTACAACCGATTATAGGGCAACTGGGGCCCTTATACTTGATTGGTGATGGATTTGAGAAAACAAAGCTAGTGTTCGCAGTCAAGAAGGCGGTTTTAGGAACATTTGTTGTGACACCCCACGTCCGTTAATGTCACTCACTAAGGGAATGCATTAAGTTTTGTGGAGTGCTATAGGTAAACAGATATACAGAATAATTACAAGATAGATATAAATAAGGCAGCGGCGGAAAATTTAAACTTTTATTTCAAGCATAAGTCATAATACCATGGTCCATAATTTCATAAGTCACAAAAACCATTACAATAAAATAACTTCTGTCTTGCACCATCAGAGTACATAAGTAAATAAAAAGCATCATTCCCCCAATAAAAAGAGTTAAGCCATAGTAGAGACAGGAACTGGAGCCATACTTCAGAAGTAGCTCCTAGCAAGATGATATCTGATTTCTGGTTAAGTCTGAGCGTTTCCTCCCAGAGAACCTAGGGGGAACGGAAGAAAGAAGGAGAAACATGTAATAACCCCGGAAATCTGAGCCAATTTAAAAATTATATTTTGGCGATTTTAATGAATTTTGAATATTTAAAATGAATTATTTTAAATAATAACGACGGAAAATATATTTTCGACGAAGTTAAAACGAATAAATTTATATTAATTATATAACGAGACTGAAATGGCGCGGTAGTTTGAAAATTCGATTTCAAATTTCAAATGAATATACAGAATTCGTTTTAAGTCGAAATTGAACGAAACCAGAAATATTTGAATCTGTTTAATCATATCTTTCTAACGAATGTAAGAAACTGAGATTTCACTTTATAGAGTGTAAGATATGTCCAGTTTAAAATTCAGAAAAGTCGCCGTGGAATTTATATATTATATATATAAAGGCCTTAAAAATAACAATTTTGTGAATGACCTCGGTCTTCGACGGAACCACTTTTGTTGGATCTGTGATGTCAAGTTATTGCTAGGTTTCAAAATTCGTAATTTTCTGAATCAATATGTGAGCGTGGCGAAGTAAAACGTGTTTTAACAATTTCAGTCAATTTCGATCGACCAGAAAACGAACATTTTTCAAACGGTCTCAAAATTTGACGGAATTAGTTTCGTTAGAACCGTATCGTCAATACGAAGCTAGAAAATATTTTTCGGGAATTTTTAGAGTCCGTATGTGGTCCCGGTAAATTGAAATGTACGTTTAAATTCAATATATTGATTTATATTTTGATTTTGATGAAAACTGATCGAAATAGTCGAATTAGCTTATGAAACATATCCCATCATGTTCGGAATGGAGATATTACGCTAGGGACGATAGTCGGTGGGTCCGATTTCGAGTTTGAATTAAAAGGTAATTTTCTTTGGAGATTAATTAAAATAAATATATATATTTTATTATAAAAGTCAACCTTCTCTCCCCCTTTTCCCTTCTCACTTTCCACGATCAGTAAAAAAAGGAAATCGTGGGCAACGGAAGGTCCACCGCGCCTCATCGCCACCGCTAGGCGCCTCACCTCAGACCCTCCCCCTCCTCCTCCTTGATGTAGAGAGCCCCCTTTTCTCAGCAAATACCCCGAAGCCCTAAATCACCCCCCCCCCCCCCGGGTTGATGAACACCGCTGCACCACCCTGTCGGCCCACCACCAGTCGGACATCGCCTCCCTGACCCCCACGCCGACCACTAGAGCAGCACCTCGGCCTGCATTCGCTCCCCCTTTCTTCTTCGAAGCATCCAAACCCCCTGAGTGCCGCCACGTTGGATTGTGCTCCTCCCTCTGCCTTCACATGTCAGCAAGCGCGCCTCAGTCCCGGTTGGGACTGTGAACCCCTCCTCCATCAAACAAATTGGATTTCTGCATGAAAATGTGAGTTTTTATATATATTTATTTAATGTAATGCGTTCTATATATACATATAAAATCAGTTTATATATATGTAAAACAATGACGTTAAAGATTATATTTTTATGACGTTAAAGATTATATTTTTATGATGTTAAAGATTATATTTTTAAGAAGTTAAAGATTAGATTTTTAGAAGTTAAAGATTAGATTTTTATACGGTGAAAGAATGGATTTTTATACGGTGGAAGAATGGATTTTTGTATGGTAAAAGCATATTTTTATATACGAAAAGATAGGATTTTTATTTGTACTAAGATAGGATTTTTATTTAAACTAAGACTTGATTTTTATTTTAAACAAAGCTATGATTTTTATTTTGAAGAAGCGAATATAAAAATGTGATTTCTATATATGGAATAGCGAAATAAAAATACAATTTTTAGTATATAAAAATATGATTTGTGTATATATATATATATATTGGCGAGGTAAAAATATGATTTTCAATGTATACATAGCACTGTAAAAAAAATCGATTTTTAAATATGAAGTGGCGGAGAGAAAAAAATGTGTGATTTTTAATATAAAAATCATATTAAAAATGTGATTTTTAATATGAGCAGGGTAGAAGAGCTTGCGTTGGAATTGGGGCAAATTCGAACCGTTCAGAATTAAAGAATGACGGAGTGGATCCCTCGGTGAGAACTTCTCACTTTAATTCTTGTTTTCTAGTTAAAATATATACTAGGATGCAGACGGTGCTTAGCAGAACTCGACACCCGTCGTCCACAGACCATGGACGACTTGTTTGATTTTGTGTGTTGTAAAAATTGATTGTGATGTGGAATGAATGGAAAGTATACTCATGTGTTGAGATAAATTATTTATAGTTAAAAATGTAATTTTTAACGCGAATGTGAATAAATAGATATTCATTTACAAATCAGAACGGTTTGTTTATGTACACCTATTTGACTAACATAGATTGGGACGATAAATTTTACACATCGCCCAACTGCACAAATAAAAATCTTTGTTTGTTGATTTGAAACCTCACACGGGTATTAGGATGATATTTGACGTACACTAATCCCTATTATTTAGTTGTATGTCAATCGATGGGTTGACAGACTGTGTAAGCGTTAATTATTTATATTTAACGCTTATGCAGTTGTGTGGTGCACTCTGGATGATGGTTGATGATTTATCGTTGCTATTATATACATGTGTTGTAGAAAATCCATATAATTAACATTATATGGTAATTGATTGGGCCTCATTCCAATTTGTAAAATAAGGAATATTATAAAAGAAAATAAATTCATGTGTTGAATAGAATAAAAATTCATGTGTTGAATAGAATAAAATTCATGCGTTGAATTGAATAAATTCATATGTTGAATAGAATAAAAATTCATGTGTTGAATGGGATAAAAATTCATGTGTTGAATAGAATAAAAATTCATGCATTGAATAAAATAAATTCATGTGTTGAATAAAATAAATATTCATGTGTTGAATAAAAATATATATTCATGGGTTGAATAAAAATATATATATTCATGTGTTGAAGAAAATATTCCTTTGTTGAATAGAATAACGAAGTTATTGAAATATATAAAGCCGTGTTGATTAGATATGCGCCATTTTGACGCGAATGATATTTATATCGATTATATTCATTTTATAATGATTATAGAAAAGGAAGTGATTTCAAAATATAACGTTTTGAAAATATTACCATTTATATATCGATGATGTGGAATATTCAATTTTGATTAGAAATTGAATATGAAGTTGAAATCGTTTTGAAAACGAATTTAAAACGATTTATAAAATACGTTTAGAATTGAAATCGACGAAATATATACAATATATATATATATATTATAGCCTAAATAGAATGCGCCGTGTTGCGGCAGTTCGCGAATTTCGACCATTGACTTCGAATGGATATTACGGAAGATCCGACCGTCGTATTCTCCTCAAACCGAAACCGTTGGGTTCGTATCGAAAAGATCTTTCTAAAGAATATTAGAGATTTGAAATCTAACGGACGTATTTGGAATTATGTCTAAATCAAATTTGGAAAAGGTCGCTGTAAGTGCAGTTCGATGGCCGTTGATGGAAATCGACTGTACGGGCCTTGATAAAATTATTAAAAATAGCAATAATTTGTGTAAAATCATAAGAAATGATTTGGAAAGGATTGAGATGAAAACTTACATATTTGGAAAGATAAAAACAAATTTTTATCGAAATGAACTAGTCTTGAACTAGAATTATAATCCCATTTATTTTTAAAATAAATAAAGTGGATTGGAAATGGTTTTGAAAATAACCAGAATTTCCAATATATAAAGTGGAAACGGATTTGAATCAAAATTGTCTTTGGAATATTCCGATGTTGGATTTCGTGATTATCCAGATATTGTTATGGATATTTGAAAGATATATTTATATTGTTATTCCCAATACGATATTTGTTGGTCGTAGAATTTGATATTGAATATAAGCCGATATATTTTCTATTCAGAGCCTTGTATTTAATATCAAATGGGATTTGGGTTTGTCGTGAATGATGTCTTCATTAACACTATTCTTAAACCCAGTTGAGAAAAAGATTAAATCTTTTTATTTAGATTTAATGAAGTATACCAATTAAATGGTATTTAATTGGATTTGAATTTGAATTGATAATTGTGTTTATCGTGAATTGTGTTTTAGTGACACTTGTTCTTTAACCCGATAATTAATGGAATGTGATTTTGGGTTTATAGTGAACCGTGTTTTAAATGATATTGGTTCTTTAACCTAGTTAAAGACAGGATAAGATTTCCCAAGTTAAATAATCATTAATATTGATTTTTGGGAAGATTAAAACCAAGTGGAGTTTTAATGAATCTTTAATTAGATTGAAATGATCGAGAATGGAGTATCACCAGTTTTGCTCCAGGCGATAGTTAAATCTTTAATTAGATTTGAACGTGAAATGGTAATTGAATTTACCGATAACACCGTGGTGTTAGATATGAAGTATTACCAGTTTTACTTCATGAGATGAAGAGGTAGGGATTGGGAAATTAAAACAAATGATTACTTTGGTAAGGTTCGTTAATCCCGACTAGTTTGGATAAACCATAATTTGGTTTTGAATTGATATTCAAAGGAAGATTAAAGAATAAATTTAAAGAATTTATCTTTGATAAAATTAATGGGAACCTTTCCCAAAGTATAAGAATATTTGAATAAAAGAATATTCTTAATTGGAATGAGGCGTATGCTGCGTTAGTGTAACACTTGTTAAACATATACGCGAGTTATTCAAAAAGACCGGGTTTATCCCATTCTGAACAACTGATTCGACGATGTGTCGAGGATGAAGACGGTGGTCAAAGACCGGAGGTCTTCACATCATTTGGGTGATTACTGATGGTCTTGATTGGGCTGTACACCCAAGAGGAGGGAATCAGTTGGTGATCGTCCAGACGTACTTGGAGATCGATGGATATGCGAGGTACAAGGTGCCTCTGGTTTCGTTCAGACCCAGAGCGAACTTGTAAATGGAATGTGTGTCTAACATTGGATTTTATTTTGTGTGATTGATTTCTATTAAATATATATCTGTTTGGCGGCGGAGAATTTATTCTCTTGCTTAACGCCCTTCTCTGAGACGTACGAGCTCAGAGGTTATATATTGATGGATATCAATCGCATGGAGTGAATTGCCTGTGTGGCATGCCTAAGTGGCAATTGATCAAGGCTTCTGTTGAAAAGCAAAGTCTTGTGGTTGATGATCAAAGCACCGCCTGTGTGGCATAGCTTTGTGTGTAGGGGTGTCAATGGGTCGGGTTGGGTCGGGTTCGGGTCGGGTCAATTCGGGTTCGGGTTGATTTTAAACGGGTCGGGTCAACCCGTTTATTAAACGGGTTAGAAGAGCGAACTTCTAAATGGAATGTGTGTCTAACATTGGATTTTATTTTGTGTGATTGATTTCTATTAAATATATATCTGTTTGGCGGCGGAGAATTTATTCTCTTGCTTAACGCCCTTCTCTGAGACGTACGAGCTCAGAGGTTATATATTGATGGATATCAATCGCATGGAGTGAATTGCCTGTGTGGCATGCCTAAGTGGCAATTGATCAAGGCTTCTGTTGAAAAGAAAAGTCTTGTGGTTGATGATCAAAGCACCGCCTGTGTGGCATAGCTTTGTGTGTAGGGGTGTCAATGGGTCGGGTTGGGTCGGGTTGGGTCGGGTCAATTCGGGTTCGGGTTGATTTTAAACGGGTCGGGTCAACCCGTTTATTAAACGGGTTAGAAATAGCTCAAAGCACCGCCTGTGTGGCATAGCTTTGTGTGTAGGGGTGTCAATGGGTCGGGTTGGGTCGGGTTCGGGTCGGGTCAATTTGGGTTCGGGTTGATTTTAAACGGGTCGGGTCAACCCGTTTATTAAACGGGTTAGAAATAGCTCAACCCGAACCCGACCCGTTTATAAACGGGTTGACCCGACCCGTGTAACCCGTTTAATTTGGCCAGGTCGGGTCGTAAACGGGTCGGGTTGTAAACGGGTCGGGTCGTAAACGGGTCATGGCGGGTCGGGTCGTAAATGGGTTATAAACGGGTCAGGTCAACCCGTATAAGGTATAAACGGGTCATAAATGGGTCATAAACGGGTCATAAACGGGTTCATGGGTCATAAATGGGTCATAAACGGGTTCACGGGTCATAAACGGGTAATAAACGGGTCAAATTCGGGTTCATGGGTCAAACGGGTTGTAAATGGGTCGGTCCAACCCATATAAATATAAACTGGTTCACAGGTCATGACGGGTAGTAGACTGGGCCAGACCTATGGTTCGTAGATTGTAGAGTAATAAAAATATGTTTTATAACTAAACGAGTCATGTCGGGTTAGAAACGGGTTCACGGGTCGGGTCGGGTCAACCCGTTTATTAAACGGGTCAGAACGGGTTGACCCGAAAATGACCCGTTTATAAATGGGTCGGGTCGGGTCGGGTTTTTATCGTGCGGGTTACGGGTCGTGTACAAAATTGACATCCCTATTTGTGTGACGTTGATTCGCGAGCCTCACTCCCCGGTTGTGAACCAGAAATGGGAGAGGACAGTAAGGAGAGCATGCGTTTCCTTCTAGCTAGGGTGGTGTCAATGACCTACCAGCCCTGACATTTATATTATTTTCACCTGTGTGGTTGTTGGATTGCGAGGCGCCTCGGATATATCGGTGACTGTGTGGAGCCAATGGAGTCATTTGGCTCATTTACACCCCAAAGGGCGGGGAAACGCATGTTCAGGGTTTAAGTTTAATCCACATCGGTGGATTGGCCCTGCATGTTACCTAGGTACAGTTACGGTTGAGTCCTGAGGCTCGGGCTAGAGAGTCTCGAAACGGTAGGATTGCGCCTTGCCTTGGTTCACAGATGGAAATCCAATTTCCAATACGAGACATTTTGATTTTGATTGTAGAACCTGGTATTGGCGACATGATATATGATACCCATGCCGTCTATGGTTGATACTTATGATTTGAAGTTGTTTTATACACTATGCACTTATAATAGTATCAAATGATTTGTTTTAAACGTACCAAGCATGTTTGGCTATTATAAGGGGAAAACCCTATCCTCCGGGTTGCGTTGCATTGTGTGATAGGATCTGGGTCTTATAATAGCTTCATTTTTCCAAAAAGCATTGCGTTGTTTTGTTATATGCACTGGTATTCTTGGGAGGAAATCCGTTCCATGTTATACGGCGTGGTCCCTTGATATATCTGATTTAAAGTAAAGTTCTAAATAACTGTTTTAGTTCTCACACCAGTCGCATGATTGACCTGGAGTTTATTGTTTTAACCTAAACTCTGGGTGCCCCTATTTCCACACGGGCAGCTAGTAGTTTTGGTTTTGCATATTTATATTCACAGGAACCTGGTTTACAACTGGAATGATATCCGGAAAGCTTTGTATCTGTTTATCTCTTTCAGTTGTGAATTGTATTATATTCTCCGCTGCTATGAAATTCATTGTAATCTCTGTTATTTTCTGTGTAATATTTATTCATACTTTGTATATTCTTGTATTCTGATGGAATTGTTGTAATATATAATGAAATGTTCTTCTGTTTGTGTTCAGATCTGTCGTGTTCTCAAAACAGTCAGGGGTTCTAACGGTCTTGGTCGGTTTAGCGATCGATTCGGATCGAGCGAAATTCTTTATTGTTACAAAACAACAGGGTCAGACATAAAGTCTGGCGAGTCTAGTTACTTTAAGCCAGTAGATAAATAAAAGCAATATGATAGGCATATAAAGTGGATAAGAGAGAACACTACATAAATGGCAGGTGTGACAAGGTAAGCAAGTTAAGGTGTATGTGCCTAACTAATGATTACTCTTCACTACTACTAGTATAACTGAAATGAGATGATCCTTTCCACTATAAGTTGGTAGGCTTAGGTTATACGTCTAAGTATACCCTAACCCCTACCCTTATCGATTGGCTCCCTACCCTGTAGATATCTTGTGCTGGCCCCATAGTAGGAGGTATCACTTCCTAAAGTGGCAACCCATGGTGTGCACAACCATATCTACTGGTGTCAAGGTCGTCTTAGCCCCCTCTGCCCGGCCATGCACGCACATGTCCCCGGTCGGTTTACACCGCCCACACCATCCATATCGTTTGGATCTCTTACAATCAATCAGTAAGCGTGCCCCTTCTCCGCCTAGTACGGAGTTCTTTACTTGATATCAACTCCGGGTTACTGACTGAAATGGGTCCCACACAATATGATACAAGCTCCCCCCTTGTCTTGTATCCACTAGGCTTTCCATTGACTATGTATAACATTAGGTGTCTTTAATTGCATAGCCCTAAAGGGTGTCTTTAATTACGTAACTTTATTGCATTATCTACCGGTTATGTATACCACTAGGTGTCTTTAATTACATAACCTTATTACATTATCTACTGGTTATGTATACCACTAGGTGTCTTTAATTACATAACCTTATCGGATTAGGTTCGTGGGACTATATATACATATTACCCACCCTCTCTAATTTACTTAACCCACCACTACCCATCCAATTTTACTTAACCCTAACTTAAGTCCATAGTCATAATAAATTAGGTTAAGTAGTCCATTCCATTACCATGTCCAATTATGGTTATAATGGGCTAGACCTCCCACATTAGGCCTACAACGTGTGGATGCTGGATATGCCGGTCGGGTTCGGGCAGTCTTATTCCACAGTTGGGCCTAACCTCGTGTCTTAGCCCGATTCATATTTATGTGCTTAGACCTCCCATATTAGGTTCAACATTATTGGCCGCTGGATACGCCGGTCGGGTCCGGGCAGACTTCCACCACTAATGTAACCTAACCTCGTGTCATAAGTACAATTTACAATTCCTAATTGTAAATTACCAAACATTCCAAATTAATCCAAATCTACCTATGTCATTATAGGTAACTATTTCTATGTTTTCGCCATTTTAATTACATGTCCCATTTCATATAAACATTACATAAATTATGCCAATTATAATCCTTTTTTTCGTTTCCTCTCTAACATATTCGTATGAATTTTGGCAGCATCTAGGCTATAAAGCAACCTAGGTTAACAATGAAAAGTGAATATGACAAAGGTGATAGTTTCAACATATCTTGGCATAAACATAAACATAAACAGGTATGATAAAAAGGTGAATGGTCATGTAATCATCATGGCAAGGTAGGCATAAAAGTGATGAATTTGCAAAAACTACGATGTCAAAGCAACATGATGAGATCTAAATTAACCATAAGGTGTCCAATTATTTAGATCTAACATAGTAAGGGTGACATTGTAACATGTTTAGATCTAAAGATGGATTCACATGTCAAGTTTATAACATATCTCAATGGATCATAATATGACAGGTGAAAGGTGATTAACATAAAGATCTAGATCCAGGTAATGTTACAACTGTCCAATTAATAGATGTATATCCACCATAATCATGGTTACAAGTCACGATCCACATAAGCAACATAATCAAATCACTACAATTTTATTAGATCTTGGAAAATAGATCTGCCATGACAAAGTACAGGATTTCATATTAACACAGAATTCATACTTTACAACATATCCAGTTCATAGTCTTTCAAAGTATACTTTTATTTATCTAAACCTAAAAGTAATCTAGAAACTCACAGCATTAGGTTTAGAGAATTTAGGAAGAACGGATCTAGAATTTCTGAATTGGATTTGTAGAATATGTTATAGGAAACGGTTTAGTTCGCACTCCAGCAGCATATGGCCTCCACGACTCCCAATGAAGAAACTATGAGAAATAGGACACATATATATAGCTGCCAGTCTCCCTGAAATCGAGTGCCACATCAGCCTTAGGGGTGTCGACACACCTGTGGGTGGGTCGACACCCCTTCAGGGGGGTCGAAACCCCTAAGTCGACACCCCTATAGGGGGGTCGACCCCCTAGAGCGGGAATTTTGCTGCTAAGAGGAATTTTTCGAATTTGATTTTTTTGGATAGGATTTTGACTCATCTCTGACTCACCTCTGACTCATGCATATATATAAAATATTTCTGTGCGTATACAAACTTAAAACCTTCATAACTTCTTCATACAGTGTCCGTTTTACGCAAACCAAATGTCTATCTTGACCAGAATTTCGAGACGGACACAATGGTGCAGTCCGTTTCCTCTATTTCTGAATATTAAATAAATTATTATTTAATTTATTCTCTTTAATATAGTTAAAAATTCAGGGTGTTACATTCTCCCCTACTCAAAGAAATTCTTCCCCGAAATCTCTAGTCGAGAAGAATGCATATCCTACCATCCATCATCCATCTACTCATCCACCAATCACTGGCATCCATTGTCCTTAAAGATTTCTAATGGTTATGTGGTTATATACAAAGGTGTGTGTACATGTCCCAACACTAATGCGAAGATCAGGTGGTCTACTGATTCAGTTGACCTCGTTAATGCAATGTATGTTAATGTCACGAATCCAATATGTATGCAAATAAACCTATTGTATCGTATAAGTTCTATATGTGTGCACACCCATTCGTCCAAATGTGACATCCATATGTCAGTTCATCCATTTCCATCCATAAAAGAAGAGAAAATGCACAAACATCCATATGCAATATGAAAGTGATTGAGCCGATCTTAGTGCCTAATGTGTGTGTATATGCGTCCACAGGAAACCACTAGCAAACACTTGCATCCACTTGCATCCATCAATCAAAACATGTTTCAAACACATGTTTACATCCATAAGATTCCTATCTAAAGGTCGAAAATACGATGGATAAGATATATTCTATTGACAGAAACAAGTACTGATAAAGCTTAGGAAAGGAGTTAAGAACATACCCTCGAAAAGAAAAGGGTACGAAGCACGAATCTTGTCTTCGGTCTCCCAAGTCGCATCTTCTGGGTTATCTCCCCAATGAACCTTTAGCAACTTGATTTCCTTATTACACAGCTTCTTAACCTCTGACCCAAGAATACGGATAGGGACTTGTCTGATTGTCGCCTCCCGTTCCACTTCGACTTATTCCAACATGCTCGGCTCAACAACTTCCGCGGTGTCACGTATGCACTTTCGCAGATGAGAGACATGGAAAACGTCATGAGCACTAGATAGATTTTCTGGTAGCTTTATTCTGTAGGCCATTTGGCCAATCCTCTCGGTTATGGGGAATGGTCCCATAAACCTAGGTGCCAACTTCCCTACTGATCCGAAGCGAACCACATTCCTCAGAGGTGATACTTTGATAAAGACCAAGTCTCCCACTTTGAATTCGATGTCAGTCCTTCTCTTGTCTGCATAGGACTTCTGTCTATCTTGAGCTGTCTTCATCCGCCATCGAATAAGGTCAATCTTTTCGGATATTTCCCTAACCATGTCTTGTCCAAGTAATAATCTTTCTGTAGATTCCCACTAACAAGTTGGCGATCTACAGGGTTTGTACAATGCTTCGAACGGTGCCATGCCGATGCTGGCCTAATAGCTGTTATTATAGGCAAACTCTACTAAAGGAAGATGCTCTTCTCAAGTCCCTCCGAAGTCAAGGATACATAGCCTTAAAATATCTTCTAGAATCCTATTCACCCTCTCCATCTGCCCATCAGTCTGAGGATGATAAGCAGTGCTCAAACACAACTGTGTACCTAATGCTTCTTGCAAGCTCCTCCAAAATTCGCTGGTAAAGATGGGGTCACGATCGCTCACGGTGCTGGAAGGAACTCCGTGGAGGCGAACTATCTCACGAACATAAATTGCTGCCAATCATGATGTCGTTCTCTTACTTTTAACTGGAATAAAGTGAGCGCTCTTAGTGAGTCTGTCCACTATCACCTAAATACTGGTATTACCTTTCTTCCATCTAGACAAACTATCTATGAAATCCATAGAGACGCTCTTCCATTTCCACTGCGGAACCTCCAACGGATGAAGTAATCCACCAGGCTTCTTTTGCTCAACTTTGACTTGCTGGCAAACCAAACGTTGAAACAAATTCAGCCATGTCCTTCTTCATCCCAGCCCAAAAGAAAACCCTCTTCATATCCCTGTACATCTTGTCACGTCCTAGATGAATGGTCATCTTAGAATGGTGGGCTTCTTCTAGGACTGCCTTTATCAAGCTTCCAGTTTGAGGAACAAAAAGCCTTCCATCTCGTCGCAACCACCCCTTTTCATCTATGGCATACCTGCTAAGGTGACTAGAAGTCTCCCCTCTTCTGAGCTTATCCATGATGTCTAGAATTTGTGGGTCACCTTGTTGCAAAGCTCCTTTCTGAAGTTGGTCGTATCTCCAAGGATGCAATTAAATCAGGCAAAACCTCGATGGAGTGTCTAAAATAAAAAGCTGATATGAACTCCAAGTTCTTTCTTTCAACAAATAGAGGAATCAGGGCCACCCTCTGCCTACTTAGTGCGTCTGCCACCACATTGCCCTTGCCAGGGGTATAAGAAATTCCAAAATCGTATGAAGCTAAGAACTCCATCCACCGTTGTTGCCTTAAGTTTAGATCCTTCTGTGAGAATAGATACTTGAAAGATTTATGATCGGTGTATAAGTCGAACTTTTCTCCAAGTAAATAATGACGCCACGTCTTTAACACGAATACCATGGCAGCTAGCTCTAAATCATGGGTGGGGTAGTTCTTCTCATGAACCCTCAACTGTCTACCCCCATAACATATTACTTTCCTTTCTTGCATCAGCACCGCACCAAGCCCTGTACCACACGCATCAGTGTAAACAGTAAACACTTTACTCCCATCGGGCAAGGTCAAGACTGGGGCTGTTGTCAGAGCCTTCTTCAGTCGTTGGAAAGCAACGTCACAATCTATGTCCAATGAAAATGCCAAATTCTTCTATGTCATCCTGGTGAGAGGGGCTGATATCTTTGTGAATTCCTTAATGAACTTCCTATAATAACCTGCCAACCCAAGAAAGCTTCTCACCTTGGTTGCATTTTTAGGAATCTGTCAATCTTGTACTGCAACCACCTTCGTGGGATCTATAGTTATCCCTTCTTTGGAGACTACATGCCCCAAGAATCTCACCTCCTTTCTCCAGAAATGGTATTTGGAGAACTTTGCTTTTAGTTGATGGTCACAGAGAGTTTTCAAAACTTCTCTCAAATGTTGGGCATGCTCTTCTTCACTCTTGGAGAAGATCAAAATATCATCAACGAAGATTACAATGAATTTGTTTAGGAACTCCCGAAACACCCTATTCATCAAATCAACAAAATAGCGGGTGCATTTGTCATCCCAAAAGGCATAAATAGCCATTCAAAGATACCGTCTGGAGCTCTGGAAGAAGTCTTATCTATGCTGTCCTCGGCCACCCTCAACCGGTGGAACCCCGTAGCCAAGTCCAATTGAGAAGATACCGAGGCACCAACAAGCTGATCAAATAAATCATCAATCCTCAGAAGTTGGTTCATGTTCTTCTTAGTGAGCTTATTTAACTCTCTATAGTCAACACACAAACGAAGCGAACCATCCGCTTTAGTTGCGAATACTACTGGAGCACCCCACTCAGACATGCTTCGTCTGATAAACCCTATTTCGAGTGGCTCTCCTACTTGCTTACTCAGCTCCCTCCTTCCCTTGGAACCATGTGGTGTACTGGTAATGCAACTGGCTTTGTGTTGTCACCAGATATACGCGGAAGTCAATTTCGCGCCTTGGAGGTAAACCCCGTACCTCATTAAAAACATCTAAATAATCTCGAACCATTGGAACAGATTGCAAATCATTAATGGATGCATCCAGAGACTCTAGGAAGCTAAGCATAACAGACCCTTGAGGGTCACAAGAAACTTCGAGGGTCTTCCCATGGCAAGTCAGATGTCTAATAACCCCCCTCTAGCAATCCAGAGTGGCCCCATATGTGGTAAGCCAATCCTTTCCTAGAATCAAGCCATAGCCCATAAACCCGAGCACATACGCGTCGCATTCAAATTCGACGCCTAACACAGATATTTTCAAACCCCGACAAATCATTGATAAATGAGCCGAACTACCAATGGGGTTTGAAACAACTACGGGATCTACTACCATACTAGTAATTAAGTGCAGAGATTCAACCACAGAACTAGATATAAACGAGTGTGAAGCATGAGAATCAAAAAGTGTTCTAACTGGATGGTTTGAAAGAGAAACTAAACTTTCTACGGAAATTTTTCTACCTCTTTCAGGAGCACTAATCGCAAGAGCATGCACCTGCCCTCCAAAAGTCCCTGCTCTTTGACCTTGTCCCTGCGATCCCTGTTTCTTCGGGCACTCTTTAGAGAAGTGTCCGACCTCTCCACAATTAAAGCAATTAGCCTTCCTTCTTTTACAATCTTTGGTCAGGTGGACCTCCTTTCCATAATTGTGACATTTTCTCTTATCCTTGCCTTTATCATCTTCCCCCATTTCTTCTGTTGTTGCTGCTGTTGCTTCCCTTTCTTGGGCCACACCTTCTTATTCTGCGATGTCCCCTCAGCTTTTGTTCACTTCTTTTCTCCCTTGTCCTCCTCATGCATTAGGGCCATATCAACAAGCTTTTCAAAGGTAGCCCCCATTTCAAGATGAGACATGGCTAAACCATGCAGAGGCTCATTCACCCCTTTAGCAAATGGCAAAGCCCTTTTGTGCGGTGTGTCTATCAACTCTAGCCCGAATCTTGCCAGCTGGTCGAACTTGTTCACATACTCCTTCACCGTCAAATTTCCTTGTTTGAGAGTTAAGGACCTCTCCATCTGTATGCTTCTCTCCGCTTGGGAAAGAAATTTCATTTTGAACCTCTGTCTAAAGTCTTCCCAAGCTTCTACCGGACATCCAACTTGGGTGATTTCCCACCAAATTGAGGTTTCGTCCTTTAACAGCAAAGCAACTAATTGAAATTTTCTTCGATCCTCCACTTCAGAGGTTACGAATAAGTCCTTGGTCTCCTTAAGCCAATTCTGAGCTTCTACGAATGTCTCGTTCCCATGGAACGACCTTCCTCTCATAACCCGGAAGTCTTTGCAGATCTTTGCAAAGTTGTCAGCTTTTGGAGGGGGAGGAGGAGGAATGAATGGTGCAGCTGGGGGAGGAACGTCTGTTTGTCCTCCGGCAGGCGTTGTGGCCTCCAAATACCTACGGAACCATCCAGGTATTGTGACGCCCTCAGGGAGATTAGGGATGTTTTGTTCCCCAGACATGCTGAAAAAGGGAAAAGGAAGAAATTTAGATAAAGGACCGAAGGATATTACATATGGCTTTTTGGGGAATGTTTTTCAAAATAGACTTTTCTTTTTGAAAATTTCTTTCTTTTAAAACCTTTTTGACAATAATTTTCAAGAACTTTTATCTAATCTGGTAACCTTCGGCTCTGATACCAAGTGTGACAACCCATATCCATTAATGTCACTCACTAAGGGAATGCATTAAGTTTCATGGAGCGCTATAGGTAAACAGATACAGAATAATTACAAGACAGATATAAATAAGGCAGCAACGGAAAATGTAAACTTTATTTCAAGCATAAGTCATAATACCGTGGTTCACAATTTCATAAGTCACAAAAACCATTACAATAAAATAACTTCTGTCTTGCACCATCAGAGTACATAAGTAAATAAAAAGCATCACTCCCCTATAAAAAGAGTTAAGCCATAGTAGAGACAAGAACTTGAGCCTTACTTCAGAAGTAGCTCCTAGCAAGATGATATCTGATTCCTGCTTAAGCCTGAATGTTTCCTCCCTGAGAACCTGGGGATGGGGAACGAAAGAAAGATGGAGAAACAATAGGGTTAGACATAAAGTCTGGCGAGTCTAGTTACTTTTAGCCAGTAGATAAATAAAAGCAACATGATAGGCATATAAAGTGGATAAGAGAGATCACTATATAAATGGCAGGTGTGACAAGGTAAGCAAATTAAGGTGTATGTGCCTCACTAATGATTACTCTGCACTACTACTAGTATAACTGAAATGAGATGATCCCTTCCACTATAAGTTAGTAGGCTTAGGTCATATGTCTAAGTATACCCTAACCCCTACCCTAATCGATAGGCTCTGTACCCTGTAGATATCTTGTGCTGGCCCCACAGTACGAGGTATCACTTCCTAAAGTGGCAACCCATGGTGTGCACAACCATATCTACTGGTTTCACGGTCGTCTTAGCCCCCTCTGCCCGGCCCATGCACGCGCATGTCCCCGGTCGGTTTGCGCCGCCCATACCATTCATCTCGTTTTGGATCTCTTACAATCAATCAGTAAGCGTGCCCCTACTCCGCCTAGTACAGAGTTCTTTGCTTGATACCAACTCTGGGTTATTGACTGAAATGGGTCCCACACAATAAGATACAAGCTCTCCCCCTTGTCTTGTATCCCCCATTAGGTTTTCCATTGACTATGTATACCCTTAGCTGTCTTTGATTACATAGCCCTATATTAGTTATGCTTACCCTAAAGGGTGTCTTTAATTACATAACTTTATTACATTATCTATTGGTTGTGTATACCACTAGGTGTCTTTAATTACATAACCTTATTACATTATCTATTAGTTATGTATACCACTAGGTGTCTTTAATTACATAACCTTATTGTGTTAAGTTTGTGGGCCTATAGATACATATTTCCCACCCCCTCTAATTTACTTAACCCACCACTACCCATCTAATTTTACTTAACCCTAACTTAAGTCCATAGTCATATTAAATTAGGTTAAGTAGTCCATTTCATTACCATGTCCAATTATGGTTATAATGGGCTAGACCTCCAACATTAGACCTACAACGTGTGGTTGCTGGATATGGCGATCGGGTCCGGGCAGTCTTATTCCACAGTTGGGCCTAACCTCGGGTCTTAGCCCGATTCATATTTGCGTGCTTAGACCTTCAACATTAGGTTCAACATTAGCGGCCGCTGGAAATGTCGGTCGAGTCCGGGCAGATTTCCACCACTAATGTAACCTAACCTCGTGTCATAAGTACAATTTACAATTCCTAATTATAAATAACTAAACATTCCAAATTAATCCAAATCTACCTATGTCATTATAGGTAACTGTTTCTATGTTTTCCCCATTTGAATTACATGTCCCATTTCATATAAACATTACATAAATTATGCTAATTATAATCCCTTTTTCCCTCGTTTACTCTCTAACGTATTCGTAAGTATTTTGGCAGCATCTAGGCTATAAAATAGCCTAGCTATAACAATGAAAAGGGAATATGACGAAGGTTATAGTTTCAACATATCTTGGCCTAAACATAAATATAAACTGGTATGATAACAAGGTGAATGGTTATGTAATCATCATGGCAAGGTAGGCATAAAAGTGATGAACTTGCAACAACTACGATGTCAAAGCAACATGATGAGATCTAAATTAACCATAAGGTGTCAAATTATTTAGATCTAGCATAGTAAGGGTGACATAGTAACATGTTTAGATCTAAAGATGGATTCACATGTCAAGTTTATAACCTATCTCAATGGATCACAATATAACAGGTGAAAGGTGATTAACATAAAGATATAGATCCAAGTAATGTTACAACTGTCCAATTAATAGATGTATATCCACCATAATCATGGTTACAAGTCAAGATCCACATAAGCAACATAATCAAATCACCGCATTTTTATTAGATCTAGGAAAATAGATCTGTCATGACATAGTATAGGATTTCATGTTAACACAGAATTCATACTTTACAACATATCCAATTCATAGTCTTTCAAAGTATACTTTTATTTATCTAAACCTAAAAGTAATCTAGAAACTCACAGCGTTAGGTTTAGAGAATTTAGGAAGAATGGATCTAGAATTTCTGAATTGGATTTGCAGAATATGTCATAGGAAACGGTTCAGTTCGCACTCCAGCAGCATATGGCCTCCATGACTCCCAGTGAAGAAATTATGAGAAATAGGACACGTATATATAGCTGCCAGACCCCTTGAAATCGAATGCCACGTCAACCCTAGGGGTGTCGACACCCCTATGGGTGGATCGACCTCCTAGAGCGAGAATTTTGCCGCTTAGAGGAATTTTTCTAATTTGGATCCTTTGGATAGGATTCTGACTCATCTTTGACTCACCTCTGACTAATGCGTATATATAAAATATTTTTGTGCGTATACAAACTTAAAACCTTCATAACTTCTTCATACGGTGTCCGCTTTATGCAAACAAGATGTCTATCTTGACCAAAATTTCAAGATTGACGCAATGGTGCAGTCTGTTTCCTCTAATTCTAAATATTAAAATAATTATTATTTAATTTATTCTCTTTAATGTAGTTAAAAATTTGGGGTGTTACATTTGTGGCTCGTTTTCGGGTGCATGGCTCTTTCAGACACTTGGCATATTGACGAATTTGTTCGATGGTGTCTAAGAGTGGAATATTGACACGAACTTGTTTGAACATTTCAAGAATTTTTTTCGAAATTCGCATCCTTCTTCTTATTGTTAAGTCTATGAGGATATGGAGCTACTAGTTTATTGATTCTTTCAAAATTTTGGTCGTTCGATGAAGAAGGTTTCGATATTGGAAGTGAAGGAGACAAGGGTGTAGAAAAGGGGATGTTGGGATTGCCAACATTAGAAGACGATATTTTATCTGGGTTGCCGACATTAGAAGAAGGGGTGTTTGGATTTCCAACATTCAAAGAAGATGGAGACTAGGAAGGTTCAGAAGAATTGGCCTTAGTTGCCAACGGAAGAGAATCAAGCTTTTCGATTGGGGTCGAAATCAAATAATTGTCGGGATTTCCAACATTATTATCAATCGTTTTTCCGGATCTACAGGTGGTGATAGCGTTAACCGAATTATAATTTATGTCCTTACAAGAGTTCATAGTACGAGAATTGTATTTTGGATTCACCTCGGGTTGACTTGGCAATTTTCCTTTATCATTACTTTTCATTAACTCCTTCATCATATCCATCATTTGTTCCATTTGTTTCTTTAAATGCACAATTTCTTATGACGATTGAGAAGATTAACAGGATTGATTTGATGATTGAACGTTGGGGAGCCTGTAAGGTTGTTTGGATTGAGGATGAATTTGAGGACTAGAAGAAAATGGAGCTTGGTAATTTGAATTTGGAATCATGCGAGATGGATTTGCAACATTATTGGGGTTAGACCACGAGAAATTTGGATGATTTCTCCAACTAGGGTTATACGGGGATAAGTAATAACTATTTTGAGCAATGGCATTGACTTGGTCTTGAGGGTAATACTGGGTTGTCCTTCGAATTGAGGAGTTTGAGTTTCTAAGGGAAATTGATTTGGATAGATGACATGCACTCCTCTAGTAGAAGCATGGATGGGAACACGAATTGACTCCCATTGCATGTCCTTTTTAGAATAATTTTGTAAAAATTACCAAGCTTCATCAACCGTTTTAGACATAAATTCTCCTCCACACAATGATTCTAGTTGTGTTCGAGTTTGATAGTTTAGCCCTTCATATGCAAGTTGACACAGATAATATTTTGGAATTGCATGATGAGGACAACTATATAGAAGTTGGTTGAATCTCTCAAAATATTTTGAAAAAATTTCTCCCTTATTTTGAGAAAATTGATTTATCTCAGTTCGGATTTTTAGAGTTTTATGGAAAGGGAAAAACTTTAAGAATACAGTGGCAAATTCATCCCAACTTCTTATGAAATGTTTTAGAAGAGAATTTAGCCATCGTTTAGCACTTTCAAGTAATGAGTATGGAATCAACCTTAACTTGATTGATTCATTAGACAATTGTTGCATTTTAGTTGTGGATTAATACAATTCAAATTCACTTAAAAATTCATAAGCATTTTTCAGAACCAGTAAATTTTGGTACCCCTTGAATAAAAGATTGTTTAAGCTCAAAATTTCCTTCAACAGGTGAAAATACTATAACAGAAGGTTGAGCAGTCCTAGTGGGGTAACATCGTTCTCGAAGAGATAAGGGTCTATCCATTTCTAGGTTGAGATTTTGAATTTTTTGATTAATTCGATTTTGATCCATCTCGTTTGGAAAATTTTGGTTTATTCAAGAGCCCTTAGGAGAAATATGGTGGCTAACGCTCTTTTCACTCATCGTTGTCGAATATGGAAAATCCAAAACTTAAATTTGACACAAGTATTTGTTATTGCAAAATAAATAACGTACTCAAGTATATTTTATTAGTTGATAATCTCGATTTAAAGGGGGAAGAGGGTCTTATAAACGTTCACGTATATTATAAACACTAAGGGATACAACCAATGTTTTACGGGTAGTACTCAACCTCTTTTGTTAGAAGCTCAATAAATTGAACTAATATGTATCCGCGATCAAACCCTTGAGAGAATCAATTTCATAAAATACACTCTTGTAGTTAATTATTTTGCAAATCAAATAAAGTGTTATAATGGAAAATGACGAGAGTGATGATATTAAATATGAAAATTTCAGCCAATCACAACAATTAGATAATAATAACTGCAGAAATTTAAAAAATTGTACAAGCAAGTCGCTGCCTCCTGTAGAAGATTTTTAGAAGCAATTTCTATATTTTTCAAAGTAGATGCAGAACCTGTAGAGTTAAGAATTTTTTTACAGTGCGGTTTGGTTGTCCTTCCAGAGAAATTGAATAGCACTGATAATTCAATCAAACATTTGTAATCGCCTCACCTCTGATTTCTTATTTGTTTGCTTGAAGTATGTTCGCCTTGGCCTATAGTTAGAAAGATGTTTTTTTTAAAGAAGAAAACTAGAAACTGGCTTGACTAAAAAAATAAAACAAGCAAAACAATTCAGCTTAGAAAAACAAAAAAAACAAAGAACTATGAGACAAAACTCTATAACTCAACTAGACTCAACTTACCCAAGTGGGAAACCAACGTACTAAAAAAATACCATGAATTCACAAGAAAAGCAATAAACAAAGGAACAACTTGCCTCCTTTCCCAATATATAACAAACTGGTTTCCAGTAAGAATAAAGGCGCACTCAATTACACCTAGTCAACGAAAGAATAAAGCCACGCCCCCTTGTTCTTAGCAATAAAAAAATCACACCATTCTTCTTCTTCAGAAATCCGATCATGCAAGAATCCACTTCCTTTTTTTTTTTGGTGAGGCTTGGGTTTCGATTGGGAACAGGGTTTTCTCGTTTTGTCTATTGGGGGAATGTGTTCACGGCGGAGCATGGTATGGCTTTCTTTGCTTGTACGGGTTTCCTGGTACGGTCGTAGATGGGATGATCGGCAATGGAAAAGCTGTTTGGTTTGTGGATTCGAAGGCACGGTTTTCGATTTGGCTGTTGTGACTTGCGATGACGGTTCCGTATCGGTGAAAGGATTTTCTGGTGAGGGGTTTGCTGAACGAAATTTCAGATCGAAGTAGGGTTTGAGTTGGAGGACGATCGAAGTTTGTTGTGGTATCAGACAGAATTGATGATGTTGGTGAAACTTTGTTTCGACTAGCGTATCAGGTAAGGTCGTATTGAGAACCTGACATTTTGAGAAGTAAATAAATAGAGGACTGCGATGTGGTGATCTGATGGAGAATTGTAATCGAAGGGTGTGGATGTTAGTGTAGTGTCGACAATGATATGGTGGGTATGGAAGCAGTCGATGATGCTTGTGACAGCTAAGATGGTGGTCAGCCTATATGTGGATGAACGTGAAGCATTGAGAGGTGAAGGATTTTGATGGTGTGGTGAATTGTTAAGGAGGTGACTATGAAGATGGTCAAGAAGAAAAACAGAAAGGAATCAGGGGAGAGAAAATTACAAAGAGATTTTTTTGTGTTTTTTTAAAAGAAGACCGTAAAGAGAGAAGAATATGTAAAAGAAAAGAAAAAGAAAGATAATGTAAAGGGGTTGAGAAAATAAAAGCAGGAAATCAATGAAAATGGCAAGTTATTTTTTTCCTCTTATCTAGAAGATTATAGCATCAGTTTGTAATACTAAATCAACTAATTAATAGATTTTATATATATATATGCATAAAAAACAAAAACAATAAAATAAAAATAAAACTAACATGAATCGAAAATTAGATAAATAATAAAATTTAATCGTTACCTCCGCGACAACGGCGCCAAAAACATGATCGTCGCTTTCTAAGAACTAGAAAAGCGCGAATTTTAAAATAATAACTGCAAGTGCACAGATCGTGTAATATACAGGTCGAACACAGGGAGGAATTATAAATTTTATTATTTATATATTTCTTAGGTGAGCTAACAATATTTGGAGAAGATTTTGAGTTAATATTATCGAATGGATCTGAATCTAATCAGATCTATACCAAATTCAACAGCTAAAATAAAAAGAACAAATTACTAGAAAATAAACAACATACAGAAGCAACTGAAATTTAAAATAAGGAATACCGTTGAATCTAATCGAATGGTCAATCGATAATAAGAAAAATAAATTGCAAAGACAACTTGTGTTCTACCAAATCTAATTGTGTAGACGACACAAGTTGCTTGAAAAATAAAATTGCATAGAAATAAAAGAAAAAGTTTTATTAATGGAGAAGAACAGAATACAGAATATTGAACGAGTTTATAATGGGATATCATGTGTATTTATAGGGATGTAGATTCCTATCTATCAGAATAATTTGGGCCAAGAATGAATCCTATGAAATATTCTATTTACAAATATGAAGATAGACTTAAGATATTCCATGCAAATTTCCTCTCCTGATTAGTGACATGTGGCAGATTGGTTGGCTTTTTCTTGGCAATAATTCAATCAAATATTTTTCTAAATGGCAGTTGAAAAATGAATGATTTGAATTGATTTTCACGAGAAGAATAAGACTATTCCTGAAATGTTTATTAGTGTATATCATATATACATACATATGAATATATATATATGTAATATAACACTAGTCCATATATTCTTCAGAGCAAAGGAGGCAGTGTGAATGTTCCTTTCTTCAGCAAAAAAAGAGAGCTTGATGTGATCGAACTCAGGTCTCTTTATACAAATTCCAATGCCTTTACCAATGAGCTACAACTTCTTTTGCAATTGAAATAGCGTTGATATGGGGAAGTAGCTTTTTTTCTTATCAAGTGGTCTTTAATTGAATGAAAGAGACAATTATTGAACCTGTGAAAACACACGAAAAAATACCCAAAGTAATATTTATTCATTTACAAAAGATAAGATATAAGAGCATAAAATAAACACATTTCTGTGCTAATCAGTTTGGCTCGTAGAAATAATACTAATCATTTCCAACAAAGGCATATACACTGGTTTGTTTCATATGTACAATCAAGCAAAAGGATTGTTGGAAAACACTTACATAATATGGATGATTCCTAATGAGAGCACATTATATCTATCAAATAATCGGTTACCGCATTAGCCCAATGAAAAAACACATATGTAACACCCCACGTCCATTAATGTCACTCACAAAGGGAATGCATTAACTTCCATGGAGCATTTTAAGTGAATATAGAACAGAAAATCACAACAAGACAGATATAAAGCAGTACTTGAAAATTTAAATCTTTATTTATTGCAGCAGAAGGTAAATATGTTTGGTTACGTCATCAAAACCAAAGACTAGAGTCAAGTACAAAATATCCATCTTGACAAAATCAGAGTATATAAAAATAAAAAGCATAATCCCAACTTCAATAGCCATGATAAAAGATAAGCTGAACTTCACTTCAGCAATCCAAGTACTTCAGAAAAGATCCAAGTCAAGTTCCACTAGTTCTAGTCCCACCCTGAGAACCTAAGGGGTGGAAAGGAAGAAAAGAGGCGAAAACAAAGGGGGTCAGACATAAAGTCTGGCGAGTATGATAACTTTAACAATATAACTTTTAAAGTAACTAGGATAAGCTATAATTGGAAGATAAGGTATGACTGCGAAACAAATGACAGAGTCAAACAGGAGGAATAAGATAATGTTAAGTCGCGCTTCCACATACTTAAGGGTAATTACTAAGTTATACCGAACTAATACTAACCGCACCAATACTAGTCACTCTAAAAGATGATCCCGCCTACTGAACATAACAGATGTGATAATGGTAGTTTCGTGTACCCCTAGTTGCTGTCATAGGCGCCGCCTGCCCCTATCTCCACTAGTTGCACCTACTACCCACCCATTTTAATTACAATATTTATAATATGGTAGTTGTACTCCTAGATGCTGTCATAGGTGCTGCCAGCTCCTATCTCCACTAGTCGTACCCACTACCTTCCCCATTCGATCGGCTCCCTAACTCGTAGATACCCGTGCTGGTCCCACAGTGGGGTGTATCATTTCCCAAAGTGGCAACCCAATACTACTAGAGATGCACGGCTTATACCTACACGATGCAACAACGTCTTACCTACCAGCCCGGGTCCACACACGCATATGAACCCGTTGGACTTGCGTTGTCACCGCTAACCAGGTTTGGCCTCTTACAGTCAAGCCCAGTATGCGTGTCACGTCCTCGACTTGGGTCGAGCGCACAAAGATACGTATGGGTTACTGGTTGAAATGGGCCCCCATGACTTGACATAAGCTATTCACCTAAGCTTGGTCCCCTCTAGTATTTCCCACCTAACCCACTTCTTATTCATGTTTCAATTACATGTTTCAATTTTAGTTAAGTATTTCTAATCGTATCTCAAATGCCACCCAAGGCACCCACTAGATTCCATATGTCACCCAAGGCACCCACTAGATTCCATATGCCACCCAAGGCACCCACTTAACCGCCTCATGTCCCACTACATGTTTATCTGGTTAAGTGTTTCTTAATTCATTAAGAACGTAACCTCGTAAAGACCTCTCACATTAGACTGGCATTTGTGGCAACTGGATGTGCCGGGCGGGTCCGGGCAGTCTTATACCACAAAAGAGCCTAACCTCGTGTCTTTACAATTGTTACATATTTAATTTATGCCTAAGACCTCCCACATTAGACTGGCATTTGTGGAAGATGGATTTGTCGGGCGGGTCCGGGCAGTCTTACAGCACAAAAGAGCTTAACCTCGTGTCTTAGACGATTAATTACTCCTAATTAATCATTCCCCAATTTGAATTACAACAAAAACTTGCATAGACTTTGTATTGCCAAGGGTCTAAAATCATAGATCTAAAAGGCATGAACTTGCATGTATGAATATAGTTTTTCACCCAAACTAGCATAGGTAATTGTCACAAACTTGCATAAACTATGTATGTCATAGTTCCAACATAAAGGTGTAAACTTGCATAAACTATGTATGTCATAGATCCAACATAAAGGTGTAAACTTGCTTAAACTATGTATGTCATAGTTCTAGACTTAAAGGTGTAAACTTGCATATGGATTTAAAAAGATATGAACTTGCATATAGATCTAAAAAGATGTGGACTTGCATATGGATCTAAGCATGTAAATTAAGGTCACATGTTTACATATAAACTAGCATTTGTATCTCCACAATTCACATATGAACCTATATATATTCCACCTGCAACTTGCATAAGATTCATAAATTTACATATGATTTAACATCCCAAAACTTGCATAAGATTCATACATATATAACACATGGTTAAACATCCCAAAACTTGCATAAAATTCATATATATATATCATATGATTTAACATCCCAAAACTTGCATAAGGTTCATATATATAACATATGATTTAACATCCCAAAACTTGCATAAAATTCATATATATAGCATATGATTTAGCATTCCAAAACTTGCATAAGATTCATACATATAACATATGATTTAACATCCCAAAACTTGCATAAAATTCATTTACAAATTTACGTATAATCCACAAATGAACTTGCATGTGACTATCATCTCAATTGAATAAAATTCTAATGTCATAGCATAATCAAGTTATACTTGTATGACTAAGCATAAAGAACAACCTACTAACATAGATTAACAACTTGTTATACGTCTACATCATAAATAATACAAACTAGCAAGTCATATGAATCACAACCGTATTCTCATAATCCAAAGATAAGCATATCACAATTAAATTAAGAATTATCTTGTCAATGAAATCATACTCACAATGAATCGGATTAGAAATGAAGATAGTGTGTTTGTTGTTGTTTGAATCTTTGATTTGTAATTTCCTAAGCTTCAAGAAAAGATGAGCTACTCCAGTGGCATGACGGCTACGGTTCCAATTTTATTTAGGTTTTAGAATGAGGCTTTGGAGTGTTTATATAGGAGTTAGATTTATTTACAGCTGTCAGATCACTCTAGAATCCATCTAGACCTTAGAAACCAAGAAATGATGTCAACAGACCAACCAGAAATCGCAACCTAAGCCCTAAAATATAAAATTTCATCATAGACCATTTAGGGCCGACGAGACCAATTCCAAACCTCCTGAGTCGACCCAGGGGTCGACCCAGCAGGACTCGGGTCGACCCATAAAATAGGTCGGTTTGGTGTTTTGCCTTCCCGCTTCTGCTGTTTTGAATTCTTTTCTTAAATTTTAGGTTGAATTTTATTATATATATATATATATATATTTATCTTCCTAATTAACCATTTTCACACTAAACCACTTTTTGAACTGCGTTCACACTAAGCCATTCCCTTAATACAAAAACATAGCGCTGGCAGGGATCGAACTCTGTACCCCTTGTATGCAAGTCACGTACTCCAACCAAATGAGCTACTAAGTCTTTTGCTTACAAACCTTAGAACAATGCTAAACATTATTCTTTAATTTGTTATTTTAATATTCTCAGAAAATACGGGGTGTTATAACATAATGCTTCACTTTTAGCAATTTCATTAAATGTTACATCGCGTATCTATACTCCATTGTTGACAGTTGCATCTTATATTTCGCGTTGTGGATAGCCTTCAAAGTTGATTAATTTTCTGGAAGGGACATTTTAATAGTAGCTAATACCTCTCTTGACAGAACATCTATAACACTCTTGTCTTCTAAGATATTTTTTTCCATGTCCATCAAACGTGCCGCGTAAGGATGTCCTTTTAAAGAGTAGGAATGCTAACGGGGCGGACTAGTGCAGATCTGAAATTTTGCACCGTACCCGAGATCTGTACCGGTCAAGGTAGATCCGACCCGCCTCATGACCTGGTGAAATTGTGTTCTAATGTACGCAAATTTATATACTTATATTTTTTATCATTAAACGATAAATTATACACAAATAATAATGTGTTTACAATGATAAGAGAATATAATAAAATATGTTGTAAGATAATTATGCAAAATGTATGCACTTGTTATTGTATGATTATCATTTATGCAACTTAATACTATGAAAAAATTATAGCTTTTTGACTGAAAGAATATAATATTTAAGTGATAACCACGTATACCTAAGAAAATTGACAACTAATCATTATAGTTATAAAGTGTTTCAATGAAGTTTAAATAATGCGGGCTAGATTGGGCGGGTTAGCCATGCCCCAACCCGATTCTAGACCCGGATCTCCAAAAGCAGGTCGCGGGTCTACCCTCTCTGAAGACCCAAGAGGGCGGGTCTAAACGAGTCAAAATAGAGACTGGTCAACCGGGTTTGGACACTAGACCCACCCCATTGCCATCCCTACTAAAGAGTGAGGAAGTTTGATTACTAATATTTTCCTTTTATCTTCCCCTACACATACACCCTTCAATTGAAATAGACAATTGCATTTCCTAGTTGCGTTAGTTCTAGGTCATTTCACAGTGCTTTCTCTGTTTGCTACTTTTTTCTAACGACTAAGATAAACTCCAACACTTTCACACCGCAATTGTAACATTGTTTTTCTTCCAAATCCTAATTTAACAGACTTTAAAATTACAACGACGGTATTCAACTTTCCCCCTGTTGTCTTACACCATCAGATCAATGTGCTATGCGAATCAAATGTTTGAAATCAAATAGTTTAAAAAAAATTAACATAGTTCATTTTTTTATAAGAACATTAATGATTGTAAATTAAGTACTGAATGAATACTTCATCGGTTGTAAAATGATTTGTCAAATCAATTTTTATGTCTTCAGGGTCATTTGATCGATCATCTTGCATCCTATTGTTATCATCTACATTGTTCTCCGTTGAAACAACAACACTCACAAATTTATCGTCATTCTCTTTTTCCTTCTATGAAATGAAAAAACAATTTTGTTGTATATAACGGTGTTGTATACACAATTATATGATTTTTGTTTGATGATAACAACCAAATAAATATTATTTTAATGTGTTTGATATTGTACTATTATTGTAAATCACAGACTGGAATATAATATTTATATTTAAATAAAATACAACTGTACAGAAATTTAAATATTCACAGTATTTTATTTGAATAGAATGTTTTATTTCAATATCAAACAGTACAGCTATTTTCACATCACAGTTTATTGTACTCAGTAAATAAACAGAATATAATAGACAAGCTTGTTTGACAACAATAAAATAATATTTTATTTCAAACAAATTTGTCTATTACAAATACCAGTACAATTCTCTCATTATACATTCATACATTGCTTCTCACTATAACACTCATCACTCAGTACATTCTTTGACATGATTACATTTTATATATACATTCAGTCTTTTGTATACTTTTCACTGCTTGTTGTCTTCATCCTCTGTCTTCAGTCTTCACATCAGTTCAGTCAGTCCAGTCATCCTCACCTGTCACATGAAACAGAAACACACAGTACACTGCAACAGGAATAAAACTGAATACATGTGAATTTTTGAAATTTTATTTGCCTCAGTTTTCTGGTGTGTTTCTCATCATTTTTTCTGACTTGATCTGATTTGTTAATCCGACTGTCTCTAGACAGTTTATATATATATATATATAGTACAGGGACAGAAAAATAGTCTGATGGCTGCATGTACACACGTGCATGCATATACACGTGTGCACTGCCTCGCCGATCAGTGTGCAACTGAGGAGTAGCCACGTGGACCTTCTCAACTCAGTACACATGAAAACAAAGACAACACATCTCAAAGTAAAAAGAAAATATTCAAATGCCAAGCAACAAATACAAGTATAGTTTCAGAAATGACAAGCAAGTGTCAAGACAGTTCAAGTGCAAAAGTGGTCGAGACAGTGGCATTTAGCATTATGGTTCAAATACAAACAAGACAGCAGCAAAGTGATCTAGGCAGCCAAATGTAAATGGCCGAGCACAATGAAACAAGCACGTCAATACTGTATGGTGTAGCAGCAAAAACAAGTGTATATGCATCAGATTTTCAGTCTACACGGCAACAGCAAGTGTGATACATGTAGTGTACGTACACAGCATGAAAATAAACAAGTTCATGATCAAGACTGGTTCGAGATGGTCTAACCAGTCCAAGTTCACAAGCAAAACAGGGGCAATAGCAAGGAAAATACAGCAGCAAGTTCAAGCACAAATGAATGGAGTATAGGGTCAAACACAAGTGGTACACTCAAGTGAAGGTGCTTAAATATTCATCTTTGACAGGAATTTTGGAAATCAAATCATGCAAACTTTCAGGAATTCAAAAGTGATCTCTCAAGTGTCATAAACGATCTCAGGAATTACTCAAGGCATCAATTTAGAATATTTTAAGATATGCCAGAAAATCGAGTAAGAACAAAATCATTTCAGTTCAAATGCTAAGAGTTTAATTCATATGCTAACAATACTGTCAAGGAATTTCAAATTGTGGCATGCAACAGAAAATTCAAGACATATTTTTGGGCAAGGCAGTAATTACATGTTTCCAGAATTAAACTAAAATCAGTGCCAAAGAGTAAATGCTTCAGGGGCCATGCAAATGAATTATTTCCAAAAATGAAACACTTGTTTTGGCAAGTCCTTCCAGAAATCAGCAAGAAGTTTAAACGGCGACAAATTTTACAAATTCAGCATGGTGCATTCATGGGATTTGTTTATGGGCAGAAACAAACAAAGCATTTTTTCAAGGGGTAAGAATTGTTTTTTTTTTAGAATTAAATCAGAATATCTCAACAAAGTCAAGGCCGATTGAATTTATACAAGGCAACAAGGTTCCAGAGATCAGAAAATCTGTTTTGAGGGAAAATAGATTCATGTTTCAAATCAATCTAGAAATGGCAAGGAAAAATTGTGTTTCCAGAAAACAATATTCACATTTTCGAGCAGTAATTCATTCAATTCCATTTCAAATCAGGAATTCACGGCATATGTTTAAATTCAAAAGGGGCAACAGAATAAATCACGCAAGTGATAATATTACAAGAGGCCACAAATTCAATCACGCATTATTTCATTCGAGAACAATCAGAGGAAATTCGAGGGCAATCAAAAAGGGGAAGCCAACACAATCAATTAGACCAAGTCATCAATTACGAAATCAGAGTTTTAGGGTTTCCTTTTAACCCTATATGTACACACCTTTTACATCATAGGCAAGCATCGAAAAACCACAATCAACTTGCAGGAAAAACCAACATCGAAATCACTAGCTCAAAGAAAAATCAAACAAGAAATTACTCACAGGATTTTCGATCAGAAGCCAGAGAGAAACATCTCAAATCGAAGAACCAGCAAGCGGTAAAGTTTTTTCATGCTTCAGAGATTATCAATGTCATCAAGCATCAATTCGATTTGGGTAGAGAAACCCTAGAAATTCACTTCGGAGCCGCCATTTTTTTTCTCAGAAGAAAAGGGAGATCGGGCTAAAGAAATGAATGGGCCGGCCATTTTGACTTTAAGGGCTAAGAAGAAAAGGGAGATTTAATTTATTTATTTTAGCCTAGGGTTTTTATATTTGTTTTCTTTTATTTTGTATTGTTTTAGTTTTAATTTCTTTGTAAACCGAACAGTTTATAGATTCTGTAAAATCTAGGGTGAACCAGTTAGGGGTTTAACTGGCAGTTGACTAGTCTGTGTAAAACTAGGGAAAATTCTGATTCAGGGGTTTGAATCAGTCTAGGGTTTTGAGCGTAGAGTTAGGACAGGAGCAGGCGCTGCGAGTGTACATGGTCTTGTATGCGGGATCTGTTTATAACATTTAGTAGAAACCCTAGGAATGCAGCAGTAGGCAGGGTTTTGCCGAAGCTGGGTATATCTGTGTGTGATTTATTTTCTGCACTTCTATTTCTGCTGCATTCTGTGATCTGTTTATTATTTTAATATCCTGTCAGTTTTTTCAATTCAGTTTAAAAACTGTGATAAACCCTATTCACCCCCCCTCCTCTAGGGTTAATCTAGATCCAACATTTGGTATCAGAGCAGGTATTTTCTTTAACTCTAGAGACATGGGTAATCCTAGTTGTCAGTTTAGTGAGAGTCAGTCCAGTTCATCTCCAACTATTTTCACTGGAACAGATTTTTTAAACTGGAAATCCAGAATGGAATTTTATTTAAAATCTGTTAATATTAAATGTTGGGATGTTATTATCAATGGGTACGATATGGTAGATAAAGTTTTTAATTCTCGTGCTACACATATTCTATATTCTTATCTTGATGATGATCAATACAGTCTGATCTCACATTGTTTATCTGCACAGGAAATCTGGGATACTCTCAATACGAAGTATGGAAAATCTGACAACAGCTCAAAACCCCAGAATGTCAACTCAGATTCAGAACTCTGTTTAACAGGATTTACAAATGAAAATTCAGAAGGATCAGATGATGGAGAATCAACAGATGCTGAAGTTGAAAATTTTTCATACGAAGATTTGGTTTATATGTGTGTTGATTTAACTAAATCTGTTGATAAACTCAAACCTAAAAACAAATCTCTGAAATCTAGGAATACTGAGTTGACCAGCAAAATTGATGATTTGGAATCTCAGCTTGAATATTTTAAAAATTCTTCAAATTCTGATGGCAAAAATTGTTTGAAATTGGAAACCAATCTTGTTCATCTCAATAAAACAATTCAAAAGTTTGAAAATGAAATTCTGATCTTAAAAAACAACAAGATTGAGTTATCAAGTTTGAACAATCATCTGCAAAACGAATTTGAAATTTTTAAAACTAATATTCATTCCAAACTTGAAATTGCTAAAAAGGAAAATTTGTTGAAATCGAATTCGATTTTGAAAGAACTTGAAAACGAGATTGAAAATTTCAAGAAATTTGAGTCTGAAAGTCGAAAACATTTTGAGTTTGAAATTGCTGAATCCCAAACCAAAATTAAATCACTTGAATCTGAAAATTTGGTTTTGAAACAATATGATGCTGAAAGAAAGATCATTGATAACCGCTGTTTAGATTTAATAAAATAGAACAGTGATCTTAAATTCAAAATTCAACGACTAGAGTCAACTTTGACTAAATTTTCTAATAGTGAAAAGTCGTTGAATATGTTGTTGCAAAACCAAAATTCTATTGGAAATAAACATGGTCTTGGTTTTGGAAAATCAGATGCTTTTGTAAATTCGAATTCAAATGATTTGAAAAATCCCTCAAACTGCTTTGGTAAAAATCATTTTGAAAATTTAAACTCTGAAAATTTCAAAGGATTTTTGAATCATAATCAAAGTGAAAATTCGTTTGATAATAAACCATTTAAACAATCTTAGATCCCAAATAAAAGTAAAATGACTCCGACTAAATTCAAACAGTTTTGGGTTCTGAAGGGTACAAAGGTAAATTCGAATGATTTGTTATATAAACAGGTTTGGGTACCAAAACGAACAAATACAACTGTGAGTGGTTTTACTGCTTTTGTTAGACCACTCAATCCTCTAAACAGTTAGCTACCAAAGGAGGCTGAGGAACAACTGTGCTGAAAAGAGAAACGGATTCAAACTGCTTCACATCATTGAATCATCCACTGTTCCTTAGTCAAGTCTGATGAGTTAGAGATCCACAACATCTTCTGTGAATCAGGTATGATTTCTAACCTCACCCTTGTAATTTTTTTTTCATTGTTTATTTCTGCTTCTTCTACCCCTTTCTATTTTATTTTCTTCTATTTGTTTTTATTTGATTTGTCACTGCCATATCTCTTTGTTTATTCTGTGCTTCTTAAACTTCCAATTGCAGTTCTCATGGATTTCTGGAAATTCATTTTATTTGAATAAAACTCTCTTGTTTATAATCATTTCCAGATTCTGAATTTAATCTTGTAATTATTTGCAATTGTTTAGAAGTTTATTTTATTCTTGAATTCATAACAGTGCTGAAGCATTCATGTCATATCTTGAACACTGCTAATTTTAATTCTAAATTTTTTGAAGATCTGAATATTTAATGAAATTTCACACACCTTTGCTATTCTGAGTTTATTCTAATTCATTTTAGAAAAGCTGAAAATATTATACTCATTACAGCACTCTATTATTTATCAGTTGTGATAATTTCATTGATTTTCGGATTGGCTTGAATCAGTGATACATCCTGAATTCCATCTTTATTCATGATCATTATGGTTAGAATATGTCTGTTTGAAATCATCTGAAATTCCTGATATTTTGAATATCATACACCTCTTGAATTTGAAATAATCAATCTTGTGTGAATAATTCATTATATCTCAAACTTGACATTGATTCAAGTGATTCAAATAAATTATTTATTTATGGATCATGAATATCTCTTAAGTATTTGATGTAAATGATCTGAAATCATTCTTAGAAATTTTGTGAAAAATTCCTTTGAAAATCTGGTCTTGAAATTCACTTCTATTTCATGATTATTTGATCTAATTATTTGTTTGTTTAAAATCATTTGAAATTATTGATTTATTGAATCTCACACATATCTAAAATCAAAAATTTATAATCTGGTGTGATTGATTCATTAAATTCTGATATTTTCATATTTCTCAAATGATTTCAAGTAAACAGTATTTTAATCATTAGGTCATGAATCATCATATGTGGCCATCATCTTGACAAGTATGATTTGAAACTATGTTCTGTGTTGCTCTGATACTGTTTTGAAAAATGTTTGTTCTGGAATCACATGCTTGCTGCTCTGATACATGTGCATAATCTATTATCTGTCTGTTTGGGCTTGATACTTAATAATTCTTTTGTCTATGACATTATTGTTTAGTATCATGTTAAAATTCCTCGTAAATAGAGACACCAAGTGGTATCAGAAGCGTCTTATATTTGTTTCACCCATCTGTACTGAGATTCAAATTTTCACCTTGTATAGATCCATACATTTTTTTTTTCTTATACAAATAAATGTGCTAAATTTGTCTGGCTGGGTTTGTGTCTAAATTTGTTTAGCCTAAGATGTCCATGATAGTCCATCAGGGTGTAATTAAATTCCTCGATAAGCGAGAACATTTGGTATCAGTCTTTTTCACTCATCTGTTTTTTGAATTATCACCCTGTATAGATTCAATTTTTTTAATCTGTTTAATTTCTTCTTGTAATTGTTTTTCAATTTTAAAATTATCTATTTTTTATTCATTCAGAAATTGAAATCAATATCCAATTTGTGCTGTGTTTATAATTCATCAAAATTATTATCAGTTTTTGAAATTGTGATGAATTGTGACTGCAGTGTATTTCACAACAAGAGGAGATTTTATTTGGATTTTTCATTATGGTTGAATATTAATTATAATATCTTTGAACTGGAAAATATTTCACAACCATCTCCTGTATCTATCACCCGTCTGCCATCCATCATGATTTTATATTAATGTGGAGAGTTTATTTTTAAAAAGAAAAATCATCTTGTTTTAAAACAGTGAAAATTATTTGTGATAGAAATGGGACTATATTATTTTTCAGAATTAGTGATAATTGAAATTTTCAATAATCCCGGTACAGTCGAGCTTATTTCATAATATAATTAATTTAGAAATTTACTTTCACAGTCCATCTCTGTACCTACCCCATTTTCTATCATTCATATATTGGTTTTACATACTGAGGAGTTTTTCCTTTAAATGCTGAAAATAATAAATATAATTAATATATAAGTGTGTCTCTAACCTCATTTAAAAATCCAAGCTCTGGTCATGCATGGTTAAGAGACAACTTATAATTTAAGCTGCAACTGACCTCATTTAAAAATCCAAGCTCTGGTTATGCGTGGTCAGTGTGCTCTTAAATAAAAATAAAAGAAAAAGGAATAATGTGCTTTAAATTGAAATAAACTTGAAATTCTCCTTTGTGTATAAAAGCCAGCCTACCAATCCATTTTCTAATCTGTGAAATGTGTTAATATTTTATGACGTATTATGATTTGTTGATTGATGGGTATTGGGATTTGAGGTTATTCGATCTTGTTACTTAAATTGAATTATTAATTATAGTCCAAATTCCATCTCTGTTTTTGAACCTCATTTTTTTTGGAAAATAATTGGAATACATTTTTTTTTACTCTCCCCATTTTATATAAAATTCATCATAAATCCGTCATTCTCTACAATGTGAGATATGCCACCAGTTCTTAGTTTATTATGATTTTTGTTTGACTGATTGAGATTTATGATGACTGTTCTTCCTCTTAAGCTGATATAGTATTTGTTAGTCATTTTTCATCTATATTTTAAATACTGTATCCTTTTGATGATAACAAAAGGGGGAGAATGGATAGACATTTCGCTCATGAGTGAATATTTTATAAATATTTTTAATTTTGAAAATTTATTATTATTCATACATTTCACTCATGCACAGTTATAGGGGGAGTTGTCTGTTGTAGGGGGAGCTAATAAATAGGGGGAGTCACATCTATTGTATACAAAATCTTTTATTTGTTTGTCATCATCAAAAGGGGGAGATTGTTGTATATAACGGTGTTGTATACACAATTATATGATTTTTGTTTGATGATAACAACCAAATAAATATTATTTTAATGTGTTTGATATTGTACTGTTATTGTATATCACAGACTGGAATATAATATTTATATTTAAATAAAATACAACTGTACAGAAATTTAAATATTCACAGTATTTTATTTGAATAGAATGTTTTATTTCAATATCAAACAGTACAGCTATTTTCACATCACAGTTTATTGTACTCAGTAAATAAACAGAATATAATAGACAAGCTTGTTTGACAACAATAAAATAATATTTTATTTCAAACAAATTTGTCTATTACAAATACCAGTACAATTCTCTCATTATACATTCATACATTGCTTCTCACTATAACACTCATCACTCAGTACATTCTTTGACATGATTACATTTTATATATACATTCAGTCTTTTGTATACTTTTCACTGCTTGTTGTCTTCATCCTCTGTCTTCAGTCTTCACATCAGTTCAGTCAGTCCAGTCATCCTCACCTGTCACATGAAACAGAAACACACAGTACACTGCAACAGGAATAAAACTGAATACATGTGAATTTTTGAAATTTTATTTGCCTCAGTTTTCTGGTGTGTTTCTCATCATTTTTTCTGACTTGATCTGATTTGTTAATCCGACTGTCTCTAGACAGTTTATATATATATATATATATATATATATATATATATAGTACAGGGACAGAAAAATAGTCTGATGGCTGCATGTACACACGTGCATGCATATACACGTGTGCACTGCCTCGCCGATCAGTGTGCAACTGAGGAGTAGCCACGTGGACCTTCTCAACTCAGTACACATGAAAACAAAGACAACAAATCTCAAAGTAAAAAGAAAATATTCAAATGCCAAGCAACAAATACAAGTATAGTTTCAGAAATGACAAGCAAGTGTCAAGACAGTTCAAGTGCAAAAGTGGTCGAGACAGTGGCATTTAGCATTATGGTTCAAATACAAACAAGACAGCAGCAAAGTGATCTAGGCAGCCAAATGTAAATGGCCGAGCACAATGAAACAAGCATGTCAATACTGTATGGTGTAGCAGCAAAAACAAGTGTATATGCATCAGATTTTCAGTCTACACGGCAACAGCAAGTGTGATACATGTAGTGTACGTACACAGCATGAAAATAAACAAGTTCATGATCAAGACTGGTTCGAGATGGTCTAACCAGTCCAAGTTCACAAGCAAAACAGGGGCAATAGCAAGGAAAATACAGCAGCAAGTTCAAGCACAAATGAATGGAGTACAGGGTCAGACACAAGTGGTACACTCAAGTGAAGGTGCTTAAATATTCATCTTTGACAAGAATTTTGGAAATCAAATCATGCAAACTTTCAGGAATTCAAAAGTGATCTCTCAAGTGTCATAAACGATCTCAGGAATTACTCAAGGCATCAATTTAGAATATTTTAAGATATGCCAGAAAATCGAGTAAGAACAAAATCATTTCAGTTCAAATGCTAAGAGTTTAATTCATATGCTAACAATACTGTCAAGGAATTTCAAATTGTGGCATGCAACAGAAAATTCAAGACATATTTTTGGGCAAGGCAGTAATTACATGTTTCCAGAATTAAACTAAAATCAATGCCAAAGAGTAAATGCTTCAGGGGCCATGCAAATGAATTATTTCCAAAAATGAAACACTTGTTTTGGCAAGTCCTTCCAGAAATCAGCAAGAAGTTTAAACGGTGACAAATTTTACAAATTCAGCATGGTGCATTCATGGGATTTGTTTATGGGCAGAAACAAACAAAGCATTTTTTCAAGGGGCAAGAATTGTTTTTTTTTTAAGAATTAAATCAGAATATCTCAACAAAGTCAAGGCCGATTGAATTTATACAAGGCAACAAGGTTCCAGAGATCAGAAAATCTGTTTTGAGGGAAAATAGATTCATGTTTCAAATCAATCTAGAAATGGCAAGGAAAAATTGTGTTTCCAGAAAACAATATTCACATTTTTGAGCAGTAATTCATTCAATTCCATTTCAAATCAGGAATTCACGGCATATGTTTAAATTCAAAAGGGGCAACAGAATAAATCACGCAAGTGATAATATTACAAGAGGCCACAAATTCAATCACGCATTATTTCATTCGAGAACAATCAGAGGAAATTCGAGGGCAATCAAAAAGGGGAAGCCAACACAATCAATTAGACCAAGTCATCAATTACGAAATCAGAGTTTTAGGGTTTCCTTTTAACCCTATATGTACACACCTTTTACATCATAGGCAAGCATCGAAAAACCACAATCAACTTGCAGGAAAAACCAACATCGAAATCACTAGCTCAAAGAAAAATCAAACAAGAAATTACTCACAGGATTTTCGATCAGAAGCCAGAGAGAAACATCTCAAATCGAAGAACCAGCAAGCGGTAAAGTTTTTTCATGCTTCAGAGATTATCAATGTCATCAAGCATCAATTCGATTTGGGTAGAGAAACCCTAGAAATTCACTTCGGAGCCGCCATTTTTTTTCTCAGAAGAAAAGGGAGATCGGGCTAAAGAAATGAATGGGCCGGCCATTTTGACTTTAAGGGCTAAGAAGAAAAGGGAGATTTAAATTTTTTTTTTAGCCTAGGGTTTTTATATTTGTTTTCTTTTATTTTGTATTGTTTTAGTTTTAATTTCTTTGTAAACCGAACAGTTTATAGATTCTGTAAAATCTAGAGGGAACCAGTTAGGGGTTTAACTGGCAGTTGACTAGTCTGTGTAAAACTAGGGAAAATTCTGATTCAGGGGTTTGAATCAGTCTAGGGTTTTGAGCGTAGAGTTAGGACAGGAGCAGGCGCTGCGAGTGTACATGGTCTTGTATGCGGGATCTGTTTATAACATTTAGTAGAAACCCTAGGAATGCAGCAGTAGGCAGGGTTTTGCCGAAGCTGGGTATATCTGTGTGTGATTTATTTTCTGCACTTCTATTTCTGCTGCATTCTGTGATCTGTTTATTATTTTAATATCCTGTCAGTTTTTTCAATTCAGTTTAAAAATTGTGATAAACCCTATTCACCCCCCCCCCTCCTCTAGGGTTAATCTAGATCCAACATTTGGTATCAGAGCAGGTATTTTCTTTAACTCTAGAGACATGGGTAATCCTAGTTGTCAGTTTAGTGAGAGTCAGTCCAGTTCATTTCCAACTATTTTCACTGGAACAGATTTTTTAAACTGGAAATCCAGAATGGAATTTTATTTAAAATCTGTTAATATTAAATGTTGGGATGTTATTATCAATGGGTACGATATGGTAGATAAAGTTTTTAATTCTCGTGCTACACATATTCTATATTCTTATCTTGATGATGATCAATACAGTCTGATCTCACATTGTTTATCTGCACAGGAAATCTGGGATACTCTCAATACGAAGTATGGAAAATCTGACAACAGCTCAAAACCCCAGAATGTCAACTCAGATTCAGAACTCTGTTTAACAGGATTTACAAATGAAAATTCAGAAGGATCAGATGATGGAGAATCAACAGATGCTGAAGTTGAAAATTTTTCATACGAAGATTTGGTTTATATGTGTGTTGATTTAACTAAATCTGTTGATAAACTCAAACCTAAAAACAAATCTCTGAAATCTAGGAATACTGAGTTGACCAGCAAAATTGATGATTTGGAATCTCAGCTTGAATATTTTAAAAATTCTTCAAATTCTGATGGCAAAAATTGTTTGAAATTGGAAACCAATCTTGTTCATCTCAATAAAACAATTCAAAAGTTTGAAAATGAAATTCTGATCTTAAAAAACAACAAGATTGAGTTATCAAGTTTGAACAATCATCTGCAAAACGAATTTGAAATTTTTAAAACTAATATTCATTCCAAACTTGAAATTGCTGAAAAGGAAAATTTGTTGAAATCGAATTCGATTTTGAAAGAACTTGAAAACGAGATTGAAAATTTCAAGAAATTTGAGTCTGAAAGTCGAAAACATTTTGAGTTTGAAATTGCTGAATCCCAAACCAAAATTAAATCACTTGAATCTGAAAATTTGGTTTTGAAACAATATGATGCTGAAAGAAAGATCATTGATAACCGCTGTTTAGATTTAATAAAATAAAACAGTGATCTTAAATTCAAAATTCAACGACTAGAGTCAACTTTGACTAAATTTTCTAATAGTGAAAAGTCGTTGAATATGTTGTTGCAAAACCAAAATTCTATTGGAAATAAACATGGTCTTGGTTTTGGAAAATCAGATGCTTTTGTAAATTCGAATTCAAATGATTTGAAAAATCCCTCAAACTGCTTTGGTAAAAATCATTTTGAAAATTTAAACTCTGAAAATTTCAAAGGATTTTTGAATCATAATCAAAGTGAAAATTCGTTTGATAATAAACCATTTAAACAATCTTGGATCCCAAATAAAAGTAAAATGACTCCGACTAAATTCAAATAGTTTTGGGTTCTGAAGGGTACAAAGGTAAATTCGAATGGTTTGTTATATAAACAGGTTTGGGTACCAAAACGAACAAATACAACTGTGAGTGGTTTTACTGCTTTTGTTAGACCACTCAATCCTCTAAACAGTTAGCTACCAAAGGAGGCTGAGGAACAACTGTGCTGAAAAGAGAAACGGATTCAAACTGCTTCACATCATTGAATCATCCACTGTTCCTTAGTCAAGTCTGATGAGTTAGAGATCCACAACATCTTCTGTGAATCAGGTATGATTTCTAACCTCACCCTTGTAATTTTTTTTTCATTGTTTATTTCTGCTTCTTCTACCCCTTTCTATTTTATTTTCTTCTATTTGTTTTTATTTGATTTGTCACTGCCATATCTCTTTGTTTATTCTGTGCTTCTTAAACTTCCAATTGCAGTTCTCATGGATTTCTGGAAATTCATTTTATTTGAATAAAACTCTCTTGTTTATAATCATTTCCAGATTTTGAATTTAATCTTGTAATTATTTGCAATTGTTTAGAAGTTTATTTTATTCTTGAATTCATAACAGTGCTGAAGCATTCATGTCATATCTTGAACACTGCTAATTTTAATTCTAAATTTTTTGAAGATCTGAATATTTAATGAAATTTCACACACCTTTGCTGTTCTGAGTTTATTCTAATTCATTTTAGAAAAGCTGAAAATATTATACTCATTACAGCACTCTATTATTTATCAGTTGTGATAATTTCATTGATTTTCGGATTGGCTTGAATCAGTGATACATCCTGAATTCCATCTTTATTCATGATCATTATGGTTAGAATATGTCTGTTTGAAATCATCTGAAATTCCTGATATTTTGAATATCATACACCTCTTGAATTTGAAATAATCAATCTTGTGTGAATAATTCATTATATCTCAAACTTGACATTGATTCAAGTGATTCAAATTATTTATTTATTTATGGATCATGAATATCTCTTAAGTATTTGATGTAAATGATCTGAAATCATTCTTAGAAATTTTGTGAAAAATTCCTTTGAAAATCTGGTCTTGAAATTCACTTCTATTTCATGATTATTTGATCTAATTATTTGTTTGTTTAAAATCATTTGAAATTATTGATTTATTGAATCTCACACATATCTAAAATCAAAAATTTATAATCTGGTGTGATTGATTCATTAAATTCTGATATTTTCATATTTCTCAAATGATTTCAAGTAAACAGTATTTTAATCATTAGGTCATGAATCATCATATGTGGCCATCATCTTGACAAGTATGATTTGAAACTATGTTCTGTGTTGCTCTGATACTGTTTTGAAAAATGTTTGTTCTGGAATCACATGCTTGCTGCTCTGATACATGTGCATAATCTATTATCTGTCTGTTTGGGCTTGATACTTAATAATTCTTTTGTCTATGACATTATTGTTTAGTATCATGTTAAAATTCCTCGTAAATAGAGACACCAAGTGGTATCAGAAGCGCCTTATATTTGTTTCACCCATCTGTACTGAGATTCAAATTTTCACCTTGTATAGATCCATACATTTTTTTTTCTTATACAAATAAATGTGCTAAATTTGTCTGGCTGGGTTTGTGTCTAAATTTGTTTAGCCTAAGATGTCCATGATAGTCCATCAGGGTGTAATTAAATTCCTCGATAAGCGAGAACATTTGGTATCAGTCTTTTTCACTCATCTGTTTTTTGAATTATCACCCTGTATAGATTCAATTTTTTTAATCTGTTTAATTTCTTCTTGTAATTGTTTTTCAATTTTAAAATTATCTATTTTTTATTCATTCAGAAATTGAAATCAATATCCAATTTGTGCTGTGTTTATAATTCATCAAAATTATTATCAGTTTTTGAAATTGTGATGAATTGTGACTGCAGTGTATTTCACAACAAGAGGAGATTTTATTTGGATTTTTCATTATGTTTGAATATTAATTATAATATCTTTGAACTGGAAAATATTTCACAACCATCTCCTGTATCTATCACCCATCTGCCATCCATCATGATTTTATATTAATGTGGAGAGTTTATTTTTAAAAAGAAAAATCATCTTGTTTTAAAACAGTGAAAATTATTTGTGATAGAAATGGGACTATATTATTTTTCAGAATTAGTGATAATTGAAATTTTCAATAATCCCGGTACAGTCGAGCTTATTTCATAATATAATTAATTTAGAAATTTACTTTCACAGTCCATCTCTGTACCTACCCCATTTTCTATCATTCATATATTGGTTTTACATACTGAGGAGTTTTTCCTTTAAATGCTGAAAATAATAAATATAATTAATATATAAGTGTGTCTCTAACCTCATTTAAAAATCCAAGCTCTGGTCATGCATGGTTAAGAGACAACTTATAATTTAAGCTGCAACTGACCTCATTTAAAAATCCAAGCTCTGGTTATGCGTGGTCAGTGTGCTCTTAAATAAAAATAAAAGAAAAAGGAATAATGTGCTTTAAATTGAAATAAACTTGAAATTCTCCTTTGTGTATAAAAGCCAGCCTACCAATCCATTTTCTAATCTGTGAAATGTGTTAATATTTTATGACGTATTATGATTTGTTGATTGATGGGTATTGGGATTTGAGGTTATTCGATCTTGTCACTTAAATTGAATTATTAATTATAGTCCAAATTCCATCTCTGTTTTTGAACCTCATTTTTTTTGGAAAATAATTGGAATACATTTTTTTTTACTCTCCCCATTTTATATAAAATTCATCATAAATCCGTCATTCTCTACAATGTGAGATATGCCACCAGTTCTTAGTTTATTATGATTTTTGTTTGACTGATTGAGATTTATGATGACTGTTCTTCCTCTTAAGCTGATATAGTATTTGTTAGTCATTTTTCATCTATATTTTAAATACTGTATCCTTTTGATGATAACAAAAGGGGGAGAATGGATAGACATTTCACTCATGAGTGAATATTTTATAAATATTTTTAATTTTGAAAATTTATTATTATTCATACATTTCACTCATGCACAGTTATAGGGGGAGTTGTCTGTTGTAGGGGGAGCTAATAAATAGGGGGAGTCACATCTATTGTATACAAAATCTTTTATTTGTTTGTCATCATCAAAAGGGGGAGATTGTTGTATATAACGGTGTTGTATACACAATTATATGATTTTTGTTTGATGATAACAACCAAATAAATATTATTTTAATGTGTTTGATATTGTACTGTTATTGTATATCACAGACTGGAATATAATATTTATATTTAAATAAAATACAACTGTACAGAAATTTAAATATTCACAGTATTTTATTTGAATAGAATGTTTTATTTCAATATCAAACAGTACAGCTATTTTCACATCACAGTTTATTGTACTCAGTAAATAAACAGAATATAATAGACAAGCTTGTTTGACAACAATAAAATAATATTTTATTTCAAACAAATTTGTCTATTACAAATACCAGTACAATTCTCTCATTATACATTCATACATTGCTTCTCACTATAACACTCATCACTCAGTACATTCTTTGACATGATTACATTTTATATATACATTCAGTCTTTTGTATACTTTTCACTGCTTGTTGTCTTCATCCTCTGTCTTCAGTCTTCACATCAGTTCAGTCAGTCCAGTCATCCTCACCTGTCACATGAAACAGAAACACACAGTACACTGCAACAGGAATAAAACTGAATACATGTGAATTTTTGAAATTTTATTTGCCTCAGTTTTCTGGTGTGTTTCTCATCATTTTTTCTGACTTGATCTGATTTGTTAATCCGACTGTCTCTAGACAGTTTATATATATATATATAGTACAGGGACAGAAAAATAGTCTGATGGCTGCATGTACACACGTGCATGCATATACACGTGTGCACTGCCTCGCCGATCAGTGTGCAACTGAGGAGTAGCCACGTGGACCTTCTCAACTCAGTACACATGAAAACAAAGACAACACATCTCAAAGTAAAAAGCAAATATTCAAATGCCAAGCAACAAATACAAGTATAGTTTCAGAAATGACAAGCAAGTGTCAAGACAGTTCAAGTGCAAAATTGGTCGACACAGTGGCATTTAGCATTATGGTTCAAATACAAACAAGACAACAGCAAAGTGATATAGGCAGCCAAATGTAAATGGCCGAGCACAATGAAACAAGCATGTCAATACTGTATGGTGTAGCAGCAAAAACAAGTGTATATGCATCAGATTTTCAGTCTACACGGCAACAGTAAGTGTGATACATGTAGTGTACGTACACAGCATGAAAATAAACAAGTTCATGATCAAGACTGGTTCGAGATGGTCTAACCAGTCCAAGTTCACAAGCAAAACAGGGGCAATAGCAAGGAAAATACAACAGCAAGTTCAAGCACAAATGAATGGAGTACAGGGTCAAACACAAGTGGTACACTCAAGTGAAGGTGCTTAAATATTCATCTTTGACAAGAATTTTGGAAATCAAATCATGCAAACTTTCAGGAATTCAAAAGTGATCTCTCAAGTGTCATAAACGATCTCAGGAATTACTCAAGGCATCAATTTAGAATATTTTAAGATATGCCAGAAAATCGAGTAAGAACAAAATCATTTCAGTTCAAATGCTAAGAGTTTAATTCATATGCTAACAATACTGTCAAGGAATTTCAAATTGTGGCATGCAACAGAAAATTCAAGACATATTTTTGGGCAAGGCAGTAATTACATGTTTCCAGAATTAAACTAAAATCAATGCCAAAGAGTAAATGCTTCAGGGGCCATGCAAATGAATTATTTCCAAAAATGAAACACTTATTTTGGCAAGTCCTTCCAGAAATCAGCAAGAAGTTTAAACGGTGACAAATTTTACAAATTCAGCATGGTGCATTCATGGGATTTGTTTATGGGCAGAAACAAACAAAGCATTTTTTCAAGGGGCAAGAATTGTTTTTTTTAAGAATTAAATCAGAATATCTCAACAAAGTCAAGGCCGATTGAATTTATACAAGGCAACAAGGTTCCAGAGATCAGAAAATCTGTTTTGAGGGAAAATAGATTCATGTTTCAAATCAATCTAGAAATGGCAAGGAAAAATTGTGTTTCCAGAAAACAATATTCACATTTTCGAGCAGTAATTCATTCAATTCCATTTCAAATCAGGAATTCACGGCATATGTTTAAATTCAAAAGGGGCAACAGAATAAATCACGCAAGTGATAATATTACAAGAGGCCACAAATTCAATCACGCATTATTTCATTCGAGAACAATCAGAGGAAATTCGAGGGCAATCAAAAAGGGGAAGCCAACACAATCAATTAGACCAAGTCATCAATTACGAAATCAGAGTTTTAGGGTTTCCTTTTAACCCTATATGTACACACCTTTTACATCATAGGCAAGCATCGAAAAACCACAATCAACTTGCAGGAAAAACCAACATCGAAATCACTAGCTCAAAGAAAAATCAAACAAGAAATTACTCACAGGATTTTCGATCAGAAGCCAGAGAGAAACATCTCAAATCGAAGAACCAGCAAGCGGTAAAGTTTTTTCATGCTTCAGAGATTATCAATGTCATCAAGCATCAATTCGATTTGGGTAGAGAAACCCTAGAAATTCACTTCGGAGCCGCCATTTTTTTTCTCAGAAGAAAAGGGAGATCGGGCTAAAGAAATGAATGGGCCGGCCATTTTGACTTTAAGGGCTAAGAAGAAAAGGGAGATTTAATTTATTTTTTTTAGCCTAGGGTTTTTATATTTGTTTTCTTTTATTTTCTATTGTTTTAGTTTTAATTTCTTTGTAAACCGAACAATTTATAGATTCTGTAAAATCTAGGGGGAACCAGTTAGGGGTTTAACTGGCAGTTGACTAGTCTGTGTAAAACTAGGGAAAATTCTGATTCAGGGGTTTGAATCAGTCTAGGGTTTTGAGCATAGAGTTAGGACAGGAGCAGGCGCTGCGAGTGTACATGGTCTTGTATGCGGGATCTGTTTATAACATTTAGTAGAAACCCTAGGAATGCAGCAGTAGGCAGGGTTTTGCCGAAGCTGGGTATATCTGTGTGTGATTTATTTTCTGCACTTCTATTTCTGCTGCATTCTGTGATCTGTTTATTATTTTAATATCCTGTCAGTTTTTTCAATTCAGTTTAAAAACTGTGATAAACCCTATTCACCCTCCCCCCCCCCCTCTAGGGTTAATCTAGATCCAACAAATTTAACTGTAAAATTCTGTAAAATAGAGAAACAAATGTTGTTATACTAAAAAAAAAACCTAAAGCTCAACAACTCACACTGTCATTCTCTATTACAATGTCATCAAATTTAATGTCCTTAAAGCTTGAAATAGCTAAAAACCTACATAAAATTTTCTAACAAACAATAAAATATACTATACCGAACGATAGGAAAACTGACCCTTTTTATCTTCATCCATTCAACAATTTTTTATTTATTTAAGGATTAGGGTTTGATCTGAAATATTACATACTTCGACAAGAAACAGAACAACTATTAATGACTGAATGAAAGGATAAAGTGAAAAGAAAGGAGTAGATGGCCAGAAATAAGAAGGAAATAATCTCATCTATTAAATTTTGATGTGCTACTATTCATACCTCACTTTCCTCTTTCGGTCAGAGGTAAGAAGGAACAGGTGGCTGAAAGAGGGAAGTGGAGGTGTAAATAGCAGCGCATTAAATTTTAAAGCTCGCCCGAAAAGGAAAGTAATAGCTACACACCAAAATAAAATTAGAGTATTGTTAATGACACACCAAAAATGGTTAAGGGGGGTCATTTTTTTAAAATTTTTTTATTATGGGGAGGATCATTTAACATAGGCCCCCTTAACAATTTGTAAAATATAAACCAAAATGCTCTTTTATTATTTTACCCTGCTTACATTTTACTTTTTGTTAAATCCTAATCATCATCTTTTTCTCAAAGTAAACAATTAATCACTGTTTTCATAGAGTTACCAATTTCTAACGAAATTTCTAACTTCAAAAAAGAAGACAACATGATTTTTACACAAAAAAGCAAACGACATATTGAATTTGTTGAAGAAATCACCGAAAATGTAACAATTTACTGAAAAAAACAAAGGCCCGATTTCAGCCATTAACGTTATATTCGTTGACAGCGACCCGAATTTAAACAATTAAAACGACAATTACTTGCCGAATTTTGTGAACACATCAGGTCATGACAATAACACAAATTCGGTGATAGAACACCAAATAAAATTGTGTTTTACGATGTACTATCGCTGAAAATGTAGGATTTTATTTTTCTTCAATTAATATATTTTCAGCATGTTATTTTCGAACTTTATACTGAATTTTGGTATGTGCTTGTCGATTTTTACCATGTTATATGTATTTGAATGGAGGGTAAAATCGGGTTTATTTATTTTTCCATTGTGTTTGGTCCCCCGACAATTTAATTTTTTAGGGTGCGTTCTTAACGAACGTGAGCGGGGCATTTGAGCGGGGAATGTGAGTGTGGTACTGTAGCGAGCGTGGAATGTGTTTTTAGCTACGAACGGGGTATTTGAGCGTGGTATTTAATTGTTAAATTAATTGTTTCGAATTAATTAAATACTAATTGCATAAAACAAAACGACTACATTTTTTAGTACACGATCAGAAATACAAACATAAAGAACACAACAAGACTGAAATTAAAACAAGTACATGAAAATCTAAAATAAACGACGATGAGGTAATAAGCTCAACTCCGCTATAATAAATCCACGTATGCCCTCATCGGTAAGCTCCTGAACAATATCCACATTCCGCGGATCATTGCGAAAAATCGTCAGAATCTTCCAAAGCTCCACACGCGTACCCGGTCCCTGAACAAGCTCCAAGCAACGAGTAGCAAGTTGTCTCAGCTGGTCGGTCATAAACAAGCTGGCACGCTCTACCTGTCTGCGCCTAGATGGCTGACCAGAAGGGGGATCGTCCGAAGCCATCCAACCAGTATAGTAACCTGCTTCGGTAGGGAAGAAAGAAGTAGCTGGCACAGGAGCTGGTGGAGGTGCAAGTGCAGTAGGAGGTGCACCTCAGGAATCGGATACGCACAAGTATCTTTGCGCAAAGAACCCTCGAACATAATGTCTTGCTGTCGGAACTTCAACGACGAGTTCTTTCTGAATTGTCTATAAGGTCTGCCACCGCCGGTACTCCAAAAATCATCTGGACCGTCCAGATAATCGAACTCTGCATTCCATACACTGGTAGGTGTTGTTAGCAGTCTGTCCCAATCGCGAAAAGAGCGCTTCATGTTGTCCCATTTATTTTTGATCTGGATTTTTGTGAACTCCAGATTAAAACGGTCGTTCATTGCTGTCTCGACTGTCGAGTAGAACTGACTGACGCCTGTATCGCGCTCGGCTAGAAACTCAACGCAAATATCTATGAAAGCGGACTCCCGGTCCTCCGTCCAATTCGCAAATGGCTGGGAGGTAGCAGAGGTGGAAGAGAAAGCCATCTGCATAACAAACAAAAAAAAAAATGCAGAAAAATTCGAAAAAACATATGTTATAGGAAATTGAAAAATAAACACAACGGTATAAAAAAAATACATTTTTTGACGCTTGAAATTGCTCGAAAAATTCGGTTTTTGGCGGTTTAGAGGGGTTGTTTCGGATTTGGATGGGGGAGAATGAGAGAGGGGTGCGTGGATTTATAGGGGACGAATCGATACGTTGAAAAATTAACAAGGATCGTGGAATCTGAAAGAGGTAAAAGTTGTTAGCGTCGACGTGTTGGACGCCACCGAAAATTTGAGCTTGCCAATTTTTAGCGGCCAACCCACCCTTAATGAAGTTCTGTTCATTTTGGAGTGCTCTTTATCCATTTAACCTCACAACCACTCAGAAAATAACTAAACCCTAAACTCCAACGGGGCACTAGAGGGACAGCGGGAGGGGGAGGGGATCCAAGCGAGGTCGTGGTCGGAGATGGGGTGGCCGTGGTCAGAGTCGGCGGCATTTAGATGTCGCTATGATTATAAAAATTAAAATGAAAAGAAAAGGTATGCTGCTGCGTCTCCTACGAAGGCTAACATGCATCTGGATATCTGAAATTTGAAAAGTTCAAATTTTTTATTTTTATTTGACGCTCGATGGAATTTTTACCGAATAAGAATGGAAGCCTCATCAGATAAGAAAACTGAATTGATCTGTATACTGGTGAAATATATTTTTGAATGAGATAATAATAACTACTGGGCCTTGAAGTCTCAAGAAATTTTGGTGGCTTACCTCCTTTAGCTATATGAATCTATCAACTTCTTTGTGATCTATTGTTTAATTTCCTTTCTTGGTAGAATATGTTCATATGTGAGGTAATGAAAATTCAATCATTGGTTTAAAATGAAAAGACTAACATTGTGAATACGCTGATGAAATTGATATGTCTGTGTTGATTAAAAGTTGCCTTTTAATATTTTGTTGATATTTTATTTATTGACAAAGTTAACAGGCAAACAAATTTGACCCTGTTCTTCTTTTCTACCCTTTGCTCCATTAATAATTCAGAAATCTTAAAAAAGAAAATAAGAAATATGTGAACAATACTTTCTTACTAAAACAGGCCTAAAACTTCCTATCTTCCAACAAAAAACTAGAGGCTACAGGCATTCTTCGCCCTAAAATCACATTCTCTTCATTTATAACAACAATAACATTAATTTTGTTGTATTTATTTCTTAAAAGCAATTTCCGGATATTGCAATGTCTTCATCATCATCGAATTCACTGCGCCGTCTGCGGAACCTTCAAGCCCAACCAGGCAACAAGACATGTGTGGACTGTCCCCAAAAGAACCCACAGTGGGCTTCCGTGTCATACGGAATATTTATGTGTCTGGAATGTTCCGGAAAGCACCGAGGGTTGGGCGTCCATATTAGTTTTGTAAGGTCTGTCACCATGGATTCTTGGTCAGAGATTCAGCTGAAGAAAATGGAGTGTGGTGGGAATGATAAGTTGAATGCATTTCTGAAGGAGTATGGCATTGAAAAGGAAGTCGATGTTATTGCTAAGTATAATAGTAATGGGGCTGGTGTTTACAGAGATCGGATTCAGGTTTGTGTTTCCTTATATTCGTACATGTTTTCCTTTTGGTTGTTACCGTTAGATGGAAACAGCATTCCTTCTCTCTTTTTTCATTAGGACAATGCTCTACTGGAATAAAGAAAAGCCATTATAACATTAGGATTTAGCAATTGTTACAATATATATATATATATATATATATATATATATATATATATATATATATATATATATATATATATATATATATATATATATAGCTCTCAAAATGTGCTCAAATGGTTGAATACAAACGGTTAAGAGGATATGTAAATTTTGAACTGCAATTATAGGACCATACAAGATTGATAAGAGGCAGATGTATACAAGATTCGAATGAGCGTGTACAGTGTGGGATTACTCTAGTTGGATACTAAAAGCATTTTTCGTTGATATCCGATATCTAGGCGTGTGGTAATTGTGTATTGACCACAGTAAAAATGCAGGCACTTGCTGAGGATAGAGCGTGGACTGATCCACCCGTAGTAAAAGAAAACCTAACAGCTAGCGGGCCCACCAACTCACGTAAGCCACCGTCAGGACAGAGCAGCCAGTCCAGAAGCAACAACAACTCAGGGTGGGACAGCTGGGAGACAGATGACTTCAAATCAACCGACATCAGAAGGAACCAGTCCGTATCAGACTTCAGGAACAACAGCGGTGGATCCTATGGCGGTGCACCGCATAGGTGCAGGTCGACCGAGGACATCCACATGAGGGCCCAGTACGAAGCCTCTGCTGCCAACAAGGATACCTTTTTTGCTAGGAAGATGCAGGAGAACGAAATGAGGCCGGAAGGCCTGCCTCCCTCTCAGGGTGGGAAATACGTGGGATTTGGGTCGGGGCCTAGTCAACCCATTCATCGTAGTAGTTCCCAAGGTGATGTGCTCTCTGTTGTTTCTCAGGTAATCTTACCCAAAAAAAAAAAAAAAAAAAGAACTGATTCCTTATTGTTGATCAATAGATAACTAGTAAACTTAAGTGAATATAAAAGAGCATTATTATTCACTCCATAAATGCCAAAAATTTCCCCTCTTTCAGATGGCTATTAGAAGTGTCTGTATTCTTCATTACAGTAGGCGAAAAAATGCCGATTGATGTTAGTATCACACATACTTTGCGTCGCCTTTTGGAATCTTCTTTGTTATTTTAAAAATCAAATAGCATTACATTAGTGAATCATGCATGTTTTGTATCGTTGTTTCGGACTGGGTGATTTTCAGTGTTTTTCTATGGAGAAAATAGTAATATTCATGTAGAAATAATTAAGTTTGATAGTTCTACTAGATTAGATGCCTTTTCAATTGGAAAATTTATGTGCCTACGAAAAATTGGCACTCTTTTTTAAGTTGAGTTGTCTAATATTATATTTTTTATTTTATTTTTTTGGATAGGGACTTGGTCGATTATCTTTTGCTGCATCATCAGCTGCACAATCTGCTGCTAATATAGTTCAGGCTGGCACTAAAGAGTTGACGTCCAAGGTATTTTTGCTTAGTCTTACCATTGTTTCTTTTTGGAAAATAATTAAGTAAACCTACACTTTTTTTAATTTAAAGCAAAACTGGGCACATATATTGCAAATAAGAAATAGACATGTCAAACGACAACAGTGCATGTCACAAACTTTTCTATAACTCTTTATTGTAGTGAAAATGATAACAATTTAAAAAAAAAACATTGACATTTAATGTCAAAATTTTCGTCACTAAAATCACATTGAATTCTCCTAAGATCACAAGAGAAGTACATTAACTATCCTGCTTATATTGCTTCCTCTAACCTTTACTCTTATAGGCCTGCTGTTTTGAAGTTAAAATTTTATTCCAACCTGATAGAGGTTTCTTAATCATCATTGACAAACCAGACTGCTTGTGAACTTTTTATAAAATATGTACTTATTTAACAACACATTTCTCAACTTAATCAAAGAAATTTACGCTGTTGTTGAAAGTCAACCTTTGTTGTTTTAAAGTAAAAAAAAAAAAAAAAAAAAAAAAAAAGTTTTAAATCTCAAATTTGGTTATGTTTTGCCTTCATTAGTTTTACATATTATATCTCAAATTGGATAAGATGTGGATAAGATGAGTGCATGTGAGATATCAATCTTGGGATTATCTTGGAATGACTTAAGCCTCTAAAATTGATATTCTAAAGATTTTATATAAATTTTATCTGAATATCATTTTTTTTAACATAAATAATTTATCCAAAATGATAATATTAATTTTTCTTTTTACAAATGATTAGTAATATGATTTATTTTGCATTGAATGAATACATTCTACTTGTCTGAATATTAAAAAATAAAATAAAATAAGTTTTATTTTTGTTCACTGGTTAAAAAATAAAGTATGGAATTAGAATACTACCAAAAAGTCATTAAAGTGCAATTTCTTTTGGACCTACTTAAGTAAAAGAAATGAAAGTAAACATAATTAGTATGAGAACTTCTATTTGGGGGTTTCTCTTTTCTTTTTTCTGATAATTTTAATTTGGAAGAGGAGAATACTTAACTTCAATGGGGGAAGAGCTTTATTTCTCACTTTTTTCTTTTCACTTTCTCTTACTTCCTCTCTTACAACACATAAAATGACCACCCATATTTATATAGTGGTTTACATGACCTTACAACTCAATAGACACATTTTTATCAATTGACATAACCCTTAATGAACTGGCACATCATTAATTGACTTGACCCTCTACCAATAAACATTACTTAGACACAAACTTTAACATGACTCTTAACACATAAAAAACATATCACTAATTGACATGACATTTGACTCATAAAAGACACATCCCTTAATGAATGATCATAAAGACCATTAACTTCTCTTGCCTTTTCACCTAAAAGACACTTGTCTCTTCATTTTATTATTCTCCATTAATAATGTATTTAAAGTTTACCCAACAAAATTCCCCCGTAAACTTAAATGATTTATTCCTCCAAGGAGGTTTGTATACGTCATCGATCAAATCAGCATACGGAGGTGTTTCCTCCTTAGCAGCATCTTTTTCAACATACTCTTTGTTCTCTTTCAATGTGGCTGCACCAATGCACCTCAGTTGCCCGCTAGACAACATTGGTTTGAACAAACTGACAACGTCCATACTTCCCTCAGTCCTTCCTGCTACAAGCACCAAATGTATCTCATCAATGAACAATACCACTTTCCCATTTGAATCCTCCACTTCTTTTAGCATAGATTTCGGCCTCTCCTCAAATTCTCTTCTATATTTCACACCAACCACCAATGCTTTTTGCTTCTCTTCCTTCGACTTCTGAAGTTCTAGCTCCTCTTGCAACCATTTACAATCATCATCATATTGCAGTTTCAAAGATTTGACTGAATCTCATGCTTCCTCCTCAACAATGAAGTTTTCTCTCTCATCTCATTTTCAGCATGAAGCTCCAATCGCTGCATCTCTTCTTTGTGATGAGCTCGAAAACTTGCCTCATTCTGTTCATAATCTTTTTGATCTTTGCTGAGCATTGCAACATGCTCCTCGTTAGCTTGCAACAAAGCCTGCTGTTGTTCTGAAATCGTTGCCTCACATTTCGTTTCTTCTTTGCTGTCCATTATTGTCTCATCAATATTACGTGCAATGTTCTCCATTGCAGCCACTTGCTTTTCTTCAACTTCGTTTTTTGCTTCTTTGCTTTCATCCTCTTTTTCTTCTTCTTTGACCTCCTCTTTGTCTTCTTTTCCTTCCTTAATTTCATCATCTACATTTTCATCTACTTCATCATTTTCTTTAACATCTCTTTCTCTACTTTTTCAATTCTCTCTTCCACTTCAGGTTCTTTGTCTTTAGCAGTTTTCTTTTCCATCAGTTCCTCTTTGAATCTTTCGATCTCTTCTACATCATCTTCATCAACTTCCTCTTCTTCTTCATCTTCTCCTTTGTAATCTTTTGCATACACCTCTTTCAGTAAGTTCCATGAATCTTTTGTCGTTTTTCTCCAATAATGTGTTTATATGCTACTCCATCGACGTTCTTACACATCACAACACGAGCACTATGGTCTTTCCATCTCAAGCTCGTAAACGCTTTACTTTCTTTCTCCGTCATGTTTTTGACATCTTTTGGCCACTCATAATCATTATCAACAATCTCCCATAACCCTTTGGAGATTAATTCTTCTTTCTTTTCATTGCTCCATTGTTCAAAATTTCTTTTTGTGAGAACATACGACATACGGAATAGAAATCCCATTATTTCGACCTAGCTCCGATATCAATTTGAAGAATCAAATTTATAAGCTCTGATACCAATTTGTAGAATTGAAAAGAGGAGGAAATTTAAATTTTTATTTTGAGGAAGGACTCTTTATAATTTCCTTTTAATTTTTTTAATTTTTCTTACTCTCTTACTTGGGTGCTTCATTTTTCACTAATAGACACGACTTTTGACGAACGGACATGATACTTAACGAATAGGCACGACTCTTGACGAATGGACACGACTCTTCACGAATAGACATGACTTTTGACTCTAAAGACACTACCTTAATGAATGATCATAAAGACCATTAACTTCTCTTGCATTTTCACCTAAAAGACACTTGTCTCTTCATTTTATTATTCTCCAATAATTAATGCATTTAAAGTTTACCCAACATTTTCTTTCTTAAACAGCAAGAATGATATTTTATTTACGTAGAGCATTCATAATAATGTGTTAAGGGCTCTGATCCATGAACTCTAGAATCATTGTCGAATGCATCATGCTTCTAACCACTTGAACTAGACGTCACTGATGAGATCTTATCTTAAATTTCGCCTAAGATCTTAATATTTAGACATGTGACTGTCAAATAAGGTATTGGCAAAATTCAATGTCTCATTTAGCTAAATATAATATCTCTCAAGTTTAAAAATGAGATCTTGTGTGGGACGTTGTGTGAGGTAGGCTATACTTCTATTGGTTTATCATGCACATTTTAGAGGAAAGCTTACACTTTCGCGACTATGGTACAAAATAACCAATGAACATATTTTTAGTCGCACGACTTTAGCTGGTTTTCAAGATTGTACACACAATGTCATTAATCTTTCATCTTACTCGTGTCATTGTTATTACCATAGCTTCACGTTTTCTTTTTTTCTATCTTATATTTGCATTTTAAACAACTGCAACACCACACTGAAATCAAAGTGCTTTACATAATATCAACCATTGCACCTCTAATCCTGCAATTCAACCCTTTGGCCAAGTGAATTATACTTTTACCAGTTTAGAACTACTTTTTCTACCGAATATACGCAAAGCTCTATATGTGTGCTAGAACCAAAACTAAAATCTGAACTAATTTCAAAATGTGAAGCTCAGGTCAAAGAGGGAGGGTACGATAACAAGGTAAATGAAACAGTAAGCGTGGTGGCTAACAAAACAACAGAAATAGGACAAAGAACATGGGGGATAATGAAAGGCGTGGTGGCATTAGCATCAGTTAAAGTAGAAGAGTTCGCAAATGAGGGTGCTGAATGGCAAAGAAACGAAAGCGAAATGAATGGACATTATCACGAATTCGGGAGCTACACCAATAGTAGTAGTAATAATAATATTATGAGAAATGTACCAAGTGAACAGTCTATTAGTAGGAGTGGTGGTCGTAATAATTCATGGGACGATTGGAATGAAAAAGAGAATGGGTCGTTCAGTAAAAGTCAGAGTGGAGATAGTTGGGCAGGTTGGGATGATGCTACAGACGATGATTACGTTAAATGTTAATGTATAATTGTATTTTACAAATATGTGTATGTTTTTCTGTGAATATTTTTGACATTATATGTATAGTTGTTTGTATGTTTTTATCTTATATGAAATTGTATTGGTGCTACAAAGAAGCTATTGATGTGATATTTTGTTCTTTGGTGATTGTATTTGTTATTACACTAGAGATGTTATTTTATCCTATAGATGTATCTAAACGTTGGTCTACATTTATCAAGGATTCATAAATTTGTAGATCGTCTACTTCAGTTACTGCAGTGCTAATTAGTACGTAAAATTTTAGCAATTGTTTGAAAGAATGCATTACAGGTATGAATGTATCCTCTGCATTAGCATAACATTAGAAGTTTTACGTCAAAATTGAAAATCAAAAATATTGGATGCATTCTTTAATGGTCATAGAATATGCTTTGGAGCATCTCTAGCAAGCTAGAGATAAATGCAGGGTTTTCCATTTCAAATCGCGTCCCCATACTCGAGTAAAGCTGACTAGAGTGTGAAAACAATTTAAAATGGGGAAATGCCCCTTTTCTTTTTAAAATGTGGATTTAATACGGCAATCAGAAACCATTTTAAACCTTAAACAATAAAAAATGGCAAATTCTATTAATATCCCTGTTTTTGTCTTTCCCACCTCGTTGAAAACTAAAAAACTAAAATGTCAAATGTACCCTTATTTGCTTTCCCATTATGTTAATTTAATTATAAAAAAAATGATACTAATATATTTTAAAAAGACAAATGATTCGGATGAAGAAAATAATGATTTTTTTCCTAGAAAATGGTGTTTTTATTTTAAATTTATTCATTTTCTAACTTTCATGACTTTTTTCTTCATGTTATTTGATTTTATGATTTCTGGTGTAATATATATTTCAACTAAAAATGTAAATTAAACTGAAATGTAACGTTTTTCATATTGTAAAATGATTAAAACTAAATAAATATGAATTACTGCTTTGTTGTTTTTGGATCCGTCTTTTATTTCTTTTCATTGTTAACGTACAGTTAATAGTTTATGAAAAATAGAATTTGAAGGATAATTCTGGTAATTTTTTGGGTGTGGAAAACAAAAAGTGGAATGCAATATTTTTTGTTTAAACAGCGGGGTGTGAAAGCCAAAACGTGGAATGTGAATAGATTTGACCTTAAAAAATAAGCAACTTTGCTGAAATTAGAATTAAAATACTTCTATCAATCTCAATAATGGTGAAACTCAAATACCTTTATCAATTGACCCCTTATCAAATCTACAATTTTGCAATAAATTCGCGCTCGTCCTTGCAACCCTTGCTTGAATTACACAGCAGAAGTGAAAAGCCTCAAATTTGCGATTTCATTAATATGAGTTATACTTCAATTTTGTTCGCGTGTAGTTGAGTTCGAAGGATGAAGAAATGAGAAAGTAAACTGCGTATTTTATTTAAGAAAAAAAAAAAAAAAACAAACAAACCTATAAACAGTTTTAAAACCGTTATAGGATAAAGGGTTTTTTAAAAAGTGCAATTGTTATGTGTCCAACTTGGTTGTTTCCATATGTCCGATAAATCACAACCACACATCAACCACAGATCTTATTAATAATCAAATAAACAGGTCTTACAATACTCACAAAACCATTGGTTTCGTGCAAATCAATGATTAAGATCAATCTGGCACATAGAAACATCCAATTTGAATACAGAGCAATTCACTTGGTTTTTAAACCCGTTTAAACATGTAAAACCGTTTACAGGTAATTAAAAAAAACTTTGCAAATCGCCACTTTTAGTCCTGGAGAGTTGTGGGTTTCTGACGTTTAAAAATAGCGTCCTCCTTGTGGAAATGAGAAGGTTGCTAGGGATGCTCTTATTAGAATGATATATAATACAAAGTTATAAGTTGGTACAATGATAATAGTTAGTCCGTACAGCTATATCCAAAATTCAAAACAAGTGCTTCTCCTATAAACCATTGATTCCGCTTGAGTATTCAGTTATGGGTAGTAGTAACAAACATGCTAGATCCGTTGGTTTCAGTTCTATCAAATATCACGGCTACACACATTTTCAGATTGTATGATGCATTTTCACTTAAAAGTTAAAACACGCAATGTTATACTAAATTGAAAATTTATTTTCTAATTATACAAGATAATTAGGTATATATAAGATTCTATCCGTACATTAAGTAAACATCAACGTTAATTAATAGGTTATCATTAAGTAAAATAACTAAAATAAGATTTTAATTATCGTTTATTCAAAAGAATAAGGTGAAACATATTGCACTAAAAACATAACCTTTTGCTTTATGATAATGGTTATTATTAATACGAGTATATACGCACGTTTAGGTGAATCTGCATTTAATCACAATGTATACACACTTATAGATTTGTGCATGTAGAAGTAGATTTAACAGTACTATTCCTAGCGTAAACTAAACCTCAAGCAATGTTCGAGATAACTGAAAAACATTTATGGAACCAATTACCTAAAAGCATTTATAATTTTATCATTTGTTTCTTTTTTTAATATTATTTTATACTGTTGGAAATGAAATTAAAGATTTGTTACCCAACCTTTTGGCAGCAATCCAAACTCACATAAACTCATATTAAGTGTTAGATTCGACGGATGACTTGGAAATCAGAAAATAACTTAACTCGGATCGATTGCCTCTGGTCATCGTCCGATCACTCAGAAAAGGCCTGATCGGCTCACAAGATTATTTAGCTCTCACTGATAGATTATCTCTAGGATCAGATTGATTACTCTAGAAAACATGTGATCAGCACGACCTGATTACCAGAAAAACAGTGATTGATCACTCCAGAAAACATGTGAGCGACATAGGTCGATCACCAGAAAACACACGGATCTACACTACCCGATCCTTTCATAAATCAGATCGATATGAATCAAAACACTCAGATCGGTATGGATCAAATCCCTAGGATCCGTGTCATGAAAAATTGATTGATTAACCTATCATTTCCAGATCAAATAAAACAGGATGATCAACACATAGTCTTGAGCAAAAACGGAGTAATCAAGCAAAGAACTAGACATTCAATACTTCAATCAACAAGGAGGATAACTCAACAACTACAAGTCTGATTGCAAGCAAACATCACAGGACAACTTAGGTGTAACAACCCGTATTTTCAATAACCTGTTATAACGTAAATCGAGGCAGAATTTAATTTATAAATCTGAATCAAGGGAAACGGGCTATGCCATTGCGTTCGTCTCGGAAAAATACGCGAAATAGAGTCCGAGTTTTCGAAAATCGGAGTCCGTATGACCCGATTAAGGCCCAACGAAGTTTTCAGGAAATTTCAAAGTAAAAACAGATTTCAAATTCAAGTTTGAATTTGGAAATTAGGGCAGTTGGGCGCAGGCAGGAAAATTCCCGCCAGAGCACCCAAGTGGACAGCCCTGTCGACTTGGGAGTCGACTTGGTTGGACCCAAGTCGACAGCCCTGTCGACTTGGCTGTCGACTTGGTTCAGCCGGGCAGTTTTGCCTGGTGCACCATTTTGGGGTCTTGGTTAGGTTTTGGGGCCAGATTCGGTTTTGAGGGCTGAGATTGGAACTAGGGTTTAATCCTAAGGCTAAAACTAGTCCTAATCTCTATAAATAAGACCCTAACCTAACCCTAAATCATCATTATTCATTCATACAACTAAACTCTGGCAAAATCATTCCTCTCATGGCCTCCACTCTCTTCATAAAATTTCTAAGTTATTTTTATGAGAGATTTTCCATGCATACAAGTGTTTTCAAGCTTGTATGAGCATCATTAGCTTGCATTCAAGTCAAGTTTCCATATTTGCATCATAAAGCAAGAGTTTTGATCATTTTGGCTCAAGGGTTTTTCTATTAGAGCTTGCATTTTGGGTCTATTTGATTGCATAAGGGCTTTGTCATATTTTTGTGTCTTCATAAGCATTGTAAGCCCTTTTCTACTTTCATATTTAAACTCTAAAGTTAATGAATGATGCAAGTTGTGTTTGATCATTATGATATGATATGCAAGTTTATCATGTTATGCAAGTTTGCCATGTTATGATATGCAAGTTTATCATGTTATGTTATGCAAGTTTGCCATGTTATGATATGCAAGTTTATCATGTTATGTTATGCAAATTTGCCATGTTATGATATGCAAGTTTATCATGTTATGTTATGCAAGTTTGATATGCAAGTTCGTCATATGATATGCAAGTATGTTATGCTATGCAAGTTTGATATGCAAGTTCGTCATATGATATGCAAGTATGTTATGCAAGTTTGGGATGATCATTTTGTTCATGTTATCATGTTATGCAAGCTTATCTTGAGTATATGAACATAAAGCTTCAAGCTTTATGCTAAAGGTTGCATTTTGGCAACATGTAAGTTATCATATCTCTTATGATAACTTGCATGTGAGGCTAAATGCGAACTTATGGCCATTTCTACATGTCATTTATCACCATGTATCACCAATATGCTAAGTTTGGTTTTATGCATGCTTTTGAGGCCTAAAAATGTAATATGCAAGTATATGAACATATGTACATTTCATATGCCACCATGTTAAACTTGTGGCTTCAACACCTTTATGTCATGATTATGCCAAGTTCCCTCTTTCTATCCTTTATGCGCTATTGCGATATGTAAGCGATGGGATTGCGTTTGGGGTTGGGTAAACTTAAAAGACATAAAAACATAAGATTGGGAATTTACCTATTAAGTTAGGTCTACCCATTAGGAATTTACCTATTAAGTTAGGTCTACCCAAATGCTTGAAAACTTGTGATATGTTTTGGAAACATAATGGACATGACACTTAGAAAATATAAGTGTGACCAACTCGAGGTTGGGTTGAGTTTGTAGCGTAAAACTACCCGGAACCGACCGGCTTAACTAGTTGCTACAAACAATAGGACCCAATGTGAGAAGTTGGTCATGTTGTACCTTGAACCCGAGGTTAGACCAAGTTGTGGTGTAAAGCTACCCGGACCCGCCCGGCTTAACTAGTAACCGCAACAAAGTCTAATGTGAGAGGTTAAGACACATTAATTAATTAATGCCTCATGATTAGGGTTAAGTCATGGTCCACTTAATACTTAACCAATTTGGGCTTGGTAGATTAATCAGGGTTAAGTCGTGAACTCATCGTTACACTTAATCAAGTTAATCCATGATTAGCAAGAGGGTTAAACCGTACTTAACCCACTAGAAAATCCTAGCAATGGGGGTCCACTCCAGCAGTAATCCCAAGTTTGTATCATTACGACCCTAGGGACTAGGCTAGGGTGGGGGCACGATTACTGGACTTGAGGTAAGTGACCAAAAACGACGGCAGAGTGGTACGCCGGTGTAGTTCCGGACGGACTATGGTCGTGCACGTAGTCCGGAGCCGGGGAAAACATGCATGGGTACCAGTAGATCGAGACTGTGCACTTATGTTTATGGTATCCAGGGGTTGACACCCTAGGGCTTGATACACCCGACGGGAGACCCGGCACAGTCTGACTACAATTATGTTTGGGCCGTATTGACACCAACACGTGACGAGTTAGGCTTATAGGGAGCCGATCGACTAGACCGTTTGGTTGGACCTCGTATTAGGGTCACTTCATATTATTGGACCTCGTATTAGGGTCACTTCATATTATTGGACATCGTATTAGGGTCACTTCATATTATTGGACCTCGTATTAGGGTCACTTCATGTTATTGGACCTCGTATTAGGGTCACTTCATGTTATTGGACCTCGTATTAGGGTCACTTCATGTTGTTGGACCTCGTATTAGGGTCACTTCATATTATTGGACCTCGTATTAGGGTCACTTCATGTTATTGGGCCAAAGCTTGGGCCAAGGGATCAATACTTGTTTATTCAAGTCATGTTAGCTTGCTAGTACACCTGTGGTGCAAAAACCTTAAACCTGGGTATGCGATGACACCTTTATCTACCTTGTTAGTTAATCATCATGCTAGTATGTTGTTATTCTTATGTTCATACCTGCTTCTCATGCCAGTTAACTTTATCAGTTTACATTGATTGTAGTAGGGCTTACTCAGTCTTTTTGACTGACCTGTTTTTCTTTCGCCTCTTTTCTCCCGTTTCCCCCCCCCCTCTCCAGGTTCTCAGGGTGGGAATATTGGAGCTTAGCTTGGATTTCTGATCGCTTGCTTGTGGGATTTTAGCACATGTACGATCTTGACATGAAGCTAGCTATGGTTATCACTTATTTTGGGGATAGTACTTATGTATTTCAGTTTTTCAGTGATGTTGTTTTTATCTAGACTTGTGTATTTGGAAAGTTGACATTATGTTGTACCAGACTTGTTTTGAAATAGTTTGAAATCTTCCGCTGTTTTACTTATCTTATTTACTCTGTTTACATATATACATATGTTCTTGTTCTGCCTTGATATATCATTATGCATGTTTACCTGATTCAAACGCCCCTCCAAAGTCAGAGTGCTTGCAAGAGCCACCCTGGCGGAGGTGGGGTGTTACATTAGGGGATATGGAGGGTGCCACATGAGGGATCGCATGGCCCCATCCTTAAAGTTGAGGGATCAGTACCGTTCCTTGTATGAATCAGTAGCGATCCGAATGATTTTCGATTTTAGGCTTGAGCCCTTTATGACTCCTTCTTCAATGGTCCTCCGACTTCTCAGCTCAAATCGTAACTATATATAGCCCGTTCACTAATAACGAATGAATCTTCTGGCACTTTGATTACTTTTAACTATCTTATTTTGGAGTCATACCGATTCAAGCATTGTATTTTGCAATTTTCAGCAATAAAGTGATTAAACATTCAAAGTGGACGTAGGCCAGTCAACGCCAAACCACTATCAAACATTGTCTCTCTTTTCTATTGCATTTCTCTATTTTTATTCCTCGTTTTCATTTGTTTTAACTAAGTTTAACTTTCGTTGAACCCTTTGGGTGTTGTACCATTTTTCAGTATCAACATTATGGTGCTTTCACTGAGAAAGAAAAACCTAATTTTTTCCTATACCATTCAAGTTTCTAAATTTCCTCATATCTTCACGTAATCTACGTACAAAAGCCGCTGGACTTCTCATGTCAAACAACCAGTTGCATCACTCTAACAACAACTTCTGATAATGTAAATCCTAACCTTCTCACCATAAGCAATGTGAACACTTCGTCCAACCTCGATGCTTCGGTCACTTAAACTGATATTTTGATATAACAAAAAAATTGGAGGACATCCAGATAGAGCTCAACAAGAAGAACCTTAAACTGATGCAACAACTACAAGAGTCCACTTGAAGGGACATCAATCGCCTTAAGGGAAATAGGAGCGTTCAAGCTAGTAACAACCATGTCTCCGAAAGTTTTTCATCGAATACTAGCCAAATCAACAAATGCCACTAAAGAAGTATGATTCATGACAGAGCGGGAGCTGTTAACAGACAAGGAAAAAAAATCAAATAGGTCATTCTCGGTTCGAAATTAATCCTAAATAGGGAGGAGGAATCATACTGTGACAGCCCGCCCCGTACCAGCCGACATTTCCAAAGAAATTCGCTGTACCAATGTCCAACTAGCACGGGACGGTCGTCGAAAGAAAAGAGAAGAAAGGAATTTGAAGCTATGAACTAACAAGGAACCTGTAGTATATCTCACAGCGCATAGAATAAAATATAATAATAACATAACTTTGACATAAAACATGCGAGACAGTGCATAAGCTGAAAACTAAACCATAACCATCATAGCATCGGAATCCAAAATGCAGCTTATGATCCAAATCATTATTACAACTATAAAAATACTGTCTCTAAAGAAAGAAAGGAAAGGTACACTACTAATGCCTAAAGTGTAGGATCTAAATTAACCCCAGAGGGGGGGGGGGTGAATAGGGTTTATGCAGATTTTCACAAAGTAATTAAATAATCACAGCACATATAATAATCAGAATAAATGCGGAAAATAAATAACACACAAATATATATACCCAGCTTCGGCAAAACCCTGCCTACTGCTGCATTCCCCAAGGTTTCTACTAGGAGTTAAAACAATCTCTACGCTTACAATCCCCTGTAAAGTCGCGACACTCGCTCCCAACTGTTCTTAACCCTACGCTCAAAACTCTGCACTGGTTTCTATCCCCGAAACCAGATTTCCCCGAATTACAAATCCTGTAATTCGTCTCCCTAGTTTTAGAGACAAACTAGAAAACTCTCACTCGATTACAATTTTAAATTAAAGACGAATAAAAATAAAAATAAAAAATCCCTAAGACAAATTTAAAACCCTAGGATTTAAAATTAGGGTTATCCCCTTTACTTGAAAACTTGGCCAGCCTCCTTTTTAATTACTTCACCACTTCTCTTTAGCCTGATCTCTTTTCTCTGAATAAAAAATGGCGGCGCCTTTGCTAGGGTTTACTGAAATATCCCAAATTGATTTGATATTTGATGAATTTCTTAATCTCTGAAGCACGAGATCCTTGATGCTCTATCGTTTCTGATGTTCTTCAATTTGTAGTTGCGATCTCTCTTAATTGAGTAGAAGGATCCAAGTACTCTCCTTTTTCCTGGTATGAATTCAATTCAGATTTTTGATTTTGCTTGTTCGAACTTGGATGAATTAAGAGCCAGTGATGATGGGTGTATATATAGGATTAAAATCCTAAATTTTAATTTTTGCTCTGATTTCGTGAGTGATTCGGTCTGATTTGGTCTTCGATATATACTTAAATATTGCATGAATTTTGGTGTTAAAGTCCTTGGCTTGATTTGAATATTTCAATTCTGGAAAGATTTAGATTTGAGTTTTGCTCCCTTAAAAAGCCTTGATTCAAAAACTGATTTGTTCATGAACGTATTTGCTCGTGACTTCTGGAATTTGACTGGGTTTGAAAAGTTAAAGCCTTCTGTAGTAACTTGTATTAGACTTTATATTCTGGACTTGGATTTTCGACTTTTGAATTAATCCCGATTTCTGTAACTTTAAATCTTTTATTTCCTGGTTGACCATTTTAAATTTAAACTTTCCAATAGGAAACTTGAATTGGATTATTTGTCTTGAATAAACTGGTACGAACAGATGCTATGGTGGAACTTTCCTATAGTTCTTTAAACAATTTCTAAACCTTAAAATTAATATTGCTCTATGGTTCTTTGATCATAATATTACTCTTGTCATACTGTTAAGAACTGATACTACTATAACACCTTGAAACATTGTTGCACCATGTTCATGATTGTGTCTAGTTGTGCTTTACTTTCACCTGCTTGTCCTATGTTAGAACCATACACTTGCGCTGTTTTGTTAAAACTGAGCACTCCTTAGCTGCTGCATTTTTGTTGTCTCGCCATAAATAAGGCTCATGTTCCACCATACGTATTGCCTTTGTATACTTGACTTTGAACTCTGTCTCAAACTGTGATTTGCCTTGAATACTTGAGCATATGTTATTCTTGATCATTTTTGAAACTTTAATATTGCTCTTGAATGAGTCGAGCCTTGATTGAATAAAACCTGGAAATCTTCTTGTTTGATTTTTGAAAATAAAAACTTTTATCCTAAATTAAAATTGATTTCCTGAAACTGATAATAAAAATATTGATGCCAGATATTCATTTGCTAGATTTCTAGAAATCAATCATTCGAATTGAAGATAAAAAACTGGAAACAAATCTGTCCCCTGTTGGCTTGATTAAATTGAAATTTTTGACCTTGATTGAATTCTTGCCATGCATTCTTGAGATTGATTGCTCATTTATTTCTGGGATCAGAAACCTTGAAGAAACAAATTATTATTTCTTGGCAGCATGATTTGTTTCTTGCTGTTTTTGCTACCATACATCTATGCACCCATATTTGATTAGATCTGAAATGTTCACTTGAACTTGATTAAGCTTCATACTGCACTTGTTGCTCTTCATTGTGTATACATGCTTTATGTTGTGCATTTACTCTACCATTTACACACAGACTTGGATACTTTTCCACTTGTACTGTCATATGATTTGACATGCTTGCATGTTTGTGCTTCAAACTGACTTCATATATTCATGTTGCTAATTTTGCTTTGATGGTGAGCTCACTGTCTTTGTATTTGTTGTTCTTCCCATGCTGCTTTGATCATCCTGTCCATTATTCATGTGTACACCTTTGCTTTGTCCAATGCCTCATGTAATGCAGTAACACGTCCTTTGAACTTTACTTGTATATATATAATTAATATTATATATATATATATTTACTTTATAAAAATCTGTGAATTTGAAATGCCTTTCCATATTATTGTTATGAGTTGTTCCCTCTTTATTTATATGATCTGCCATCCTTCATTTGTGCATGGCTCGACCCTTGTGCTCGACCACATACATCCTTATACTCGTTTGCTGTTTTGACATATATGCTAAGCTGCTTTGCCATGGCTCGACTCGACCATGTTTTGGCTGCACCCTTTAACTTGACCTGAACCATTTGATTTCTGTTGTGTTCATCATGACCATACTTGAAATTTCTTACTGCTTATGCATAACATGTTGTACACCATTTCCCTGAATGCATTGTCTTGTTGTTTTGCTCGATCATGTATGTTGAACTATTTTTCACTTTGGCTTGAACTGTGCACTGAGTCGAGATGGTCCTTGTGGCTACTCCTCAGTAGCACACTGGATTGGCGAGGCAGTGCACACGTGTATACACGTGTGTATATGCAGCCATCCAGATGAGTTTTTCTGTCCCTACATATCAGACCACGTCTAGAAAAATAATGAGAAACACACCGTAATTCTGAGGCAAATAAAATTTAAAATAAATTTTTATTTGCTTTTATTTTATTTTTGTTGCAGTCTACTTTGTGTATTCTTCTGTATGTGACAGGAAAGCAGATGATGACTAGACTGGATAAAGAGCCATGAAGACAGAAGATGAAGATTGATGCAGTGATGAGTCAGTGTATAAAAGTGATTGTATAAGTGAGGAATTTCTGTATATGAGAGTGATTGTAGACACGACTGAATAGAATTGTACTATTATTTGTAATAATCACGTTGATTGAAATAAAATATATTTTGTTGTTCAATTCAATCTGTTTATTTTGTTTGAATCTTTTAATAGTACAATTTCTGTGATGTGTTAAATGTGTCATGTCAGAAATATTCAAAAATATTTGAATTGTAAATAGTGGAGTTATAAATAGTTGTACTGTTTGAATGTTTGAAATATAATATTTAATTTAAATAAAATACTGTATGAATATATGAATGTCTGTGCAGTCGTATTCTATTTAAATATAAATATTATATTCTCGTCTGTAATGTATATGTAGAACAGTACAATAACAAACATATTTAAAATAATATTTATTTGGTTGTTATCATCAAACAAAAATCATATAATTGTGTATACAATACTGTTATATACAACATTCTCACCCTTTTGATGATGACAAACAAATAAAAGATTTTGAATGTGTTTGAACGTGAAATATGTTACTCCCCCTATTTGTATGCTCCCCATACAACTGAACTCCCCCTATATATGTGGAAAATATTAATGATGCAATCTAATTGACCATTCTCCCTCTAGATATTTAATTTCCAATCTTAAAATATTTTTGAATTAAATACTCATCAATTAAAATCTTGATCATTCTCCCCCCTTTGTTATCATCAAAAAGGATAATAGAAATTGAAACAGTGATGAATATAGACTATAAATATAAATTCAAATTAAGAGAGAGAATATATGTAACACCCCGAGAATTCTATAACTGTGAAATTAACAAATTAAAGTATAATTAATCTTAAATCAAAGAACTAAGGGAAACGGGATACGCCATTGCGTTCGTCTCGGAAAAATACGCGAAATAGAGTCCGAGTTTTCGAAAAACGGAGTCCGTATGAAGAAGATATGGCCTTCGGAAGTTTGAGAATTAAATTTAAAATTCAAACAGAATTAAATAATTAAATATTCCGAAGTAGGGCCCAATGGGCCAGGGTGGAAGAACACCCGCCTGGGCCACCCAGGTCGACTGGGCTGTCGACCTGGGCTACCCATGTCGACAGGGCTGTCGACAGCCCTGTCGACAGGGGTATCGACCTGGTCGAGCCCAGTCAACCTGGCTGGCCAGGTCTGTGTTCCTCCGATTTTCTGTGGTCTGCTTTGTCACTAGGGCTAGGTGGCAAGTTTTAATTGGTCTCTCTATCGAATGAATGGCTACGATCTAACCTAGCAACATCAATGGTCCTAATCAATTCCTAACCTCTATATAAACAACCCTAGACTAAACCCTAATCTATTCATTCAAATTAAGAACATAGCCGCCATGTTGCTGAGGAACGACTAAGAGTAGCCGCCATCTAGAGAGAGGATTAGGGAGAAAGTTCTAAAGCCTAAAGCAATTCAAGCAACCTAAAGCTAATCAATTCAACAAAGGAATCATATCTCTTAATTAGAGAATTTGCCGCAACCATTGTAAGTAGAGTATTACTTTGGTATGAACAAATGATTGTGTAGATATGTATGCTTGAATTGTGGCAATAAAATTCATATTTGTGCGTTCTTATCAATTTATATACGTTTGGATATTCTGAATTATGTCATTCAATTATAAAGAACTACATGCGGTAGTTCTATGCAAATATACGTTTGGAATATTCGCAAATTATGTGACCTATGTTGAAGCTACATGTATGTAGTTGATTGAAATTTCATGCAAGTTTGGGGCTTTGTTATTATGCCATCATGATGTCTATTTTTGTGCATAAATCATTTTACAAGTAATTGAGACAAGTTTGGTTGTTATAGTTCATATGAAACTATGTTGGAATTTTGACACCATAATCCATGTATTAAGTCATGCTTTTGCAAAACTTATGAATATGGCTAGGCTATGAATGATATTTGGCATAATTGAAATCCATGATTAAGTCTATCTTGTTTAAAAGAATTATATGATGACATATGTGAGACATGGCTAAGTTAGACACAAAAATCCCTTTTTGCAAGTTAAAAGTAAACACCATGATTAGGAATATTTATGCATAAGTATACCATCGTTATGTGATTAAATTTAATTAAGTTGAACTATGCTTTTGTGTTAGTAACAAAGTATCCTCTTTGTAAACATGTAGAAACCTTATGAACATGACTTGTTTATATTTATGCCATGAACAAATTTAACTATACCTATGCCATGCTTATGTTTGATATTATGCCATGCTTATGTTTGACATCATGCCATGCTTATGCTAGAAATATTTATGCCATGCTTATGTTTGACATTATGCATAAATAAGAATATAGGTTCATGTTGCAGTTAAACCTATGCAAGTTCACATGCTCTGATTCATGTCACCTATGTTACCACTATGCAAGTACACCAGTTTCTAGTATGTATTTCCAACGTCATATGCTAGTTCATGCGCTCACCTTCCCCCTCTTTGTGTATGTAATTACGCCATAAGCCTCCCCTTTCGCATGGCTAAATTGGGCTTTAAAAGGCTAAGCCCAATATACATAAACGGACGTGTAAAAACGGGGGTAAATAACGTTGGGCTAAATTAATTTAATGAATGAAAACTAAAGCAAAAGGGCCCAAATTCAAGTATGGGTTGGGCCCATGATTGGTGTAACCTTTACACCATTAACTTAATAATGGGCCGCAAATATTTACATATAAGAAATAAAGAAGAATGGCAAGATATGTAAATGTAGAACATACGATGTGTTTAACCCGAGGTTGGATTGAGTTGTGATGTAAACCTGCCCGGAACCGCCCGGCTGTCCAGTAGTCACAACAATACCTATCCAATGTGGGAGGTTAAACATGGAGCCCAGCAAGGACCCGAGGTTAGACTGAGTTGTGGCGTAAGACTGCCCGGAACCAACCGGCAACAGGCAGCCACAGCAATACCTGTCTAATGTGAGAGGTCAGGGCCTTAATAAGACAATTAAGGCTGAGTCAGGATTGATAGGATTAAGTGAACTAAAGACTTAATCAAAATGGAACATGCTAAACTAAACGGACTGGTGGGGGTTAGGTTAGAAAACACTTAACCAACTTAGCATGTTGGCTAGAGATAGAAAACCTAGTAACGGGGGACCCTTTTCAGCAGTAACCCTACACGGTGTATCATGATACCCTGAAACTAGGCAGGGTGGGGCACGATTACTGGGCTGATTGTAAGAGGTCAAAGCGACGGCGGCGGTGTAGCAGTGTAGGTTCTAACGGAGTGCGGGCGTGCACACACTCCGGCGCAGAAAAATAAGGCACTGGACACCAGTAGCATACCTGTGCACTCTAAGGTTGTGTCGGGTTGCCACTATGGGACTTGATACACCCCATGGTGGGACCAGCATAGGTAACTACAGACATCGGGGGCCGTAAGACACATGTAACTATGCGAGTAGGAGCCGATCATCATAGAATGGATCACATCACCCTGATTTTGGGGTGCCAGTTGGAAACTAATTTATATGGGTTCAGAGATTAACATGGGGTACGATAGTATATTCGACCCTAGACAACTTAACCAAGTTTATAGTGCATGCCCACTTCCTGTTTATACTTATCATACTCAGTTCTTTATTCATAGACAAAATAGTACTAGACTTACTCAGGCTTTATGTCTGACTCTACTTTTCTTTCGTCTTCTTTCTTCCGTCTCCCCCCCAGGTCCTCAGGGAGGGAACACAGCAGCTTGACCAACCTCAACATCCAGCTTGAAGAAGAGAAATGTATTGCTTGGACTTTCCTGTTTTGAACTATGGCTTGGGACAACCACTATGGGGCTTTTGCAGTTTATCTATGTTTTATTTATGCTTCTTTAAATAATGTACTCAAGACAGATTATGAAAGGGTTATGTTATGTTTTGGAAAGGATGTTGTTGTAACACGTATTTGACTTTATGAAATAAAAGTTTGTTGTTCTTCCGCTGTTTAAAATATGTGTTCTTATATCTGTCTTGTATATCTGTGACTTGTACTTATAAACCTCCACCAAAATTAGGGCATTCCCTTTGAGAGTGACCCTAACGGAGGTGGGGTGTTTCACTTGGTATCAGAGCATAGGTTTACCAGATAAGATAAAAAGTTTTGAAAATTTATTTTCAAAAAGGAAATTTAAAGAAGCATTTTTAAAAGATAAAAATATTATTTCATTTTTAAAAGGCAAAGTCCACTCCCCAAAGCCATAGGTACTATCTCTTATCCTTCGTTTTGAACCTATCCTTTTTGTTTCAGCATGTCCGAAGATCTTAACTTGCCGGAAGGGGTACCAATACCTGGTTGGTTTAGACGGTTCTTAGAAGCAAGGGCCACTCAGCCAGGTCCTACCGTTCCTCCTCCCCCAGCTGCAGGAAATCATCCAGCTGCAGCAGCACCTCTTCCTCCACCTCCTCCACGAGGAAACGCGTTTGCTAAGATATGTAAGGATTTTAAAGCTATGGGAGGAAGGGATTTCCATGGAACTGAGTCCTTCGTAGCAGCTAGAAATTGGCTGAAGGAAACTGAGGATCTATTCACCATCTTTGAGGTAGAGGACAGACAAAAAGTACAATTGGCGGTGTAGCTATTGAAGGGCGAGGCTTCCTACTGGTGGGAAGTCACTAATGCTGAAAGACCGGTGGAGACATGGGAGGACTTTAGGGCAAGGTTTGAGACCAAATTTCTCTCAGATGCGGAAAGAAGTTTGCAGTTGGAGAAATTCTTATTTCTTAAGCAAGGAGACAAGACTGTTAGAGAGTATGTGAATCAGTTTGATGAGCTGGCTAGGTTTGGGCTTGACCTAGTCAACACCCCGCACAAGAAGGCTCTCCGTTTCGTCAAGGGGTTAAATGAGCCATTACACAGTTTGGCCATGACCCATATACCCATGGGAGCCACGTATGAAAGATTGGTGCAAATGGCGTTGCTGAATGAAGAGGATAAGGGCAAAAAGGAGACAAAGGCAGAAAGCTCTCAAGGGAAGAAAGAAGGTTTGCAGCCTAAGAAGACAGACTTTAAGAAAGGCGGGGAAGGCAACAAAGAGAAGAGGAAGTGCAATTTCTGTGGCAAAGTGGGGCACTTAGTAAAGGACTGCCGGAAAAAGAAGGCCAAGGAGAATGGTGGGTGCTTTTCTTGCGGTCAGACAGGCCACAGGGCTAAGGACTGCCCAAGGAAACGAGGGCAGGGGGCTGGATCCACCCCAGGGGCACAGGTCCATGTGCTAGAAGCGCCACCATTGCAACAGCGAGGTACAAATACTTCTGTAGAAAGTGTAGTTTATCTTTATGATCACCCCATTCGCACTTTATTTGATTCTGGCGCATCACACTCCTTTATCTCGTCTGCTTTAGTAGAATCTCTGCACCTAAAAACTAGTATGGTAGAGGACCCCTTAATTGTTTCAAACCCAATTGGGGGCCCAGCTCATCTGTCTATGATCTGTTTGGATTTGAAAATTTCTATTCTAAGTGTAGAATTTCAATGTAGTGCCTTTGTTTTGGGCTTTTCGGGGTATGGTTTGATTTTGGGTATGGATTGGCTATCCAGTAATGGGGCCATCCTTGATTGTGAGAAAAGGGTTGTTAGGCTCCTAACCCAGCTCGGTAATACTTTGGAAATTTCTTGTAATCCCTCGCATGCGGTTATGCTTAGTTATCTTGAGTCGCTAGATGCCTCTGTTGAAAATTTGCAATCAGTTAGAGTGGTCCGGGAATATCCGGATGTCTTCGAAGAGGTGAAGGGCTTGCCTCCGAAGCGGGAAATAGACTTCCGCATATATCTTGTAGATAATGCAAAGCCCGTTGCGTTGCCCGTTAGACATATGGCTCCACGAGAAAGAAAAGAGCTCAGTAAACAGATTAAAGAGCCTCTAGAGAAAGGGGTTCATTAGGAGGAGCATTTCAGAATGGGGCGCTCCAGTAGTGTTCGCCACTAAGGCAGAAAGTTCATTTCGCTTATGAATGAGTTGTGGAGAATCACCTTAGTAAGTACATTTGGCAACATAGTTGACATTTGCTTATTTTTTTAGAGATAATTCATCTATGTGGAATACCTTCTAGTAAGTTAACAAGATCCAAAATTCACTAGTGAATTTTGGAGAGCTTGCGTGAAACCATGAGTACGCCGTTATGTTTGAGCCGAGTATACTAGAAGTAGAGTAAGTGAAAGAGGAACGAGAGGCAATAGTGAAATAGGTTCCAACTCATATTTTGGAAACAAGAATTAAGAAACTACGAAATTGTGAAGTAAAAGGCAGACAAAGCATAATGGAGTTAAGCTCAAGGAAATGCGACTTAGAAGATCGAAGACTAGATTCGTGCATCATATCTCTTCTTAAGGGTATATCCTTGATCCCTCTCTTCCTGTAGAGCTTACTTGCATGCTATCTTTTCTGTTTAGTCTCTCGGTCCCATTCTCAATCCCATTTCTGTCGCAAACCCCACAGGGAGTATGACTCCTCTGTTAGTAACACAGGTTGGGGCTTGAGGGTGTTCGTTGGATTGACCAAACTTTTTGGGTTTTATAGGATACGGGTTGGTCTTAGGAAGGGACTCCCTTGTGACCTAAAAGGAGTCCATCATGCTTAGTTTCCTAGAATCATATATGGTGGTTGGGTTGAGAAATTCTTTGGGTGTCAGTCTGATGTTGATTTCGGTCTTCGGGGCTGATGCTTAGAGAGTTCTTCTCCTAATCAATATATATGTGGCATAGATTTCCAGTTTTGACATTGCCTAATGGGCACAAAGTTTTTACTTGTTTCTATCATTCGACTATACCTTTAGGTAGGACCATTTCCTATCATTGAGAAAATTTGGAAAATGACCTATAGATTAGAGCTACCCGAGAAGTTGGCTGGAGTCCACAACGTTTTTCACGTTTCACACCTCCGAAAATGTCTACATGAGTCTGCTGAAGTGGTAGAGCCAAATATCCTCGAAGAGGCCGAAGTGGAACGCGAAGCAACCATAAGAAAGGTTCCAACCCGCATACTAGGAACGGAAGTGAAGAAGCTACGCAACCGCGAAGTCAAACTCGTCAAAGTCCAGTGGAGCGACGCCGAGGGAGACGCGACTTGGGAAACTGAAGCTAGAATACGCACTGCATACCCTTTTCTGTTCGAGGGTACATTCTTGATCTTTCTTTTTCCTTAAGTTGCGCTTTTATCTATCTTTTTAGGGTATATTTCCTCGACCTTATCTTTTAGGTAGAAACCCTTTTGGATGGAAACATGTAATTGAAACATGTTATGGATGATGGTTGCAAGTGGTTGCAAGTGATTGCTAGTGGTTGCTCGTGGTTGCATATACACACACAATCTAGGTTTTAGATCGGCTCAGTCACTTCATATTGCATATGCATATATGTTTGCATTCGTATGTGGTTGAACTTTAATGTGTTGTCATGTGGATGCTGCATTTGTATTGAATGATTGTGCACTCATGTAGAATCATGAATAGGAAAATTTGCATACATAATGGATTCATTTCACTTACATGATTCGCATTAAGGAGGTCAACTGAATCAGTAGACCGCCTGATTTTGCATTAGATAAGTTCATGAACACACACACTTCGCATATGATCATGAAGCATTAGAAGTCTTTTAAGGACAATGGATACTCGTGTTTGATGGATGAGTAGATGGATGATTGGATGTTAGGATATACATTCCTCTTAACTTGAAGATTTCGGGGACGAAATCCTTTTAAGTGGGGGAGAATGTAACACCCCGAGAATTCTATAACTGTGAAATTAACAAATTAAAGTATAATTAATCTGAAATCAAAGAACTAAGGGAAACGGGATACGCCATTGCGTTCGTCTCGGAAAAATACGCGAAATAGAGTCCGAGTTTTCGAAAAACGGAGTCCGTATGAAGAAGATATGGCCTTCGGAAGTTTGAGAATTAAATTTAAAATTCAAACAGAATTAAATAATTAAATATTCCGAAGTAGGGCCCAATGGGCCAGGGTGGAAGAACACCCGCCTGGGCCACCCAGGTCGACTGGGCTGTCGACCTGGGCTACCCATGTCGACAGGGCTGTCGACAGCCCTGTCGACAGGGGTATCGACCTGGTCGAGCCCAGTCAACCTGGCTGGCCAGGTCTGTGTTCCTCCGATTTTCTGTGGTCTGCTTTGTCACTAGGGCTAGGTGGCAAGTTTTAATTGGTCTCTCTATCGAATGAATGGCTACGATCTAACCTAGCAACATCAATGGTCCTAATCAATTCCTAACCTCTATATAAACAACCCTAGACTAAACCCTAATCTATTCATTCAAATTAAGAACATAGCCGCCATGTTGCTGAGGAACGACTAAGAGTAGCCGCCATCTAGAGAGAGGATTAGGGAGAAAGTTCTAAAGCCTAAAGCAATTCAAGCAACCTAAAGCTAATCAATTCAACAAAGGAATCATATCTCTTAATTAGAGAATTTGCCGCAACCATTGTAAGTAGAGTATTACTTTGGTATGAACAAATGATTGTGTAGATATGTATGCTTGAATTGTGGCAATAAAATTCATATTTGTGCGTTCTTATCAATTTATATACGTTTGGATATTCTGAATTATGTCATTCAATTATAAAGAACTACATGCGGTAGTTCTATGCAAATATACGTTTGGAATATTCGCAAATTATGTGACCTATGTTGAAGCTACATGTATGTAGTTGATTGAAATTTCATGCAAGTTTGGGGCTTTGTTATTATGCCATCATGATGTCTATTTTTGTGCATAAATCATTTTGCAAGTAATTGAGACAAGTTTGGTTGTTATAGTTCATATGAAACTATGTTGGAATTTTGACACCATAATCCATGTATTAAGTCATGCTTTTGCAAAACTTATGAATATGGCTAGGCTATGAATGATATTTGGCATAATTGAAATCCATGATTAAGTCTATCTTGTTTAAAAGAATTATATGATGACATATGTGAGACATGGCTAAGTTAGACACAAAAATCCCTTTTTGCAAGTTAAAAGCAAACACCATGATTAGGAATATTTATGCATAAGTATACCATCGTTATGTGATTAAATTTAATTAAGTTGAACTATGCTTTTGTGTTAGTAACAAAGTATCCTCTTTGTAAACATGTAGAAACCTTATGAACATGACTTGTTTATATTTATGCCATGAACAAATTTAACTATACCTATGCCATGCTTATGTTTGATATTATGCCATGCTTATGTTTGACATCATGCCATGCTTATGCTAGAAATATTTATGCCATGCTTATGTTTGACATTATGCATAAATAAGAATATAGGTTCATGTTGCAGTTAAACCTATGCAAGTTCACATGCTCTGATTCATGTCACCTATGTTACCACTATGCAAGTACACCAGTTTCTAGTATGTATTTCCAACGTCATATGCTAGTTCATGCGCTCACCTTCCCCCTCTTTGTGTATGTAATTACGCCATAAGCCTCCCCTTTCGCATGGCTAAATTGGGCTTTAAAAGGCTAAGCCCAATATACATAAACGGACGTGTAAAAACGGGGGTAAATAACGTTGGGCTAAATTAATTTAATGAATGAAAACTAAAGCAAAAGGGCCCAAATTCAAGTATGGGTTGGGCCCATGATTGGTGTAACCTTTACACCATTAACTTAATAATGGGCCGCAAATATTTACATATAAGAAATAAAGAAGAATGGCAAGATATGTAAATGTAGAACATACGATGTGTTTAACCCGAGGTTGGATTGAGTTGTGATGTAAACCTGCCCGGAACCGCCCGGCTGTCCAGTAGTCACAACAATACCTATCCAATGTGGGAGGTTAAACATGGAGCCCAGCAAGGACCCGAGGTTAGACTGAGTTGTGGCGTAAGACTGCCCGGAACCAACCGGCAACAGGCAGCCACAGCAATACCTGTCTAATGTGAGAGGTCAGGGCCTTAATAAGACAATTAAGGCTGAGTCAGGATTGATAGGATTAAGTGAACTAAAGACTTAATCAAAATGGAATATGCTAAACTAAACGGACTGGTGGGGGTTAGGTTAGAAAACACTTAACCAACTTAGCATGTTGGCTAGAGATAGAAAACCTAGTAACGGGGGACCCTTTTCAGCAGTAACCCTACACGGTGTATCATGATACCCTGAAACTAGGCAGGGTAGGGCACGATTACTGGGCTGATTGTAAGAGGTCAAAGCGACGGCGGCGGTGTAGCAGTGTAGGTTCTAACGGAGTGCGGGCGTGCACACACTCCGGCGCAGAAAAATAAGGCACTGGACACCAGTAGCATACCTGTGCACTCTAAGGTTGTGTCGGGTTGCCACTATGGGACTTGATACACCCCATGGTGGGACCAGCATAGGTAACTACAGACATCGGGGGCCGTAAGACACATGTAACTATGCGAGTAGGAGCCGATCATCATAGAATGGATCACATCACCCTGATTTTGGGGTGCCAGTTGGAAACTAATTTATATGGGTTCAGAGATTAACATGGGGTACGATAGTATATTCGACCCTAGACAACTTAACCAAGTTTATAGTGCATGCCCACTTCCTGTTTATACTTATCATACTCAGTTCTTTATTCATAGACAAAATAGTACTAGACTTACTCAGGCTTTATGTCTGACTCTACTTTTCTTTCGTCTTCTTTCTTCCGTCTCCCCCCAGGTCCTCAGGGAGGGAACACAGCAGCTTGACCAACCTCAACATCCAGCATGAAGAAGAGAAATGTATTGCTTGGACTTTCCTGTTTTGAACTATGGCTTGGGACAACCACTATGGGGCTTTTGCAGTTTATCTATGTTTTATTTATGCTTCTTTAAATAATGTACTCAAGACAGATTATGAAAGGGTTATGTTATGTTTTGGAAAGGATGTTGTTGTAACACGTATTTGACTTTATGAAATAAAAGTTTGTTGTTCTTCCGCTGTTTAAAATATGTGTTCTTATATCTGTCTTGTATATCTGTGACTTGTACTTATAAACCTCCACCAAAATTAGGGCATTCCCTTTGAGAGTGACCCTAACGGAGGTGGGGTGTTTCAATATATATCGTAAAACCCATTTAATCAAACAAAAATCATAATAATATTTAAATCAAAAGAAAAAATTTCACTTTCAGAATGAATGGATTTACGATAGATTTTATTGAATAAGGAGAGTTCAATAAAATTGAATATTAGAATACGAATTTTAAAGATTTTAAATATGCTCAAAAATGTGTTAAGCACTTCCTAACCACGCATAGCCCAAAGGTCTTTTAAATGGGGTTAGTAGTAACTTAACTTTATCCTCTCTGATGAGTTCCATCCATGCACAGCCCAAAGGTCTTTTAAGTAAGAATGGAAGCACATAGAGATTAAGGTAATTCACCCACGCATAACCGCGATGACTTTTAAATGGGAGTGGATATCAAGGATAAATTATTTATTTATTTCTATTTTATTTTATTTTTAATTCCAAGAATAATTAGAACTCCCCAAATTAAATAAAACCACGATAAATGACAGAAATATGGTTGATATAGAAGATGGTCGTGAAATAAGCTCTAATTCAAAGATATTATAAAATCTGTCCAATCATCATGAGATTTAAAATAACATATCCTCTAATTATGAATTATACCATAGTCACAACTCATCACAATTTCATAAATCTATTAATAATTTTGATGAGTCACAAAATGGTTCAAATTAATCAATAATTTCAATTTTTTGAATAAATAATCAAAAATGATTGTAAAATTGAAAATATCAATTTCAAGAGGAGTTTTTGAAAATATCAATGCAGGTTGAAAATCATTTTCAAAAATCAATCAGTAGAATGCGAAATTATCCAATATTTCTAATGCTGATTGTTCCTAGACAATTTTAAAAACAACTTATATTCAAATTGTCAATGGAATTGAAGATATTTAATTACTGATTTTTCAACTCATCGTCCAGTCATTAAGATATTCAAACGAATTAGATCAATTTCCTTATCAGAGCTGCGCAAGAGCATTTTCAAAGCAAGAATCACACGTGAAACTTTTTCTGATAATTTTTAAACAAGCACAAGAATCAGTCAATGATCAAATCTGAAGGAAATTATTTGAAATCACTTAAAAAAAATCAAATTTTTATAATTCAAGAATTTCAACAATCAATAAAGAATGATTTCAAAATCAGCCAAGTAACAAATAAAGAAAATAAAAGAAATAAAAACAAAAAAAATGAAAAATAAACTAAAAAAGAAATGAAATAAAAATACGAGTTTAGAGATCATACCTGATTTACCGTAATTGATGTGATCCAATGAATCTCCCACTCTGAATCTATGGCTAAGGAACTCCAAATAATTTAATAGAATGGAACAATTTGAATTTTTATCTTTTAAGCACAATTGTTCCTTAGCCTATCCCCGGTTCCTAAATGTTTATAGGATCGAGTAGTTTAACAAAAATTGTTTTACCACTCTTATCTTCATTCACACGTTTTGGTACCCAAACCCGTTTATATAAAAATTCATTACTATCCACTAACGTACCCTTTGGAACCCAAATTCGTTTAATTTTAATCGAATTCATTTTGTTATCTTTTGGGATCCAAACACGTTTAACTGAATTGTTTTTAAACGAGTTTTCATTTTGTTTATGATTTGAAAACCTTTTGAAATTATTAGAATTTAAAATTCCAATTTGACCTTTTTCAAAGATATTTGTAGGATTTTCAAAATCATTAAAATTTGGCTTTTCAAAAAGATCAATTTTTCCAAAGTGGTTTGAAGAATTTTTAAAATCATTAAAATCTCGCTTTTTAATTTGATCAAAAATTTCAAAACCGAGTCCTTTCTTACTCTTGACAAAAATTTGGTTTTTTAACAACATATTCAACGATTTTTCACCTTTAGAAAACTTAATCAATATTGATTCAAGTCGTTGAATTTTAGATTTAAGATCACTATTTTCTTTTATTAAATTCGAACAACGATTTAAAGTGATCTTCCACTTTTCAGAATCATTTTGTTTCAAAACCATATTTTCGTTTTCAAGCATTTTAATTTTCGCATTGGACTCAAAAATCTCGCTTTCAAATTGTTTACGCTTTTCAGTTTCAAGTTTTTCAAAATCCTTAAAATTTTCAATTTCTTTTTCAAAATCGTGATTTATACGAGTAATTTCAAATTCGTTATTTTTCATAATCACATTTTCTTTTTCAAGGGCTTTGAAATTTTCTTTTATTTCAAATAATTCAATTTGAAAAGTCGTACAATTATTGCACTTGTGATTTTTGATTTTCTCGGTTTCAATTTCAAGCTCATTTCAGTTTTCAATAAACTCACTTTCTCTAAAAATTCATATTTGGAATTTTTTGCCTTTTTAAACTTATCCAACTCTTTTTGCAAAAAAATCATTTTTTGTTTTTAGTTCAATCTCGTTTATTTTTATAAACACAATTCCTTTTTCAAGCTTTTGAAATTTTTCATTAAGATGAACTAAATCATTTTCCAAATCTAAACATTTTTTGCAATTCGAGTTTTCAATCTTTTTAACGTTTTCAAGTTTTAATTCCAAATCATGATTTTTATTGCTCAACTCAACATTTTCAGATTTTAAATTTTTATTTGTTAGTTTAAGATTATCAATAGTTTTAGTTAATTTATCACAAAGAAATATTAACTTTTTAAAAGGAAATTCACCATGGTCGCCATCTGTTGAGTCTTCATCGCTGTCATCATCTGATCCATCTTCTATAAATCCTGTTAAGCATATTTCTAAAACTGAGTTGGCAATCGGGGGGTTTGAGCTATTGTTGTCTTTTCTTCCATACAATGTGTCAAGAGTTTTCCGGATTTCCTGTGCAGTTAAACAATGAGAGATATGGTTATACTGATCATCGTTAATATAAGAATATAAAATGTGAGTAGCACGATAGTTAATAATAATATCATTCTTATCGACCATATCAGACCCATTTTTAATAATATCCCAACATCTAGTATTAACAGATTTTAAATAAAATTCCATTTTTAATTTTCAATTTAAAAAATCCGTTCCATCAAAAATAGTTAGGGTTATACTGGAAAAATCCTCGCTAGATTGACAACTAGAAAACTCACCGTTAGGGAAATCCATGACTCTAGAGTTATTTAAAAATAAAAAATACCTGCTCTGATACCACTTGTAGGATCTAAATTAACCCTAGATGGGGGGTGAATAGGGTTTATCGCAGATTTTCACAGAGCAATTAAATAATCACAGCACAGATAATAATCAGAATAAATGCGGAAAATAAATAACACACAGATATACCTAGCTTCGGCCAAACCCTGCCTATTGCTGCATTCCCCAAGGTTTCTACTTGGAGTTAAAACAATCTCTATGCTTACAATCGCATGTAAACTCATGACACTCGCTCCCAACTGTTCTTAACCCTACACTCAAAACCCTGCAATGGTTTCTATCCCCGAAACCAGATTTCCCCGAATTACAAATCCCGTAATTCGTCTCCCTAGTTTTAGAGACAAACTAGAAAACTCCCACTCGATTACAATTTGAAATTAAAGACGAATAAAAATAAAAAAAAATCCCTAACACAAATTTAAAACCCTAGGATTTAAAATTAGTGTTATCCCCTTTAGTTGAAAACTTGGCCGACATCCTTTTTAATTACTTCACCACTTCTCTTTATCCCGATCTCTTTTCGTTGAATAAAAAATGGCGGCGCCTTTGCTAGGGTTTACTGAAATATCCCAAATTGATTTTATATTTGATGAATTTCTTAATCTCTGAAGCATGAGATCCTTGATGCTCTATCATTTCTGATGTTCTTCAATTCGTAGTTGCGATCTCTCTTAATTGAGTAGAAGGATCCAAGTACTCTCCTTTTTCCTGGTATGAATTCAATTCAGATTTTTGATTTTGCTTGTTCGAACTTGGATGAATTAAGAGCCAGTGATGATGGGTGTATATATAGGATTAAAATCGTAAATTTTTGCTCTGATTTCGTGAGTGATTCGGTCTGATTTGGTCTTCGATATATACTTAAATATTGCATGAATTTTGGTGTTAAAGTCCTTGGCTTGATTTGAATATATCAATTCTGGAAAGATTTAAATTTGAGTTTTGCTCCCTTAAAAAGCCTTGATTCAAAAACTGATTTATTCATGAACGTATTTGCTCGTGACTTCTGGAATTTGACTGGGTTTGAAAAGTTAAAGCCTTCTGGAGTAACTTGTGTTAGACTTTATATTCTGGACTTGGATTTTCGACTTTGAATTAATCCCGTGATTTCTGTAACTTCAAATCTTTTATTTACTGGTTGACCATTTTAAATTTAAACTTCCCAAAAGGAAACTTGAATTGGATTATTTGTCTTGAATAAACTGGTACAAACAGATGCTATGGTGGAACTTTCCCGTAGTTCTTTATACAATTTATGAACCTTAAAATTAATATTGCTCTATGGTTCTTTGATCATTATATTACTCTTGTCATACTGCTAAGAACTGGTGCTACTGTAACATCTTGAAACATTGTTGCACCATGTTCATAATTGTGTCTAGTTATGCTTTGCTTTCACCTGCTTGTCCTATGTTAGAACCATACATTTGCGCTGTTTTGTTAAAACTGAGCACTCCTTAGCTGCTGCATTTTTGTTGTCTCACCATAAATAAGGCTCATGTTCCACCATAAGTATTGCCTTTGTATGCTTGATTTTGGACTCTGTTTGAAACTGTGATTTACCTTGAATACTTGAGCATATATTATTCTTGATCATTTTTGAAACTTTAATATTGCTCTTGAATGAGTCGAGCCTTGATTGAATAAAATCGGGATATCTTCTTGTTTGATTTTTGAAAATAATTTTTTTTGTCCAAAATTAAATTTGATTTCCTGAAACTGATAATAAAAATATTGATGCTAGATATTCATTTCCTAGATTTCTAGAAATCAGTAATTCGAATTGAAGATAAAAAACTGGAAACAAATATGTCCCTTGTTAGCTTGATTAAAGTGAAACTTTTGACCTTGATTGAATTCTTGTCATACATTCTTGAGATTGATTGCTCATTTATTTCTAGGATCAGAAACCTTGAAGAAACAAATTATTATTTCTTGGCAGCAAGATTTGTTTCTTGCTGTTTTTGCTACCATACATCTATGCACCCATGTTTGATTAAATCTGAAATGTTCACTTGAACTTGATTAAGCTTCATACTGCACTTGTTGCTCTTCATTGTGTATACATGCTTCATGTTGTGCATTTACTCTACCATTTACACACAGACTTGGATACTTTTCCACTTGTACTGTCATATGATTTGACATGCTTGCATGTTTTTGCTTCAAACTGACTTCATATATTCATGTTGCTAATTTTGCTTTGATGTTAAACTTTCTGTCTTTGTATTTGTTGTTCTTCCCATGCTGCTTTGATCATCCTTTGCTTTGTCCAGTATCTCATGTAATGCAGTAACACATCCTTTGAACTTTACTTGTATATATATAATTGTTTTTATTATATATATATTTACTTTATAAAAATTTATGAATTTGAAATGCCTTTCCATATTATTGTTATGAGATGTTCCCTCTTTATTTATATGATCTGCCATCCTTCATTTGTGCATGGCTCGACCCTTGTGCTCGACCATATGCATCCTTATACTTGTTTGTTGTTTTGACATATATGCTAAGCTGCTTTGCCATGGCTCGACTCGACCATGTTTTGGCTGCACCCTTAACTTGACCTGAACCATTTGATTTCTGTTGTGTTCATCATGACCATACTTGAAATTGCTTACTGCTTATGCATAACATGTTGTACACCATTTCCATGAATGCATTGTCTTATTGTTTTTCTCAATCATGTATGTTGAACTATTTTTCACTTTGGCTTGAACTGTGCACTGAGTCGAGATGGTCCTTGTGGCTACTCCTCAGTTGCACACTGGATTGGCGAGGCAGTGCATACATGTACATACACGTGTGTATATGCAGCAATCCAGACGAGTTTTTCTGTCCCTGCATATCAGACCATGTCTAGAAAAATGATGAGAAACACACCGTAATTCTGAGGCAAATAAAATTTAAAAATAAATTTTTATTTGCTTTTATTTTATTTTTGTTGCAGTCTACTGTGTGTGTTCTTCTGTATGTGATAGGAAAGCAGATGATGACTGGAGTGGATAAAGAGCCATGAAGACAGAAGATGAAGATTGATGCAGTGACGAGTCAGTGTATAAAAGTGATTTTATAAGTGAGGAATTTCTGTATATGAGAGTGATTGTAGACACAACTGAATAGAATTGTACTATTATTTGTAATAATCACATTGATTGAAATAAAATATATTTTGTTGTTCAATTCAATCTGTTTATTTTGTTTGAATCTTTTAATAGTACAATTTCTGTGATGTGTTAAATGTGTCATGTCAGAAATATTCAAAAATATTTGAATTGTAAATAGTGGAGTAATAAATAGTTGTACTATTTTAATGTTTGAAATATAATATTTAATTTAAATAAAATAATGTATGAATATATGAATGTCTGTGCAGTCGTATTCTATTTAAATATAAATATTATATTCTTGTCTGTGATGTATAAATAGAACAGTACGATAACAAACATATTTAAAATAATATTTATTTGGTTGTTATCATAAAAAAAAGTCATATAATTGTGTATACAATACTATTATATACAACATAAAGTAGTAACCAGCAACAACACAGGGAGTTATATGAAAATAATACGTAGATGCCTCATGCTCGTCTCCGGACAGCTACTCGTGCATACCACCTAACCTGTCTCTAGTCTGCTCGTTTAGGAGCACCCAGAGTAATAAGGAGAGACATAAAACTCTGGGTCAGACAAAAGTCTGGTATGAGCGATAAGCAACAAAACAGAACAATAACAGGTATAATCCAATCATACCTGAACCTGGACCTGCAACCAAAGAGTTAGCACAACAAGATGTACAGTACTCTAAGGTAGTACTAACATAAAGTGTAAATGGGGTTGGTGTTATGGTGATAGCAAATATCAAACATAGCAATCATCCTCACATCTCTCACTCAGTGCGTAAAGCATACGGTATCCACCACCCGATCACCCAATCCTTTGCTACGATCATCTTGCTACATGGAGTCACAATGACCCCATTGCACTAATCCATAGCCACTATTCCGTCTCTCAGTGGTGAACTAAAGTTATGGATATCGATAACCCCTTTGCACACGTCCTGCAGCAAAGTCCAACTCATGAAGTTAACTCATTGATCCCCTTTGGGATCCTGAGTAATAACCTCTCATTTGAACTACCTTTGCATCTCGGGTTTTGGTCATCATCCCCGTTCGTCCTTCAGTTCAGTTCGTGATCCTCCATATCGACTCGTGGTGCTTCGAAGCTCCGGTTCGTGATCATCTTCCTTGGCTCGTGGTTCACACCAAGTACACCTCGTGGTTCCTCCTTCTGCTGGTGACTCGTGACACCACGACTCAGTTCGTGGTCTGCTCCAGTTCGTGACACGTGATCGAATCGTGGACCACCTTCGGATCGTGGGACCCACTCATGATCCCTATCTTGGTTGTGGTCTTCTGGCTCGCCATCCTAGGGGTCGCCCTCCTAGGGTTCGCCCTATTCCTCACGGTCGGGGTGTGAGGGTTCGCCATCTTCCTCACGATCGTGGTGTGAGGGTACTTCACGATCCCAGGGATTCAGTCGTGAGGATACTTCGCCATCCTAGGAGTCGGGTCGTGAAGATACTTCGCCATCCTAGGAGTCTGGTCATGAGGATACTGCACCATCCTAGGAGCCGGGGTGTGAGGGTGTTGCATGATCCTAGGGGTCATGGTGTGAGGGTGTTGCACGATCCTAGGGGTCGGGTCGTGAGGGACAGGTGCTTCACGAACGGGAGTGACCAACTTCCTGAAACTTTTTTCAACAAGAAATTTACGCCTTACGATAGCGTTTTCAACCAATCTAACTTTTCTATGCAATCAAAAATCATTCCAAACAGTAATAACAACATATACAATCATCCATAAACCAAAACAACAATTTAACATGCAAATATGGATCAAACATACCCAAAATTATGATTTTTCCCTTAATCCCCTTAATCAAGATTTAGCCTTACGATTAGCAAAACATGTCCAAATAAACCCAAATTTCTAATAGAGGCATAAAATAATATTTAAGAATTTCTAAAAAAAATTCCAGAATTTTAACATGCATAATTTCGTTAATTAACACTAATCACCCCCTGATTAGTGAAAAAACAATGCAATCACTCACCTTAGCCAAAATATAAACTCAGATCTGAAATGATTCTTTAAATGGCACGAATTCCAATGCACACAGCATCTTTTACCTCTAATTTGATGTTGATTAGACTTTGATTGATGTTAATTAGCTTAATCTTCAATTAGAAAGCGATTTAGGATGATTTTAGAAGGTGGAGGCCATGGCTAGGTTTCAAGAGATGTTAGTGGCGGATGAAAAATGAACAAAAACTAAATTCCCTAACCCTATCAGCCTCCCCATAACCCTAATCCCAAAATGGGTTATGGGCCTAGCTGCTAATCACCTTAATTAGGCCCGGTTAAGTTGTTTTTCACCTTCTAAACCTTGTTTCTTCCATATCTCCCAAACGGTAAGTCCGTTTGACAAAGGTGACCACTCTACGGAAAGGTAAACCATCATCGGATCCAACGGAAGTGGTTTCAGGTCAAATGTCCTTACCAATCAAAAGTTATAAGCGAAACAAGATTCGCTAGGGGCAAAATGGTCATTAAAAAATCGGAAAAAATCGTGAATATGGGAAATGACCCCAATAGTCATTCCCCAAAGTTACATGACCATACGACTTCATATGAAAATGAAATAAATATTCTACAATCCTCCGATGCGTAGAATGTGGGTCGTTATATTCTCCCCCCTTAAGAAATTTCGCCCCCGAAATTCCTTAACCAAAACATACAAAGGATCCTGCATGCCTATCAATCATTTGCAACAATAAAACATACATAACAACACAACAAGCCTATCCTAGCATGTGGTTTACTAACAAGAGAGTAACTATTGTTATTAAAATCTTACCAGACAAAGAGTTCTGGATACAACTTCCTTATATTCTCCTCTGCTCCCCAAGTACAGTATTTCTCATTCTCGCCCCACCAGACTTTGACTAGTTTCACCATCTTCCTCCAAAGCTTCTTCTATCGTACTCAACAATACGCATTGGTCGGCGGTGTAATGACCCGCATTGTCAGGGGTATTATAATTAATTAATTTAATTATATATATCGTGATGTAGTGAATTAAATAAAGGTTTAATTAAATAATATGAAATAATTAATTTAATTAAATAATATATTTAATTCAGAAATAATCAAAAATATTGGGAATCACAATATTCTGTGAATGGGGTCGTCCCTTAGATTTAATTCAGCTTAGAGTTGAATTATATTGACAAATATATTCAATCGACGTCAGTTTGAACGTATAATTTTATTTTAATTAAAACCGAGCTCGAAATGGCGCTGCAGTTCACGATTTGGCGATTCAGACTTCAACTGAATGTACATGATTCGTTTTAACCCGGATTTCTGTGAAACAAGAAACGTGTGGAGCTGGTGGAGTATATCTTTCTAGTGGAAGAGAAAGATCGGGATTTCGTCGTGTAGATTTTGAGTTACGTCCAAATCAAATTTCAGAAAAGTCGCTGTGGAATTCCTTTATAATTTGCGGCGCTTTATATACGTTATAAAAGGATTTTTCAATATAAATTGAATATCGATAAATCTAAAGTCTGAAATATCAAACTGTAAATTCTGATATGATATTCTGGAGCTTTACGATATCATATGTGGAGATATACGATAATATTAATTTATTAATATTTTATTTTATTTTATTTAAATATATTTATATATTTAAATAGGTTATTCAGAGCGTTAAAAATAGCCACTTTTGCAAACGAAGTCGGAATTCGACGAAACTAGTTTTGTTGGATCCGCAATGTCAAATAGTTGTTGGATTAGTTTCGTTATTTTTGAAGTCAGTATGTGGCCGTACGGATTTTTAGAGTGAGAAACAGTCAGTATTTTGACGGTTAAAAATACGCTTTGTGAGCATACGAAGTCGGAATTCGACGAAACCAGTTTCGTTGGGACCGTAATGTCAAACTGTAGATACATTCATGATTTTTAGATATCGTGTGTGTTCGTAGGAATTTTTAGAGTGTAGAAACGGATATAAAATGATTGAAATAAAATATCCTAAAATATCTAAAATCCCTATATATACCCCTTATACTTCTTCTAACCCTAAAAACAAATTCCTCTGGTCAAACAAGAAAAATTTCCGCCGTTCTCTTCTTACAGTAAAAGTTAGGATCTTCAAAATTCAAAAAGAAATGAAAATAAATTACTAAAAATCCTAATACTTATATATATGATTATATGAGGGATGCTCTTCGATCTAGTATTTCTTTTGGTGGGTGCGACGGCCATATTGGTTCGCTGGTTTTTGACAGCAAACGCTAGGGTTTGGGTTCTCGTATGATGTAGGCACTTATGGTTTAATTCGAGTTTATTTCCGAGTTGAGGGGATGAAGGAGAGTGGTGTACGTTGGTTTAGTGGGGTTCGGTGCAGTCTGACGTCCGGGGGGGGGGGGGAGGGTACCTCGGAGCAGCGAAGTCGGAGTCGACATGGTTGGTTTCGGGTATTGTGTTGAGAGTATGAATGTGAGGTGCTTTGAACGAGAAGTGTAGTGTTGGTTTCGGTTTAGTGTTTAGTGGAGTAGAAGAGGAGATAAGGGTGGAGGAAGTGATCGAAATGGTGATTTGCAAAGGAGCAGGTCACGACAAGTTTTGGGGAAGGAGAAGTGGAGCGGGTATGGGCCTTGGTGGAATGAAGTTGGGCCAAGAAAATAGAAAAGGGGCGAGGCCCTTTTATAAAATAAATGTTTTAAGTTTAGTTTAATTTAAAATAGTGATTTAACTTGTTAACGCGGTATCATATCCATATGTGATCAGTTTTACGGACCGTAAGTTGCGTTGGGACCGTATGGACGAGAGTTTCACAATGAAGCTGACTGAAAGTGGATTGGTGCTCGTATGAATTTATGGCAAAATAAACTGTTTGATGCAGATCAAACAACAGTTTATCGTTCTTTATTGATGAACTGCAAATGTGAGTAAAACTCACCAACTCTGAACAGTTATATTTTTATAATGTATTTTTAGAACTGTTAATCATCTGTTGATTACTGTGTGTTGATTGTTTGATTGAACTGCTAGTCAGTTAGTGAAAATTATATATATATATATATATATATGTAATTATATATATATATATAAAAACCGTTAAATATTTATATATTGATTCTGCTATCAGAATAATTTATATTGAACGGAAAGTGATGATAATCATATTGTGTAACATCTGTGGATGCAGGGAGACAGGTTGGAGGAATCCGACTGGATTCCTCAACAGTTATTTTATTGTTTTCATATATTGTGATATATGACGTGATTTATAATCTGTGTTGATTGTGTGTGTATGGATGATATTGAACATCATGATTTGATATGATTGAATACCATAACATACCGAAATGTTGATAAGGGGATTTTCAAAGTGATGTTGAAAATAGAATATTTATAAAATGGGATATTTATAAATAAGAGATATTTATAATAAAGTGGAATATTTATAAATAAGAAATGTTTATAAATTGGAATATTTATAAAAGGGGATATTCAAAAAGAAAATAATTTCAAACCATTTTCTTTTTGAATGGAAAGGCCCGTGTGGCGGGTTTGGGGATTTTCCCGATGCTCCCGTTACAAAGGAGGTTATGGCGAATTTTCTGGAAATTTAAGGAGTTAAAATATTTTGGAGAATTAAAATATAAAGGAAATATTTAGAAAATAAATAGAGATAAAAAGGAAAACGTTATAAAAGGAATCATTTTTAAAGTGAAGAACCGTTATTTAAAAGTAAATCTTTTCAAATGAATAAACGTTATAAAAAGGGAAATCTTTATAAATCAAGTTAAAAGGAGTTATTCGAATTCAGTTATTCGAAGGAGTTAATTAAAAGGAGTTATTCGAATTCAGTTATTCGAAGGAGTTAATTAAAGGGAGTTATTAGAATTCAGTTATTCGAAGGAGTTAATTAAAAGGAGTTATTCGAATTCAGTTATTCGAAGGAGTTAATTAAAAGGAGTTATTCGAATTCAGTTATTCAAAGGAGTTAATTAAAAGGAGTTATTCGAATTCAGTTATTCGAAGGAGTTAATTAAAGGGAGTTATTCGAATTCAGTTATTCGAAGGAGTTAATTAAAGGGAGTTATTCAAATTCAGTTATTCGAAGGAGTTAATTAAAAGGAGTTATTCGAATTCAGTTATTCGAAGGAGTTAATTAAAGGGAGTTATTCGAATTCAGTTATTCGAAGGAGTTAATTAAAGGGAGTTATTTGAATTCAGTTATTCGAAGGAGTTAATTAAAAGGAGTTATTCGAATTTAGTTATTCGAAGGAGTTAATTAAAAGGAGTTATTCGAATTCAGTTATTCGAAGGAGTTAATTAAAAGGAGTTATTCGAATTTAGTTATTTGAATAGAGGTTAGTCGAATAAGAGTTAACCAGTTCAGTAGAGTTAACCAGTTCGGTAGAGTTAACCAGTTCGGTAGAGTTAACCAGTTCAGTAGAGTTAACCAGTTCGGTAGAGTTAACCAGTTCGGTAGAGTTAACCAGTCCAGTAGAGTTAACCAGTTCGGTAGAGTTAACCAGTTCAGTAGAGTTAACCAGTCTAGTAGAGTTAACCAGTTCAGTAGAGTTAACCAGTTCAGTAGAGTTAACCAGTTGGGTTAAGTAAGTCGAGTTAACCAGTCGGGTTAAGTCAGTCAAGTTAATCAGTTAGAGTTAACCAGTTAGAGTTAATCAGTTAGAGTTAATCAGGTAGGTAAATCAGTTAGAGTAAATCGATTAGAGTTAAAATGAACTAGAGTTAATCAAATATAGTTATTTGAGACAGAGTTAGTCAAACATAGTATTAAGGGTAAGTTGCCATCTCGTACGACTGCTAGCGAAATTCGCAGGGCTGTAAATAGCCTAAGGTGGTCGGATGTTTCCTGAGGGAGTCAGGTGTAACCATTGTGATCGCTGCGATCTAGAGTCAAGCGAATGGAGTTAAATCGAATATAATTTATTCGATAAGAGTTAAATCAAGTTAAGTTGAATAAGTCGAGTTAATCAGTTAGAATTAATCAGTAGAGTTAATCAGTTAGAATAAATCAATTAGAGTTGATGAGTCAGAGTTAACCAGTTAGAGTTAATCGAATTAGTTATTCGAATAGAGTTAAACACAAAGGAGTTATCGAATTAGTTATTCGAAAGGAGTTATCGAACTTGTTATTCGAAAGGAGTTATCGATTAGTTAAATCGAAAGGAGTTATCGAATTTAGTTATTCGAAAAGGAGTTATCGATTTGTTAATCGAAAGGAAAGATTTTCGAATATAGTTTATTCGAAGGAGTTATCGATTATTAGTTAATCGAAGTGAGTTATAAAATATTTGTTAATCGAAAGGAAAGATTTTCGAATATAGTTTATTCGAATAGAGTTGGAGGAGTTAATCGAATATAGTTTATTCGAATAGAGTTGGAGGAGTTAATCGAATATAGTTTATTCGACAGGAGTTAAGTGAATAGAGTAAATCAAATAAAGTAAATCAAATAGAGTTAAGCAAATAGAGTTAATCCAAACGTAGGAGTTTTGGAAACGTTTTCCAGTAAGAACCAGAAATGTTTTCTAATATAGAAAACAAGAAATGGAAATGTTTTCCATTGTTAATAATGTATATTTTCTAAACTTAGAAAATAAGAAATATTGAATATAGGGAAACATGAGATAAGTAAATAAATGAACTGAAGAAATTAGGGTTAAATGATGTTTATTCGGTATAATTTCCATCTGGAAATAATATCGTTGTTTGCACACATGTTTTTCCTCGATAGTTAACTCACAGACTATCGAAGTTTTTGACCATTTTAAAGTTGTTAATATGGAGAGACCGGTTGGATTAATATCCAAAGAACCACTCTGTATTGGCATAAGTATTGCGAATCATTTATGCCAAAGATAATTGAAGACGGAGTAAAGTGCAAGGGATGTTGTATAAGTCTTAGATAATAGTGACTAAGATGGATATACTGAATAGTGCCTTCGGTTTGTCCAGTCCCAGGACAACTTGTATGGACGAAGGTCTGACAGAGTATATCCAATGGATCGCGTAAGTTGATCTCTTCAAACGTATTCACGTTTGGTGGCGGAGGAATTCGTTTCTCTTAGCTGTATACCCGTGTTATTTTTGGATAAATCAATTTGTGATTTGGTGGGTATGACGATGTGACATTCTAAGTGAATGAGGATGACTTGTGTGGATGAATGTCTGACAGAGTATTTCCAGAAAGGTCACGTACATTGATTTCTTCAACCGTACCAAGAGTGGAAGCGGAGAAGGAAACTTCTTTTAGCTGACACGTAATGTATGGTTGTAGACGTCAATTAGTGATTTTCGATGGATCTGACAATGTGGCATTCGAAGTGAATCTGATATGATGATAAAGCGTAGCTTCTAGCCTCATCAACCGGTAAATGACAGAAATTGGGCAGGCAGCATGGCTAAGTCGGTCGCACCGAAGTAGGGTGTATAATCACCTATCTAGAGAATATTCATTTGTTTCTTAAATCTATCAATGTTGTCCCATATATATACGGGAACGGTTGCTGATCCCAACCGTTGGTGATGTACATTCGATACACTCAAGCGAAATGAGTGGTCGGTCATGTGTGGATGAGTTACAAGATGTTCTTGTTGAACTCCAGTGTATCGTTCCTAGAGTACACTGATCGGAAGGTGGTTCCATACCTTTTCATAGTTGGAAATCCATTACCCAATACGTGCTTGCGATTTTGATTGTGTACCATATATGCAGAACGTGAGATGAAAGCGTTTCTGCTAAATGATTATTATATTGTGGTTGATAGACATTATTGTAATATCAAAAGGTTTTGATATAAAGATATTTTGGATTCTCATAAGGGAAAAACTCGTTCCGTTCTGTGGCGTGGTCTTATGAGATATCGTTTACTTGTATCATATATATGTTAAACTGTGTTAAACTATTTTACTCACACCAGTCCCATGACTGACCCGGAGTTTACTTTGTTGTTTTCCCTAAACTCTTGGGTGCCTAATTTGTACGGGCAGTCAAGTAGTCGGGTTTTACAGATATACTTGGAGAGCTTGGAGCAGGAGGCTTCAAGATCATATAGCTATAGTTATTTCCGTTGTGTTGTAAGTGCTGTACTCTGATAAGTGCTATTGTATACATAACTGTTATATTTCAAAGTTACGTTATCATTTATATGTTATTCGTTCCGCTGTGAGATTCGTGTTACTCTGATGATGTAAGTTCTTCTTTTCTCTTATATTCTAAGTTTCTATCTTATCTATCCTCACCCTCTAATTTCTTTCATTAATTACCAGGATTTTTCGATGTTTGGTTATCGACATCGAGTTTATGTCGATAACCAAAGTCGCCAAAAATCCGGGTCGTTACAGGCGGTTCCCAACCACCTCAGGTTCTACCTCGATATCATCTAACTGGTCTGGTGAAATAGTCACATTAGGGTCGTGCACAGACTTTCTTAACTGGGAAATATAAAATACGTTGTGAACTCCAGCCATCTTGTCAGGCAACTCAACTTCATATGCCAAATTCCTAACTTGTTCAAGAACTGGGAATGGACCAACAAATCTTGGTGCTAACTTGCCTTTCCCACCAAATCGAATCACGCTCTTTAACGGAGAAATCTTGACAAACACCAAGTCACCAGTGGAGAATTTTAAATCTCTTCTCCTCTTATCTGCATAACTCTTCTGCCTATCTTGAGCAACCTTCATTCGCTGTTTGATAACCTTGACCTTATCTGAGGTTTCTCTTATCATATCTGGCCCAAGCACAAATTTCTCACTGGTTTCTAACCAACATGATGGTGAGTTGCATGATCTTCCGTACTAAACTTCAACTGGAGTCATACTAATACTGGACTGATAACTATTATCATATGCAAGCTCAACTAGATGCAAATGGTCATCCCATGACCCACCAAAATCTAATATACAAGCCCTCGAGAGATCCTCTAATACACGATTCACCCAAATACTATCATGATCCAATCTAGTCCTTGGTAAACCGTCAATGAAATCCATTGAGACTTGTTCCCATTTCCATTCGAGAGTTTCCAACGGTTGTAACAACCACTAGGCTCCTTTTGCTCAGTTTTAACTAACTGGAAATTCATGTACTTCATCTCTCAATCCATTAACATTGGGTATGACCAGTCTCCCATTCTTTTAAAGCCATCCTTGTCTATCAAGTCCATACTTGCTCATCTCCTTGCCATCGATATCCATTTCTACCTTGGAGATGATTTCCAATAGGTTAGGATCGTTCCTCTGACTGGAACCAATCCGCTCAATCAAAGTCGGTCTGATCGTCTAACTTGCTAACATTTCTGGATCCAATCCATACTTACGTCTGAGATCATATCCCATGATATACTCTAGTTGCTTCCATTCAAGAAACATAGCATCTAAACTGTCATGTCTCCTATTCAATGCATCAGCTATCGCACCTAGTTCGATAGCACAGGCATCTGTGTATGCCGTCATCTCTTCATTCTCTATTACTAGAATCCTACATGTGATAGTCTACTCAAGGGAACAAAAATAGGAACAAACATAGAAACCATAATATCCAACAAACATATCCTATCTATCAACTGCTAAAGCCATAAATAGGTCGATACCTACCTGACTGGTCCAACGAATCCCAAGGCTAATGGAAGCCCCGCCTCGATACATACGTCGATGCCTACTTGACTGGTCCAACCAATCCCAAGGCAAATGGAAGCCCCGCCTCCATACGGACTACCGTACACCCAACGTACATTTATCCTCCAAGGATAACTAGATCACGTCCAACGGATCCAAGGTAACGGGCGTCCCCAGATACCCCTGCTTCGAGTCCGCCTAGAACACTCTAAGTATCGACGATTTCTTGGTATTCTCATCAGAAGAGCTACCCACGTACTCTGACCCAGTCTCGAGTATCCATTACTGACAAATCTCAAGTCGAACTTGAATCGTCCTAGCCCTTGTTGCATCTCCACGATCAACGAGCACATCTTATCCCTTTGAAGTTCTACCATTCTTGAACCAAAGAGAACATCAACATAGGGTCTTAAACAATCCATTACCTTGCAGCTTCCTCATGTCCCACTCGAGTCATCTCCTTGCCCTATCGAATCCAACTCGGGGCAGTCCATACCATTGAACAGTCTTATCATGCCACGGTTGCACATCACTCCTCGAGTAAGCCGAGATATCATTCAATGGAAATCACAACAACTACTTATATCTCACGCAAACCATCCTAATCGAACTCGACATTCCCTAAGTACAAGCCCCAAAGGCCTAAACCAATATCAGGCAAGCACTCAAGGAACATCTCCTTCGAATTCAGACAATCTACATGAGATGATACTAGCAAAACAACTAAGCAATCACAAGCAAACATACATCCATAACTCGGTAAGACCACATTACAACAAATCATGCAAAGACTAGTCGAACCACCTATCGGGTTCGTCACAACTAAAGGTCTATCGACTATCTCAGGTTCCAATCACAACTTATCTACCAGGTCACTAGGTATGAAGGAATGGGATGCCTCGCTATCAACAAAACTAGATCAGAAACATCATAAATAAAAAGCATACCTCGAATAATGACGCCCTTTCCCTTCTCCGACGCAGTTGGGGCATTCGACGAAGAAGGAACAACGTTGATAGCATATGCTTTCACATTCTGCTTCTCTTTGGGGGGTTGCGGGAAATTATCCTTGTGACGTCCGACTTGGCCGCAATTGAAGCACTTCCTTTCCCTAGGCTTTTCCTGACAATCTCTAGCATAATGGCCCTTCTTGCCACAACTAAAGCACTCTTTATCTTTCTTGCCCTTCTTTTTTCTCACCATCCTTGGTCTGATCTTGTTTTCTCTTATTCAGAGACTCCTTCTTACCTCCACCGCTTGCTTGCGGTTTTGGTTCCTCTACAGATGCAATAACAACAACGGCCTTTGACTTAGGGTAAAGACTCTCCGATCTCAATGCTTTCCCCACTATAGACTCGAACGTCTCATCGATGTGGTTTATCAGCCTTTCCCCTAAGTACTCATCTAAGCCGGTTATGAACTTCTCGTTCTTCTTCTCGGTAGCGTCGATAAGAGATAATCCATACTTCGATAAAGTATCGAACTCAGCAATATATTCCAGGACTGCCCTACCATTCTTCTTAAGCTCCAAAAATTTCGTAAACAATTCAGATTTGTGAGCAGCTGGAATGAACTTTTCGCTGAAACGAGTCATAAACTGATTCCAAGTAACTTGATCTTCAGGAATAGCTGCTTTAATAGCATTCCACCAATTCATAGCTCGTCCTTGAAGCTGACGCGATGCTAACTTTCTCTTCATGGCATCATCGATTCCCAAGGCCTCGAAGATGCGCTCACAACTATCCAACTAATCTTGAACATCCGTAGCCGACTCCGTTCGGTGGAACGGTTTCCCGCCAAGTCTAGTATAATCCTTGTTAAGCTTGGCGAAATTGGCCTTAGGCGCGTGCCCTGCTGCACACCACCGTTAGCGACATTAGGAACTGCTCCCCGAGTATCCCTAAGCATCTCTCGCATGAAGGTAGAAAACATCATCCTCATATCAGGAACATCCCTATTGTTTTCTCCTGAACCTGTACTCCTCGTATATCGGATCATCGTTCAGTCTGTAAAGAGGAAACGATTAACCATCTCAATGTGGTGCTAGTGCAGTGTGTCTTCCTTCTTAGATATACTAATAGTATATATACATATATATAGCTTTTGAAAACCAAAATATCACAAGTATGCGCTCTCATATACATATACTATCTCTCCCTGATGTCTTCCCCAAGGTTAACTATGCAACCTAGAGCTCTGATACCAAGTGTGACGGCCCGCCCCGCACCAGCCGACATTTCCAAAGAAATGCGTTGTACCGATGACCAACTAGCACGGGACAGTCGTCGAAATAAAAGAAAAAAAAGAAAAAAAAAAGGAATTTGAAGCTATGAACTAACAAGGAACGTGTAGTATATCTCACAGCGCATGGAATAAATTAAAATAATAACATAACTTTGACATAAAACAGGCGAGACAGTGCATAAGCTCAAAACTAAACCATAACCATCATAGCAGCGGAATCCAAAATACAGCTTATGATCCAAACCATTATTACAACTTTAAAAATACTGTCTCTAAATAAATAAAGGAAAGGTACACTACTAATGCCCAAAGTAGTGACCAGCAACAACACAGGGAGTTATATGTAAATAATACGTAGAAGCCTCCTGCTCGTCTCCGGATAGCTACTCGTGCATACCACCTAACTTGTCTCTAGTATGCTCGTTTAGGAGCACCCAGAGTAATAAGAAGAGACATAAAACTCTGGGTCAGACAAAAGTCTGGTATGAGCGATAAGCAACAAAACAGAACAATAACAGGTATAATCCAATTATACCTGAACTTGGACCTGCAACCAAAGAGTTAGCACAACAAGATGTACAGTACTATAAGGTAATACTAACATAAAGTGTCAATGGGGGTGGGGTTATGGTGATAGCAAACATCAAACATAGCAATTATCCTCACATCTCTCACCCAGTGCGTAAAGCATACGATATTCACCACCCAATCTCCCAATCCTTTGCTAAGATCATCTTGCTACATGGATCACAATGACCCCATTGCACTGATCCACAACCACTAATCCATCTCTCAGTGGTGAACTAAAGTTATGGATATCGATAACACCTTTGCACACGTCCCGCAGCAAAGTCCAACTCATGAAGTTAACTCGTTGATCCCCTTTGGGACCCTGAGTAATAACCTCTCATTTGAACTACCTTTGCATCTCGGTTTTTGGTCATCATCCCTGTTCGTCCTTCAGTTCAGTTCGTGATCCTCTATATCGACTCGTGGTGCTTCGAAGCTCCAGTTCGTGATCAGCTTCCTCGGCTCGTGGTTCGCACCAAGTACAGCTCATGGTTCCTCCTTCCGCTGGTGACTCGTGACACCAAGGCTCGGTTCGTGGTCTGCTCCTGTTCGTGACACGTGGTTGGATTGTGGACCACCTTTGGGTCGTGGGACCCACTCGTGATCCCTATCTTGATTGTGGTCTTCTGGCATACCATCCTAGGGGTTGCCCTCCTAAGGTTCGCCCTATTCCTCACGGTCGGAGTGTGAGGGTTCGCCATCTTCCTCATAGTCGGGATGTGAGGGTTCGCCATCTTCCTCACGGTCGCGGTGTGAGGGTGCTTCACGATCCTAGGGTTATGGTCGTGAGGATACTTCGCTATCCTAGGAGTCGGGTCGTAAGGATACTTTACCATCCTAGGAGTCGGGTCGTGAAGATACTGCACCATCCTAGGAGTCGGGGTGTGAGGGTGTTGCACGATCCTAGGGGTCGTGGTGTGAGGGTGCTGCATGATCCTAGGGGTCTCGGTGTGAGGGTGCTGCACGGTCCAAGGGTTCGGGTCGTGAGGGACAGGTGCTTCACGAACGAGAATGACCAATTTTCTGTAACTTTTTCCAGCAAGCAATTTACGCCTTACGACGGTGTTTTCGACCAATCTAACTTTTCTATGCAATCACAGATCATTCCAAACAGTAATAGCAACATATACAATCAACCATAAACACCAAAACAACAATTTAACATGCAAACATGGATCAAACATAGATTTTCCCCTTAATCCCCTTAATCAAGATTTAACCTTACGATTAGCAAAACATGTCCAAATTAACCCAAATTTCTAATATGGGCATAAAATAATATTTAAGAATTTCTAAACATTTTTCCAGAATGTTAACATGCATAATTTCATTAATTAACACTAATCACCCCTAATTAGCCGTAATGAAAAAACAATGCAAATCACTCACCTTAGCCAAAATATAAACTCAGATCTGAAATGATTCTTTAAATGGCATGAATTCCAATGCAACAGCAGCTTTTGCCTCTAATTTGATGTTGATTAGACTTGGTTTGATGCTAATTAGCTTAATCTTCAATTAGAAAGCGATTTGGGATGATTTTAGAAGGTGGAGGCCATGGCTAGGTTTCAAGAGATGTAAGTGGCGGATGAAAAATGAATAAAAACTAAATTCTCTAACCCTATCAGCCTCCCCATAACCCTAATCCCGAAATGGTTTATGGGCCTAGCTGCTAATCACCTTAATTAGGCCCGGTTAAGCTATTTTCACCTTCTAAACCTTGTTTCAGCCATATCTCCCAAACGGTAAGTCAGTTTGACAAATATGACCACTCTACGGAAAGGTAAACCATCATCCGGATCCAATGAAGTGGTTTTAGGTCAAAACTCCTTACCAATCAAAAGTTATAGGCGAAATAAGATTTGTCAGGGGTAAAACGGTTATTTAAAAATCGGAAAAAATCGTGAATATGGGAAATGACCCCAATAGTCATTCTCCAAAGTTACACGACCATACGACTTCATACGAAAATGAAATAAATATTCTACGATCCTCCGATGCGTAGAATGTGTGTCGTTACACATACCCTCAAACACTTAACCTCTAGCCACATGATCTAAAACTTGGTTTCTAGACTTTCTATTGATAACTGGAACCAAACAGTTCATGCTCAACCTCCCCAAAACAAAACCGTTAATGTGGTCCAACTTGGTGAGGATGATCTTCCGTCGAGGAGAGAACACCATACTCCAGAGAGGGATCACGACCGCCAGAACTCAGCGGAGACCTCACCTTCAAAAATTGCCACTATGATCTAAACGATCGTGCGGAAAACCCAAGGATACACCAACAATGACCGGAATGCCAGTATGAGACGTAATCCTTTCACCGACTCTATTCTAAACGCTAAATAGCCTCGAAGGCTTAGAAAAAACCGAACACCGTGAATTCCTTAACACATACGAATGACATATGGATTCAGCCTATACCACTGATGCGGTGAAGTGAAAATTCTTCCCTTTATTCGATGAAGGTATTTCTCTATTGCGGTTCTCTCGACTTACGTCGAGAACCATATCCTCTTTTGACGAGCTTGCTAGAGAGCTAATGAAGCAGTTCATGATGCACTACAATGCCTAAGGACATCCTAACCATCTCCATTATATTCCAAGAAGCTGGAGAATCTATGAAAAGCTTTTTGAAAAGGTTCAACAAATTCCTTGTGGAGGTCGATGATCCCTAACCAAACATTGTTCTCTTACAGCTTGCGAAGGGCATTCATCCATACATTGAATTTAGATATTGGCTTGACCGAAGACATATGAAGGTTTTGGAGAAATTCTACGAAAAAGCCAATTAATACCTACACTGGAATAAGAGAACATGAATTAGGTCATGTAGGGTCATTCCCATAATCCACATCAGGACGTCGTTTAAAGCAACGTCCCTGTTAAGCAAACTGGAGAAGCCTCCAGAAAGGATAATGGGGATGCCTCAAGCAAACCCAAACAAGGCGGCAACCACAATAATTATGAAGGTCGCGAAAAAAGGAATCAAAGAAAAGAAACTGATTTCCTTCCTATAATATCTACACTCCACTTAATTCTCAGTTGGAGACTATCAATACCATCCGGTATAATAAGCCCAATCCGTCGAAATCCACAGAGAGGGAGAAGCAATCTGGCAAATACTACAGATTTCACGAAATGTGCGTTTATAACATTAACGACAGTCATCATCTTATGGAGTTTCCATTGGTATTCTGTTCAAAAAGGCCAACGTCCAGATAAATCTAAAGGCTAAATTTGTAAAGTCGTGTAAAGCCATGATCGAGGGCTTTAACAGCACCGCCAATAAGCCAGTTAGGATCGTCGACCTACTGGTGCAATATGGCAAAGGAGATCACAGCCGAGTCAGGATCCTCTCCTTCATTGTTATCGAATCTACTCTTCTTATAATGCCTTCTTAGGTATCCTTGTTTATCAGAGTTTCGAATCCACTTGTCATCATGGTCCCTACTTCTAGAGTTTCCCACTGACAACAGATTCAGATTTCTCTATAGGGACCAAATTATAGAGGCATGCTACTCATGAAATGGGAAGACACCTTCTACCGCTAGAAAGGAAAAGTTGTTGAGATCTGACTTCGCACCAAGAACATTAATGCTTAACAACCAACCTCCGAGGCTAGCACTGGATCGGATAACACAGTCTTTTTTACCAGGAACTTAACCCAAGGAAAGACAAAGAGCTAAAATACGAAAGGGAAACACAAATTGAGTCAACCATAGATGTTCCAGTCTACCTTGGGACCCGACTTGGGTCTTGAAATTGGATTATAGCTCAATTCAGCTACAAGGAAGGAACTTGCCAAATTCGTACGGCTCAACCTTGATACTTTTGCTTGGATCCACTTTGATATGTGCGATATTGTGCAAGGAATTGCATGCCACTCTCTTGATATTGATCCAAGGTCCCTTCAGATCAAACAGAAACACCGGATCTTAGGTTCATAGAGTCAACACTCAAAGAGGAGGTGGGTAAGCTACTAGGCAATGGCTTTACCCGCGATCCCCTCTATCTCGAATGATCTCCAACCCCTCCTCTTAAATAAATCAAATGAAAAATGATAGACATGTTCGATTATTCTGAATTGAATAAAACATGTTCAAAAGATAGCTTCTTGCTAAATAAGATTGACCAGCTCATTGTCTCAACCGCTGGTCATCATCTCCTATCATTCATGGATGCTTACGCAGGTTATAATCTAATCATGTTGCACATTCCTGACCAAGAACATACAAGTTTCATCACAAAATTGGATATGTATTGCTATGTCATAATGCTTTTTGAATTGAAGAATATAGGGTAACCTATCAATGACTTATCAATCGAATGTTCAAAGACTAAATCGGGAGATCTATGGAGATTAATGTGGACGGCATGCTCGTGAAGTCACGATTGTTGGGCGACTAGATCGATGACCTTATGGAGGTGTTGGATGTTCTCCGTAAATACAGCATGAAACTCAAACCCTTGAAATTATATTTTGGCATTGTGTCAGGGAAATGCATAGGTTTCATTGTCAACTCATAGGGGACTGAAGCCAATCTTAAGAAAATTGAAGCAATCTAGAAAATCAAAGTTTTGGAAAACACTAGAGACGTTCAGAGTCTCAATGGGAAGGTCGCTATGTTAAGTAGGTTCATTTTCAGCGCTATCGAAAATGCATTCCTTTCTTAATTTGATCAAAAAGGGGAAACACAATTTCTCTTGGACACCAGAATGTATTGCCGCATTCCAAGACATATTAAATCACTTGGAAAGACCTCCCATTCTGCCAAAGGCGGTGGATCACGAGGATCATTTTATCTACTTAGTGAGAGACTAATAAGAGTTAAAAGAAACTATTTGAAACTTGAAATGCTTGCATATTTCCTATTAATCTTTTCCCAAAAGCTCTTCCCTTCCAATCTCATTTAATCAAAGTTTATACTAACCAGCCGCTACGACAGGTCTTTCAACGACTTAAGGTGTTTGAGAGACTCTTGAAATGAAATATCAGACTTAGTCCATTCGATCTTATGCTTGTCCCTTGGTGAGCTATCCTAAGGAAAGCCTTAGTGGACTTCATAGCCAAGTTCACTACTCCTGACGATCCGTCAGAAAGTAGTGAGTCACTTAACATCTAGTGGAAATTATGTGTGGATGGATTTTCAAACAACCAGCATTCTGGCATCAGAGTTATACTTGTAACTCTTGAGGAACACTCGATTTGTTACTCCCTAAAACTAACCTTCCCCATTAGAAAACAATGATGTTGAATATGGAGCCCTGATTGCTGGACTTAAAATTGCAAGTAGTTAGACATCAAAAGTATCCAAATCTTTCCAAGCTCTCAACTCATTACAAGCCAAGAACGGGAAGAGTTTCAAGCCAAAGGAGTACGACTAGCTCTTTATTTTACTTAGGTAAAGGAATTACTAAGTAATTTCAAGCACTGTGCCATTACTTATACTACTCGATATCAAAAAGTTGATTCATTAGCAAAGCATACAAGCTCCAGGGATGAAAATTCATAGGAATCATCCTAGTTGAAGTACTCGAATATCCGAGTATCAATCAGATGGAGATTAATTGGATATTAATGATGTGGCCTATACTCGAGCCAAAGTCATGGATGACTCCACTCAAAAATTTGTTACAGCAGGGATTCCTTCTTGAAAAACACAATGAAAAACGTTCGCTTCTTCACAAAGCATCTCACTACATCATTTAAGAAGGAGTGCTATGTTCAAAAAGGTTCCCTCGTTACATTACTCCATGTGTAGCCCACAATGACGCCAAATGAGTGTTATATTAATTAAAAAGGCGAGTGCAACGACCGCATCGGAGGGAAAATCTAACAAAGAAAATACTCCATTGCACCTACTTTTGGCGAACAGTTAATCGGGATGCAGCTGACTACACTTGAAAATGTGACAAATTCTAGATATTCTTCCTGATTCCAATAGCTCGCCTACTGAACTCATGCAAATGGTTTGTCGATGGTTATTCCCCGCTATTTGGGGAATCAATATCATTAGAACTTTGCGCATGGAAAAAGGTGGTGCTTATTATGCCATCATCATAGTTGATTACTTCATCAACGGGCCGAAGCCGAGCCTCTTACCATAATCACTATGAAGAAAATAATCAAATTTGTTATTTGCAACATCATAAGTTGCTTTGGAGTTCCCAAAAACTATCATCTATGATAAAGGGATACAATTCAGTAGCTCTGAGTTTAAAGAGCTCTTTCGACGTCATCACATTAAAAAAAGACTTTTGCTCATCCATAAGCCAATGGATAAGTCGAAGCAGTCAATAAAATTATTAACTCCATACTCATTAGGTGTTTGGAAAAGGTCCATTGGCCCTTATAGCATACAAAACTACCCATAAGTCAACGATTGGCTATATTTCATTTGTTGTATCTTATGGAACTAAAGTTGTAATTCCCATTGACTTTGAGGTACAATCTCAACGCGTTACCTACTATGATCCTAGAACCAATAGAGACCTCCTTGTTGAATCTCTATACTTGTTAGATGAGGTACGAGAACAAGCTGAACTCAAAGTAAACACACATCGTCAATGTGACTCCCGATACTTCAATAGCAAAGTCCATCCAAAGCACTTTGACATTGGCGACCTCATCCTAAAAGGGATTTTTTTTCCCATTGGCCGGTCTTAGTCCTCGCTGACAAGGTCCTTACATCATTCAACGGAGGCTTGTAGATGGAACTTTCAAGCTAATGATCGTTGATAGAACTGAGCTACTAAAAGCATGACATAGCGAACATCTTCGTTTTTACTTTACTTAAGTTTTTGTTTAGTAAATTTTTATTTCCACTTCAGTTAGTACTTTGTATTCAATTCAAGCAGTGTAATAAGGCAAATGTTGCCCATAATTTTCATTAGTTTCTAATAAATGCTCTTGGTACCTAATGTTATTGGTGTTCCTTCATATATGCGTAGTATGTTAGTTGTGATATGACAAACTTTCATGCACAAGCACAACACAGTGATTACAATGCCTTAGTGTTTGGTATTGGTTCACTCTTCTAAGTCCATCATTGGGCTACAACTGTATAGATGTGATCTGGTCATTTATTAATTAACTCGAGCTTTGAACGAACGACAAGGTCAGTTATAAACAACTCGTGGCATTTATGACTTGAGTGTCCAATGAACGATTCTTAGTCTCTAGACTTAGAGGAAATCACTTCAAGATAAGCAAATGTGATATCGACCATTCGCTTGTCCAACTCCGATCCTTAAAGCTTGGATTCGAGTATAAACAAGCGAACAATTGATCCTCTCAACGCTCAACCAAACAAAATGATGTGAGATTATAAAGGATGAACCAACAACCATGGCTTGAACTTGAACCATCGCGGGTTAGTATAATGGGATGATTATGACGCTCAACTCCAAATTCCTCACGACCAGGGACTGATGACCAGACAGAAGTCTAGAGTATAGAGTGCCCAACTCTGAATTCCATACGACTTTAGATCAACGACAAAAAGGTGATCTACTACAAGAAAAAGACCTTTTTATAGCATTTAAAAAACGTTATAAATGGATAAGATGGCGTTTTTATAGACGCTGTATATCAACATGTTGTAAAATGTCTAGGTTTTATAATAGCAACCTAATAATCGCTATAAAAAACATGTTATAAATGATTATACTCATAGTGTTTCAAAATTGCTATTAAATGGTCTATTTGTAGCTTACAATTTCCTATCTATAGCGTTTTTTGCTTGTTATAGAACTTTTACACAGAATTGTGGTTTATGCAGCTAATATTTATGATGTCATTTAATTGCTATTTATAGAAACTATAAACGCTGTAGATAAACATTGCTTGATTATTATAGCACCTATAGACGTTGTAATAATTTCATAGCCAGGTTATTATGGCAACCGTAAACACTATAGAAAGCTTAATTTATTATTTTATAGCATTATTTACTTGCCATGAAAGCTATTTAATCGTCACAGAAATTTTTAATGCACTAGCATAATACTATAGTACGTATAGCCATTATTAAAAGTATTTCATGCACAATATCAAGCATATAAATATTTATGATCAAAAGTATGTCATACAAAGTTCGAAGCACTTAAATATTTATGATCAGAAGTAACAATTCTTATAGTCATTGTGTAACAACCCGGAAAATCTGAACCAGTTTGAAAATTTTAAATTGACTATTTTAGTGAATTTAAAATATTTAAAATAAATTTTTTAAACAATAACGACGAATAGTGTGTTTGAATCGACGTTTGAAAATAAATATAATTAATTCTAATTATAAACAAGGCCTGAAATGGCGCGGTAGTTTCAAAATTTGAATTCAAACTTTGACTGACTGTACGGGGTGCAAAATAAATCAGATTTTAGTGAAACCAAAAATATTTAAATCTGTTAGTGAATATCTTTCTAATGAATCTGAAAAATCGAAGTTTCATAGCGGGAAGCAAAAGTTATGGCTAAATGAATTTTCTGAAAGGTCGCTATAGAATTTATATAGCCCGTGAAAATGGCCATTTTGCAAACGACCTCAGAATTCGACGAAACCACTTTTGTTCGATCCTGGATGTCAAATTATTGATAGGTTTCAAATTTCATAATTTTTGAAGCTAGCATGTGAGCGTGGAAAAGGAAAATGTGTTTGGTCGATTTCTATTAAATTGGATCGACCAGAAAATGGCCATTTTGCAAACGACCTCAGAATTCGACGAAACCACTTTTGTTGGATCCAGGATGTCAAATTATTGCTAGGTTTCAAATTTCATAATTTTTAAAGCAAGTATGTGAGCGTGGCAAAGGAAAATGTGTTTGGTCGATTTCTATTAAATTTGATCGACCAGAAAAGGGCCATTTTTCAAACGGTCTCAGAATTCGACGAAACTAGTTTTTTTGGGACCGTATCGTCAAAACATAGCTAGATTTATTTTTCTGGAATTTTTTGAATCAGTTTGTGGCCCTGGCAAATTGAAATGTACGTTCAAATCGAATACTGAATGTTTTATATTTTAATTTGAATAAAAACTGACTGAAACAGTTGAATGGGCCAACGAAACATATCTCATTGTGTTCGGAATGGGGGTATTTAGCTAGGGACGACAGTCGTTGGGTTTGAATTGGGGTTCGTGTGTAAAAGAGGGTATTTTCGAAATTTAAAAATAAATAAATAAATAAATCCTATTGGTCAAAACACTTTCTCTCTCCCCGATCTTCTACAGGCGCATGACAGAAATAGGGTTTCAACCTTCTCTCTTCGAATTCTCCGCAACCACTCAACAAAATCACGCAATCTTTGATCCATTTCGAAGAGCTCGAGACGAGCTTCAAATCCATACCTGATTTGGTATTTATCGTGGCGTATTTCTCTGGAATCACCTCCCCAAAGTCGGGATCTTCATAGCGCCGCCGCCATCAGCAGGGACCGCCGCACGTGACCCCACCACCGCGTGCGGAGGCACCATTCCTCCCTCTTCCACGTTGTGTACTCTGATCGGGGTATAACTTCACGGATCCGACGAAAAATCCGACCCTAGTTTTGAACAGGGGGCTGAAAGGTACGGCTGGATTTAATTAAAAGGAAAACAACATTTAGTGTTGCGAAATAGGTTGATCTAATAAAAATCATATCTTTTTCATGTGTGATCGAAATTCAGTGAAACAAGAGACACCGGGACACCGGGACCGTGAGGACGTCTTCTATATTCTAGAAGAGACCGGATATTTTTCTGAGCCTTCTGCTATTTTTGGTGGAGTGGAACCCAAGGTGAGATTTCTGAATTATAAACGATATGGAAAACGACGATGTATAAATTATATAGTCGATGTATGTGTTATATAAGCGTTGTACACCACATGCATAAGCGTTGTATAAGTTGTACGTTCGATGTATAAGTTATATATGCGTTGTAAAAATTATATATGGGTTGAATGGATGTGAAATATACTTATATATATATATATATACGCCTCTCGTCCACAAACAATGGACGATATTTATTGGTTGTGATTGGTGTGAAAATTGATTAATAGCGAATGGTTGATTAGAATTGTTTCTGGTTGAAATTGATTGATTGTGGTTGAAAAATACCCGTTTGTGGTTGAGAATTATTTGGTTGAAACCACATAGGATTAGTTTGTGGAAAAGAAATAAAAATAAACATGCCGCCTACATGCGAACTAGATGCATGAAATCCCCATTGTCCAAAGCGGCGAGGCTTTAAGGTAGAGCGAGGAGTCATACTAGGGACGGCCCTGGTTTTAACTACCCTGCCGTTATGCTGCCGAAATTTTCAATAATATTCATGTATTAGAATTATTTTCATGTGTTGAAACTATATTCGCGTGTTGAATAGAAAACCTTCATGTGTTGAATAGAAATTCATTCGTTGAATAGAAATTCATGTGTTGAATGGTATTCGGGTTTTAAATAAATTGTTTTAACAATAAAAATCACATTTTTATTATATATGAACTATAGGAAACCTTCATGTGTTAAATAGAAATTCCTTCGTTGAATAGAAATTCATGTGTTGAATGGTATTCGTGTTGGAAATAAATTGTTTTATAATAAAAATCATATTTTTATCACCTATATGAACTATATAAAATAGTCGTGTTTTGAAATAGATTGTTTTATAATAAAAATCATATTTTTATCACCTATATGAACTATATAAAATAGTCTTGTTTTGAAATAGATTGTCTTATAATAAAAATCATATTTTTATCACCTATATGAACTATATAAAGTATTCGTGTTTTAAATAAATTGTTTTAACAATAAAACCACATTTTTATTTTATATATACAAACTATAGAAAACCTTCATGAGTTGAATAGAAATTCATGTGTTGAATGGTATTCATGTTTTAAATAAATTGTTTTAACAATAAAAATCACATTTTTATTTTATATATACGAACTCTAGAAAACATTCATGTGTTGAATAGAAATTCATTCATTGAATAGAAATTCAACAGGTATTCGTGTTTGGAATAAATTGTTTTATAATAAAAATCATATTTTATCATCTATATGAACTATATAAAATAGTCGTGTTTTGAAATAAATTGTTTCATAATAAAAATCATATTTTTATCACCTATATGAACTATATAAAATAGTCGTGTTTTGAAATAAATTGTTTTATAATAAAAATCATATTTTTATCATCTATATGAACTATATAAAATAGTTGTGTTTTGAAATAAATTGTTTTGCAATAAAAATCATATTTTTACTATATACATGAATCGTTAAAAATAGTGAAGTGTCGAAATAAATGTCGGTTGGATAAAAATATCATTTTTATCAAATTTATGAAAAGATAATAGTTTTGAAATCAAAGAATCGATTATATATATATATAATTGAAATATATCGAATAACGAAGCTGCAGTTCGTGTTTTGGAACCGTGATTTCAAACGATTTGTGCGGGAGATCCGAACATCGGATTTTCCCGAAACCAAAACCGTTGGGTTCGTCTTGGAAATATCTTTCCAATGACACCCACTTTGTAAAGATCCAACGGTTGGATTGTCTGGAATGTTTAATTCAAATCTGAAGAAAAACAACGCCAGAATCGATTATATATATATAATTAAATTAAATCGAATAACGACGCTGCAGTTTGTATTTTGAAATCAAAACTTCAAACGAGTGTATCGGGAGATCCGACCGTCGGATTTTCCCAAAACTGGAACCGTTGGATTCGTTTTGAAAAGATCTTTCTAATGATATTAAATTTGTGAAGATCCAAATTTTTAGATATGTGTAAATCAAATCTGAAGAAAAACAGCGCCACTGCCGCGTTATGGCCCAAAGCGTCGTTTGAATGAATTGGCTATAAATAAATAAATAAAAATAGCGATAAATCGTTATAAAATATTATAAACGATATGGAATGGAAATAAACTGAATTTACCTGGTTTATTGAATATTTGATGGTTGAATGTGAAATTTATAAACTAACTGGAGGTTAGCTAAGTCGGATGGTTTCCTGGGTTTTGATCTGATGTTGGTTTCGGCCTTCGGGGTTAATATTTGGGAAATTGTTCTCTTACTAATTTACGGTTAGTGAATAATGAATTGGAATGAAGCGTATGTTGTGTTTGTGTAGGACTTTCAATTATATATGCGAGTTGCTCAGAAAGACCGGGTTTATCTCATTATGAATAACTGAATCGACGATAAGAAGTCGACGATGAAGACGGTGGTTGAAGACCGGAGATCTTCACCTCGATTGGATGGTAACTGATGTCCTGATTGGAAGGCATCCCGAAATATGGATAATGAGTGGTGATCGTCCAGACGTACGTGGAGATCGATGGGTATTCGAGGTATATAGTGCCTCCGGTTTCGTTCATACCCAGAACGGACTTGTAAATGGACTGTGTGTCTGACGTTGGAAATCATTCTGTGTGATTGATAGCCATCAGTTACATGGCGTGAATTGCCTGTGTGGCATGCTAAGATGCAGTGATCAAGGCTTCTGTTGAAAAGCAAAGTCTTGTGGTTGATGATCAAAGCACGGCCTGTGTGGCATAGCTTTGTGTATAACGTGAATTCGCGAGCCTCACACCCCAGTATGAACCAGAAATAAGAGAGGACCTCAGGGAGGGCATGCGTTTCCTTCTAGCCAGAGGTGGTGTTAGTGCTTAAAATCGGCTGGCATTTATACTATTTTTCACCTATGTGGTTGTTACTGTTGCGAGGCGCCTCAGATATATCGGTCGATCCGGGACCGATGGAGTCATTCGTTGGCTCACTTACGCCCCAAAGGACGGCGAAACGCAGTGTTCATGAATTTTAATCCACATCGGTGGACCGACCCTGTCGCTCCAAGGGCCCACCTGAGTCTGGGTCCTGAGGGGCGGGCTAGAGCATCTCGAAGTCGGTAAGGACTATCTTTTGCCTTGGTTCATGACAGAAATCCAATTTCCAAATACATGACTTTGCGGTTTTGATTGTATACCTATATATGGCGACATGATATATGGTACCCATGTCGTATATGATTGATAGTTATGATTGAAATTGTTTTTGAAACATATAAACACTAGTAATAATATCAAATGCTTTTGTTCTATTCGTATCAACCATATTTTGGCCATTATAAGGTAAAACTCTATCCTCCGATTTGCGTTGCACTGTGTGATGGGAACTAAGTCTTATAATGACTTCATTTTTATAAAAAGCATTGCGATGTTTAAAAGATTGACTTGTTTTAAAGCACTGGCAATCCAATAGAGAAAACCCGTTCCGCGAAAGTGGTGTGGTCCTGTGATTAGCCATATTATTAAAATGTGTTAAGTAGATTTATCATACCAGTCCCATGACTGACTCGTAGTTTGTTTCACTTGCAAACTCGGGTGCCCCTTTTTCTACACGGGCAGCCTTGTGTTCAGGTTTTAGCAGGCTCTTTCTGGATAGCTGGAGCTGAAGATGGATTCTATCATTTATCTCTTTTTATGTTGTTCAGCTCCTATTGTACATATTATGTTTGTTTTCCGCTGTAGACATTTATGTATAGCTGAACTGTATTAGTACTAAGTATGATCCTGTATACTGTGTAACTCTGATGATTACTTTTATCCAGTGTATTATTTGTACATTATCTGGTGTATTTATTTATTTCTGTTCTGCTATTATCTATTAATGTGTTATATTCCAATGATTACCCTTGCCGCCGTCAGTACGGGGTTTGGGGTTGTCACACATTGCTAACCAAAACAATACATACTAAAAAGAATAATCCATACAAGTGTAACTAACCAGAACAATATATAGTAAAAGTAAAGATGTATGAACATCTACGCAAAATACATTTGAAGGAGAATGAGTGCGACAGCATATTTTTTTTCATGCCTTTCACCATTTAAAGATGCCAATCAATCTTTCAGCTCAAGCACATCAGCATGCACCCTCATCGTCACTTCCAACAACAGCAGCCTGCAGGTTCAATAAATCACAGATAAGAAATGAGATGTTGCAACTCCAAAAACTAAGGGATAATATAATATATTCGTCTCTAACAAGTTATGAACTTCGTAGGCTGCTACTAGAATTGAGCAACCTTAATACCAGCGTTTTAAAAAAAATAGTTTGCTCTTTCCATATGTCACCATTTGACATTAAAAAAACCTCCTAAGTTTACCTGAATCCCACCCTTAACCTCACTAAGAAGCATGCATCGAGATTGATGAAGAAGGCTAAATCAGATTTAAGCTTGTAGATTTTAGGCTATTGATCCTTAGTTGTTGCTTGCATCAACATTGTTGATAATTTTCTCACTGTACATGGAATATTCAAAGGCATAAACTACATCTCTAAAGATAAATAAGTTATATAAGTGTACCTCTACACCTTTTGCATGTACTGGAAAAAAACAAGAAATAAGAAATTAACAGGTGAAAATTTAAAATTTTGGTAATATTTAATATGATAGAGTATTAATTCGTTTTACCAGTGGAATATAAAGCTATTACTTGAACTCTATTCAATTAAACTATTCAAAGAATCTGGCTTGCTGTTTCAAACAGCGAGTATTGACATGCTTGCTGTTTGACACAGCGAGCCAGGGCTCGTTTTTTCAAACAGCAAGCCTTGGCTCGTTTTGTCAAACAGCAAGCATGCTTGCTGTTTCTAACAGCGAGCCAGGTGCCAATGCTTGTTGTTTCAAATAGCAATCCTACCAATGCTTGTTGTTTGGCACATCAAGCAAGCCTGGCTTGCTATGTCAAACAGAAACAACAAGCCTGGATTACTTGCCGTTTGACACAACAAGCAAGCCTGGCTTGTTGTTTCAAACAACAAGCCTGGCTCATCCCCTCACTTATCAAACTTTTATAAAATTTATGTAACTTAGTTGTTTATATAAACTTGTCCCCTAGCCTAAAACCTTGTAAAGTACTTCGAACTATATGTAAATTTACAATTTGCAAACAACTAAAACATTTAAATACACACATACATGTGTGTGTGAGAGAGAGAGAAGGGGAGAGAGATATCCCGAACAGGAGGCGACCAATGTAGGGACCTGGGTTCGCCTTCCTAACATATGTGTGTAAATATTATATGCCTTGAAAATTCGAAAACCAGATTTCTAACCCGTCTCCGACCCACTTAACCAGCGGTCTCAACGCTTGACTAATGGTTATTGGAAATTACATAATATATATATATATATATATATATATATTCAAAATCCTTAGCTTCAAAAGTTACTTCAAAATTTTGGAATGTATACAGTATAAAGAAAAATGTAGAGTGATAACAGCCGTTGTCACAGTCAACAAAATTCAAATCCGCAATGTGGTAAACCAACTATGTACAACAGGAAAAAAAACTGGAGTTACATATGCCATTACAATATGAATAACATACCTTCGAATCCAATGAAAAAGGTCCATCTTTTACTGAAATGGCTAGAAGCTCTAGGTCAAGAGGTGGATTTGGCAAGAGTATTCTCTCTTCAGATAACAATAGCTCCTCCAACAGATTATGAGAAACATTTGCAAGTGCAACCTGTTTTTCTTGTGAAAAAAAAGCTCTAATAATTAGAAATGCAATACGAAAATAATAACGGGTTTACTAAAGAACCAACACAAGCATTGTAAATCAAACAATACTGCATAATTTATTTTTCTAAGAAAATACTCTAATAATTAGAAATACAACAGGAAAATAATAATGAATTTACTGAAGAACCATCCCAACATTGTAAAGCACACAATATTGCATCATTTAGTATTCAAAGTGAACTTATAGTGTGGTCTACACTATTTATGGACGGCTAACAAAATCAGTAGAAGCAGCAATATATTTTTATACAATGGGTATCCTGAGTTATTATTGTTTTTAAGAGAACCACTTGCTCAACAGAAGGTTTCAAATCATGGATTTTACAGTGCTTGGATTTTCAATAATTTATACCCTATCAAGTTTGCAGTTCATCCTATATTAGGAGAAATAAAATAAAAAAGGTCATATAAACCCTTATAATAATTATCACAATTATAACAAGCTTGCTTTCTGATACCAGTCTAAAGATAGTCAAATATCAAATAAAAAATTTCTAAACAACAGAGAAACGCATATGTTTTGACCACATCAAGTTAGCTACAGGTGATGTGCAAATTTTATCTGAGTTATTAGATTTGGAAGCGTAAATAGTAGGAAAAGCAAAACTGAAAATAATGACAATGATGTGAATGCTTTTGCAGGTGTCAAGTCCCCACCAAGTAAAGAGTACAGCCCAAACGACACCACTGTTACCACAACTGGTATGCTATTAAGAGTAAAAGAATTGCACTGCAAAAATAGAGAAGCACGACATTAAATCTCTATGTCTAAAATGTATTTAATATTTAAAGGAATGAAGAGGTCGGGTGTGCACCTGCAATTGCAACATCATAATGAATGTTTGAAAGCATACCACAACCAGAAACCGATGAAATTACATGAAAAGTAAACTTTATGTGTAAGTAATGACATAAAGATAAAAAAGTTAAGCTGAAGATCATAATGACCTGATGTAACTAGATATTAATGACGCTACTTAAAAAGAGTGGAAGTAAGACAAAGAAATGACATGAATAAAAACCTTCAAAACACTTTAGTAAACTACTTGAGTATGGATTCAATAACTATTCATACATGCCTATGAAAGAATTTAAAAAACCTTCAAAACACTTGAGTATTGATTAGCTCAAATTATTCAAAAGTTATCTGTAACGACCCAGATTTTTCGGCTATTTGAGCTCGAATATTTAAACTTGTTTAAATATTGATTTGGTATATTATTGGATTTTAATATTGAATTTGTTAATTAAACGACGATTGAACATTTATATTTATAATAAACGAACTCGTAACGTCGCGGCAGTTCATAATATTGAGTTTTGAACTTCAATTGAATATATAGAATCTGTTTTAAGTCGGAATTATGTGAAACAAGAAACATTTGAATCTATTTGATTATAATTTTCTAATGAAAGAGAAAAATAGAGATTTCATCTTATATATTGTAAGTTATATTCAAATCAAATTTTCAATGGGTTATTATGGAATCGCTTATAAAACGATTACATTTATTTAATTTATTTAATAAGGAATTTCTATATATTTGGATAACGTTTAACTTGAAAATGTTAATGTTGAATTATAATTATGTATTGGTTTAATTTGAAGTAATATATTATTTTATTTGGATATATTCGTCAATAATAATTTATTATTATTATTATTTAATTTAATTGTTTTGGAATCGATATATTATATAAGCCTTAGAAATATCTGTTTTTCTAACAACCTCTTTTTTCGATGAAACGAGTTTTATTGGAATTCATGTAGTTAATTATTGCTAGATTTCTAGTTTGGAGCCAAACGGAGTTGTTGTGACGGTAGACGAAATTTAAATGTGAACCGGTAAATAAATTTAAATTAAAAATAATGACGTTGTGCAAACGAAGTCCGTTTTCAATGAAATAAATTTCATTGAGACCGGTATGTTAAGACGTAACGATGTGGTCATTTTCACTTCGTTTGGAGTTCGGGTATGACGTTGCGTATATTTAACGTTAGCGTAAAATAGCGGTAAAGTAAATTAAATTAACCATGTAAAATTTAATTTAAATAAAGTAATAAAGCTTCCAATCTAAGAGATGTATACCTTAGATGCTAAGAAAAAGGAACCCACGTATGCTAAGTGGCGCGTACTTTTCTCCTACACACAGCCTGGAAGTGATTTGTCATGCCGCCTACCCTAAACCGTACGCATATCCTTCTTGAAGAACAGACAATTCAAATCAACAGTAACGAGAAATGAAAAATCACACTGCTATCCCCTATTCTTTGAAGTCGCCTACAATCCTGCTTGTTTGGAAAATTGCAGCTATCTAAACATGTCCAGTACCCAACGAAGAGACTTTGTTCCTATCTAAATCTTCCCATCTATATATACCCAGACTTCAGTTTGTTTTTGTTCTTGCTGCTCTTCCCAGTAACAAATGGAAACCAAACAACTCCACCCCATTTCAAAATAAAATCAATCCCCACCGCAGTAAAGTGTTGAAGGGAAAAGCTTCAGGTATGGGAAGAAGAAAATAAGTAAAAGGTGGGGAGGTTGGTTTGCGCAGTGGTGCGGCATGCATGGGAAAAGAATGAAAGTAGGAGTATTCATGCAGGAAGGAAACATGGGAAAGGAAGGAACAGTATGGGAGGAGAGACATGCATACGTTCTAGGTGCACAAAATAGTGATGTAGCAGTTCGAATTTAGCAGATCTTGGAGCGTGGGCTTTGATGGAGGACGTCGTTCGAGAAGTGGCAGAGGCTGGCGATCCAGGGTGGTCGGAGAATGGCTGCGTTGGGGAAAAATGGAGTGATATGAAGAAGAAGCAGGAGGAGAGGATGAGGCGTTGTGCGCGGTGATGTTGCATGTTTGGGGAAGGGTACTAGTGTCAGTCGTTGTTGGGAAACAAATGGCTGAGTCACGTACTTTGTCGCTTTCTTGAAGACGGTTCGGCAATCTGGCCGGTGGTGCAAAACCAGTTCGTACTTTTGCCGCCGCCTCTAGGATAAAACAGTCTCTCCGAAATTAATAACTGATTTGCTTTGCACAAACAAACCAGTGCAGATTTGCACTTTCTGATTTTTAACTGCTCGAAAATTTCTTAAGAATATTTTTAATGGCGGAGAAAGAGAAAAGCAGAATTTTTTCTATATAGATCTCGTCTGATCTGATGATAATATATAGACGAGGATTAGGTTATTTGAAAATAGTGGTCAGTGGAGGAAAATAGGATCTGCGAAATACTTTGTCAAAATTTTTACGGCTTCATATTAAAGTCGGTTCAGAAATATCCGGATTTAAAAAACAGGTTCGAAAAATGCAGTGTTTTCTGGACCAAAAATATAAGTGTCTACACCACATAGCCAAGACCCAAAGCCCAAGCCCATGATGTGGGACTATTCACATTAAGGAGCCACTCATACACTTATTCAAATATTATCGAGCAGTTTCTAAAAAACATAAGACTGTGCATAAACAAAGGTGTCATCCGACTTGAACCTTTGCATAGTGAGTAAGATTCAGTTTTTACTAGAATGACACATAGTCTTGAACTCTATTCCTGACATCAAACCACACACAATCTTTTCTATAGTGCAATCAAATAAGCCCGTGCGTTATGGCCATGCACGCCTATCCCAGTTTAGTGAACGCTCTAGAAGTTTTGCCCAAAACTCCATAGGAAACGGCCTCATTTCCACATTCACATAGGTGAGTCTATCAAGAGTACTCCTGAAGGTAGGTACTCCACTCCAAATAGAGTATAGATCTCATTAAGAGTTTCTATTAACTCATCCTCTATCACTTCAGGAATACATGCTTCTTAGTTTATTAAATAGCATGTTCAACTTCTATCACTACACAACTTGTTTTTACCCATTGAACCTATTTCTTGGGATCTCCAGTCATTTAGGTCGAGTTACCATTGTGTGTGACTCAACGATCTAAGGGCAATAGTCCCATTCTTTTAGAAGAATTATGGACTTTCTCTCTTGACAGTCCTTTCGTCAAAGGATCTGCCAAATTTTCTTCACTACGTACATAATCTACTCTAACGGTACCTGTAGAAAGTAGCTCTCTAACCGTGTTATGCTTACGACTTATTTGTCGTCTCTTACCGTTATAATAACGGTTCGGAACTTTTGCAATAGCCGCGGTACTATCGCAATGTATCAACACAGCCAGTATCGGTTTTTCCCATAAGGGAATCTCAGCTAGCAGATTTCTCAAATACTCTGCTTCTTCACTAGCTGTAGCTAGTGCTATCATCTCAGATTCCATAGTGGACTGAGCCAAAATAGTCTGTTTCTTGGATTTCCAAGAAACAGCTCCTCCAGCGATGCTAAATATATAGCCACTGGTCGCTTTAGAACCATCAGATAAAGTATTCCAGTCTGCATCTGAGTATCCTTCAAGTACAGCTGGAAACTTTTCATAATGTAATCCAAGGTTCATAGTTCGTTTAAGGTATCTCATGACCCTTTCAATAGCATGCCAGTGCTCTATACTAGGTCTACTGGTAAACCTACACAATAATCCCACGACATAGGCAATGTCGGGTCTAGTACAATCAGTGGCATACCGAAGGCTGCCAATGATGCTCGCATAATCAGACTGTCTTACACCTTCACCAGTGTTCTTAAATAACTTTACACTTGGATCATATGGTGTACATGCAGGTTACAGTCAAAGTAATTATATTTCTTTAGTATCTTCTCAATGTAATGAGACTGATCCAAAGAAATTCCCTTTTCTGACCTAGTAATTTTAATACCAAGGATTACACTCGCCTCACCTAGATCTTTCATATCAAAATTGGCACTTAATAAGGATTTGACTGAATTTATGGCATGAATGTTTGACCCAAAGATGAGTAGGTCATCTACATAAAGGCATATAATAGTGCAAATTTCATTCTCATATTTGTAATAAATGCATTTGTCACTTTCATTAACTTTTAAAACCATTTGAAATGATTAAGTTATCAAATTTTTCATGCCATTGCTTAGGTGCTTGTTTTAAACCATATAATGATTTATCCAATTTGCATACTTTATGTTCTTGACCATGTACTACAAATCCTTCAGGCTGGTCCATATAAATTTCTTCGTCTAATTCACCGTTCAAAAAAGCAGTTTTAACATCCATTTGGTGTATTAGTAAATTATGAATGGAAGCAAGTGAGATTAATACCCGAATGGATGTTATTCTAGTTACAGGTGAAAAAGTATCAAAGAAGTCTATATTTTCTTTTTGTCTAAAACCTTTAGCTACTAGTCTTGGTTTGTATTTATCTATAGTACCATCAGGTTTTAGTTTCTTTTTAAGTACCCATTTACAACCTATAGATTTACAACCAGGGGGTAAATCTGTCAAATGCCAAGTCTTATTGGATTCAAGAGAATCCATCTCATCATTTATAGCCTCTCACCAGAAATCGGCATCTATTGAAGATAAGGCCTCTTGGAGGTTTAAGGGATCCTCCTCTATAGAAAAAGCGCTAAAATCCGAACCAAAATCTTTTACGGTTCTTGCTCTTTTACTTCTTCTAGGTTCAACTTCAGAACTTTTATCAAGTTCTGTTCTAATAAGCGTACTTGATGTGCCCCCACTATTCCTTAATTTAAAAGGAAATTTAGTTTCATAAAAATCGGCATCATTTGATTCAATTATATTATGTGCGTTTAGATCATAAAATCTATACGCTTTGCTATTAATAGCATAGCCTATAAATGCACATTCATATGCTCTACTTGCCAATTTTATTCTCTTAGGGTCTGGAATGCGAACATATGCTAAACAACCCCAAGTTCTAAAGTACGAGACATTGGGTTTATGATTCTTTAAAATTTCATAAGGTGAAATTTTATTCTTAGATTTGGGGATTCTATTCAGACCATAACATATAGTTAATAAAATATCCCCCCACCAATGTTTTGCTGCACCAGAATTTAGTAGGATGGCCACTACTAATTGAATTAGATTCATATTCTGTTCCTCTATCACTACGAAGTCTCTTAATTTTTCTATTTACTTGATTCTCAATTTCTGTTTTGAATGTTTTAAACATTTCAAAAGCATCACTTTTATTTTTCATAAGATATACATATGTGAAATCAGAACAATCATCGATAAAAGTGATAAAATAGCAATGTCCATGTCTAGTCAAAGTACCATCAAGTTCACATATATCAGAATGAATCAAGTCTAAGGGTTCAGTTTCTCTATCAACAGACTTGTGAGGTTTCTTTGTGATTTTTGCCTGTGTACAGAATTCACATTTATCAGATTCAGATTCTGCTATCTTAGGTATCATATCTAGAGTGCTCATGTTATGAATTATTCGTTTATTAACATGACATAATCTAGAATGCTAAATATTAAAATCACACAACATATAAGCAGAATTATTCACTTTATTAGATTCAACATTTAATTTGAACATTCCCTCACAAGCATAACCCTTTCCTACAAAGTTTCCCTTATACACTATGGTATACAAGTCAGCCCCAATAAATTGAGTAAACCCTGCCTTATTAAGGAGATAGCCAGAAACCAGATTCTTCCTCATCTCTGGAGTATGCAAAACGTCTTTGAGGATCACAGTCTTTCCAGAGGTAAACTTGATCTCCACGTTTCCAACCCCTTCAACTTTAGTGGTGTGAGAATCTCCCAGCAACACTTTCTGATCTTCAGCAGCCGTGTATGTGGAGAACATAGCACGATCATAGCAGACATGGCGAGAAGCACCAGTGTCTACCCACCAACCCTTTAATCCACCAACAAGGTGAATCTCTGTAATCATAGCCATAAGAGGCTCCTCCTCAGTCAAGTTAGCCTGTGGTACAGAGCTAGGCTTGTTCCGACACTTTCGTGCCATATGACCTGGTTTTCCACAGTTGTAACATAGAAATAACTGTCCAGAGTCATTCTTTTGAGCTGGTTTTGCTGTCCTTTTGGGTTTCCTTGCGGATTCCCATTCTGTTTGTTGCATCTGTTCTGATTCTTGAAAGACTTCTGATTTGGTTTCAGAACTGCGGGTTTGGTCTTTTTAGTGTTGTTGTTTGAAACAAACAACACTTCCTCTTTCTGGTCCTGTTTGCGTGCTGCCTCCTCAATGCGAAGGCGAGTGATCAAACTCTCTAAGGAAAATTCCTTAGTCTTATGCCGTAAGAAATTTTTAAAGTCTTTCCAACCTGGGGGCAGTTTGTCAATAATAACAGCAATTTGAAACTGTTCATCTAAAACCATACCTTCGGAGATGATCTCATGAGCTATTTTCGGCAGCTCATGAGACTGCATCTCTACTGACCTATCGTCTGTCATCTGGTACTTCAGATAGCGGCTCACAGCATACTTCTTCGCCCCTGCCTCCTCTGTATCGTATTTCTTCTGCAGCGCTTCCCAGATCTGCTTGGTTGTCTTGTCTTCTGAGTTGTAGTAATCATACAGATCATCGCTCAATCCGTTCAGAATAAAATTCTTGCACAGATAATCCTGTTCAGTCCAGCTCTGCAACTGCTTTGATTGTTCAGTCCAGGATGTCATCTGCGCTTCATCAGCTCCGTCAGGTTTGTCTGGCAGCTGCGGTTTGTCGGTGGTTAGAGCAGCAGCCACCTTCCTCATCATCAAGTAGAACTCCATTTTCTGATGCCATCGTTTGAAGTGCAGACCCTCGAAACGAAACGGGGCAGCAGTCACCAATAGGATCTGGAATGCAGAGGAAGGAGCTGCATCATCTATGGTTGTTGTCGAAGCCATTGTTTCTATTCGTCTTCAATTTGTTGGGAAACAAATGGCTGAGTGACGTACTCTGTCGCTTTCTTGAAGACGATTCGGCGATCTGGCCGGTGGTGCAAAACCAGTTCGTACTTTCGCCGCCGCCTCTAGGATAAAACAGCCTCTCCGAAATTAATAACTGATTTGCTTTGCACAAACAAACCAGTGCAGATTTGCACTTTCTGATTTTTAACTGCTCGAAAATTTCTTAAGAATATTTTTAATGGCGGAGAAAGAGAAAAGCAAAAAATTTTCTATATAGATCTCGTCTGATCTGATGATAATATATAGACGAGGATTAAGTTATTCGAAAATACCGGTCACGAAATAGTTGGTCAAAATTTTTACCGCTTCATATTAAAGTCGGTTCAAAAATATCCGGATTTAAAAAACAGGTTCGAAAAATGCAGTGTTTTCTGGACCAAAAATATAAGTGTCTACACCACATAGCCGAGGCCCAAAGCCCAAGCCCAATACCCGAACCGAGCCGGGTCGGGTCGGTCGATGGTCATGATGCATGGGCTCCCTCCTCACAACAAAGCATGTATTGGGAGCCCCAAGGCCCCATCAAAGCTTCTTAGAAACAAGTATAAATACTTGCTTCTCTCATATAATCCCATGATGTGGGACTATTCACGTTAAGGAGCCACTCATACACTTATTCAAATATTTTAATAATTCACACAAATTTCCAACAGTCGTGAGCATTGGGAAGAAGATTAGAATGAATCAATACTAGCAGCTGTTGTATATTATTGATGGGGAAGAAGCAAGACAAAGGGGAGCAGATCTTTCACGTTGAAGCTGGGCATTGGATCGTTTAAAAATAAGTAAGGCCCAACCAGAAGAAAAAAAAGAAAAAGAAATGGAGCAGAAGTTATGAATGGAATGAAAAAAGAAAAAGAAAAACACAAACGGGGAGATGATACTGAAGAGGAGAGCGGCTCCTGAAACTCGAAGGCGATGGCGATTTGCGGGGTGAGATATTGAAGTTTTGGGAGATTTCAATTGCAATTTGGGTGATTCAGGTGACTGGAGCGATTGAGGAGTGTGGTGTTTAGCAAATTGGTTTTGGTGTTGTATTGAGGCAGGCCTGACAAAGTTACTCGTATGATGCGGTTTGAGGTTATGCGAATTTGGGGAGGATTCGGTGAAGATAAAGGAGGAGCGATCGTTGTTCGTTCAAGCTTCGGATTTAGGGTCTCAGGCAGATGGAAAAGCGAATTTGGGTTCGGGGATTTGTGATTTGGTTTCGAGGATGGTGCTAGTCGCGATTTATGTTGTTTGTGCGGGCTGTTTTCTTTAGCACAGTGCTGAGGTGATGGTTAAAAAAGGGTTGTAGTTGATGATTGGTGAAGAAATGCAGTGATGAGGCTTGAGTGGTATGCCATTGTACTTTGACGTATGCTTATTGGAGGGAGCTAGGCAATGGAGAAGTAAGTTTTGTTCGGGGATGCTGCAGCTTTGGTCTGTTGTGAAGTTAAGAATGGTGTATGGTCTGTATGTATGACCAGTGTAGGTTGTAACTATGGAATAGTTTAGCAAATTCAATGGAGTGGAGTTTAATAGTGAGTTAAAGTGGAAACACAGTGGATTGATGTTGGTCGGAAATGAAGTTTGGGTGGAGTGTATGGATGTTGGTGTTTTGTGGAAATGAGGCTGTTGTGTAAGCGAGTTGATCAAGAAGACGAGATGAAAATGATGATGGATTGTTGAAGTGTTGGAGGTGGCTATGTATGTGGAGTTTTGTTATGATGTGTATAAATTGTGTTGATCTTTGTTTAGTGTATGGTTAAGTGAGGAGTGGTAAGGAGGTTATTTGTTTGTAAAAGAGTAACAATAGTCTGTTTGTGAAGTTTTACTGAATGGAGGAGTTGAATGGCTGTAGAATCTGGTGTTCGAACTATTTTGGTTTGAATGTGGTGGAGATTGTGATGCAGGGCTGGTTGGTTGATTGAATTGTGAGAGGAGGAGGAATTGGTTGGTGCAGGTTGAAGTTGTAGCAAGGCAGGGGATTGAGAGTAGTTGTGGAAGTTGGCAGGAAGATGAACATTGTATGGGATGTTCTTTGTATGGTGGGAGTTTTGGGGATGACAGTGACTATGGATGATGATGGAAGAAATGTAGTGGACCGGGTGAAATGCAAATATGACTATGAAGTGGAGTCTGTATAGGGTAATGAGAATCTTGGTTGCAGTTAGAGTTGTGAGGTGGTTTGAAGGCCGCGAGTCTTAACGATGTGGATATGCAGGAAGACGATGATGTTGAATTGTGGATTGGCTGAGAAGAGTGATGGTTTAGGGTTGGAAATTTGAAGATTATTTGAGTGGTTAGAATGGGAGAAATGTAACAGAATAGAAGGTATGGTTATGGTTAGAACTTGGAGATGGACAGTGTATTTGAAGGTAGATTGATGCTAAAGTTGTTGGATTTTGCTGTAGGGAATGGAAGTGTAAAGGTAAATGTGATAGGTGAAGAGCATGGAAGTGTTTTAGTGTGAGAAGGGGAAATTATTGAGTTGCAGATGGGTGATTTTCTAGCGAAGATGAAAGTAATCTATTAGTTATACTTAAAACCACAATTCCAACAATGCATATGTGGACGCACAGAACACAGCATTTCCTATTTTCTGCTCTCCCGTTCACTGTTTCCCTCTGATATTTATAAAATTAATAACTAAACAACTTCTCTAATTACTCACTGCACACGTTCTGCAAACAAATAGGAGTATCAAACGGGATAACCCACGTTGTCACCTACAAAATATCTACTTTACCAATTCTCCTCCTTTGTAGTTTCAGTCCTAATCGTGCTATCCTCAGTTTCCCCACTGTTTAAAATCCTGCGTTCGTCCCCGAATTGTTGCGTAATTCTTCTTCCATTAACTTTCACATCTCCTCTCCTCCATAATTGCAGCAGTTGCTGTGCTGTCTACTGATGCTCCGTGCAGCCGGTGCCAACTCCATTTACTAGCCATCGCCATCTCCAACCATCTGTGAAGTAAGGTGACATTTTGAAACGATTTCTGTGTATTTATTCCTTTTTTTAATTCGTACATGTTGTATTCACTCAGTTTCAGTTGTTTTGCACAAAAATCATTTTGACATTCTATTATAATTTTGAAATGTACACAACTCATTTGTACAAATTACTGACTGATATTGGCTTGATCACTCTATTCAAAATGAAATTTCTTTCCACAAACTCACATTTATCATCCTTGTGAGTTAATGATCTATTGCTTGTGTTATATTCAACATTAAATAATAGTGAAATCCTTCTCTAAAATTTGGTTTTTTTCGACACTTCTTCAATTTGCATTGCTGCCCTTTCGACTTCCTAATCTCACTGCAAATTTATATGGGATTGGAAGTACCGATAATTAAACAGTGCCCAGTTGTAGGTTTTAATTGATGAAACATGCAGAGTGGGCTGCACTGGTACATCATCAGAACGAACTATGAAGGCCAATATTCAATAAGCTGCTGTCATTATATTTCTTATATCCAGCTTTTTTTTAATCAATAAGATGCAAAGGTCGATTTGTCGTGTAATCCGTAGGTGCTTATGTACAAGGCAAATTCTATTTCAACCCACAAAATTAGTTAGTAGCCCCCCATTTTATCAAAAAAATACGATGATCAAACTGCCTTTTTTCTGTTATATATTTTTTTCCAGTTTTTTGAACACCTCATAGTTGCACTACGTGGTTTTTTGGTGTACCTCGTAGTATGTCTACGTGGTCCATGAATGAACCACGAAGATCATCTACGTGGTACTTTGATGAACCACGTAGGGAAACTACAAGGTACACTGAAAAACCACGTAGTCCCCTTACATGGAAGGGTATTTTTGGTTTTTTTTTTAAAAACGGGGACTACTAACTAAATTTGTGGGTTTACCGATTATTTCATGATTTGGGGGGCTACTAACTAAAATGGTGGGTTGAAATAGAATTTGCCTATGTACAATATTATGTCAGATATTAACTGTATTTGCTTCGTTTTTAAGGTTTAATACAATTTTCAACCTTTGCTGCTTGATTTTGTCATGTTGCTCGACCTATCAGCCTTACAAAATCCATGTTTCCGAATGCAAGGAGAATCTTAAATTAGTTGAAAATTTTGTTTTGTCTTGGCCTCAAGATGATAATGAAGGAGTAGAGGAAGAAAATTGTGGTTAGACAAATAATTAGGAGAAAGCATATATGTTAGAGAACCCCAGATTATAACAAAACCAATTGACAATGTAAAGAGTGAACTCTTACTGTTTATACATAATTTATTTTATAAATTCCCTGATGTGATACTCGTCTCAACAATATAAGAAGAACTACCCCGACTTGCCTTGGACTCCGTTGAAATCACGTGGTGGTTGAGTTTACTTGTAATAGTCTGATTGATTTTTATTGAAAAGTGTACATACTCTCTGTGATTATTTTTTAAAAACATTAATTGAATGGAATATTGATGTATACAATAATTGACGATAGCGTTAGAAACTTTTACCTATGTGATGCCTGAAAAAAAACAAAACATTGTGCAGAGTGACATGGGAATAAGGAGCATAATGTCAATTATACTAAAACATAATTTTGTGAAAATTATATTGGTTTAATTTTCAATTCTAAAAATGAAAAAAAATGAAAAATCAGGAATAGTAACTAATCAAAAAATGGGATAGGTCGTTCATCTTAGTAATCCATACTCCAATGTTTTCGCGTAATATACCAGATGATTTGCTAAAAAGCTTTTATTTACATTGTTATATGAGGTTTATGAAATACTAAGCATTTATAATAAACGGGTAATATGCTACTATTACAGACCATTATACAATAACTATTAGAAATATTTAAGTACTAATTGTGTTCAAAGCCTCAAGTTATTCACTCTATTTTTGTATGACACCTCTCTAAACTGGCAGGGGTTAATGGTTGTTTGACTTTATGCCTAAAGCAACTATGAGATGATCAATTCTAATGCCTTCTTGGCCGCTATAAGGTTTACAAGATGACGACATCATTGGTGGAAACTACTATTCGATCACAGGTAATCTTTTATATATATATTTTTCTACATGCATAGGAAATAATACGGTTATTTCCAGGATTACAATAATAATTCTTATTTATAAAGGTAACACTACCTAAGGAACATAGCCCAACTTTGTAGACTGAGCTTACAAAAAAAGGACAAACCATTTCGACTAAAGTGGATGTAAAAGAAGATCAGAACATAAAAGAGGTTAAATATACTCCATATAAAATTACATTATCTTGATAGCAAACTTTTCATGACGATAAACATCACCGTCTGTTTTCTAGTGGGAGAAGCAATTTAAAAATTCAATAACATGTAATCGTGAATGGCTAACTTCTAAAAAGGGACAGCAGAAAAGAGTTCTTGCGTGGGGAGGTTGTTGTTTACCTTTTCCAAAAAAAATATACATTATAGCATTTTTTTTTCCTAAAGAAAAATTATATTCCATAATTGTTCTACCAACCAATTCAAGATAGTGAAAGCGGCTATATTGTATCATGTTATTCAATATCACAGAAAGTTATTCGCTATGATTTTTCACTTTCACTGCACTGTTTTTTATATCTTATCATTTGAATTAGTTCCTAAAGTCATATTAATATCACAAAAACTTATGTCCTTGTGAGGCCTAACCTAGCAGTATTACATTTCATCTCTGATTTTTTATGTTTGATTTGTTTATCTGCTCTTGAACCATTTTCTTGCATTTCTGTTCTATGTAGTTTGGATTTTCACTCGGTTGGACTATGTACAGACTCCATTACAGAAAGGTATTTGCTTCCGCCAAAATAATTTTCTTACTACTTATACTTGCGGAATAAATATTTATGACTCAGCTCCGCCACATTATGTTTTTTTTCTATGCTTATCACATCTACCGCTTTTGCTATTAATTAGACATCTATAAATGTCATTCAAGCTTTGTGTTGTGCATGCGCTCATCATTTAATTACATTGACACTGATATTTGCATAATTTGTTCAACCCTGATCTAAGTAGTTTGTGAATCTCTATAGTTATTGTGACTTGACTTTTTAAACTGCTTGCTCAATGAATGCTTTAATGCAATGTGTATTATTTATTGTGTTGTCTATTGAGTTGGGCGTTAATCGACAGCAAAAATATACTATGATGTGACATAAAATCAAATTACGAATCCATTAAACAATTACAAACGTCGTTTCCTTTTGTTAACAATAGGTATTGTCTGTCATCCAGATATACTCTTTCACTGTATAATATATTTTGATAGGAAGTTTTTCACAATATAATAACCAGCAGCTACTATGAACATTAACAGTTCCTTACATGGAATGTTATTTCTATGCTTTAAGAGGGAGGTACATTAATATGTAGCTTATATATCGAATTGGGTGAAAAAGATAAAGCATGTCATATGCATACAAATTGGCAAGTTATTATGGGCGTACACAATTCTTGACTTGAAAAACAATTTCTTTGAGCTTAAAAATCCCAAGCATGTATTTGACAAATAAAGTGAACTTTTATTGTCTATAAGAGGAAATAAATAATGCATATAATTTATAAAATTAGTAGTATGTTTTTCTCAACTGAATGGTCATGTTCAGTTAGTTTTACGGTTTTATGAATCTATTACTTAAACATGAAAACATAATATGGTCATTGCTGACAAGGAAATACCAACATTGGTCAATAAGACTTCAACAAATGCTACAATCAGACGGTTAAGGTAATAAAATTGTTGTGATTTCTTTGATCTGTCACTGGAGAATGTTGCTGCCATTTTATGCATACAATATGAGCAGGTGGCTAACGATGTGATACCAAAAGTTGTTATTTCTGTTAACGCCTTCTACGATAAAACATTTAATTTACATTCATTGACTGACAAATAAATGTGAATACATTGATTTACAATCAACGACTAACAAATATATGGGAATAAAAATTGTGTAAATGTGGATGCTTTTGATCATACTGGATCAGCCACAATGATGGCTTTTGATAGGGACGCTTCATGCTTGGTTGAAACAAGACGACGGTTGGATAGATGTGTCCAACATTTGAGAAAATAATAATGACGTCTACCACTGTTTCGAAACCATTCTATTATAGTATCATCAAAGACATTTGTAAGATGACTATCAGAACTATACATCAATTAAGCACTATAACTTGCAATTTAAGTCCAAAATTTGTATATTTCACAAACTATTTTACATTAACTTGAACCTGCTATATTGTACTACCTTTGTTATGCTTCCAAGGTATTCTAAATCAAACAATGTTTACGTTCAGGGATAGCGCAGGAGACTTAATTGCTGGAATTTCGGCAATGTAGTTAGTTTAGAAGCTTAATTGAAATTCAGACCTATAAACTATGACTATCAAATGACGAAAAGCAATGACTATCACCAAGATCTCTAATTTACAACAATGGTACACACCATTAAATAAATAGTTTACTGCTAATATAATAAAAGATGAACATCTATAGTTTTCTACATAATTTTCAACCATTTTGACTCATAAAACTCTCTAATAAATACCCCAACAAAGATCTGTGAACGAGCCATAAGTATTTGTAACTATACGACTTACTGCCAAGATGGTCAATGCATTATCCTCTGCCTGTGATTTATATGAGGTATTTCATGTACTACTTTTTTTTCCTCACCAATTGTGCTCTGTACGTATCTTGCCGGTTAATATGTTTGCTTCCACTTGTAAATACAGGTGAAGTCAATGTGGAACAACAATATCAGAAACAGGTGTAAATGCGGTTTATCGATAACTACAAATTAGTACTTTTCATCGCTCACCTGTTCCATTTCTTTTTCGGGGGTTTACTGCCTATAATAACTGTGTACTTTATATACTGAAGCGCTAATTCATTTTAATCACAGATATACAGGACTGTGATGGCAAGATACAGATTGATCTTCATGTTGAAATGAATTAAAAAATTTATACGACCAGGTAGATGAGGTACAAAAACTGCTGCTGTGATTTTTTTGATTTTTCCCTCCATAAATTTTAAGCCTTTCTTTATAAAAGGCACGAGGAAGATGCCAAAGAATTCGTGTGTGCTCAAATTTCATATTGACAGTGAAGTAATCAATTTTTTTTAATTCCAAACCTATTTAATGACAATATGTAAATATTCGGACTCTCAACAGTTTAGCACATGTTTTTTTTTAATATACAGTTTGTCAATTGAATCATCGAGCCACGCATATCAATACCTGAAGCATTAAACTATGTAGGATTTAAAAACAGATATGCAATTTTAATTTCAATTGGAGCATACATATATATTTATGCTTTGGATTAAGGTACAAATTTGATGCTTTAGCGTGACTGTACTGTAACTTATATCTTATTGTTGCAGGAAATAACCATTGGTTTACTACGTAGCTTATGTCCTTACCATTTTTCTTTGTGACGCAGTGCATGCGCTCATGTACGTTTTTGAAATCATGTTTTTATTACATTTGATCTTTAAAATGTCATGTGTACACGCTTCTATTATTGGCATGCTCACCTGGGTTGATTTGTAGTTGTTTAGGTTACCATGTTGCTTCCAATTATTATGATCTGCTCTCAACAGCCTTCATAACCGTGTTTTTTTTTTGTTTTTTCTACTGTTTCTTGACTGCAGCAATATAGGAGCTGGCAATTCCCTTCTCTACATCAATTCTAACAACAAATTTTAGCATAAAACTTTGCTTCTACGTTGTGGTCAAAAGGATGCAAAACATGTAGATTTTATGAATGTTGTTGTTATCATGTTTATATCCTGGTTGATGTACTATAATATACTCACTAAAAAACATAACATTCTATTATGATGATGCTTAGATTATTATGTACCAACAATAAGCTTGAGATTTGTGTTGAGTCTTTGATTAAAAAAAATTCCATTTATTTCTTGGACTATAGTTATGATTATTTTACTTAAAAGGGCTAAAGTTGATCAATAACAAAAAAATATTACAACTTTTATTTATATAAAATTGACTTATATGAAAGTGATATGCTTTTTTCGTTGTTCATATAATCAAAATGCCATGACAGTATCATTCCTGATAGTTTCACTGTATTTACTCGCAAAAATGTTGATCATGTTGTCTTTTGAAAGTGCTATATTTCCATAGTAATAATCTGTTTCAATTGACACGGTACATAAAGTATAATGCTGATGCAACTGTGCTTGACCTAAAGATTATAAGAATCTTCCTACTGCGTTTGTTTGAGTTTCCATGAACTATTATAAGAATGTACTATTTAGATTGGATTTTTGTTCCTTTGTGCATTGTCGTCTCTGTTCAAATTAACAACTGAAAGCTTAAGATTTACAAGGCTTTACTTGGTTTAAGTCAAAATAGAAACATGAAATTCTCTAAAAAAATTCAACATACGAAATTAATTGTTGACTCCATTTCATTATTCATGTAGATAAATTGGTACTCATTTCTGCAAATAAAAGAAGAAAAAAGTACCTTTCACTATTTTTTTGGTAAAACATTTTCTTTCCATTTATTATTGATCATTGTTTGTTTTTCTACGTTTAACCATATTTATTCAACTACCTCATCATTTAAACACTATCTTCTGCGATTACTACTACAACATACACATCTGCCATTGCCATACATATATCAATATTGCATTGTCAACAATGCCCGTGTACATAGTTGAATGGTATATGTTCTGATTACGTTTGTAACATATGTTAAAATATTGAATCTAAATATATTTTTATTAAATAACATGGGATGTATTTTAATTACAAGTTCTTCTGTACAACAAATTGACTCAACTATGGAATCATAATATTTAGTGGTTGCTTTTTATGTTTGTTACAAACATATGTTCACAACACAATTGAATATATGATAGCTAGAAAACTTTGCTTTCGTTATCCTTTACTTCAACTGGATAGAAAATATCAGCATTCCGAAAGCATCAGACTAATCAACGAAATAAAAACTTATAAGAACGATGATTTTTTTTTAATAGATTGCAGAGCACATTCCTAATTTTTCCGAGTAATTCTGCAACACTTAGATGGTATGCCTTAAAACAAAAATCAGTTACTTTTATTTTCGAACTACAACTACGGCTGTCAACGGATACTTTCGGATGCGGATAGTGCCATATCCGCATCCACATCCGAAACCATTTTCGGATATCGGATATCCGCATCCGCGGATACGGACGGATATCGGATAATTATCCGCTCTACCATCGGACGATAAATCAATGAACATAAATGAATTTTTTTAGCTTAATATTAAGCTTTTACAAACCAGTTGATTTCTAAAGTGCTATAAATAAATAAATATGATGGTAATATATAATTTTGAGCAATATGCATGCGTTTAGTAGACTTTCAATTTTGCAAAATAATAAATTAGTGTATCTAATTATGTTAAAATATACATAATTTAAGCTATAATCGTGAAAAAAAGCGGATGGATAATTTTCAGATGTGGGTATGCGTATATCCGCATCAGCATCCGCTTTTCCGGATATCAGATATTTATGCGCTTTTCGGATGCGTATGTGGACGGATTTCGGATTTTCAGGTATCCGTTGACGGCCCTAACTACAACCCATGGATGCCCGTGTGCGAAGCACGGGTTCCAACCTAGTTTTATGGTTAAAGAGGTGATAGTTTGTAGTGCAAACACTTCTTTTTGGTAGACAGAAATGAAATGCAAAGATGAGAGAGAGAAATGTAAACAAAATTTGAAGTTTGCAATGCAAAAGGTTCTGTATCAACACAGTGTTTTATTTTTTATAGTGCGATGGATTGTGTGAATAGAAACTCAAGCAAAAAATGAATACAGCACATTAGCAAAAGACAAATGAGCAATGCACATGATTGGAATGAAATAAGGAAGTATGGCAGGAGAAATAAATTAACAGCAAGCACAAATAACATTGAAAAGAAACCATGAAGTGAACAAAATATTATTATTTTTAGAGAAAGAAAAACAAACAAGACTATGTGCAGACTAAATATACCCAGTAGTAAGAGAAGTTGCAAACAGTAACTGCTAGTAAACAGAGAACACAAAATGAAAAGAGCAGGTATTTTTTAGAATGAAACAGGAACAGTAACAGAAACCAGGCTGAAATGCAAGTAAACTAAATATAAAATGCAAGTGAGCTAAGAAACAACAAAATTAAACAATATTTTTTTAAGGATTAACAAAACAAGCATGAACACACAAAACACAAAATGAAACAAAAAGAACACAATTTTTTTTAACAACAACCGCAAACAAGAAAATTAATTCGAAGAATAAAGTCAAAATTAAATTCTATTCCCAGCAATGACTCCAAAAACTTGTTCGACAACAAATATTCTATCAATTAGAAAATCGTCGCGAAGTGTATAAAAATGCAAGCGCACGGCGTACACTTGTAGTACTTAGCGAATACGGGTCGATCCGCAGAGAAAGAAATAATTCTAATTTTATTCAATTAAATTAAAACAAAGTCAAATGAAATTTCAACTAGCTAAAAATTGTAAAATCTAATAAACTAACTACTATAAACGTTGATAAAACCGTGAGATTAAATGACAATTTAGGAATAAATCCACTCTCTAGATCACATTAATCAACACAAAATGAAACCATGATCTCCTTTTTTTGGTCATTTGTGAATTCAGTTGATATGATTATTATAAGTATAACTTATTCATGCTGTTAATTAGCATAAAACAAGAAAAATGACAACAAGTTGAAAGTGAAATATACTTTAAGAATGGCCTATGAACTACTAATTAGAACTATAGACCATCAAATTTTTATTTCAACCACCACTTAATCACCATCATCATATGTAAATGAAGAGGTAATTAGTGAACCTATGACTAAGCATAACCTATATGTGTAAACAACATAGACTATCAAACTCAATAATGAACACATAAAACCAATAACATCAACATGACATGAAGCACAAAAAGAGAGCATGAATAAACAAATTCTGTTGCATCTACATAATCAAGAGAGCTTCATTACCCCTAAGTTGAAAGGGATTTAGCTACTCATGCTTGTTATCAAATCAACAAATGTAGATTGCAACATAAACATAAACAAAACAAAAGAGAGAACTAATTAACAAAAAATAAATAAAATTAAACTACTTGCATGAGTTTAAACTACACTAATGCATACAGTAAATAACAAGAATTAAATGAACAAGAAATTAAACTGCATTAAAATGAAAATGACATAAGAGGAAAATGACTAAGAATCCATGAAAGAAAGAAAGAGATTTTATTTTTTATCCTACAAACTAACTAAAGGAGAGGATAAAGGACAGGATAAAAGAAGATATTTACATGAACATTGTGGGGTTATTTATACATGTTATAAACCCTAAAGCCCTAATCACTTTTGTTGGGGACTACCAAAAATACCCCTCATGAAGCTTCCATTTGTCTTTTGCCACTAATTAATCATGTAGAATGCATGAAGCTTTTTTTGTCTCATCCAATTAGTGCATACATTAGCTTCTAATTGTTCCATTAAGAAAGAGTGATAATGGGTAGGGTCCTCCACTAAGTTGTGTGTGAATTAATTGCATCTCCATTCCTTTGTATCCAATTTGTGCATGCATATCTCCATGTAAACTTCATGTGCATACTTCATTTTTGCTCCTAAGTTCCTACAAGACACATGAAAATAAACAGGTAAATTTTATCAAAAATAAATACATATAGAAATGACCGTTTTGCCCCAATATGAAGATGAATGCATGATAATTTGAGAATTTTGGGTTTTTGGTCAAAACATGTAAAAATTAGCCCTCTTCATTATTTATTTAATAGAAACAAGAATAAATGTGTGAATATAAATGTGCACATTTACGCGCACATCAAATATCCCACACTTATCTTTTTATTCGTCCTCAAATAAACTGAAAAACTAAGATAAATCTGTTTTCATAGGGATCACGATTGCATTGAGTGTATGCAACAGGCCGTTAAACTTCTGGGTGTCCCCAGTAAGAGTAGTGTTGTCTCGTGATGGTTTTCAGCGGATACTACCCACAAAATCCAAATGTTAAATGCAAAAAATATTTACAGAATGCAAGATTTTAATATATCTACAAGATTAATGCAAGTTTTTAAAAGAATATTTACAAATGGGTAATTTACTTTTAAATTTGACACAAGTGATTAAAATACAATTTGGGTCATCACTATGAAATTTTAGTCTGTTACTAATCAAAACTTCAAACAAAAGTCTGATTATCGTTAAAATCTTTTCTAGGTTGGCTAGCTGTTTTGGTTGAAACATAGTGTAATTATGAAATGAATTCTATAATCAATTATCAACAATCGTAAAATGATATTTTTCATTCCTTTTGGTTAACAAGTTAGGTCAAATAAGTGAAGATAGTGCTTGGATTTCAAGTGCTTACTCTCTCTTTATTTTGAAAAATATTTAAATTATTATTTATGAACACCTAACTAAAAAGACCAAGGTATACCACCCGTATGAGTTTGGGACAAGGTTTGGCGGATTGTGCAGACCGACATTGACTTTGTCAACAAGATGTTGGTAATCCTTAGGTGCACAACTCATAAAATGAGACCCAAGGTATCCCACCCATGCACTACCTCGCGGACTGACGTGAGAGTTGAGACAGAGCTTGGCGGGTTTGCGCACTAACGCTATATTTACAAGCAATGTTGGATACCCTTGGATTGTTTATTATTATTATTATGTATACTTTTTCTTCTTCTTTTCTTTTTGTTTTTTTTGAAACAGAGAGAATTAAGCGAGAACATCTTAGCACAACTTCAAATAAAAGATATAAAATGTTATCTCAAGTAATTTAAATCAACCATTATATTAGTCGGATTACAATTTAGAAAACATTTAATACTTATCACCAACAAATCTCCATATATACTAGTTACACTAAATTTGCTTATAATTCAAATTTATTTCTTTCATTATCCGTTAAGAGAGGTGATTTTCCAAACATTTTAATCATACGACCAAAATTGTATGTTTACATCAACGTGCCTATTTAAAAGTAAATTAAAATGCATTTTTTTGAATAATTTTGTTGAATGAAAAAAGGAAAAGAAAATAAAAATATCAATGCAAAACCAAAATAAATATGAAACTCTCCCCACACTTGATTTCGACTGTGTCCCCACAATCAAGTGAAAGGACAAAAGTAAAAGAAAATTTTGAAAATATGCCCTATATTTACATGGAAAAATATATATTATTCATAGTGTATCAGAAAATATATTGACAAGAAGTAAATGAAACGACCTTCTAAAAATCGATTCATTTGTTTCTTCAAGTATGAGAGACACAGTTTAAGCTTGAAAAAACAAATCGTAAAAGATTCGAAGTTGATTGTAGATTTGGAAAAACGAATGTCGTTTTATTAAAAATCGAATGAGTTGGTTTATTTTCGAAGATCTTTGGGGCATATTGAATAATTGGTTGAAATTCATTTTAAATTCACCAATTTGAATTTTGGATTTGCCATTGAAAATTTGTTCACAAATATTGATTTCAAAATCCAAATGGTGATTCAAATCTACCCATTCAGAATTCTACTCACCTTCGAAAAGTCCAAAAAACTCGTGTTCATCAAATTCATCTTCCTTTGAATTATTCACAACTTCATTGCATAAATTATTTTCAAAGTCTAAAGTTGTTGTTTGAAATTCGTTATGTTAAGAAAAAGGAAGATCGAATTTTAAATTTGGTTCCACACTCTCAAAAGAATTGAAATCCAACTCAATTACCGTATTTTTAACATCTTCATTAAGATTTTCTTTTTCAATTTCAAAAGTTGTTAATTGAAAATCGTCGATTTTGGTAAAAGATGGATTATTATTCGAATTGTCACACGTTCGGATTTGATTTTGTTTCTCACGAAAATGCAAGTATGTTTCATACAGCAAATCTGTGTAATTATCATGAATTTCATTTATTTGCTCAACAAAATCAAATTTATAATTATTTACATGAGAATTTTTCAATTTTAAATTGTTGAGAACAAAAGTTTTCAGTTGCACCACAATTGAAATTATTCCCATTGCCAAAATCATTTGAAAAGTGATTCACATTTTCATTTTGAATTTGAAATTCATTTTGAAGTTCGCAATTGAATTGCCAAGGATTGTAATCAAAATCATTTGAAATTTGGAATTGAATTTGAATTTTGATTATTTCGAAGACTTTGACCTGAATTGTTTCACATGTATGAATTATACCATTCATTCATTCTTTGACTTTGTTCAGGTAAAGATTCAATACTTGTTTCAAAATTACGAGGTTGATCGTTAGTTTGAAAATTTTGTGGTGCAAAATCCAAATTGTTTGTACAACAGTTAGTATTAAAATATCCACATGAATTTGGTGTAAAATTATATGGATTATATTGGTTTTCACAATTATCGTAAAATCCATGGAAATAAGGAAATTCAGACATTTTAAAGAATGTTTTTTTTTTGAGTTTATTTAAGAGAAAAGGAAATAAATTTTCACAAAAGAGAAAACCTTTTTTATTGGATTTTCAATTTTTTTTTTGGTTTTCTTATATATATGCATGAACCTAATTCAAATATATGAATGCAACTTACTTATTTACAAATTTTCTGAAATTATATAATGATGGTTAGATTAATTTCAACAAAAAATTTCTCAGTTAGTAAAGAGACAGGAGTTATCGGTGCACCAAGAATCACCCTACCAATGTAGTCGAAGGTTTAAGTACCTTCAGAGAAACAACCGCTATAATATTTATGAAACACCGTAATATTTATAAACAGTTATTCCTCTGTCGTAGTCTAGACACCAAGAAATAATTCATTAGAAATAAATCAATTTGTCAAAATTACGATGTCCTAGAAAATAAAACAAAATGAGATGAATGCAAAACATAAATTAAACATGAATTAACGATGCAACTACGAATGAATTTTTATTTTGTTTTTGAATTTTTTTTAATGCGAAATGTAAGCAAACAACAATGCAATGAAATTAAAAAAGGGAGAAGAGCACAATACCAGAGCATGCTGAATTTATTTGCACTTTTTTTAAGTAGCAAATATTTTAGCAAGCAAGCGGATTTGATCTAAACAAAGCAAGCAGTTATTCAAGAAAATCTTCTCCACTAGTTTCTGCCACTTAAAATAAAGACTTGAAAACAACACTTTTTTTAAAAAGAAGGAAAAAAAAGAGGAAGTGATAAAGCAAAACCCCAAGGTAAGTGAGAGCAGAAGTCAACGGAAAACCAAAACAAAAGAAATCGAAGCCACTAGTTCAGTATAACTTTTGAGTTTAAACAATAAAAACAAAATAAAATTTGGACAAGACCTATACTAGTTCAATATAACTTTTGTGCACCACTGCCGCGGCCCACAAAGATATCACAAGTCCAAGCCCAATCTACTAAATTCTATGACCCAAAATCCTGCTGCTAATACAAAAAAAAAATGATGGCTAATTCTATTGTAACCCCTTTTTCTTCCTTTCCAACCCCATTAGTTCAAAAAATAAAAGCCCACCCCACTATTTACCGTATTCACCCCTTCACATTCCAAAAATACCCTTTTCCCTTTCTATCGTTACCTTCCTCCAACCAAAACGTTAAAACCCAGGTTTTACTTTCCCTTATTCCTCAATTAATTAAAAAAAAATCTGAAACAAGAATCACGATGGAGAAGGAAAGAAGAAGCAAACATCAACACGGTATGTAATTTTACTAGTGAATTTAGCATCTCAAAGAAAAACCCCAATTTGTGATCATTGTGTACTCTAATTTGCTATCATCAATTTCATCACCAACCGCGGATACAAGGACAAAAGCGGTTATACAGAACGTGGTTGTCATAGAAACCACGGTTATCGTGGACGTGGTTACCACGAACACCTCGTTTCACTAGCGTGGTTTGAGTTTTAACTTGTTTTAGCTGGTTTTTAATCTGTTTTGTCTATTTTCTTGTGCGATTTTTTCGTCAATGTCATTTGTTTTGTTTGGTTGTTTATCATTTATTTTTGTTTTAAATGGTATAATAATAAAAAAGAACAGTATTTTCTTTATTTTATTTTATTATTTCAGTCCTGTTAAAATGAAGAAAAACAATCCTTACTTCTTCATTAGTTTTTTCTATCATTCAGTTTAATTTTTTTTTGGAAAGGAAAGTCACTAATACTTCATATTTCATGGTGCATTTCTTGTGCAAATTTAGTTAGTGCTTTATTGTGCACTTCTAGTATCATATTTTGGTGCAATTCTTGTGCACTTCCTTTTTTCTTAGTTTTAGTGTTCCTTTCAGTTTGTGTTAGTTGAAAGAAAATGAGTCCATGTGTTTTCTGTTATTTGTATTGAGTATCTTGTGTTTTTATTTTGTCTGAGATAGTAAACTCTATTTGAGATACTCTAATTTTGTTCTGATTTTAGTCTATTTTGGATGGGAACAATCTTTTATATGGAAGGCAAGTTAGTAGCAAACTACATGTAACAAAGTAGAAATAAAGCATGAATTGTTATTATTTGATCATTCCTAGAATAAATAAATTTTGAACTGTTTTTTATTGAAATCATGCTGTGAAAATTTTAGCGAAAACCAAGTTTATATCCAATGTTGTTTCTCTTATATTCATTCTATGTCCTTGTGTTTTTAACTTTATCTTCTTTGCAGAAAATTATAAAAAACCAATACGAAATCCTCTGACAGCTTCTAAAAGAAATCGACGTGTGAAAGCGAGAAATCAAGAAAATATAAATCAAATCAAGAAACAAAATTGAGACGAGCCTATTATTCATGAGCAAAATATTGAGCATGTTATTCAAGAACAAAATGTAGAGCAACATAATGAAGAACAACCTTCACAATATGTTGAACAACCTGCACATGAAGATATCGGTACTTCTAGTGGCATGCATAATACACAAACTATTTTTGATGGGCCGAAAATTAATGATGTGATTAGCAGTTACAATACTCACGTTGCTTCATTGATACGAAATGGCAAGGTAAAACTTATAAAATATTATTAAATAAAATATTTTGTTGAATAATATAATATAATGGCAATTTATTTTTTAGGAACGCGATACACTTTTATGTGTAAATCATGGTACAAAGATTTTAAATTGGAAAATTCCAAGTGGTGCAACAATTTTTAAAGGATATTTGGAATCTTCAAGATTATTTTCTTTAGTGGACACTAGTTATAGCTCGGTTAATAGAGCGCTAATATCTTTTTTTGTTGAGCGTTGGCATCCAGAGTCAAATACTTTTCATTTATCATTCGGCGAAATGACTATAACACTAGACGATGTTGCCTCTTTACTACATATTCCGGTTGAAGGATCGCCAATACAAACATACAATTATTCTCGAAATGATATAATTAATTTGGTTGTCAATAATTCGGGGATAAGCAGTGATGAATTAGAAAATATTATGAAGGACAGTGTTGGGTATAAATTGACTTATACTAAATTGTATGAAATATTTGATGGAGTTTGTGATAACTGAGAAGAAGAAAAAATTAGACAAGCTGCTCGTGCTTATCTTTTGTATTTAGTGGGGAACACATTATTTGTGGATAAAAGTAAATCTCATGTGTTCGTGCATTATTTAAATAAATTGGTAACTTGGATGAAGTTCATAGTTATTCTTGGGGTTCGGCAACTTTATGTTGGTTGTATAGACAACTTGGTCTTGCAAGTAGAACAGAAGTGAAACAAGTTGTTGGTTTTCTCGGATTGTTGGAATCATGGATATACGAACATTTTTTTCATTTGCATCCATCAACCAAAGTTTACAATGAAATTTCGCCTAGAGCAGCTCGTTGGGATCCAGCAAATGACCATCGTGCATCTTATAAGGAACTAAGAGTTTATCTTGATAATATTCAAGAGCATGAGGTATGACATTAAGTTTGGTAGGGTTCAAAATATTCCACGTCCTATTATTTAGTCGACAAGCAAAAAAACTCATCGCGGCGCTACTACTTCAACATACAAAGTGCTTTATGATTTTGTAGAAAATATTTGGAATGAATGGCCAAATCATGTTGTTAGTGCGCAATATCGTTTCATTCCTTTACGTGAATCAAATGAAACGGTGACAAGTGATTATTTTGATTGGTATTATCCTCGTACCGTGTTAAGAATCCATCCAGTTAATGAGCAAATTATTTAACATGGCAATCGACCTTCCTATGATCACTTGTACACGGTAACAATCAATATATTTTTCATACATTTTTTCTTTTTGCAATATTAATATATTATCAATTCACATTGTAGAGCTATGAAGAACTTAATGATGTGCTTGATGAAGGAATAACATTGGCTTCATCTCAACCGAAGACTTCGCGTTTGTCTCATCTTGGTAGAATCCGTAAAGTCCTCACTAAAGCTAAAAGAATTTGTACTCGTTTTGCTAAAATGGATGATTAGTTTGAGCAACGGTTTTAGTTGATGTATTTCTTATGGGAATTCTTCTAGTATTATTATTTTGATTGTGGAACTTTTTGTATGCATACGCTTGTGTTAGTGCTTGGATGCCTGTGTATTCCTACATCAAAACATATGTTTGCGAAATATGTAGTAAAGAGGAGGAGGAATTCAAGCAGTTATTCAAGCAAATCTTCTCCGCTAGTTTATGCAACTTAAAATAAAGACTTGAAAACAACTCTTTTTTTAAAAAGAAGGGAAAAAAAGAAAAAGAAAAAAAAAGAGGAAGTGATAAAGCAAAACCGCAAGGTAAGTGAGAGCAGAAGTCAATGGAAAATTAAAACAAAAGAAAAAAGAAATCGAAGCCACTAGTTCAGTATAACTTTTGAGTTTAAACAATAAAAACAAAATAAAATTTGGACAAGACCTGTACTAGTTCAGTATAACTTTTGTGCACCACTACTGCGGCCCACAAAAATATCACAAGTCCAAGCCCAATCTACTAAATTCTATGACCCAAAATCCTGCTGCTAATACAAAAAAAAAATGATGGGGCGGGCTATTTGCACCCCATTATTTGCTCTTCACCCCCCGAATAAAATTTTAAAATTTTATTTTCATATTTGCCCTTTAACAACCGATTAAATAGTTTGTCTAGTGTTGCAAAATGATTAAAAAATAATAATTACAACTATATATATGAGTGATCGATGGTAAATTGCAAACTATAATAAAATTGAAAATCAGCATTGTACATGATCTTTATTAAAAAAAATAGAAATTACAAATATTGATTAAAAAAAAATTAAAACAATTATTAAAAATTTAAAAACTTTACAATCAACGATGTGTATTGTTATGCATTTTGAGATCGAGTATGTTAGCTGTAACGGAAATTGCAAAGATCTAAACATTAAATAAATAAATCATTAATATAGATGATTTTGTTCAAATAAATCGACGCTGAAATAATATGCAATAAGGACATTTTTGGATTAAACGGGGTGGGAAGAGCAAATGATGGGGTGCATATTTTATTTTCAAGTTAGCGGAGGGTGAAGAGTAATTAACGGGGTGTTAATAGATGCACCCAAAAATGATTCCCCAATTTTTTTAGTATTCGTGAAATCAAAACACCGCAGGAGGAAAAAACGAGAGCTAAATGGGAAGTAAAAAAGTTTAAATCGAAATCCACTTGAATTTGATCTGAAATTCGTAACAAGGATCACTAAACTTCTCTGAGCGGATTTGAAACTCGAAGGCGATGGCGATTTTCGAGGTGAGATATTGAAGTTTGGGCGATTTCAATTGTGATTTGAGTGATTCAGGTGACTGAAGCGATTGAAGAGTATGGTGTTTAGCGAATTGGTTTCGGTGTTGTATTGAGGCAGGTCTGAGTAAGTTACTCGTGATGATGCGGTTTAAGGTTATGCGAATTTGGGGAGGATCCGATGAAGTCGGAGCAGTCGTTGTTCGTTCAAGCTTCGGATTTGGGTCTCAGGTGGATGGAAAAGCGAATTTGGGTTCGGGGATTTGTGATTTGGTTTCGAGGATGGTGCTAGTCGCGATTTGTGTTTATGCGGCTTGTTTTTTTTTTTTTTTTTTTTTTTTTTTTACAGTGCTGAGGTGATGGTTGAAGGAGGGTTGCGGTTGATGATTGGTGAAGAAGTACACTGATGAGGCTTGAGTGGTATGGCAGTTGTAGTTTGATGTGTGTCTATTGGAAGGGACTATGGCAATTGTGAAGTAAGTTTTGTTCGAGGATGCTGCAGCTTTGGTCGATTGTGAAGTTGAGTACGGTGTATGGCCTGTAGTATGGCCAATGTAGGTTGTAACTATAGACCAGTTTAGCAAAGTCAATGGGGTGGAGTTTAACAGTGAGTTAGAGTGGAAACACAGTGGGTTGATGTTGGTCGGAAATGAAGTTTGGGTGGAGTGTATGGATGTTGGTGTTTTGTGGCAATGAGGCTGTTGTGTAAGCGAGTTGATCAAGAAGACAAGATGAAAATGATGGTGGATTGCTGAAGTGTTGGAGGTGGCTATGTATGTGGAGTTTTGTTATGAAGTGTGTAAGCTTTGTTGATCTGTGTTCAGTGCATGGGGAAGTGAAGAGTGGTAAAGAGGTTGTTTGTTTGTGAAGGAGTAACGACAATCTATTTGTGAAGTTTTGCTGAATGGAGGAGTTGATTGGCTGTAGAATTTGGTGTTCGGACTGTTTTGGTTTGAATGTGGTGGAGATTGTGATGAAGGGCTGGTTGGTTGATTGAATTGTGAGAGGAGGAGGAGGAATTGGTTGGTGCAGGTTGAAGATGTAGCAGGGCAGGGGATTGAGAGTAGTTGTGGAAGTTGGCAGGAAGATGAACTTTGTATGGAATGTTCTTTGTATGGTGGGTGTTTTGGGGATGACAATGAGTATGGAAGATGATGGAAGAAATGTATTGGACTGGGTAAAATGCAAATGTGACTATGCAGTGGAGTCTGTGTGGGGCAATGAAAAGCTCGGTTGTAGTAAGAGTTGTGAGGTGGTTTGAAGGTTGTGAGACTTGATGATGTGGATATGCAGGAAGACAATGATGTTGAATTGTGGGTTGGCTAAGAAGAGTGGTGATTTGGGGTGGGAAATTTGAAGGTGGTTTGAATGGTTAAAATAGGAGAAATGTAACAGAATAGAAGGTATCGTTATGGCTAGAACTTGGAGATGGACAGTGTTTTTGAAGGTAGCTTGATGCTAATGTTGCTGTTGGATTTTGCTGTAGGGAATGTCAGTGTTAAGGTAAATGTGAATGGTGAAGAGCAAGGAAGTGGTTTAGTGTGAGAAAGGGAAATGCTTGAGTTGCAAATAGGTGATTTGCTAGGGAAGATGAAAATTTGATGGTTAAAGAGGTGGTAGTTTGCAGTGCAAACACTTTTCTTACTGGTAGACAGAAATGAAATGCAAAGGTGAGAGAGAACAGTGTAAACAAAATTTGAAGCTTGCAATGAAAAAGGTTCTATATCAACACTGTGTTTTATTTTTTATAATGCAATGGATTGAGTGAACAGAAACTCATGCAAAAAATGAAAACAACACACTAGCAAAAGTCAAATGAACAATGCACAGGATTGGGATGAAACAAGGATGTTTGGCAGGAGAACAGAATTAACAGCAAGCACAAATAACAGTAAAAAAAACCATGATGTGAACAAAGGAATTTTTTTAGAGAAAGAAAAAAAATAAGACTAAGTGCAAACAAAATATACCTAGTAGTAGGGGTGGGCGCGGTTCGGTTCGGTGCGGTTTGAAGCTCAAACCGCTTCCGCACCGCATCAAACGGTTGATCAAAAATACAAACCATTATATTAAACGTTCAAACGGTTCGGTTTCGGTTCGGTTTCGATGTAATACGGTTTGGTTTTGGTTCGGTTCGGTTTGAACCCGTATTAAATATGAAACAAGAAAATTACTTTCATCAACAAACACTTTACGATTTTATGACGTTGTGTCATCTGAAGGTTAAAACACATAGTGTTATCTTTAATTAATATAACTACATAATACGTTGCAAATAGAATATATAGCGTTAAATTAAAAGTTAGATAGAAATTTGTTAACTTTTTTATCATAACATTGTCGGTGTAGCTATGCGGTTCGGTTCGGTTTAATACGGTTTGGTAAAAGTTCAAACCGCAACTGAACCGTATCATGCGAGGCGGTTCGGTTTGGGTTGTTTGCTTTAGAGAGAGAATCCGGTGCGGTTTTCCGCACCGTTTTTGCGGTTCGGTCTGGGCGGTTTCCGCATTGCGGTGCAGTTTATGCCCACCCCTACCTAGTAGTAAGAGAAGTTGCAAACAGCGGCTGCAAATATGACAGAAAACACAAAATGAAAAAAGCAGGTTTTTTTTAATGAAACCAGAACACTAACAGCAACAAGGCTGAAATGCAAGTAAACTAAATATAAAATGCAAGTAAGCTAAGAAACAACAAAATTAAACAACATTTTTTTAAGGATTAATAAAACAAGTATAAACACACAAAATACAAAATGAAACAAAAAGAACACACATTTTTTTAACAACAACAAACAAGAAAATTAATTCGAAGAATAAAATCAAAATTAAATTCTATCCCTTGCAACCAGGGACGGAACCAGGAATCCGCTCAGCGGGGGGCGGATTCGAAGGGGGGGCCAAAAAAAATTTTTTTATACCAGTTTACCCTGAATTTATCATAATTTCAACCAATAATGTTTCATATTGTTAAGTTTTAGACAAAAATATTGCATAAACACTAATAAAAATGCCTTAAAAATGGTTACTTTGGTACCAAAGGGGTAAAAAAAAAAATTTTTTTTAAAATTTTAAAATCAAGGGGGGGGGCCGCCGCCCCCACTTGCCCCCCGCATGGTTCCGTCCCTGCTTGCAACGGTGCCAAAAACTTGTTCGACGACGAATATTCTATCGATTAGAAAATCGTCGCGAAGAGTATAAAAGTGCAAGCACACAACGTGCACTTACAGTACGTAGCAAATACGGATCGATCCATGGAGAAAGAAATAATTCTAATTTTATTCGATCAAATTAAAACAAAATCGAATGAAATTTTAACTAGCTAAAATTTGTAAAATCTAATAAACTAACTAATACAAACATTGATAAAAACTATGAGATTAAATGACAACTTAGGAATAAATCCACTATCTAGATCACATGAATCAACACAATATGAAACACATGATCTCCTTTTTTGGTCATTTTTTAATTTAGTTTATATGATTATTATAAGTATAGCTTATTCATGCTATTAATTAACATAAAATAAACTATCAAACTATAACATACCCACTAAATCATCTTACTAGTTCTCATGAAAATCAACAAGTTGAAAGTGAAATATACTTTAAGCATGGCCTATGAACTATTAATTAGAACTATAAACCATCAAATTTTTATTTTAACCTCAACTTAATCACCATCATCATATGTAGATGAAGAGGTAATTAGTGAACATATACTAAGCATAGCCTATTTGTATAAACAACATAGGCTATCATACTCAATAATGAACACATAAATCCAATAACATCAACATAACATGAAGCACAAAAAGAGAGCATGAATAAACAAATTATGTTGCATCTACAAAATCAAGAGAGCTTCATTACCCCTAAGTTGAAAGGGATTTAGCTACTCATGCTTGTTATTAAATCAACAAATGTAGATTGCAACATAAACATAAACAAAACGAAAGAGAGAAATAATTAACAAAAAAACTACTTGCAGGAATGTAAACTACGCTAATGCATAAAGTAAATAACAAGAAATTAAATTGCATTAAAATGAAAATTATGTAAGAGGGAAACGGCTAAGAAGCCATGAAAGAAAGAAAGAGCTTTTATTTTTGATCCTAAAAACAAACTAACTAAAGGGGAGGATAAAAGAGGATATTTACATGAACGTATGTGGGGTATTTATACATGTTCTAAACCCTAATCATTGTTGTTGGGGACTACCAAAATACCCCCTTCATGAAGCTTCCATTTGTCTTTAGCCACTAATTAATCATGTAGAATTCATAAAGCCTTTTTTGTCTCATCCAGTTAGTTCATACATTAGCTTCTAATTGTTCCATTAAAGAAAGAGTGATAATGGGTAGGGTCCTCCACTAAGTTAAGTGTGAATTAATTCCATCTCCATTCCTTTGTATCTACTTTGTGCTTGCATATCTCCATGTAAACTTCATGTGCATACTTCATTTTTTTCTCTCCTAAATTTATAATAGACACATGAAAATAAACAAATAAATTTTATCAAAAATACATGCACACATGACTTTTTGCCCTAAAATGATGATGAATGCATGATAATTTGAGAATTTTGGGTTTTTGGTTAAAAAAAATGTAAAAATAGTCCACTTATGTTATTTATTTAACAAAAAAAAGAATAAATGTGTGAATATAAATGTGCACATTTACGTGCACATCACCAGTCATGCGTTTAGCGATGGTTTCATGGCAGGATTGGCAGTGATAACTAGAGTCATGAATGTGTGTTGCTTTGCTTGTATCATCTTGTGCAGATTGTTTGACATCGAAGGAGACATCTCTTGGGTGCTTGTCTGATGTTGGTTTAGTCCTTTAGGGCTTGTACTTGGGGGACGTTGATCTCGATTAGGATGGTCTACGCTAGATAACTGGTTGCTATGTCTGCTACGTTTTCTCTTTGGTTGTTTGTAAAGGCTATCACTGTCCGATGTGAGGAAGACAGTTTTGAGTTTCTTCTCTGTGAATGTTGGTAGATTAGATGATTGATCTACCTAATTCTCATTTGCTTTATTGATGATGTTAGATAGTTGTTTTATCGCTTATTAAGACTGTTGTCTGACTTAAGGTTTTATGTTTACTCTTATTACCTTGGGTTATTCATCTATTGTGTTGTGGATGGGCAGGCTAGGTAGCAGGTGACATGTGATAGATCTTGATGAGACGATGCTGTAGGGCGATGACGATCAGGAGGCTTACGTATTACTTTCTACTGTAAGTACTAGTTGTTGTTTCTTCTGTTATGCTTGTTGAGTGTTCTCTGAGTGATTGTAGTGAGGCATTTTGTACAGACTCTTGTGATGTACTCCAATGATGTATGGATATTTCAAGTTGATATAAAAGTTTAAGTTCCTTGTCAAAAATACTTCACTATTGTATGCATGTTGTATACGTTCTATTATACTTTATCTCTGCACTGTGAATTATATGACAGGTTCCGCTTGTATCTATCTTACCTTGATGATCGTCCACAGCTGCAATTTCAGCACATTATTCCTCTTGTTAAGTGCGGGAGTTATGGGCGATCGTCATAATATCCCTCCGCTTCGCGTCCCATCCATACAAAACACCTTTAATGTATCCCTAAGGATACGAGTTCGTTTCCTTTAGGGGATACGAGAACACCTAGGGGGTACGAAGCAATGAATCCCTGGGATACGAGATCGTATCCCTCAGGGGATACTAAAGCTTGTATCCCTTGGGGATATGAAATAATGTTTCCTAGAGATACAAGATCGTATCCCTCAAGGGATACGAAACTACTGTATCCCTCTGGGGAGACGGAGTGTCTTTATCCCAAGGGATACGAATTTCGTATAGGTAGATAACACAGGAAGTCACGGGCCATAGACAAAGTCATCACAGGAAGATGAGTGTAACACCCCACCTCTGTTAAGGTCACCCTCAAAGGGAAGGCCTTCACTTCGGTGGAGCGTTTTAAGGTGCAAGATACTAATAATTACAAGACAGAAAATTTATGCAGTGGAAAAAGATCAATATTATTTCATAAATACTTGTTCAACACAACAATTCAACAACTGTTTCAACCTTCCAAATTATTTCAACTTTTCATCTATCTTGAAAACATAAAGAAACAATACTGAAAATAAAATGACATAAATCCCCAATAAGTGCTTGACCATAGCCATAGCTCAAAAAAAGAAAGTCTAAGCCATACATCTATGGCCTTCAAGCTTTGGCTAACCTGGACTAAGCAGAAGTGTTTCCTTTTTGCAGACCTTGGGGGGGGGGGGGGACGGAAGAAAAGAAGCGAAAGGAAAATGGGTCAGACATAAGTCTGGTAAGCCCAGTTATTTAATAGCATGTAAACAAGTAAAAGAATATGACATGAATAAACTGAACTTAGAATGATACCACAAGGATAGGGTAGTCCTAAAACGAGGTAAAGTAAGATTTAACTAGATTTGGCTATCGCACCCACTTTTACTTCCCTGCACCCACTAAGAGCTGTTTAACTAGCAATGTATGTTCATGATAAAGTGATCCCATTCATGTATTGATCGGCTCCTGCTCGCATTCATGTATTCCTAGTGTCATGCGGCCCCACGTGATTTTTAAGTACTTGTGCTGGTTCCAGTATAGGGTGTATCAAGTCCTATAATGGCAATCTTGACACGATTCAAAGATGCACAAGTGTATGCCTGGTGCCCAGTGCCTGCCTTTTCCACTCCGGAGCCCGTGCATGCTTGTACTCTGTCAGAACCTACACTGACGCGCCTAACCGCCGCCCTTTTGACCGCTTATATTCAGCCGAGTAATCGTGCCCCACCCTGCCTAGTTCAGAAGACCTTGATACATCCATGTGGGTAACTACTGAAACGGGTCCCCGTTACTAGGGTTTTTCTAGTCAACATGCTAAATTGGTTAAGTGTCCTTGGTTTGACTTAACCCCTGTCAATCTTGTCTAGTTAACATGTTAAGTTGGTTAAGTGTTTCCTCAATTACTTAACCTCACCATTTCTAGCTTGATTGTTCATGAGCTTTAATTAATTAATTAATTAAAGCACCAACCACTCACATTAGATAGGTATTGTTGTGATTACTGGATGTGCCGGTCAGTTTCGGGGTAGTTTTACAACACAACTCAGTCTAACCTCGGGTCTTTCTGGGCTTGATGCACTAACCTCTCACATTAGACAGATATTGTTGTGGTTATTGGATGTGCCGGTCGGTTCCGGGCAGGTTTACACCACAACTCAGTCTAACCTTGGGTTAGGAATATTCATCTTTTACATTTTATATATGTGAATTTTCTTCAAGTGTTTCATGTCACATATTTTAATTATGTTCAAGACTAATGGTATAAATTATACCATTCATGGCCTTAATCATTTACATGGTTTTTGGCCCACCTACATTATTAACATGTTTTGATTTAGTAACTATCCCAACGTTACCTCCGTTTGTTCGTTCATATTAATCACATAAAGTCATTGGACCCACATATTAGCCCAATTTATAAACAAGAGGTAAAGAAGGGAACATGCATAATATAGATTCAACCAAACATGTAAATTTTGCATAAAACTTTATTCATATAATTTAACATGTCACATGAACTTGCATATAATTTTGACTTAGATAATCATAAGCCTAAAACATGTTAATATGTAGATCTAGGCATGTGTGAACATAACCTCAATTATAAACTAGCATATGACATAATCATGACATGTCCAATCCCAAGGCATGTATAATTTTAACATTAACATATAGGTGTGAACTAGATCTAATAAGGTGAACTTGCATAAGTCCACTTTACAAACATGCATATAAATATAGATCTAGTTTTGGATCTAATATGTAACTTGCATATGAACATATGTATAATTAGATCGTGACTTGGATCTATCATAAAGCATATAACTTGCATTAATCATATGAACCTAGATAGATCTTGACATGGATCCAACATAAAACTTGTAACTTGCATATGAATATATGAACATATATACAGGCATATGGATCTAACATAAAGCATATTAATATATATATGTAGATCTTGACTTGGATCTAACATAATACATACAACTTGCATTAATCATATAAACATATATATGTAGATCTTAACATGAAACATATAACTTGCATATGATATTGATAGTTTCATTCTCAATCTTTAATAGATCCAACACCAAGTCCAATGAGCCACAAACATTCCAAGACAATTCATGATAAAATCATCACAAGAAACAAACATGAATTAGCATCGTCAATATTATACAACATGGTATAATTCTATTTTTCACTTTATATCAAATCACGTCTTAAATTTATTTACATCTAAAAGATAACTACACTTACAAAAGGCAATCTTGATTTCTAGAATCTGTATTATGAAGTTGAAATGCTTGCCTTTGATGTAGACAATCGTTGTTTTAGTTTAATTTTGATTTGATTTGGTTTTTCTCTTTTAATTTGCTTCAAGTTGAACGGCGGCTACTCGAGGTTGTCCAATGGCAGCATGACGGCTCTTGATTTGATTTTTAATATGATTTAGGGTTGAGGTATTAGGTTGATTATATAGAAGTTTGATTTAATAGGAACCATCAGATTAACCTAGAGCAAATCAAAGCCATTCAGACAAGATAGAATAGCCACATCAGCCCTAATGATTCAGCAAGGAGTCCATCAGAATCAATCAGGTGCCACATCTGCCTTAGAGCGAATCGGCCCACGGGTTGACAGCCTAACACCCTAAATCAACCCCTAGTTGACCCAGCGAGGCTCGGGTCGACCTCAAAAATGGGCCGGTTCGTTTATTCCCCCTCCAGATTCGCTATTTTGAACTTTTTTGCATATTTATTTAATTTTTATATATTTTTCTCATATGCATACAAACCTCAAGGCTTAATAACTTCTTCATAAGGTATCCGTTTTATGCAAACCAAAATGTCTATCTTGACCAAAATTTTGAGACGAACATAATAGCGCAACCCATTTCACTTAATTCTTATTATAAAAATTAAGTGTTCTTGAATTTGTTAATTTTAATATTCTCAGAAACTTCGGGGTGTTACATTCTCCCCTCCTTAAAGGATTTTGTCCTCGAAATCTTCAAGTTAAGAAGAATGCATCTTAACATCCAATCATCCATCATTCACAAACGTCCATTGTCCTTAAAAGACTTCTAATTCCATATGAACATATGCAGAGTTTGTGTATATGTCTCTTATCTAGTGCAAAATCAGGCGGTCTACTGATCCAGTTAACCTCCTTAATGTGAATCATGAGAGTGCCATGAGTCCATTATGTATACAATTTTTCCTATTCATAATTCTACATGAGTGCACAATCATCCATACAAATGCAACATCCATATGATAACACATCAAGTTTCAGTCCACACACAATTTCATGCATTCATATGCAAATGTAATATGAAAGTGATTGAGCCGATCTAGAACCTAATGTGTATGGGCATATGCATCCATGAGCAATCACTAGCAACCACTTTGCAACCATCAACCATAACATGTTTCAAATACATGTTTACATCCATTGATTTCTACTAAGGATCAAGAAATAGGACCGAGAAGATAACTAAGCATGAATAAACTTATGATAAAGGAGAGATCAAAGATGTACCCTCAAAAAGATAAGGGCAGGCTGCACGTATCTTGCTTTCGGTCTCGCAAGTCGCGTCTTCTTCATTATCACTCCATTGTACTTTAACAAGCTTTACTTCACGGTTGCGTAGCTTTTTGACTTCCGTTCCCAAGATACGAGTTAGGATTCTTCTCACTGTTGCTTCTCGTTCCACTTCTACCTCTTCTAGTATCTTTGGTTCCACCACTTCCGCAGACTCATGTAAGCACTTCCGTAGGTGAGAAACATGAAAGACGTTGTGAACTCCAGCCAACTTTTCAGGTAGCTCTAATCTGTAGGCCATCGTCCCAATTCTTTCAATGATAGGAAATGGTCCTATGAATCAAGGTGCCAATTTCCCTTTGGATCCAAAGCGAACAATATTCCTCAAAGGAGATACTTTAAGGTACACTCTGTCTCCAACCTCAAACTCAAGGTCGGTCCTTCTTTTATCTGCATAGGACTTCTGTCTATCTTGAGCAGTCTTCATTCGTCTTCTTATTAGGTCCACCTTTTCTAAGGTTTCCCTAATCATGTCTGGCCCAAGTATAAGCTTATTTATGGATTCCTACCAATAGGTTGGTGATCGACATGGTCTCCCATATAAGGCTTCGAAGGGTGCCATGCGTATTGTAGCTTGGTAGCTATTGTTGTAGGCGAACTCCACCAGAGGAAGATGATCTTCCCATGTCCCTCCAAAGTCAAGAACACACAATCTCAAGAGGTCTTCTAAGACTATGTTCACTCTTTCCGTCTGTCCATCGGTTTGGGGGTGGTAGGTCGTGCTTAAACATAGTTGTGTGCCTATAACCTCTTGCAAACTCTTCCAAAACTCACTTGTAAAGATAGGGTCTCGATCGCTTACTATGCTGGAAGGTATCCCATGCAGTCGAACTATCTCTTTAAGATATAGAGATGCTAGAGATGAGGCAGTCCTACTTTTGACAGGTATAAAATGAGCGCTTTTTGTGAGCCGGTCCACTATTACCCAAATACTGGTATTGCCCCTTCTTGACCAAGGCAACCCATCAATAAAGTCCATCGAAATGCTATCCCATTTCCACTGTGGGACCTCTAGAGGATGAAGCAAACTACCAGGCTTCTTCTGCTCCGCCTTGACCTGCTGGCATGTCATGCACGAATTCAGCTACGTCCCTCTTCATGCCATTCCAAAAGAAAACTCTTTTCATGTCTTTATACATTTTGTCTCCGCCTGGGTGTATGGTCAGCTTTGAATGGTGTCCTTCTTCTAGAATCGTTTTCACTAAATCTCTTACTTGTGGGACGCATAGCCTTCCATCCCGTCTCAACCATCCCGTCTCAACCATCCCTTATCATCGATGGAGTATTTATTGAGGTGACTCAAAGTCTCACCCCTAATCAGCTTATCTATAACATCTACTAGCTGAGGGTCTTCACGTTATGCGGTTCCTATTGAATCAAAAAGTGTAGGCCGCACTTCCAGTGTTGCTAACAAGCCAGGTACAAATTCAGAGGAGGGTCTAAAGTCAAAGTTGGCTGTGTACTCCAAGCTTTTCCTTTCTACAAAGAGAGGGCTTAAGATCAGCTTCTTTCTACTCAGAGCGTCTGCTACCACATTGCCCTTGTCAGTAGTATAGGAAATCTCAAAATCATATGAGGTATGAAACTCCATCCATCTTTGCTGCCTCAAGTTGAGATCTTTCTGCGAGAAAAGGTACTTCAACGATTTATGGTTAGTAAACAATTCAAACTTCTCACCTAGGAGATATTGGCGCCAAGACTTAAGAGTAAAACGATGGCCGCCAATTTGAGGTCATGGGTTGGGTAGTTTTTCTCATGTACTTTCAACTACCATCCACCATATGCTATTACCTTCCCTTCTTGCATCAGGACAGCGCCTAATCCTGTACCGCATGCATCCGTGTATATGGTAAACATCTTGCTCCCATCAGGCAATGTCAGAACTGGGGTTGTTGTTAGATCCCTTTTCAAGCGTTGGAAAGCAATATCGCAATCCAAATCCCAAGCGAAAATTAGGTTCTTCTTCGTCAACTTTGTAAGTGGAGCTGATATTTTTGCAAAGTCTTTGATGAACTTCCGGTAAAAGCTTGCTAGCCCGAGAAAGCTTCAGACTTCAGTTGCATTTCGTGGAATCTTCCAATCTTGCACAACAACCACTTTTGTGGGGTCCACGGCTAACCCCTCTTTGGACACCACATGTCCAAGGAATCTAACTTGTTCTCTCTAGAAATGGCATTTGGAGAATTTGGCTTTCAACTGATGTGCACGGAGAGTATCCATGACTTCCCTTAAGTGCTGAGCATGCTCTTCCTTAGTCTTCAAGAAAATCAAAATATCGTCCATGAAGACCACCACAAACTTATTGAGGAATTACCAGAATACCCTGCTCATCAAGTCCACGAAATAGGCAGGTGCGTTTGTCAAGACGAAAGGCATGACAAGCCACTCGAAGAGACCATCTGTGGTCCTAAATGCAGTCTTGTCAATGCTGTCCTCATCCACTCTTAGCTAATGAAACCCGATAGCCAGATCTAGTTGGGAGAAAATGGACGCACCTACGAGCTGATCAAACAGATCGTCAATTCTTGGGAGTGAGTGCCTATTCTTCTTGGTCGTCTTGTTTAGCTCCCTATAATCCATGCATAGGCGGAGTGAACCATCGGCTTTGGTCGCGAACACTACTAGAGCACCCCATTCAGAAATAATCCGTCTTATGAACCCCTTTTCAAGCAGCTCTTTAACTTGCTTGCTGAGTTCTTTTCTCTACCTTGGAGCCATGTGTCTAACGGGTAAAGCAATGGGTTTTGCATTGTCAACGAGGTATATGCGGAAGTCTATCTCCCGCTTCGAAGGTAAGCCCTTTACCTCTTCAAACACATCCGACTATTCACGGACCACTCTAACAGACTGTAAATTCTCAATAGATGCATCAAGAGATTCTAGATAACTTAGCATAACAGAATTCATGGGATTACAAGAGATTTTGAGAGTGTTACCGAGGCGAGTCATGAGTCTAACCACTGTCTTTTCACAATCGAGGATGGTACCATTACTGGATAGCCAGTCCATGCCTAGAATTAACCCATAGCCCGTGAAGCCCAAAACATAAGCATTACATTTAAACCCAATGCTTAAAATAGAGATTTCCAAATCCAAACAAATCATTGACAAATAAACTGAGCCCCCAATTGGATTTGAAATAACCAAGGGATCCTCTACTATATGGGTGTCTAGGTGCAGAGATTCAACTAAAGCAGTAGATATAAAAGAGTGTGATGCGCCAGAATCAAAGAGAGTACGAACAGGATTATCAAACAGATAAACTAAACTCTCAACAGAAATATGTCTACCGCGTTCCTGCAAAGGTGCAACGAGAGCATGAACCTTCCCTCCAGAAGTTGATCCAGTCCTCTGTCCCTGCCCTTGCCTTTTTGGGCAGTCCTTAGACAAGTGTCCAGTATCCCCGCACTAGAAACAAGCGCCCAGTTTCCTCTTTTCCTTTCTACACTCCCTAGCCAAGTGTCCAGGTATCCCAAAGAAATTGCACTTCATCTTCTTACGGGATTTATTATCCTTTCCGCCTTTCTTGGGATCCGTCTTCTTGTTCTGAGATCCATCTCCTTTCTTCTTTTGAGGCTCTTCCTTCTTCACCTGCTTCTTGCCATCTTTGTTCTCCTCTTGCAACAGAGCCATGTCCACCAGTCTATCGTAAGTCACTCCCATAGGTATATGGGGCATTGCCAAACCTTGCAGTGGCTCATTCAGTCCTTTGGCAAAGCGGAGAGCCTTCTTGTGTGGAGTGTTTACTAACTCCAGTCCAAATCGGGCAAGCTGGTTGAATTTATTGACGTATTCTTTGAACGACAAGCTTCCCTGTTTAAGTGATAGGAACTTCTCCATTTGCAAACTCTGTTCAGCTTGTGACAGGAACTTCATTTCAAATCTCGCCCTGAAGTCCTCCCAAGTCTCTATCGGTCTTTCAGCATTAGTGACTTCCCGCCAGAAGGAGACATCGTCTTTGAGCAATCACACCACCAACTGTAGTTTCTACCTCTCATCTACTTCAAAGATAACGAATAAGTCCTCAGTCTCCTTGAGACAGTTTCTGGCTTCCATGAATGATTCTCTCTCCTTAAAGTCTTTTCCACCTATGGATCTAAAGTCTCTACAGATCTTTGAGAAAGCATTTCCTCTCGGAGGAGGAGGAGGAGGAGCAACAACTGGGGGAGGAGGAATGTCTACTAGGCCCGCGTCATTAGCCCTAGCTTCTAGGTATCTCCTGAACCAGCCAGGTATCGGTACACCCTCTGGAAGGTTAAGATCCCCAGATATGCTGAAACAAAAAGGAAAGATTCAAAACGAAAGATAAAAAGATAATGCATATGGCTTTGGGGATTATGCCTTTTTAAATTAACACTTTTTCTTGAAAATGCTTCTTTATGACTTCTTTTTGAGAAATAGTTTCAAAAATTTTATCCGATCTGGTAACCTTTAGCTCTGATACCAAGTGTAACACCCCACCTCCGTTAAGGTCACTCTCAAAGGGAATGGCTTAACTTCGGTGGAGCGTTTTAAGGTACAAGATACTAATAAATTATAAGACAGAAAATTTATACAACGGAAAAAGATCAATATTATTTCATAAATACTTGTTCAACACAACAATTCAACAACTGTTTCAACCTTCCAAATTATTACAACTTTTCATTTGTCTTGAAAACATAAAGAAGCAATACTGAAAATAAAATGACATAAATCCCCCATAAGTGCGTGACCATAGCCATAGCTCAAAAAAAGAAAGTCCAAGCCTTACATTTACGGTCTTTAAGATTTGGCTAACCTGGACTAAGAAGAGGTGTTTCCTCCCTGTGGACCTGGGGGGGGGGTGGAGGAAAAGAAGCAAAAGGAAAATGGGTCAGACATAAGTCCGGTAAGCCCAGTTATTTAATAGTATGTAAACAAGTAAAAGACTATGACATGAATAAACTGAACGTAAAACGATACCACAAGGATAGGGTAGTCCTAAAATGAGGTAAAGTAAGATTTAACTAGATTTGGCTATCGCACCCACTTTTACTTCTCTGCACCCACTAAGAGTTGTTTAACTAGCAATGTATGTTCATGATAAAGTGATCCCATTCATGTATTGATCAACTCCTACTCGCATTCATGTATTCCCGGTGTCATTAGGCCCCACGTGATTTTTAAGTACTTGTGCTGGTTCCAGTATATGGTGTATCAAGTCCTATAATGGCAACCCTGACACAATTCAAAGATGCACAAGTGTACGACTATTGCCCAATGCCTTCTTTTTCCACTCCGGAGCCCGTGCACGCCCGTACTCCGTCGGAACCTACACTGACGCACCTGACCGCCGCCCTTTTGATCGCTTATATTCAGCCCAGTAATCGTGCCCCACCCTGCCTAGTTCAGGGTACCTTGATACATCCATGTGGGTTACTGCTGAAACGGGTCCCCGTTACTAAGGTTTTTCTAGTCAATATGCTAAATTGGTTAAGTGTCCTTGGTTTGACTTAACCCCTATCAATCTTGTCCAGTTAACATGTTAAGTTGGTTAAGTGTTTCCTCAATTACTTAACCTCACCATTTCTAGCACTACAACAAAACCTAGTTTCCACAGCTATTCCTTTCAGCGTTTCCAGGGTGAAAGCTGTTAAAAGTATATCTGTCGATACTTGTTTTATGTTCTAACGCTGAGAAAAAAAATTAGGTTTGCCTCTGAATGTTTTTTCAGTTCCCCCCACAATTCCATATTTTCATCTACTTGCGCGGCAGTGATTTCCTCTCCCGCGGTTTCCATTTTCCCCAAATTTAATTTCGATTTTCACCCCTTCATTCTCCACGTAGATTTCTCCATCCGCAGTTTCTTTTTCCTTGGCGATTTTCCTTTTCCTCTTCGATTTTCCTCAAACCCGATAGATTTCCTTCCCCTTTGCCCTAGCAGTGGTTGAGCTTCCTTCGGTGGAGAGTAGCAACTTTGGTGAGCGTCTTTTAGGTTTATTTTCATTTCGATTTCGAGTTATTAAGGTTTATTTTCATTTTGATTTCGAGTCATTACTGTAGTTGATTTACTGCCTTATGAATTACAGGTCCATGAGCATAGTGCTCTAACATCTTGTAAGTGTTTTCTTTTCTCACTTTCTTATTTTACTCATATTGTAATTAGATTTGTTTAACAATGCTACTACACTTTATCAGCTTTAAGATGATGAAAGGGTTTGTTTAGAGTTATATTCGATATTAGGGATTCATTGGGTTGGCAATCACTTTCGATTTGTTATTTTTCATAATCTGGAATTTGCTTCGATGTTAATTAATCCAATAATTATCAATTATTATGGCGGAACAACTTGATTTCTGTTTTTCTTATGGAAACGCATATTATGACGAACAAAAAAAATATTGCTTGTTTTAGATGTGTACCATATATGCGTTTAGTGATTATTTGATAATGAATAGTGATCAATTTAACGTGCAAACATGTTATGTCTGCTAACAATATAATAATCCTATGCATGTATAACCTTTCATAAGTAAGATTTACTTAAAAACATACAACACTTGTTTGTTATAATTTGTTTGAAACTGTTTACATGATATGATAATCATCAAATGGTAGTTAAATTTCAGATTTCTAGAAGTATTTGGCATGAAACTGGAAAAAAGAGAAAAATTAGAAAAATAATTATTGGTCTATGTAAGGAATATAGGACTAATCCCTTTATTTATGTAACTAAATCAAAATTAGTGGGCCCAAGAAGGAGCAAGTAAACTGCACATGAGTCCACGTTGCAAACTTATTTAAGTCCAAAACTCGCCTAACCTATGCACTACTCTTATATTCTATGGTTTACTTTAGTCGTTTATGGAGAATATTGCCATGTAAATAACACCCATAGAACCAAAGAAGTGGCACTTTTAATCCATCAACTGAAATATTCTAACATTTAACCGCAGCAAGATGATTTTGCTGCTGCTTGAGCTTCACCAGCATTTTGATCCGGTTTGTTTATTTTGATTGTCTTGTCCTAATGGTTGAAAACGTAATGTGAGCAATGGTGGAAGAAATAAATAAAAAAGATTTCAAAAGTCTGTTTAAGTAATTTTCACATTGATCATGTAGTAATTTGTAAACGTAATTCTAATTTTCCTAAACTAGAGTGAATATTCACCAATGGAAAAATACTTCGGCAATTTGAGTCAAAAACTACAAAACTAGTTATTACCTCAACTTTGGTATCAATTTCAGCGAGCCTTTGCTTTATATCTCTAGCAATGGAAAAGAAAACTTCCTCAATGTTGAGATTTGTCTTTGCACTCTGTAGTATGATATCGAACCAGTTATGTCAATGAAATGAGTTACCAATTAGATTAAATTTAGGAAAAGGAAACACTTACAGTCCCGAAGAACTTGATCCCATATTCATCAGCAAGTGCTTGCCCTTTTGAAGTAGGGACAACCTGAGAAGATGCAGATTATCTCATATGAAATTATCTTTTTATATAAATGAGATGGGTATAAAAATACAGTAGGAAAGTTGATCGTTAACAACCCTATCACTATAAGGCATGAAGGTTTATCTCAATAACCATATGCCTGAATTACCTACGACCAACACTATTGGTCTCCTAATGTTTTTTAAAATACTCGGTAGTGGGAAACAAAGTAAAGGATCTGTCATATTTGTAGGGTCCCTCTGACATCAGAATGTGAATATGTAATACAACATAGGGAAGAAACTTAGGTTGATGGGATTATAGTTAACTTATATCTAAAATATCATAACACTATAATATTTGTGCTTATATGCAATATATTTGGCAATCAAATTGAGCTCTAACTCAAGTGCGGTTATCATTTCTAACTTACTGTTACGGGTGGGGACTGGAAGTAATGTCGCAGAGAAGAAAAATTACTTTGGTGAACATCTTGCACCAGTCTATAGAATAGCAGGTTTACTTGTACCCTCTGCGTTATTTATGTACCTACTTGCTAATATGAACCTACTTAATTATATTAACATTGAACTCTAAAATAAAGAGAAGATAACAGTGATTTTATATAATCTTTTTTTAGTGTTTTACTACATACGACTCAACTTATTCGAGTTACCAAGATTTAAAGTATATGCTCTTTTTTCTGATTATATCAATTGAAATTGCATCTTTATATTCAGTATGCATGATCTTTATTGGTATGTTTTGTTTTGAATCATATTTTTTGCTTTTGCTTTTGCTTTTTCTAATAACTCAACCCATATCCAAAAGATGGAAAGCAGTCAAGTATTCTGGCTGATGGAAATATGAAGTTACTTTTTGACATACAAGAAAAGGTATTGGTAATTTAATAATCATTTCTGACCCAATCTTAAAAAAAATTCAAAATTAAACATGTTTCCTTCTACTTATTAATAGATTGATGGATAACGCAGAGGGCTACTCCGAGCTAGAGTTTCTCTTACTTATATATGTTTAAAGCCACTTAGTGATGCTTATAGGACACAAAGTGTTTGCAGGTCCCTTGTTAATGTATAGTTTGTAGTATAAAATATTCTATATAGGCGTAAACCCATAATGTATTTTCTTATTTCGAAGGAATAGGCTTTTTCTAATGTTACATTATCACTTTTTCGTTTTCCTTGAGTTTCAGCGGATCTCGTGCCATTTTTATTGAGTTTCTAATGTTACATTATCACTATGGCTGAATCATATTTTTTTAATAGAACATTTCAGTGAACTCGGATAAATATTCATTTTCTCATGTAAGGCATATATAAAAGTTAAATTCAACTGAGGTTCATAAAAGATAATGTATTAGTTTCCATATTTTCAAACTAAACAAAAGAAAAATAAATATCAAATCCATCTATAAAGTTTTTACTAAAATAGGGCAGGTAGATATAAAATTTATACAAAAAGAAACAACGTAGTACAGTAGCGGCTTGGGAGAGGTTTGTATGTATATCTGGAAAATTTGTTTGCTAACTCATAAAGAAAAGAAAAGGAAAAAAAAGCACTAAAACACGTTAACAAAACCAAGGAACAAAAGTCAAGATGTGCTTGCAAACTACGGACGCCAACATTACACATATAGCTAAAGGGAATTTGTTTCAAGTAGGTTGCCTGTTTGAACCAATTGGAAATCATAGGGTCACTAACAAAAATAAGAGAAACACAAACATATAACAAGAGGCAATAGCTAAATATAAAGATATGGATGCTATCAAAAAAGCTTTACTTTCTTAAAACTGGATATATAAGAGCGCCTGCACATTCACACACAAATCAGCACCTGATTGTCTGCATATGTGAATTTTGCATTGAAAATTTGTTGTGTAGATGCCTAATGAATGGCAACCGTTGTCTTGAACATATTTTTTAGATGGGTATGTTAGAACAGTTCAGAAACCACACTGGTTGATGAGCCTACAGTAGTAGTTGTTGTAGAGTTTTCGTTGAATCACTGTTGTTTAGGCTATGTTTTTCAGTTTCTTTTGCTGCTGTTAAAACTTTCTTGCTTTCTGTATTATTTTCTTTCATTTCACAATTTTTTTGCTACTTTGGCGTCTGTTGTACAAGTGTTTCTTTTGTAGAAAACAATAAGTAGGCTTCTCGATTATACGGTATAAAAAATGCATCATGCTTATGATGTTTCATATTTTTAATGCTAGGTTAATATTTCGTTAGCCTCTGATTGTTCTGATACAAATTTGTGTGTTTTGTTGGCTTATTCGAACTGCTGTATATTTGAAATTTTCAATCTTCAAGAAATATGCAGGATGAACGAAGAAGAAAAATGCTAAGTTTGAATGCAGTTTTAGAAAAGGTGTAGCTTTTAGTTTTTAAAAAAGTAATAACATCAGGTTGTTTCGAGTAGCGAGTTATGAATCGTGCTAAACTACATCAGGTTGTGTGAATCTATAATAACATTGCTGCACCAATGCAGTCCCCATCGAGCACAAAGTAAAAACGAACAATGGTAGAAAAAAAGCAGACGTGAACCTACTGGAGCTTATGGTCTTCTCCGAGGTGCATGTTGTATCAAAGAACATATTGATGAAGTTTGCGATTTAGACTTTAAAATGATGATTTTTTTTAACATCAATTTAATTTCTAGTAAAAAAATGTTGGTTTAATTACGTAGAACTTATGATTGAATACTTGGTTTGCATTAATACATGAATTAATTAATATAACAGAATAGCGAAACAAAATAAATCATTCTATTATGAACTGATATATTTTCTATGAAATTGTTGAAACGCGGGATAGAACACATAATTATTTGTTATCGAGGGCCAAACCAAATAAATTCTAAAATATTGAGATGTGGACTGAAATAAAGGGGAAGAACTGAGGAGCAGTACTTTAGCATAGTTTTCGTGTGGTAGCAGCATTTGTTAAGTAGTTTTATATTTTAATAAACAAATGAGGAGAGCTAAGTGAAGAGTCTACTTACGTAAATTATATTTAATAATAACTTAAGGGTAAAGCTATCGAAGGGAATTTTGTAAGTTAGAACGCAGCTGGCGTTTGCAATACTAATTTGTCAAAATTCCGCTTGAAATTCCAACAGTTTGGACAGTGATTTCACTCGGGTCATTATCGCTCGGGTCATTATCGCTCGGGTCATTATCGCAGTGATAGTTATTTCGCACTAATAGATCTTCAAATAAGCTCATTATTGTCGTATTGCGTATATGTTATGACTATTGCTAGGCGTGTTCTTTTAAATAAATTATAGGCTGCAGTGATGTTTGAATATAAGGTCAAACAAACATTATATAAAATATGAAACTTTAAATTGTTTGAACCTGATGTTGAACAACCATTTAACCCCAGTGGTCCTACCATACAAACATAAGAAAATGTGTTATTGAAAGAGATATCCTATGTAAAATAATGCTTTAATTTAGGCTAACATATGACTTGTTTCTAAGGTGAGGGTGAGATTTTTATTTTTTTGTATATTTTTGTATGCATTCAGGATTGACAATTTTACATCCACACAAGTTGGTGTAGGCTTTTCAATTCCGTGACCGATTTGGAGTAGTTTTGTTTTAATTCACTAAGGAAAAACTAGATTATCATAACAGCAAGGAGTCAAAATTTCGTCGCTTTAATATTACGAACGCCAAGTCTAGGCATAAATTTTGTCGTTATAATTAGATGTTGGAACACTAATATTTTAATATTTGAATTTAGATACTTGGTTGCATACATATTGTGTGTGATGATGGAGAAAGATTGGTTGCGTCTACATAGGTAATCATGTGGTAACTAATTTATACTTAATTTTTGAATTACTATTTTGGTAATAAAAGCTATTTTTTTGTTTTCAATTTTAATTTTAGAGCTAGTAGAGAGTATGGCCAAGGAGCAAGGAATTTTGTGCATGTTGCAAAGAAAAATTTAGGAGATGTGGAAAAAATATTTTGTCCTTGTCTAGATTATCGAAATCTTAGTCGTCAATATGGTGAAACCGTTGTTGAGCACTTGATTATAAAGGGAATGGATCCTAAGTATAGAGATGATACATGGTATAATCATGGCGAGCAAGTGAATGTTGAAAATAAGACTAAAATGAGCGAGACGTACGACTTTTTCAAAATGATTCACTATGAAGATGAAGACTATTTTAATCACACTTTTTTTCATGATGACAAAGATAAGGACGATGCACAAAGACGCCATGATGATTTACTTAAACATTTGGAAGATGCAGAAACCCCATTGTATCCTGGTTGCACAGAGCATACAAAGTTATCTGCCATCACTACTTTGTATAATCTTAAATGTGAAACCGGATTATCCGATACTGGTTTTGATAAACTTCTTACCGTCCAACATTTGTTTTTACCAAAGAATAACGTACTCCCTAAGACTTTGTATGAAGTAAAGAAATTTCTCAAACTATTTGACATGGGGTTTGAAAAAATTCATGCTTGTGAAAATGATTGTTGTCTTTTCCGTAAAGAGTACAAAAATTTTAATGAATGTCCTAAATGTGGTTCGTCGCGATGGAAGATAAATCAAGATACTGAGGAAATTATGCAGGGTATTCCAGTTAAGGTGCTGAGATATTTTCCAATAATTCCAAGATTTAGAAGAATGTTCAGATCTGAAAAGATGGCTGAAGAGTTAAGATGGCATTTCAAAAATAAAAGTAGTGATGGAAAGATGCGACATCCTGTAGATTCTGTAACATGGAGCATGATTGATGAAAATTGGAAACCATTTTTATCCGATCCACGTAATCTTAGACTTGGTTTAGCTACAGATGGGTTCAATCCATTTTCTATGTTAAGCTCCAAGTATAGTTGTTGGCCAGTAATGCTTGTGACATATAACTTGTCGCCTATTTTATGCATGAAAAAAGAGAATATTATGTTAACACTTCTAATTCCAGGTCTAAAGCAACCAGGAAATGATATTGATGTATATCTGGCGCCATTAGTAGAAGACTTGCAATATTTGTGGAATAGTGGAGTTGAGACATATGATGCATTAACCAAGACACTTTTTAACATGAAAGCTATCTTATTGTGGGCGATAAACGATTTTCCAGCTTATGGCAATCTTGTTGGATGTAGTGTAAAGGGAAAAAAGGCTTGTCCATTATGTGGTGTCAATACTCATCATCGATGGTTGAAACATAGTCAAAAAACTGTTTATATGGGCCATAGAAGATTTTTACCCTCTTCAAATCCGTTAAGGAAAAAAAAAAGCTTGGTTTGATAACACTGTGGAGGATGGAGAGATGCCTAGAATTCTAACTGGTAAAAATATCTCTCTTATTTTGAAGGATTTTCCAAATAATTTTGGAAAAGATGTGGAAAGCGAAAAGAAGAGTGTGAAGTTAAATGATACAAGACAAGCTAAAAAAGGAGATATTGAGGGAAAAGTAGAAAAAGGAAGATCGATGACAATAGCGAAGATGATGATAATCAGGATAATGATCCTATTAAAAAAGAGCTTCTAAGGTGGAAAAAAGATCAATCTTTTTGACTTGCCATATTGGGAGGTTAGTATTTAAGATACATTTTTCGTTGTCAATCTATTAAAAAGAATTTTTTTTTTAATGCGTAACTTTTATTCTTTATAGGAACTTCTATTACGCCACAATTTAGACGTAATGCATGTTGAGAAAAATGTTTGTGAAAGCTTACTAGGTACTATGTTGCATGACAACAAATCAAAGGATGGGATTAATTGTAGACATGATCTAGAGGATTGGGGAATTCGACATGGTCTTTATGCACAACATCATGGGACTAAAACATATCTTCCACCGGCTCCGTATACATTGTCGAAATTAGAGAAAAAAATATTCTGCCAAAGGCTGTATGATTTCAAAGGCCCTGGCGGTTATTGCTTAAATTTGAAAAAATGCATATCATAGGTGGATTGTAAAGTTAGTGGTTTGAAGTCTCACGATTATCATGTTTTAATGCAACAAGTATTATCAGTTGCACTACGAGGTTTGTTGCCTATAAAACCTAGGAAAGCAATTGCCCGTGTATGTTCGTTTTTCAACAAAATATGTCAACGTGTTCTTGATAGAGAGAAGTTACGGCAACTTGAAGACGAGATTGTTAAAATATTGTGTGAACTTGAAAGATATTTTCCACCCTCGTTTTTCGATATTATGATACACTTGATAATTCATCTTGGAAGGGAAACACGATTGTGTGGACCAGTTCAGTTTCATTGGATGTATCCTTTTGAAAGATATATGAAAACACTTAAAGATTACGTAAGGAATTATGCACGGCCAGAAGGATGCATTGCAGAATGCTATCTTGCAGAAGAATGCATGAGATTTTTTGATGAATTCTTGAAAAAATCGATAAACATAGAAAAAAATGACCGGAATGAAGATTATGTAGATAGTGCAATACTTGAAGGACATCCAATTTCATTGTCCAAATCAGTTACTTTGTCTTCCAAGGAAAAGGAAATTGCTCATTTAGCGGTGCTAATGAATATGGCTGTGGTGGAACCATTTGTGGGGTGAGTATATATTATGTTATGCTTCTACTGATTTATTGTGTTTGTAATTGCAATTATAACTTAACATCATTTTTATTATACTAGCTTGCATTTGGAGGAGTTGCAGAATTTAAACAAGTGTTTAGAAAAAAATGCAACATTACTTTGGAAAAACCATGGAGATAATTTCGCTGAGTGGATCAAAAAGAAGGTTTGTTAATTTTCTTTATATTTTATATGAATTAAGGATACTATTTTTAAAATCCGTTTTTAATATGTTTCTTCAGATACCTATTGAGTCAAAGGATGATGATGAAATGTTAAAATGGATTGCATATGGTCCTAAGGATATATAATAAATGGACAAAGATTTCATACAAAAGATGTTAATAGAGAAACCCAGAATAGCGGAGTGACATATGATGCGACTACCATGTGCAGAGCAAGTGCAAGAGATATTTCTCAAGTGGTTGATGTGGTCACTTATTACGGAATATTAACCGACATAATTTTATTAGATTATAATGTATTTTATGTTCCTCTTTTTAAGTGTCATTGGGCGAACATAGGAAATGGGATGAAAGTTGAAGATGGATTTACTCTTGTTAATTTACATCAAAGTCAGGTTTCATTTTCAAGAGATCCTTATATTCTCGCATCTCAAGCGAAAAAGTTTTCTATTCAAGGGAAAATGAGTCTTCTAATTGGTATGTTGTGATGAAAGCACCGCCATGAGGTTTTCATGAATTAGAGGTGGATGATTTTGTTGAAGAAGTAAACCATGTTGGAGGAAATTGTGAAGAATTCGAGGATGACTTGGTCGAGGAAGCTAGTTACGTTAGGGACGATTGCGAAGGCATACTTGAGTAGTTTTAGTGTCATATTTCTTTTGGGTAGTTTTGAATTAGATTCGATGTCTTATGTTGAATTGTAATCCTATTGATTTGGAAATTAATAGAGTTTTAAGATTTGGTAAATCAGTGCGGTCTTTAATTCTACATAAATTAGCTTACTTTCTACATATTGATCTCATTATATTTTTATTTTAACTATACAGAAATTATACATAAATAACAAAAAATTAACATTGAGTTTACAAAAAATTAATAGGCTCAGATGGACTATTATTCTTGCATGTTGCATAACAGGAATCACACAAGTGCATTTTTTATGTTATAATATGGTTTGTTTTTTGGCTTGATCTCAACGTATTTTTTTTTCAAACATGATAAACAAAGTTAGATTCCTTTGCCAAATTTCTAAATCTGGTGATTTCTTTGTTATTGATGGGTTTGAACATCTTTTTAGTGTTCCAGTGTTAACCAAAGCAGAGTCTCTAGGAACATCTAGAGATTAGAGATAGAAGAAAAGCATTTTCCAAATTTTTGGAGCCAGATTTAGATCTCAACTAGTTTCCAGGTATTGATCTTTACATTACATTATGTACAAACTTGTCGGTTGTTTTCTGTGCTTTAAGATCACTTTGTTGACTAATACTGCTTTATTTTAACAGTAACCTGAGGAAAATATGCTCCTTTCCAGTTTAAAGTTTGTTGAACTGCGTATCATTTACTATTTTATGATTGTCTGAATTCAAAGCTTCCCAATATTTTTAATCCTTGTACGTTTAATAATTTTCAGTTAATACTTTATGCTTTTCGTTAGTTTAAAATTAGCGTCAGTAATAATATTGAGGTCACTTCTGCTTATATTATTTCTGCTTACATTCTGCTTTTCAAACGTTGTGCACAGTTTAGCATGTTATTACACTAATTTGTGTCCATTTGTCTGAAATTTTGATAATGATAAAACAGTGACTATTTTATTGTAACACGATTCCCATTATCTCAAAAGTTTAAATTATTATCAAAAGTTTAAATTATTATCGCATTGAGATTTTGATAATGATAAAACAGTGACTATTTTATTACTAGTTTTAACTCCATCAATGATTGTACTGCTATTTAGATCTGTTTTAGTTTGTATAAAGTAATAATGTTGCTTATCTTAAATTTTGAAGTTAGAAAAACTGAATAAAAGAATATTGATTGTACTGCTATTTTGATCTATTTTAGTTTACCCATTTTCTTGATCCATCATAAATTATTTACAATGGTAGGGAATAGCTTAGATTTTGAAGTTGAAAAACTAAATAAAAGAATATTATCATGAATAATTCTAGAACTACCTTCTTAAATCTTATATATCTTCATAACTATCTTTGGACATGGTTAATTAAAATAATGGAAAAACAAAACTAGTATAATCGATAAAATTACTGGTACAATTAATTTTGACATTTCTGCACCATTAAATTTTGTGGTAAATTTACAGTATTGAAAAATATTTGTACACCGATGTATCTCAATATTAGTCAGCGTACTGATGTGGTAATGCTAATTTTACCATTACCATAAAAAATCCCTAGATAAAGAGCATTGAACTTGTAACTTACAGTATTACAAATCCAGTTTTGTTCTGTAAAATTAAGAAATCAGCGATGCAGAGAGTAGCGAGATTATTTTGAAGGAAAAAAAACGAAATCATGTAGATTTTGATTTCTGGGCAGGCTTATAAGCTAGAGAAGTGCGTCAGCCGGTGAAAATTGCTTCCAGCTGCACTGATGTATCCATTGGCTAAAAAGGGTTAACTGGCTGTTTAATTTCTCATCTGTTTTTTCATTTGAAAATTACAGTTCAAAATTAGAACATTTCGAACTGTGGCATGCGTGTATTATTATGCATGAACGTTCTCCGCAACTTAAGAGACATCATTTGGATGTTTAAAGCGTCCAACATTTCTCTTTTGAAATTTAAAATTACTTTCTTCTTTTCCAACCTAACGTCCTCTTTTGAAATTTATATGTTAACTTTCGATAAAATAGTCACTGTTTTATCATTATCAAAATCTAATGTGCACAGTTTAACATTATTGCAACACAATTCTCATTATCTCAAAAGCTGATACACACTTAGTTAAACTTTTGATAATAGTTCTCTGAAATGCTCATAATTTTGTTATACATGCAGAAAATGGTTAACAAGAAAGCAACAAACAAGAAGCTTACTCGCTCTCAAAAAAGACTTCTAGAATCCGAATGTGCATACGATGGGTCTAATGCAATGGTAGATCGTATTGAGCCTCCTTCAGAAAATATGGATGTTGGAAACGCGAGCAAACCAATCACATCCACAACTATACAAATCGTTGAAAATCCTGAAAATGCAGTAGAAGTGGATAGAGCAATTAAAGATGTTGAAGGAAAACAAGTTTCAAAAAAGAGGACTAGAGGCGCAACTAAAGTTAAAAGACTTCCTTCGGATGTTGCTAGTCGAATTGAAATTGAGTTTAATTCATCAGGCGTACCGATAGGGGAAGGGTCGGTGAAATTATCTTCTTACTTAGGCCCACTTGTCCGTGAGCATGTTCCATTTACACTTAATGATTGGAGGCTACTTGGTGAAGATTTGGAAGTAGTTCTATGGAAATCCGTTCAGGTAAATAAATTTAATGCACCAAGAATGTCCGTGAGCATGTTCCATTCTTGTTTTGCTGAATTTAAATAGATCATTTATTTTCTTTGCCAAATGTTTCCTCAGGTATTTGCTTTTAGGATTCAATTTTTTTTTTTTTTGTAATTCTGATATGCCAAATTAATTTGTGCTTTCTATTCGATACTCAGTTTCATCCGAAACTTTCTGTGTTTTTTAATGTGACTGATTCTGATATCACCATATGTTGCATTGTTGCATTAATTTATGAAAGTGCAGAAGATTGCCTTGCTAATAGTATGGATTCATTTGTATCAAAGCCTGTAACCCTTCAAAAACTGAAGTAGTGTCTGGAGCAGTATTTACCATACTGAATGTTGTATATTTCACACCAATATGTAAAATATAGATAAAATGTAGTGTTCAAACAGGTTTTGTAGTCATTATTGTATCATATCTTTCCTTTCATCCATCTATTAATCAACGCCTCTTTGTAGGTCTTACTGATATTAAACATGTTGTGTCGTAGGTCAAATTATACGTTAACGCCTCTATTTAACTTTTCTCTATTGCCTTATATAATGAATTTGCTATGCACGGTCCATAAATCTGATATGTTCCTACTGCAGTTTTTTTATTATGCTGAATATATATTTTAGGTGAAATTCCCAAAAAAATGTAGATATAATATTATGTTGAATCATCAAAGCACGGAAAGGAATAACAAGAGTAGAATACTCAATAGCATATCGTTTCTCACCTCTTATGTTGCAGGCTAGATTTAAATTAGACGAGGAATGGCAAAAGACTCCCATTTTTCAGCAAATGGGATGCATTTGGAGGTGTTCAAAAAGCATATTCGTTAAAAAAGTATTGGAAGCAAAAACCAAGGAGGAACAACTTCAACTAAAACCAGAAAACGTTAGAAGTACGAAGGAATGGAAGAAGTTCATTGAGTCAAAGACGAGTAAAGAGTTTAAGGTAATTGCAATGTAATTTTTATCATTTCTTATATGATATATAGGCGTACATAAAATGCACATTAACTAATCAATGTGATACAACTTTGTAATCTAGTTACGAAGTGAAAAATTTAAATCCATGAAGAACATGCAAATGCCACACACGTGTAGTCGTCGAGGGATGGCTCGATTAACTGAAGATTTGGTGAGGAGAATACTTGATATATTAAATACGGTTATTAGTTTTGTTTAATGTTGTCTCTTTTAATGCCTGAAAGAGGAAAGTATCAATCCCTCTTCCATTTGTAGATCTGATGTTTGGATTAAATCTCACACTCGAAAAAATGGTGAGCCGGTGAATACGCATGTTGCAGATGCTATTGTAAGTGCTATGTACTGTTTATTTAAGCATATTTTTTTGATAATATATTAATTTATAACTTATTTACAAAATATAATTTTTCACTTTTGTAGGAGAAAATAAAAAATGTTGACAATGAGTCACAGTCTAGTTTAACATGTAAGTTCAAAGAAGATTCTCTCTCGCAAGTATTGGGACCAAATAGACCCGGACGACTACGAGGAATGGGAAGAGGTGTAACCATGGCCAAAGCGGTTTTGTCTCAAATTAAAGATAAGGAAGTAGCTCAATGTCACCGTAGGATTTCAGAGCTAGAGCAGTTGGTTCATAGGTTAGCGAAACGTCAGGTACAGTTTCAAATTGGCCGTAAAGAAATATAGTTACCACGACACCCAACACCAACATATCATAATGGTAAGCAGAGGGTTTTCTAAGATTGAATTGTTTATGTTGTGCGAAATGCGATGCCACGCTGTGGTCAAAGAAATATTGGCTAATGCAGAGTTAATGCAGAGTTAATATTACGTTATGACTTATTGAAATTGTTATAGTTTAAGGGGTTTATATTACAATTTTATTTGTTAATTAATTTGGTATATGCCTACAAGATGTTTGATGAATCACAATCTCTCTTCTAGTTGATAAAATAAAATAAAAATATTGTTTTTGACTTGTAATGTTTCTGTTGAACCAGCCAAACTAAAAATCAATTTCAGTTGTAACAATAAGGTTCTTCAATCCATAATTCGAGTAAAGTTGGAAGAAAACCAAAAAGTTCATGCACAGAACGACATTTTTTGTGAACTTAATTAGTTAATCATTCCAGGAGACGGTTCATTGGATAACAATATTGTTTGTCATGTGTGTTATGTGCTCCCAAATATTGGTTCTTTGATTTTGGTTGTACCATCCACAGGCCAAAGTAGAATAATCTAAAATCCACCATTATTTTGGAAGGCATTTGTTATAACATTTGTGTCACTGATGATGGGGTTTGCATGCCCTATATTAGGATACCAAACTGGAGCGTTCAGCTTTCTAGTTGAACTGTTAAAAACATAACCCCAACCATGTTTGGAGCTTTTGGCGAAAGTGTGAATATCATTATCGCTTAGCTTGTGCTCTAAAATGCATATAACAAAGGGGTTAGACTTTTCAATATGTTATAATAAATCATTTTTCCTTATGAAGGAGTGTAGTCCCCTGATGCTTCATATATACGTACAAGGAATGTCTTCTATTTGTCATAGGATTGTGTTCCTCTGTTTTCGGAGATATTCAGAGGAGTTTCACCTTACTGGACAAAGCTGATACATGGTATATTAATATCTGGACAGTTAAGTACAGAACTGCATAATTACAGCCTGTTAAAGTAAATTAGCTTAATTTTCGTCATCATTTTAAGGGAACTCAAGTGCGGTAAAAATCTAATGTCAGTATGTAGGAGTAACCATTTTTCATCACAATCTGTTATTACTGCATGTCCACTACAAATTCATTATAAGTTTTAATTTTCTAATATATTTCAAATGTCATTGATTTGGCAGGATAAAGAAAGTTGTGAAGGGAGTGTATCTCAAATGGTAAAAGTATACCATATTGAAGTTAAAACATCATACAGAATTTTATATCTAAATCTATAATTATGTGATCTAGTTTTTATTAGTTGCAGAGTAAGCATAACCAAATACCTGACAATTGTAGTTTACTGCGTTGGCATGGGGATGATGATGAGGTTGTCGCCAACGGAAAAATTGTGTCAACTGATTCGAAAGAGCTTTTCAATGGGGTACCTTTAGGCCCGAATGCCATGAAAATCTTGGTAGTCCATCCTACAGAATCTGATGCTTTTTTGTGGAGGCCTTCGCCTGGTTTCGTATATATAGGAGATGCCAAGAATGAGGTGGTAGCATGGCCAGCTGATAGAGTTATCCGCGTAAGGGAGAACTCCGAAAAACAAAGTGAGGTATGGTACAAAATATAAACTCTCTACAAATATAACTAAGTAAGTGCTTCAATAGTGGCATATGTAGCTTCAAACTAATTTGAAAAGCGCCTTAAAATACCATAACAAATATTGAGAATATGCTGTTTAAAATAGGTTAAGTGGTCAAATGATTTTCATAATATTTTTGTATGCTTTTGTGTATATTTACACTTGCTTTTATTAGATGACTATATTTTTCCTTTGATAGAGCAAAACTAATAGCACAGAAAAGAAATTCTAGTTGTTTGATTGGGTTGGGAGCAAAGAATTGGTTGTCGAAGGACGAGTATACTCGAGTGATTCAAAACAAATTATTAATGGCATTCCTCTTGGACCTGAAGCCGCGATAGTTTGGGTGGACAATCCAAGAAAAGAAGATGCTTTTTTGTGGAGACCCATAGTAGGTATGACATGCATCGGAGAAGCCATTGGTAAGAAAATAGCATAGCCAACATCAAAATTGGTTTTTGAAGACATAACACCACCTACTCCTGTGAGCAGCGTGCCAGCATCTCAAACGGTATATGTTTATATTGCTAATATTTATTTATAAGATTTTTTGATAATGTTTCAACATTTTTTTATATGATTAGGCTGCAAATTTCACGCCGAATACCAAGTGCAAGCTGTTTGACGTGGAGGGCACGGGAAAAATAGTAGCTGAAGGTACCGTATCTTCAGTTGATCCAAATGATAAGATTCATTCTATTCCACTGGGACCAAATGCAATAAGAGTTTGGGTGGATATTGTTAAAGTCCCAGATGCACCTCTATGGAGGCCTACATCATTCATGGATTGCTTATCAGAAGCTATTGATTCGACGGTTGCATGGCCTACTGCGAATGTTAGAGCGGATTCAACTTCTATGTAAGTTTCACACATCTTGTTTATATACGTAATCGTGCACTTGTTTTATTAAAAGGGGCATACAATTAAAAAATAAAATGGAAAGACAGATGATAAAATTCTAAGAGAGCCCAGAGCCCAAGAATAAAAATTTAGATAATGCTCCGGTTACAAATTAATTATATTGATTAATTTTTGTAAATATATATTGCTAAGTTTTACTTGAATCTGCATATATTAAAGTTACATGTGGCGTTCAAAAATACACTGTTATATAACCTGAAGCAATTTTAGAAAAAAAGGGTATTGGAATCTTTGAATCGAAATCAAAATGGAATTTTCAACATTTCTAGAATGAGGCTGAAATGCTGGAATATTTCAATGTAGGATCGAAAACGGAAAACAATGATTTGATTCTTAATATAAATCTTTCATTCCTGCGAGCTTTTGAAGCAAAGTCATTGCCTAAATTTAGTATGTATTTGTAAAGTGCTGCACAATGGGTAGTTAATCAATTAATTTTTTTGATTACTACCATGTTTGTATTATATGAAATTTAATATTTTAGTGAAAAGGAAGATGATAGGAAACTGAGAGGAGACGAGAGTTTTCTGTTCTCTACAAAACCAAATGGAAAGAAAGTGGAGAGCTTTCTGAGAGATGAGAGATTTTAACAGGTGTAAACAGTTGACGTAACAAAAATTCAGGAAATAAATCTGAAAAAATTGCAAAAACATTTATTACCAAACTTGCGTTATTGTGTTCGTGATTGATTATCCTTATATATAATGTTTCTCAATCGGATCTATTTGTACCGAAAGGTAATTAATTGAAGTTTCAGTTTCAGTGTCAGAAATAGTTATATATGTAAATAAAAGGTATTAAGATAAATTTAGATTAGTTATACATTAGTAAACGTTAACGTTAAAAATAAAATTTCAATGGATTTATAAAGTGGGAAAGAACTGAAAGAGATCAGCTAACGGGGGAAACAAATACACATAACTAATTAAATAGAGTAAATTGATTAAAAACATAAAACACGAAATTAATTAATGTTTAAAGATGGCTAGGTCGACACATAAGTCATTTAGGTCGAATGAATGGTGTGTGCGGTAAGGTTGCAAAAGAAATTATCAATATTACTCATGGTGTAGATTCCAATTCTACTCAGACCGTGATCGTTGATTTTATGACAAATCAGAATCAATTTTAAGAAAATTGATTTCACTGTTTGAATTTTTGGTACATAGTATTTTTGATTTTTGACTGATTGTTTTCACTGGAGTAATATTATGGTCATTTTGACTGATGAATAAATAAATTACAAACAATATAGCATGTCTTACGTTTGGAAATAAGAAGCATGGCAGTATATTATGTAATCTGCAGCCTAAATGTGAAAGTTAATCAATCATCATCAAACTTGTGGACCATGAACATATGTTTATCATAATTTGGTTGTTCTTAAAAATTAAACTTTTATCTTTCCTAAATGAATCACGATTAAGTCCAAGAACTGTCAGTGATATTTTGGGTTTGGGCAACATCAATAATGTCAGTAATCTATTCCACATGTACACCAAAAGTAGGTAAAATTACATTATAAAACCTTATGGTTTGATCCAATTTCATTAAAATTCAGTTTGGTGTATTACTTGACATCTAATAGAGCAATAATTTAGACACGGAGTAGGATGACATCCTATTTGAAGATAGTCGGAAAATTAAAAAAAATAAGAAACTGTAAACAAATAAGAGTCACATACAATGTTTTATCATGAATTTACAGAAAAGGAAAGCATGATTTGTATATGTGGAGGAATAAATCAATGTGGGTCTCCATGCATTTTCCGAAATTCACGTATAACTGCAGTTTGACCCAAATAGCCTAAACGTCTCTTTTGTTTTGTCTTTTCACGTGGAAAGACATTCACTGCACCTGAAATAGGTTCTTAGAATTTTGAAGAATGACCTGAAGGGAATTGTAGATGGACGAGGAGTTCTGGTTTAGATGGTTAGGAAAATTACTACGCCAATTTTACATAAACTACGCCAATTTTACATACTTGAATGACCTGAAATAGGTTCTTAGAATTTTTCATAAACTACGCCAATTTTACATATGGAACAGAATGTGGAACTGTTTGATTTTGAATTATGTATCTTAACAGTAAATGCAAAATTAGTTTATACATATGAAGCCTGTTTATGAAAGTGATTAACACCAAAAAAAAAATTGTGTACTAATCTGCACAACATGTATGTATTTCTAGTGAATATTCCTGTTAATATGTCAGTTATAAGAGCGTATATGTGCACAGTGCATGCAATTCAGTATATTCAGAAGTATGTCTATAAACGTATTATTTTTGGTTGTTGCTTTCTTTTTAAATTATTTTGAGATTGACAGAGCATTTTCTCAAGTATTGTCCTCATAAAGCTATATTTATAGTTATAGGAAAAGCATTATACTATATATGTTGAAGCAGTTGTAGCTTAGTGTACTTTTCACATGACAAATTTATCACAGGCTCAAAAGTTTGAAATGCACTAGTGATAGAATTACAGTCACTTTGGACTTTCCTTAGCATCAAATCTCCTTGATTCATCAAAATACTTAAGGGCCTTAAAACGAATATTGCTTTCAACTTGGGTTTGATTCATCAAATCTCCTTGTCCAGGCTTTCCTTTTTCTTAAACAAATTAATAGATGGGTTAATAAACCTTATAACATTCAGGGAATATGCATTGAACTTCAGAAATATAATAACTTAATTTTCAAATAAACTTCAAAAGTTTCAAATTAACTATTGCCCATTGTCAAATTGTGTTTGTCGAACAAATTTCTGCCATGTTTCCGATGAAAATGCGCATTTCAAACTGCATGTATTTCAGGTTAGAACTGCAAATATTTGCACCATAACTGCAGTATACATATTTGCAACTCACATTGTAAATATGCTTCAAAATATTTAATTTTGCAATGTATGCAAAATTAAAATGGATATTTTCGCTTAAAACGTTGAGATGCATACTGTGTGAACTTGTTTTTTATGGTGGATATTTCAGAAATTAAGTTTGAAAATAAGAAGGGAGGCCAATTTTGATGCATGTGAATGTGTTTGGAGATCTGCTATTGGTGAGGGTTAAAAACAGTGTAGTTTAGTGATGTTTTTATTAAGATGCTTCTACGTCTAAGTTTTATTTTCTCAGACTATGCCCATATAAATATTTAGGAAGCTTCACTCCTATCAATGGAAGTTTGACTAGATACAGGTAAATGGCTTCTACTTATGAGTAATTTTCCTAACCATCTAATCCTTATTATTAACTTGTGTAAAATTGGCGTAGTTTACTACGCCAATTGTAGATGGCTTCCACTCAAGTATGCATTCGAACTGCAACTTGTAGATGGACGAGGAGTTCTGGTTTGAAGGAGAATTGCAGGAGATTGAATTGTAGGAGTATGTGTGTTGGCTGTGATGGTGGTTTCTAATGTGGAGTTTGGTGTTGTCATGAACTGTAGGTTAATGAACAGTAGGCTATGAACTGTTTTGTGGTGAAGGGAGGGAAGTGTTTGAGACAATATGAGCGATGTTGTCACGAACTGTAGGATAGATTATCAATATTACTGCAAGTATGTTTGAAACTAGTGTATGACATTTACACGGGTGGAAAAGCAAACTAGTGTATACAAATTAAATGTTATTTTACATGTGTTTTTCATCATTGACTTTTATATTTCATTGTTACAGGTAGGTGGAAGCTTTTGGATGCAAGAAATGTACGAGATGCTCTTTTGGTTTTTGGAGGTTCTTCCTAGTTAGCTTATGAAAAGTTTTTGTTTGCGTGTGTTGCACTCGTTAATATTTGATGCAAACATTACATGTTGTGTCTCTGTCTAATGTTGTATGAATATGATTTAGAAATTTCATCGTTGTTTGTGGGTAACTTTGTTAATGAATATTGTGTTCAACTTATTTTATGACAATGATAATTGTTATGCTTCTATTTTATTGTTTTTAGATTGATTTGTATATATTTTTTATATTAATTAATTGAAATATAATTAGATGCAATTAGATTAATGGTATGTTGCAATGGCACAATGTCTTAAACGACAGCATTTAAGATATGTTGTTAGATTTTAGGAAAAATAAATCAAGTTCACACAACAGCGTTTATGTCTTGCTGTGAGTTTTTAAAAAAATAAAGAATATATATACAACAGCGTTTATAAACCGCTGACGAAATATATAATAACAGCTTATATAAGACGTTGTCGAAAACCTAAGAAAATACGATATACAGCGTATATTCAAGGCTGTCGTAATCCGAAGGAAACACCCTAAACACATTTTCACAGCAATTAATAAACGCTGTCATAACCTTTATAAAACACCTTACAAATATTTTCACAGCAACATATAAACGCTGTATTAATTTTAAAACAGCAAAATATTAACGCTGTAGAAGGTAAATTAACAACAGAGAAACAACGCTGTATAAAACATTTTTTGACAGCGTTTATTTTTTGCTGTTAGAAATTATGCCTCAACAACAGCATGTCGTTATACAACGTTTACACTAAAGCTGTTGTATCTTATCACAGCGTTTTTCCAAAGTTGTAAAAAGCTGTTTCTGGTGTGGTGTAGCTTGATTGTTCATGAGCTTTAATTAATTAATTAATTAAATCACCAACCACTCACATTAGACTGGTATTGTTGTGGTTACTGGACGTGCCGGTCAGTTTCAGGCAGTTTTACATCACAACTCGGTCTAACCTCAGATCTTTCTGGGCTTGATGCACTAACCTCTCACATTAGATATGTATTGTTGTGGTTACTAGATGTGCCGGTCGGTTCCGGGCAAGTTTACACCACAACACAGTCTAACCTCCGGTTAGGCATATTCATCTTTTACATTTTATATATGTGATTTTTCTACAAGTGTTTCATGTCACATATTTTAATTATGTTCAAGACTAATGGTATAAATTATATCATTTATGGACTTAACCATTTACATGGTTTGGGGCCCACCTACGTTATTAACATGTTTTGATTTAATAACTATCCCAACGTTACCCCCGTTTGTTCGTTCGTATTAATCACATAAAGTCATTGGGCCCGCATATTAGCCCAATTTAAAAACAAGAGGTAAAGAAGGGAACATGCATAATATAGATTCAACCAAACATGGAAATTTTGCATAAAACTTTATTCATATAATTTAACATGTCACATGAACTTGCATATAATTTAGACTTAGATAATCATAAGCCTAAAACATGTTAATATGTAGATCTAGGCATGTGTGAACATAACCTCAATTATAAACTAGCATATGACATAATCGTGACATGTCCAATCCCAAGGCATGTATAATTTTAACATTAACGTATAGGTGTGAACTAGATCTAACAAGATGAACTTGCATAAGTCCATTTTACAAACATGCATATAAATATAGATCTAGTTTTGCATCTAACATGTAACTTGCATATGAACATATGTATAATTAGATCGTGACTTGGATCTATCATAAATCATATAACTTGCATTAATCATATGAACCTAGATAGATCTTGACATGGATCAAACATAAAACTTGTAACTTGCATATGAACATATATATGTATGTAGATCTTGACTTAGATCTAACATAATACATACAACATGCATTAATCATATAAACATATATATGTAGATCTTAACATGAAACATATAACTTGCATTTAATATTGATAGTTTCATTCTCTATCTTTAATAGATCCAACACCAAGTCTAATAAGCCACAAACATTCCAAGACAATTCATGATAAAATCATCAAAGAAACAAACATGAATTAGCATTGTCAATACTATACAACATGGTATAATTCTATTTTTCACTTTATATCAAATCACGTCTTAAATTTATTTACATCTAAACGATAACTACATTTACAAAAGATAATCTTGATTTCTGAAGTCTGTATTCTGAAGTTGAAATGCTCGCCTTTGATGTAAACAATCGTTGTTTTAGTTTAATTTTGATTTGATTTGGTTTGTCTCTTTTATTTTGCTTCAAGTTGAATGGCGGCTACTCGAGGTTGTCCAATGGCAGCATGACGGCTCTTGTTTTGATTTTTAATATGATTTAGGGTTGAGGTATTAGGTTGCTTATATAGAAGTTTGATTTAATAGGAACCGTCAGATTAACCTAGAGCAAATCAAAGCCATTCAGACAAGATAGAATAACCACACCAGCCCTAATGACTCAGTAAGAAGTCCATCAGAACCAATCAGATGCCACATCTGCCTTAGAGTGAATCGGCCCACGAGTTGACAGCCAAACACCCTGAATCTACCCCTGGTCGACCCAGCGGAATTCAGGTCGACCTCAAAAATGGGCCGGTTCGGTTATTCCCCCTCCCGATTCGCTGTTTTGAACTTTTTTGAATATTTATTTATTTAATTTATATATATATATATATATATTCTCATATGCATACAAACATCAAGGCTTAATAACTTCTTCATAAGGTATCCGTTTTATGCAAACCAAATGTCTATCTTAACCAAAATTTTGAGACGAACGTAATAGCGCAACCCATTGCACTTAATTCTTCTAAAAATTAAGTGTTCTTGAATTTGTTAATTTTAATATTCTCAGAAAATTCGGGGCGTTACAATGAGCCTCCAACTCAACTACGTCAGGGATCGCTTTTGATCCTTATATGAGAAGTCGGTACTGATCCCTCTAATTGAAGGCTATAGAGGTGAGCCTCTCTGGTGGCTTCAACTAGTTGGTACCTTTGTGATTCTATAGGTAGTTTTGGTGGTTTCCTTGTTGTTTTTGAGATACTGAGTGATGTTGAATAAAGTTGATTATTCTGCGCAGTTAGACCAGTCCAGAGAATGGATGAAGGTCGATCCCTCACCTTGTGAGTTCTTGTCTTTGGGTTTGTTTAACAGTTATCTCATGGTGCAACCCATGCTTGACGTTTGTAACTTTGAATCAACACTCTGGGTTATTTACCTTGATAGCGCTCAAGTCATGCTTGCTTGGATAATCAAAATTAGCCAAGCACAAATGTCAGGTAATGTTAGCCTTCCATGGTACATCTTATGGCAAACATGACGTGCTTTGAATTGAGAAAAATCCAGACTGTCAAAAAGAATTTCTATATGGCTTTAACGAAAGGTCATTGCCTTTTCAGTGAGTTATATATGTTAAAGGATATGTTTTTTGCGATAGGATGAGATGCTTAGTCGATTCCTGGTAGTACAAGTATAGACTATAGCTTGCCGATAATCCACAATGCATGATTCTGTCAAGATTATTGAATGAATTATCAAACTTTGGTAATCTAGACAAGAACTCTATCTGGAGTTCAAAGGAAAACATTAAATCTCTGTCGAACCTAGAAGTTAAACGCTAGGCATTAGCTCCTAAGTACGTTTTTTGCAATTAAAACGCTCAGCAGTTCTATAGCAGTGGAGGTGTAAAAATGTGTAGTAGGGGTAAAGCAAGGAAATTACAGGGATATAACGGAGGTGCAAACCTTATATAGCAAAATCAAATAATATCGTAGTTTTGCACACTAGATTTGATGACTATAATATATTTCTATCATATACTGGACACTTATGCCTTGGATTTAACTATTTACGCTAGTTTTATTAATTTTTAAAAACATAACTAATAAGACTAAACTTTTTATATATTAATATTTCTAAAGTGGATATTAAAAAGTCTTGATTTACCGGTTGCAGCGGAAAATAGCAAGGATCAAAGGGAATCTACTATTCATCAGCGCTAAATCGAAATAGCATAGCGGTTGAAGAGTGCTATAGGAAATAGTTGGAATTCTGCATCGCTTTAATGAGTCTTTAACTGCATAGGTATGATTACACATAAACAGTTTATTGCCAGATGGAATTACGCATACTCACACGCTCATACGCGGTGTTATGTAATACGCTTGTAAAGTACAATTGCATGATGTATATGAACGTTTACATGTACATGCATATATGAACATTACCAATCCCATCGTGAGGGATCGATATTGACCCATCACTTGATAGTTTTTAGAGGGTTAGGGATACAGGAGGTTAACCCATATAAATATGTTGTTTTTTCTTCCTCTACCTATCCAACTTCATTTTAGTTTTATAAACCAACACCTTGCCCTCTTTTCATCGTCGATAAATTCAAAACTTGGTTGATTCCACCAACCAAGTTCCATCATCTTATGCACTAGTCCATTATTGGCACCTCCTTACCTTCTCCAAATTGAACTTCATCATGCCACCACTACACTTGAACTTGAATTCACTCCAACCTTATTCATGGACATATAGATAGGTTCAGGCCCGGCCCTGGCCAAGGCAGTGGCCTTGGGCCACAGAACTTCTGGGGCCTCAGTAAAACAAATTGTGTATTAAAGTTTACCCATTCAGACTTTTGCAAAAGTTATCATGGTCTAGTGGTAAAGTTGTTCAACTTTCATGCTGTGGTGCAAGGTTCGATTCCGACTGGGCATAGATTTTTGACCTAAGCGTTCGTATGTAGGGGCCTCATTTTCCAATATCCTGTTTTATTACAAAACCTTCCCATTTTGGCCTATTTTTGTCCTTGGGCCTCCAGCTTCCCAGGGCCGACCCTGAATAGGTTCTCATGTGAAATTAATAATGAGATTCATTAAAGGATTAAAGGGAGTGACGACAATGACACTGATGAAATTAAATCTATTGGAGAGGATGTAGTCTGATGGAGATAATAGAGATAGAAAAAGAGATAGATAGCAGAAGGGGAGAAAAAAGGAGTGAGGATAAGTGCAAAGATTAGGCAGGAAGGAAGGATGGAGATAGACGTGGAAAGGGACAAGATTAGTTGCGGGCAATATGGAGAAGAGGGGTTCGATCAAAAATGGAAAGATGCCAAGGAGACATCAATGATAGCAGCAACGAGGATGGTTTAATAATAAGTTGTATACAGTACACATGGTATGTCACATTTATATGAATTTAATAATGCATTTAATCTTTCTATATTATTGTGTATAATATTTCTATGGTATTAATTTGCTTCCTGGGTAGTGCTTTATGTTCTGGTAACTTGTGTTGACTGTACAATGAAATATTTTACAATGCCATAATATTTTGTGTATTCTATGATTCTTTTCTTTAATAATATTATTGATAATTGGGCGGTTAGTAGTGCCTATAATTTTTTTCAAAAAACTACTTCTCCTACATGGCATGTGAAGCAGTAAGGGCAAATTTGTGGTTCAGTTTGTCTTTATTTGTTATTAGGGATTTTGCTTATGAAGGCAAATACTAATCCACCTCTCATTCATTTAGGGGCAGAACAAGTAATTTTTTTGCCTTTAGTTTAATTAATAGAAGCAAACATTTTTGTTGTTAATATTTAAAATTTTTGTAGTTAACATTATATTTAAAATTTGTGTTGTTTTATTTGATTGTTTTCAGATTTGTAGATTTGTGTTGTGGTAAGCCTAAAAGTCTCATATTTGAAAAGAAAAAAAAAACAAATTTACGTCTGTTATAGTGACAAAACAGATGCAAATGCACTGAAGAGTAAAACTGCCATAAACAATTCACATCTACTGTAGTAATAAAACAGACACAAATACGTAGAGTATTTGCGTCTACTTCTGGTTATAACAAATGCAAATGCACTGAAGAGTAAAACTGCCATAAGCAATTTGCATCTGCTATAGTACAGAAACACGCAAATACAAATAGTATTCACATCTACTATAGTATAGAAACACGCAAATACAAATAGTATTCACATCTGCTTCAGGCTACAACATAAGCAAATATGAAATATTTGTGTCAGTTTAAAATCAGAAGCAAATTCTTTTTATAATTTGTGTCCATTGCGTCTGTAGTGGAGAAGATGAAAATGGTGCAAAAAGGAGGACGTAAATACTCTGTTTTGTAGTAGTGAAAATAACTTAAAAGGAAATGATAGGTTGCTAACAAATGAAAAACTTTTGCTCAGGATTTTTGATTGGACCTCAAATGGACAACAATATGTCTAATTTTACATGTTTCGCTGCACCTTCAATTGGCTAATAAGTACGAAATGTAATCATGTTTTTAGGCCCAACAAATCACTCATTAAAAATACACATCAATTAACCCAAGTTCAAATATATTTGTAAAACAAAAATTAACTGTGTGCGCATGCTCATCATGCACACTAATACATCTCTCCCCTTCATTCCTAAAGCCATGATTTCTTCATTCGGTACTTCTGATTGCAACATGCCTCCCCCCAGCTTCTTCTCCGACGAACCGACGGTCTACTCCGATGATCTCTAGCCGTGACCTTCTCCTTTTCCATTTTCAGGTTGTTCTTCCCCAGTTTTTCCTAATCATCCACTTGATTATAGCCTGGTTATTACAATACCCCTCCCGTTCAGGAATGGACCTGGTCCTATGGTCCAAGCTGGGGAACCTTCCGATCGATGGCCAGTAATCCTCCTATGTAGCCTCATCCTCAGGTTTGTCCTTCCACTTCACGAAAATTTGCACTACAGCATCATTGTTTCTAGCTATCATCCTCCTATCTAGAATCCTCTCGAGGTGTTCCACTATGTCCTCAACAAAGCTAGGGGATTCAGGTTGGATTATAACACTATCTCTAGACTTTTTTTTAAGATGAGAAATATGAAAAACTATGTGGATTTTGGGATGGGGTGTGTAACTCCCCATACCGATGCCTACCCTAATAAATATCATTACTAGGTAAGGCCCATTGGAGTGGAGAATAGGGATTGTTAGGAGCGACCACTCATAGATTTGCATCCCGAAGTCTTAAGTACGTTGATGAAGTGTTCTCTGTATTTTTTGTAAAGTGGTCTGGCATACTTAATACTTATGTAATACAATTCCACGGGGAATATAGGACTAGCTCTAAACACAGTACATTTAAATACACAATCACAGCTCATAGAACAGATTACATAATATTAAAACAATAATGTACAACAAATACATATGTTACGAATGTAAATGGTTACATAACCATCACTAATACAACACGATACCAATAAATGAATATAAGACCGACTACTCAAACTCGATTGAACGCAGCTACAGAAAATATATTCCAACAATGATAACGCTAACCCCAAGTACATCGACTATACCTGAAACATCTCAGTCTGACCAGAGGAATACACTCACTAGTCAGTGTAGTTTACATATCGGTATATGAATGAATAAACATATGATAAGCAACTCTTTACTCTAAGAGTTGAGAAGATGGCGACGTAAAGGGGTTATTAGGATTTACTTCACACATTGAATACTCAATAAGCTTAAGGTATCGACTTTATCAAAATCGACATACATAAATAAAAATAAACTAAATAACTTAGGGTATTCAAATGCCGTGACAATGGATGTGAACTCAATTGAGTTCATATGACTCCAATTGAGGCAATAACATAAAATATAAAATCATCAAAATAAATGGACTCAAGATGCAAAATCATCAACCATAATTATATGAGCTTACGATCAAGTAATCTAAAGCATAACGGATCCAACACCATAATATATAGAGGAGATCCAATATCATCAAAACACCAGTATATGTGACTTTAAGTGTAACAACTTGCATTTTACGTATCGGAGGATCGTAAAAAAAAATGTTCCCTGAGGGTCGGATCATTCTCATATTTTGATATGTTGTTCATGGGGATGTGAGGCATGTCCACTATTTTTACCAATTTTATTTGTGACCATTTTCCCCTGTCAGTTTTATAAAGGGCATAACTTTTGACTTGGATCGAATCAGGTGCTGAGGTTGATTTCAATGGAAAAGAAATGATGTTTCCCGTCTCATAGAGTGGTCGCATTAAAGATTTGGTTCAGCGGTTTGGGAGAAATCGCTATTTTAGTGTTTCACAGTTTTCTATTCAGGTTTTTAACTATTAATGGGCTGATTTCAGGAGGCCCATTAGTGAGCAGATGGGAGGCTATAAATAGAGGGTTAGGGACATGGAGATAGGGTTACTTATTCATTCTATCATTTGGTTGAGCTTGTGATTGATCCTTACTCAAACAAATACACCTTTCCACCATTAAAACTCTAGATCTACATGGAGAGATTGATGATCTACATCAAAGGGAGCTAGATCTACATCAAATATAGATAGATCACATCAAATCGAGAGGTTTGAAGATAGATCTTTGCTGTTCGGATTCATAATTCATTGTTTCTAAGCTAGATTGATGATTTGGTGAGTGATAAGCATCTCTCGCACGATTCAATCAAGTATATGGGTTGTTTGATCTCATCTTCATCTTTTTAAGTTGTTTTTGCATGGATCTAATTGATGTAATTACGGCTTTTAACCAAAACATCATAGGATCTAATTAGCAACTTAAATCGGTTAGTTTTCTATGAAATTTCGATGATAATTGTTGTTTAAATGAGTGATGATTGTTTGCATGATTTGTTGTTGGTTTTGTAGGATGAATTGATTATTGCAAACATAGAAATCAATTTGATTTTGAAAATGAGTTTGTGTAGATTTTAAGATTGATCTAGTCGGGCTCGACAGACATGGTTGATTGGATCGAAGGAGTATTGCTTGGAGATTAAGACAAGGTAGATCGGCCATGAAGAGGAAGATCAAGTGACATGGATTGAAGCAAAAATTGTTGATCAGGCAAGATCCATTATAGATCAACATTGTAAAGACTTTGGCATGACTCAAGTAGTGGAAGAGAAGTAGATCGACCAAGAAAAGTGAAAGAACCGGCCAAAAGTTAAAGAATCGACCAGAAATCAAAATATGGAAATCTATAGTGTTGGGAAACGCTATAGAAAGTCATGAATCGAGCACAAATCCTAGTATGCATCGGTGACCAAAAATCAGTGAATCCACGCGAAAAATGATGGAATTGGCAAGTTTTGATGAATCTGGCAAAAGCTGATTTTTTTGGCAAAATCTGCAAAAAAAAAAAAACTGGAATCTGCAACATTTGGGAAACGCTGCGGTAGGTGGGTGGATCAACTTGCTTGGGGGACACAACAAGCATGGATCGCGCAAAGCAAAAATGGGTGGATCAGTCTTGAAAACGTGATGAAACGTGGCATTTTTCTTGGTCTGCGAAAGAGGATGGATCGCTGGCTTTAGATAGCGATTTGACAAACGTTGTAGAAAGGCATGGATTGCCTAGAAGCTATGATAGCGCTACACAAAAACTATAAAAAGGTGTTTTAAGCAAAAACATTCTACAAGGGTGGATGGACGGCCCAGAAGCAATGATAGCATTCCAAAAACGCTATGAAAGGATGTTTTGACGTTTTACTTTGTTTTTCACACCAGAATGATGCAGAATTGAACCAAGAGATATAATAGCATTTCAGATACGCTGCAAAAAGCTATTTTGACAGTTCGGCCAATTTTTCATAGCGAAAAGCTGGAAATGCTACAAAATGCAGTATCGACCGAAAGCTTGTTTTTGAGTCGATGATGGTTCTAGCTTTGACGCGGATTCAAGGAGGAATGTCTGAAGCAAGTAAAGTGTTCATTGATCGTTGTAATGCAACGAATGTGAAGACGACTCAAAAGTTGTGGCTTAAAGGATGTTAATCTTGATTAGGGCCGTTTATGTGGGACTTAAACTAGTTGCTATGATTGCTACAACTTGTATGCTTCTGCTTGTTGTAAAGGCTATCACTGTTGGATGTGGGGAAGACAAGTTTGGGGTTTCTTCTCTGGTGATGTTGGTAGATTTGGTTGATTTATCTACTTGTTCTCATACACTTCATTGATGATTCATATACTTCATTGATGATGTTAGGTAGTTGTTTTATCGCTCATTAAGGCTGTTGTCTGACTCAAGGTTTTATATTTCCTCTTATTACCTTGGGTTGTTCATCTACGGTGTTGTGGATGGGCAGACTGAGTAGCAGGTTGTAGATGGTAGATCTTAGCTGACGGAGCTGCTAATCGAAGACGAGATGGAGGCTTGCATATTTTTTAACTACTATTCATATTAGGTGTTTCCGTGGTTGTTCTATTTGATGCATTCTCTGAGGGTTATATAGTGAGGCTTTATGTACAGACTTCTAAAGTGTATTCCAAAGTTGTATGGATATTTTCAAGATGATATAAAAGATTGGATTTCTGCTATGTGATGCTTTACTATTTCTTCCTTCTGTATATGTTCTATTATATTTTATCCTTGCGTTGTGAGTTCTATGACAGGTTCTGCGTATGTTTATCTACCTTGATTGTAACACCCCGAATTTCGGTTAATGCTAAAATTCACTAATTGCAGAATAAATAATCTCAAATGTGAGAATTGGGGGAAACGGGCTGCGTCATTGCGTTCGTCTCGGAAAAACACGCAGAATAGAGTCCGAAATTTTGTAAATCGGAGTCCGTATGGCCCAGTTATGGCCCAAAGAAGTTTGCAGAAAATTCAAAGTTAAAAACAGATTTAAAAATTAAAAATCAGATTTCGAAATTGGAGCCAGCAGGGGGCCAGGCGTGAAACTTCCCGCCCTACCCATGTCGACAGGGTTGTCGACAGGCCTGTCGACTGGGGAGTCGACTGCCCTGTCGACTTGCCTGTCGACACAGGGTGTCGAGCCAGTTGGCTTGGGTGCACCAGATCTGGTTTTCTGGCTAGGGCTGGGCTGTGTTCTAGAGACTTCCTAAATCTGACGGACCTAATCTAGCCTAGGGTTAATCCTATGGTCTAAAACACACCCTAATCCTATAAATATACCCTAATGCAAGCCTAATCCATACTAAAAATAGAAATGATGGCATCATGCCGCCAAAATCAAACTTAGAAAGAGCCTCCACTAGTTTATGAAGGAAGTTGCAAGCTAATCAACCTCTAATCATCATCTCCTTCAAATATTGCAACTAGTTTTACTTCATAAGTTTGCTAATCTTGGTTTTGGTGAGTTCCTATGCCTTTAGCAAGTAATTGCTAAACTAATTAGGATAGGATATTAGGAGGCTATGGATGTAAATGTGGATTATGCAAGTTGTGGTTGTCATATGTTATAAGTTCATATGTAAACTTGCCTCTTTTTATGATATGATGTGTCATGTAAGTTCATATGCAAGTTTTATGCAAGTTTATATGTAAGATCATATGCAAGTTAGTCTCTTTTTATGATATGCATAACATATGTGAGTTTGCCTTTGTGATATGACATGATTCATGTGCAAGTTAGTCTCTTTTTATGATATGCATAACATATGCAAGTTTGCCTTTGTGATATGACATGATATGCAAGTTGATATGCAAGTTCATATGCAAGTTTTATGCAAGTTCATATGCAAGTTCATATGCAAGTTTTATGCAAGTTCATATGCAAGTTCATATGCAAGTTTTATGCAAGTTCATATGCAAGTTCATATGCAAGTTTTATGCAAGTTCATATGCAAGTTCATATGCAAGTTTTATGCAAGTTCATATGCAAGTTCATATACAATTTTGTCTCTTTTTAAGATGTACATAACATATGCAAGGTTGTCCCTATGTATGACATGTTATGTAAACGAATTACGTGGGAAACGATGGGGTTAATATGCATGATTATAAAAAGGTGTAAAGTTGTTAGGATTAAGCATAACATAAAATGAATGGACATAATTGGGAATTTACCTATTAAGTTAGGTCTACCCACATTATGGAGGTGGGAATTTACCTATTAAGTTAGGTCTACCCACACTATGGAATTGGGAATTTACCTATTGAGTTAGGTCTACCCATATTCTTAAAAATGTGTAATTAATTAGGGATAATTAATTATGGGGGTGATTAATTAGGTGTAATTAATCAACTAAGACACGAGGTTGGACCCTTTTGTAGCGGAAGTCTGCCCGGAACCGACCGGCCATCCAGCGGCTACAAATGATTGGCCCAATGTGAGAGGTCTTAGTCATAAATTAAATACGTGATTAAAGTAAAGACACGAGGTTAGACCCTTTTGATGACAGAAGTCTGCCCGGAACCAACCGGCATATCCAGCAGTCATAAAAGACGGTCTAATGTGAGAGGTCTTTATGAGGTCATGATCTTAATTAACTAATTAAGAAACACTTAACCATATTAGCATGTAGAGGGACATGAGGGGTTAAGTGGGTGCCTTGGGTGGCATGTGGAAATCTAGTGGGTTGCCTTGGGTGGCAATAGAAAATACGATTAGAATACTTAACCAAGTGGAAACATGTAACTAAACATGATTAAAGGGTTAAGTGGGATGCACTAGAAAAAGGGACAAGCTTAGGTGGGTAGCTTGTGGGGGCCCATTTCAACCAGTAACCCATATGTATCTTATTGGGCTCGACCCATGTCGAGGACGGGACGGGACGCGCGTACCGGGCTTGACTATAAGAGGCCAAACGGGTTAGCGGTGGCAACGCAAGTCCAACGGGTTTCATATGCGTGTATGGACCCGGGCTGGTAGGTAAGACGTTGTTGCATCGTGTAGATATAAGCCGTGCACCGTTAATTATATCGGATTGCCACTTTGGGAAGGGATACACCCCACTGTGGGGCCGGCACGGGTATCTACGGTAGGGAGCCGATCGCTTGGGAGTGGTGGGTACACCTAGTGGAGATAGGGGCAGACGGCACCTATGTAGTCAGCTAGGGGTACACGAAACTACTGGGTAAAATTTCTAAGTCCTTGGGAGGGATCAACCTTTAAGTAGGAACGACTGGTGTGGTGCAGTGTAGTAATTATCCTTGGGTGGGTAGATGCGTCCTTATCATTATCTTAGTTCATTCTAAGTCTGATTGGCTACTGAGTGTAGTCATTTATCCCCAGTCACACCGTACCAAGTTATATCATATCCTTATTACTTTAATGATTACATTGTTAAAGTTATAGGACTCGCTCAGACTTATGTCTGACCCCGTTGTTTTTATCTTTTTCCCAACCCTCAGGTTCTCAGAGTGGGCCCAGCACGAGTGGGCTTTGATCAGGCTGCTTTTATTACTCTCTTGGAGCTTGGACCCTAGATGTAGAGCTCAGCTTACCCTTTTCTTTTATGGCTATCAGTTCATGTATTGGGATTATGTATTTTTATCTAGCAGGATGGATATTTGTACTTGACTTCTATTATGATTTTGTGATGTAACCAGACATGTTTTATTTTCCGCTGCAATTGAAATGATGTTTTAAATTTTTCAAAGTATTACTTATATCTGTCTTGCTGTAATTACTCTGTTCTATATTCACTCAAAATACTCCACCGATGTTATGGCATTCCCTTAGAGAGTGACCATAGCGGGCGTGGGGTGTTACACGTGGTATCAGAGCAAAGGTTACCGGAACAGATAAAATTTTTAGAAAACTATTTTTCTAAAAAAAAAAACATTTTTGGAAAAGATATTTTCAAAAATATGTCTTTAAAGAGAAAAGTTTTTAATAAAAGCATAATCCCTAATAGCCATATCTTTATCTTTCGAATTCCGCGTTTTGAATCTTTCCTTTTTCGTTTCAGCATGGCTGAGGATCTTAACTTTCCGGAAGGTGTGACGGTACCAGTATGGTATAGGAGATTGATGGAGGCTAGGGCCACCACTGCGGGTCCAGCAAATGGTCCTCCACCAACCGTAGCACCCGATCTTCCTCCTCCCCCTCCTCCTCGCACGGATACTTTTGCTAAGACTTGTAAGGAATTTAAAGCTATGGGAGGGAAACCTTTTCAAGGATCTGAAACTTTTGTGGAGGCTAGAGATTGGCTTAAGGAGGTGGAAGAGTTGATAGATATCTTTGAGATGGAAGAAGGAAAGAAAGTCAAGTTAGCTGCTTGGTTAATGAAGGGAGAGGCCTCATTCTGGTGGGAGGTCACTAATGGAGAACGCTCCGTTGACTCTTGGGCGGATTTTAGGCAAAGATTTGTGGCAAAGTTTCTCTCAAGGGCGGAGGAAAACTTGTATATGGAAAGATTCTTGACTCTAAAGCAAGGAAATCTCTCAGTGAAGGAATATGTCAACAAGTTTAATCAATTGGCAAGGTTTGGCCTAGACATGGTGAATACTCCGGAGAAGAAGGCTTTGAGGTTCGTGAAAGGTTTGAATGAACCAATGCATGGGTTGGCTATGACTCATATCCCTATGGGGGCCACCTTCGAGAAGCTAGTTGACATGGCACTCATGCATGAAGAAGAGAAGGGTCCCAATGCTAATAAGGCACCCGAGAAGAAGGGAGATCAAAAGAGACCTCAGCAACAACAGCAAAACAAAGGTGGGAAAGGCAAGGGTGGCAAGGGGAAGAAGAAGTGCTTCAATTGTGGGATACCAGGTCACATAAGCAAAGATTGTAGAAAGAAGAAGAAGACTGGTTGCTTTCATTGTGGCGAAGCAGGGCATCTAGTGAAGGATTGCCCTAAGAAGGGGCAAAGGACGGGATCTACCTCAGGAGGACAGGTGCAAGCTCTTATGGCACCGGGTCAGGCTAGGGGGCAAGTACAGGCTCTCGCGGTTCCACCGATTCAAGAAAGAGGTAGAACTATTTCCGTTGAAAGTCTGGTTTTTCTATTTGATCATCCTGTCCGTACATTGTTTGATTCAGGCGCATCGCATTCGTTTATCTCATCATCATTAGTTGAGTCACTGCACTTAGACACCAGTCTGGTAGATGATCCCTTGGTTGTTTCAAACCCAATTGGGGGCTCCACTTACTTGTCCATGATATGTTTGGGTTTGAAGATTTCTATACTTAGCATTGAGTTTAGATGTGATGCTTTTGTGTTGGGCTTCACGGGCTATGGGTTGATTTTGGGCATGGACTGGTTATCCAGTAATGGTGCCGTTCTTGATTGCGAAAGGAGAGTTGTTAGGCTTATGACCCGCTTGGGTAACACTCTCGAGATCTCTTGTAATCCCATGGATTCTGTTATGCTAAGTTATCTTGAATCGCTTGACGCTTCGGTCGAGAGTTTGCAATCTGTTAGAGTGGTCCGGGAATACTCGGATGTGTTTGAGGAGGTGAAGGGCTTACCTCCGAAGCGGGAGATTGACTTCCGAATATATCTGGTGGATAATGCTAAACCTGTATCTTTACCAGTGCGCCACATGGCTCCTCGTGAGAGGAGGGAACTCCATAAACAAGTAGGGGAGTTGCTTGAGAAGGGGTTCATAAGACGAAGTATATCGGAGTGGGGTGCTCCAGTAGTTTTTGCTACAAAGGCGGATGGGTCCCTCAGGCTTTGTGTAGACTATAGAGAACTCAACAAGCTCACAAAGAAGAATAGACACCCATTGCCGAGGATTGATGATCTTTTCGATCAATTGGTTGGCGCTTCAGTATTTTCTCAATTGGACTTAGCCACGGGGTTTCATCAGTTGAGGGTGGCTGAGGATAGCATAGACAAGACTGCCTTTAGAACTCCGGATGGTTTCTATGAGTGGCTGGTGATGCCATTTGGGTTGACGAACGCCCCTGCATACTTTGTTGATTTGATGAGTAGGGTGTTCAGGGAGTTCCTTAATAAGTTCGTGGTGGTCTTTGTGGATGATATCTTAGTATTTTCTAAGAGTGAAGAAGAGCATGCCCTACATCTTGGGGAGGTGTTGAAGACTCTTCGAGCACATAGCCTTAAGGCTAAATTCTCTAAATGTCACTTCTGGAGGAAGGAAGTGCGGTTCTTGGGGCACGTGGTCTCCAAGGAAGGGATAGCTGTGGGTCCCGCAAAGGTAGTATCAATTCAGGATTGGAAGATTCCGAAGAATGCTACCGAAGTGAGAAGTTTCTTGGGTTTGGCGGGTTATTATAGGAAGTTTATCAAAGACTTCGCGAAGATATCAGCCCCATTAACCCGCTTAACGAAGAAGAATCTTGTTTTCACATGGGACGTAGATTGTGATGATGCGTTCCGACGATTAAAGAGAGCTTTAACCACTGCTCCAGTTTTAGTATTGCCAGATGGGAGTAAGCCATTTGTTGTCTATACCGATGCTTGTGGGACAGGACTAGGCGTAGTCTTAATGCAAGAGGGAAGGGTAATAGCCTATGGTGGAAGGCAGTTGAGAATGCATGAGAAAAATTACCCTACCCATGATTTAGAGTTGGCCGCTATTGTTTTCGCGCTTAAGATTTGGCGCCATTATCTTCTTGGTGAGAGATTCGAATTGTTCACTGACCACAAATCATTGAAGTACTTGTTTTCTCAGAAGGATTTGAATTTGAGACAGCAAAGGTGGATGTAGTTCTTAGCATCCTATGATTTCGAGATAGCATATACCCCTGGCAAGGGTAACGTGGTGGCGGACGCCTTGAGCAGAAAAAGGTTGTCCTTGAGTCCATTGTTCGTGGAACGACGAAGCTTGGAATTTATCTCGATGTTTGATTTCAGACCTTCCATTGACTATATACCCGGTTTGCTAGCATCCTTGGAGGTCCGACCTACTCTTTTGGGGCGGATTGGAGAAGCACAGAGGGACGACCCACAGTTGGTTGAGTTGGTGGAGAAGCTCATAAGGGGGGAGTCGTCCAGCCATTTGAGTAGGTACACCCTAGACGATAGGGGGTGCTTGCGTAGAGACGGTAGACTTTGTGTACCGCAAGACGAGGGTTTGAGGAAGGCTATTCTTGATGATGCACACCGTTCTAGGATGACCATTCATCCCGGTGGGGACAAGATGTACCAAGATATGAAGCGGGTTTTTTTCTGGGCCGGTATGAAGAAAGATGTGGCCGAATATGTCGCTCGATGCTTGGTCTGCCAACAAGTGAAGGCGGAGCAAAAGAAACCTGGTGGGTTGCTTCACCCATTGGAAGTTCCGCAATGGAAGTGGGATAGCGTCTCGATGGATTTTATTGACGGGTTACCCAGATCGAGAAAGGGTAATACGGGAATTTGGGTTGTGGTAGACAGACTTACTAAAAGCGCCCATTTCATACCTGTGAAGAGCAAGAGGACTGCTCCATGGCTAGCCTCAGTATATCTTCGAGAGATAGTTCGATTGCATGGGGTACCCTCTAGTATAGTGAGTGATCGAGATCCTATCTTCACTAGCGAGTTCTGGAAAAGTTTGCAAGAAGCAGTAGGGACTCAATTGTTTCTGAGCACCGCATATCATCCTCAGACGGATGGCCAGACTGAGAGGGTGAATCGTGTCCTAGAAGACCTTTTGAGGCTTTGTATCTTAGATTTTGGAGGTACATGGGAAGAGCATCTTCCATTGGTGGAGTTCGCATATAATAATAGCTTTCAGTCCAGTATTGGTATGGCTCCTTTCGAAGCTCTTTACGGAAGGCCTTGTCGATCACCTGCATGTTGGTGGGAATCTACGGATAAGATCTTGCTTGGGCCTGATATGGTTAGGGAGACTTCTGAAAAGATTGACTTGATTCGAAGGATGATGAAAGCAGCGCAGGATAGGCAAAAATCTTACGCGGACAAGAGAAGGACGGATCTTGAGTTTGAAGTTGGGGACATGGTCTTTGTCAAAGTGTCTCCGTTACGAAATGTGGTTCGCTTTGGATCTGTTGGGAAGTTAGCACCAAGGTTCGTAGGGCCATTTCCTATTAAGGAAAGGATTGGACGGATGGCATATAGAGTGGAGTTGCCCGACAGACTTAGTGGTGTACATGATGTATTCCATGTGTCCCATTTGAGGAAATGCTTACATGAGACCGCAGAGGTGGTAGAGCCGAGCTTGCTTAAAGAAGTGGAAGTAGAGCGTGATGCGACTATTCGACGAGCTCCTACCCGCATCCTTGGGTCAGAGACTAGGAAATTGAGGAATCGAGAGGTTCAACTAGTCAAAGTACAATGGGGAGAAGACGAGAGCAACGCAACTTGGGAAACGGAAGCGAAGATGCGTTCATTGTACCCGTTCCTTTTTGAGGGTATGTCTTTTAACTTCTCCTTTATCGTTTGTCTAGTACTTATCTTATCTTTAGTATGTCCTCTCATTTGTACCTTTGACCTTTAGATAGGGTAAACCTATGGTTGAAACATGTGTTTGAGACATGTTATGTTTGATGGATGCATGTGGATGCAAGTGGTTGCTAGTGGTTGCTCGTGGATGCATATATACACACTCTAGGCACTAGATCGGCTCAATCACTTCATATTGCATATTGCATAAAATTGTGTGTAGGAAGCTATATTTATGGATGTATAATGATTGTGTTATCATATGGATGATGCATTTTGGTGAATGATTGTGCACTCATGTAGATATTGTATGTGTCGATAGGGTTCTTTCGCATACATAATGGATGCATGGCACTATCATGGTTTGCATATGTTCATACATTAGATAGGGAACATATACACACACTTTTTGCATATGCTCATACATCATTAGAAATTGTTTTAAGGACAATGGATGCCCGTGTTTGATGGATTGAGTAGATGGTTGTTTGGATGGTAGGATATGCATTCTCCTTAGCTTAGAGATTTCGGGGACGAAATCCTTTAAGGAGGGGAGAATGTAACACCCCGAATTTCGGTTAATGCTAAAATTCACTAATTGCAGAATAAATAATCTCAAATGTGAGAATTGGGGGAAACGGGCTGCGTCATTGCGTTCGTCTCGGAAAAACATGCAGAATAGAGTCCGAAATTTTGTAAATCGGAGTCCGTATGGCCCAGTTATGGCCCAAAGAAGTTTGCAGAAAATTCAAAGTTAAAAACAGATTTAAAAATTAAAAATCAGATTTCGAAATTGGAGCCAGCAGGGGGCCAGGCGGGAAACTTCCCGCCCTACCCATGTCGACAGGGTTGTCGACAGGCCTGTCGACTGGGGAGTCGACTGCCCTGTCGACTTGCCTGTCGACACAGGGTGTCGAGCCAGTTGGCTTGGGTGCACCTGATCTGGTTTTCTGGCTAGGGCTGGGCTGTGTTCTAGAGACTTCCTAAATCTGACGGACCTAATCTAGCCTAGGGTTAATCCTATGGTCTAAAACACACCCTAATCCTATAAATATACCCTAATGCAAGCCTAATCCATACTAAAAATAGAAATGATGGCATCATGCCGCCAAAATCAAACTTTGAAGGAGCCTCCACTAGTTTATGAAGGAAGTTGCAAGCTAATCAACCTCTAATCATCATCTCCTTCAAATATTGCAACTAGTTTTACTTCATAAGTTTGCTAATCTTGGTTTTGGTGAGTTCCTATGCCTTTAGCAAGTAATTGCTAAACTAATTAGGATAGGATATTAGGAGGCTATGGATGTAAATGTGGATTATGCAAGTTGTGGTTGTCATATGTTATAAGTTCATATGTAAACTTGCCTCTTTTTATGATATGATGTGTCATGTAAGTTCATATGCAAGTTTTATGCAAGTTTATATGTAAGATCATATGCAAGTTAGTCTCTTTTTATGATATGCATAACATATGCGAGTTTGCCTTTGTGATATGACATGATTCATGTGCAAGTTAGTCTCTTTTTATGATATGCATAACATATGCGAGTTTGCCTCTGTGATATGACATGATTCATGTGCAAGTTAGTCTCTTTTTATGATATGCATAACATATGCAAGTTTGCCTTTGTGATATGACATGATATGCAAGTTCATATGCAAGTTTTATGCAAGTTCATATGCAAGTTCATATGCAAGTTTTATGCAAGTTCATATGCAAGTTCATATGCAAGTTTGTCTCTTTTTAAGATGTACATAACATATGCAAGGTTGTCCCTATGTATGACAAGTTATGTAAACGAATTACGTGGGAAACGATGGGGTTAATATGCATGATTATAAAAGGGTGTAAAGTTGTTAGGATTAAGCATAACATAAAATGAATGGACATAATTGGGAATTTACCTATTAAGTTAGGACTACCCACATTATGGAGGTGGGAATTTACCTATTAAGTTAGGTCTACCCACACTATGGAATTGGGAATTTACCTATTGAGTTAGGTCTACCCATATTCTTAAAAATGTGTAATTAATTAGGGATAATTAATTATGGGGGTGATTAATTAGGTGTAATTAATCAACTAAGACACGAGGTTGGACCCTTTTGTAGCGGAAGTCTGCCCGGAACCGATCGGCCATCCAGCGGCTACAAATGATTGGCCCAATGTGAGAGGTCTTAGTCATAAATTAAATACGTGATTAAAGTAAAGACACGAGGTTAGACCCTTTTGATGACAGAAGTCTGCCCGGAACCAACCGGCATATCCAGCAGTCATAAAAGACGGTCTAATGTGAGAGGTCTTTATGAGGTCATGATCTTAATTAACTAATTAAGAAACACTTAACCATATTAGCATGTAGAGGGACATGAGGGGTTAAGTGGGTGCCTTGGGTGGCATGTGGAAATCTAGTGGGTTGCCTTGGGTGGCAATAGAAAATACGATTAGAATACTTAACCAAGTGGAAACATGTAATTAAACATGATTAAAGGGTTAAGTGGGATGCACTAGAAAAAGGGACAAGCTTAGGTGGGTAGCTTGTGGGGGCCCATTTCAACCAGTAACCCATATGTATCTTATTGGGCTCGACCCATGTCGAGGACGGGACGGGACGCGCGTACCGGGCTTGACTATAAGAGGCCAAACGGGTTAGCGGTGGCAACGCAAGTCCAACGGGTTTCATATGCGTGTATGGACCCGGGCTGGTAGGTAAGACGTTGTTGCATCGTGTAGATATAAGCCGTGCACCGTTAATTATATCGGGTTGCCACTTTGGGAAGTGATACACCCCACTGTGGGGCCGGCACGGGTATCTACGGTAGGGAGCCGATCGCTTGGGAGTAGTGGGTACACCTAGTGGAGATAGGGGCAGACGGCACCTATGTAGTCAGCTAGGGGTACACGAAACTACTGGGTAAAATTTCTAAGTCCTTGGGAGGGATCAACCTTTAAGTAGGAACGACTGGTGTGGTGCAGTGTAGTAATTATCCTTGGGTGGGTAGATGCGTCCTTATCATTATCTTAGTTCATTCTAAGTCTGATTGGCTACTGAGTGTAGTCATTTATCCCCACTCACACCGTACCAAGTTATATCATATCCTTATTACTTTAATGATTACATTGTTAAAGTTATAGGACTCGCTCAGACTTATGTCTGACCCCGTTGTTTTTATCTTTTCCCAACCCTCAGGTTCTCAGAGTGGGCCCAGCACGAGTGGGCTTTGATCAGGCTGCTTTTATTACTCTCTTGGAGCTTGGACCCTAGATGTAGAGCTCAGCTTACCCTTTTCTTTTATGGCTATCAGTTCATGTATTGGGATTATGTATTTTTATCTAGCAGGATGGATATTTGTACTTGACTTCTATTATGATTTTGTGATGTAACCAGACATGTTTTATTTTCCGCTGCAATTGAAATGATGTTTTAAAATTTTCAAAGTATTACTTATATCTGTCTTGCTGTAATTACTCTGTTCTATATTCACTCAAAATACTCCACCGATGTTATGGCATTCCCTTAGAGAGTGACCATAGCGGGCGTGGGGTGTTACATTGATGATCGTCCATGGCTGCCTGGCACACCTTTCAGCTTATTATTTCTTTTGTTAAGTGAAGGGGTTATGAGCGGTCGTCACATTAAGGTCAAAAACATCAGAACAACAAATCACCAAACAACAATTCACCAAAATCACTAAAATCATCGGAAATCACCAGGAAAAACTGAAGCACCAGATTGAGGGAATCCAACCTCTGGGTTGGCATGATGAAGCAATGCCTGCACGTGCTAATACAATAGGACAGTACTAATAATATAAGGTACCTTATGATATAACCAAGTTAGTCGTTATACACCGAAAATAACCCAATCACCAGATTGACTCGAAGGTCCATCGAAGTGACCTGAAGGTCTAGTACTGTTAATAACACTAGAATCTGTCACTGACTTACAAATAGTAACCCAAATAGTAGTAAATGTGTGTCCCATACCACATGTTCTTACCACCAGTTTACTAACTATTCATCTGTTCCCCCACATAAAACACCGGAATCATCAGAAACACCAGAACAACAAATCACCGTAAACATCAAGACATCGAACACATCAAAACATCAGAAAGCACCAAATCACCAAAACATCAAGCTAACTACTTCAGTTAAACGATTCTGTAATTTATCGATTAAATATACCATTGTGTCCCATACCACGCGGTTTACTCAACCATTTAATTACAAATACGTCTTCTTGAAGGGTGCACAAAAGTGTGTGTTTTATATAAGAAATACCTAGTTTTAGGAAAACATGTTTATAAACCAATTTCCTGAAATCGCTTGTATTATTTCTAAAATGCTTATTGTTTTGATCCTATTTATAATTCAAAATCATAAACTTATTTTTTCCCTAAACTAAAATGAAATCGATATTTGTTAATATCGAAAACTATTTCAAATCGTGCAATGTGTGCTCAATATCATCAAAAACTCATTAGGAATCTCAAAAATAAACTATCAAAATCTCAACAAAATCATAGTTCAGATTGGTTAAGATATATGCTTGGTTTCTTAAGTTATAAGGTGTTAAACCAAGCCATAAAACCTCAAAAACACTAGGAAATCAAGTATTCAGGCACAAAAAGGTCACCCGAAGTTACAGGAACACACAGGAGCTGAAATTCACTTCTTGTGCATTTTTCTTAAGGTGGGTCGACTGACTCCACCCACTGGGTCAACCCCTGGGTCGACCTAGGTAGAAAGTGGGTCGACCTACTTTACCGACTTTGCCCACATTGTAAACACATACGAAGAAACCCCAACTTTCAAGCCACATTCTGGTTCCTAAATGGCGTCGGATTGAGCTGAAATTTGACTTGCAATTTCACAAACAAATGTACTACAAAATGCAAAAAGATTTACCCTAAAACTCTTAAAGACTAGAAAGTTATGACAGCCCAAAGATAGGGTTTGGCTGTTATTTCAACACAATAAGAAATTGATCACGGAACATTAGAAAGTTACGTATTTTTCAAACTACAAAAAAACTTATATTGATTAGACGGAATATTGTAAACTAGAGAGAGTGAGTTTATCGACTCACTTTGATTTGATTATTAGATGAAATCCCCTTGATTTGGAGCTGTAGGAGGCCAAATGGAGCAAGAAACAACAAATGAAGGGAATGAAGCAACAATGGCTTCCAAAAACTTACTGCCTTTGATTTCCGATCAGTGGAGATTCAATCTCTAGCTTGACTAGGCTAAGAAATGAAGAGAAAACAAGCTATACCGTAATGGTACTAGAAATTGGAGCCTGCATGGATTATTGAGAAAAAGGAGGAGAAGGAGGCCATTTTCATTCATTGTACTTTTGTTGAGACAAGATTTTGATCGATGCCAACGTATAAAGGTGCAATGGAGATCATTTCATAGAGCTAAGATTTTTTACTTTGAGTCGTGTTAGAAATATGTTAAAATCTATCCTCAAAGTATAACACGAATGCACAAAACTTCGTTGCTGAAATCTGTATATTTGAGGAATTGAAAAGTCACAAAAAAATCCCAAACGGTCCAGGCTCCGACCGGGAAAGAGTGCAGAGTGATATAGACTATGGACCGCGGTGCTCCGGTCCATAGCCAGAAAACGGTCGACCGCCCAAAAAAGGACCGGTCGACCGGTTTTACTGTGTTTGCACATAACGGCTATTTTTTTTATTCTTTAAATTTCCAGAAACTTAACCAGTCGACCGGTGATTTTCAACCAGTCGACCGGTTCCGAACAGCAAGCTTTTTTATGAAGGGTTGCTTCCATTCATCAAGAGTTTTCTCTTCAATTTTTAATGGAAACGGATGCAATCTTTTGTAGAAACTCTTCATGAAGGAATGCAACTATTCTACACTATAAATAGACTTGAAATCATACTTTCAAATCACTGATTCTTGCTCTAAATTCTGATCTTACTTTCTTAATATTCTTGCATTCTAAAAGCTCTCAAATATTTCAATTGCTTATTGAATCATTGAAATTATTTCATATCTCTTGATTCAATAAGTAATATACTTCCTTAAATCTATGCATTCAAAGTATATACTCGAGGATAAGATTATAGGAATGGTGTACTACAAGTGACTAGTCTGTGTATTGAAGACACAATATATAGTCAATCATCAAATACTTTGTATTGAAATTCCGGTAAGCCTGTAGCCGTTCAAATCAGGTGGGTAAGCTTGTGGCCCGTGAAATCAAGTGGGTAAGCTTGTAGCCCGTGAAATCAAGTGGTGTGTTGTGAACCTGTTCCTCCGGGTGAAGCGAGGTTGTTGATTAGTGAAAAATCCAGAGAGAGGACTGGGACTGGACGTAGGACGGTGCTCCGAACCAGTATAAAAATCCCTGGTGTGATTTTTCTATTACTGCATTTACTTATCTGTGATATTGCTACTATGAGATCTTTCTTAGTATATATCATATATTCCGCATATCCATATTACTGATCCTTCCTAAAGTCGTCTATCGACACTTTCAATTTTCACCAAGAAGAAGAAAAAGGGGATGAAGGAAAAGTGTCACATATTTCTCCAGGAAGTATTAAGAAGGAAGGGAATAGGATAAATTACCCATAAAAGTCCAAAAGAAGTTAATTAAACATAATGACACCCCTTATAAATACTTAACCACACAATTAAGCTAATAAACCATGTTTTATTCAAATATCTTACACTATTTCCACTCAACAACCAAAGACTAATCACAACAAGGCTAAATAAGTTTTGTTGATAATATTTAAAATTCATTTTAAAGCTTATTATCTTTAAATCTTTGTTCTACTCAAAATTGACAATTCACAACAATTTATACAAATTTCACATATTTACAAATTAACTAATATTTGTGTCATTCTTATACACAAAATAAATATTTCCAATGGCTCATTTTAATTTAATAAATCATTAAATATGTCAAACACACAACCTGCACTTACTATTAACTTACAACAATTTTAGCTTTCATAATGTACACAAAATTACATAATTATTACCCAAAACTCCAGTATAAACCCAAAATCCAACATTTTGTTTTCTTAACCAATAATTACACTTATTTTCATCGAATCATCATTAAAATAGTTTCACGTCTTAATTTTTGCATGAGAAAACATTCACACTATTTATTTCAATATATATTAACAATTGTTAATATTCCAAATATAATAAATATCCAATTTTCTCACAAAAATCAATGTTACACATTCTTTAGTTCAGATTTCACAATTAATTACACAAGCCTCAATTTAATCACTTAAGTATGATTAAATTTCACCATCAAACCCCAAAACATCAATTTACCCAAATATTGTATTTTAATTGATTACTAAAAATCCACATGTTCACTTTGTGATAATTCACAATATCCAACGCTGAATTATTATTCTAAGATTGCCAACATAGTTTCAAAACCAATCCCTCAATTATTATTGTTAACAAGAATAAATCTTGTGCTTAAGAACCCAAATTAGTAATTTAATAAATTTTCAACCAACAATTTATCTTCAATATTGAAAATATACCCCCCCCCCCCCTTAAATATTAATTGCTAATAAATATTACATTTTCAATATCCACATAATCATTTAACTATAATTTTATGATTATAGATTGGAATAAACCTCTTACTATAACAAGGCTACATGATTAGTCCAAATACTCAAATTTAGAAATGCACCAATCTTTATCTTTTTATTTAAATACAATACGAGTTAGTCTCACAAACTCGTAGCACCAACTTATTGTCTTAAGAATCACAAAAACACCACAAATTTTTACTTCCTGGGTGCTTAAAAATTCGGATTGTTACAGACTCCCTCCTTAAATAAATTGCGTCCTCGCAATTTTTTAAATTAATATATATATTACCAAATTCAATCTTGCATATTGCTTCTCTTAATTTGCTTCTAAAAGAACTTCTTAATTTAGGAAGTAATCAAACGGTATTCAAAATTTCCCAACATATTAAATTTTGACATCAAAATTTTCCAACTTGAATTTTGCCAATTAGACAAAGTTTTAATAACTTTCATTAACTCATTAATATCCAAGCTTTAAACAACACAAGTAATCCCTTATAAGGCGTATCTTAAAATACACATTCAAGATTTTCGATCTCCATCAATATTCGACGTTGCCTTGCCATCGACGTTATTAAAATTTCCTCAAACTAGGGCTGCTACTTGGATCTTTAATCATCAAATAGCCTTGTCATTTCATATGAATTATGTCCAATTCAATGGCGATAGCTGCCTAGTAGATTTTATTACGAGGTGTATTCCGAAATAGCACACTCCTTCCAGAAAGTTGTATATTTAAAAACACTTTTACAACCAATACATTTCAAATTTTCATTTACCACTAGATTAGAATAACATTAAACCACCTACTTCCCAATAATTTTTCTTAACAATTGACTGCGAAGTTGTCATATCATCGTCATACGCCTCGCCAAATTCACCATATTACGCATCTCATGAAGTGGTTTAACACTATCCCAACATGATAATTTCTTATTATAACATTTTACCAAATTCCCTTTTTGATACTCATCTAAGGTGTTAGATAGTCGCACATGAGTGTTTAAGAGATTTCTATCGATAATACTGATCAGACATATCAATCAAAACTCTTAAGACACTCATCGGACCATTCAACACATAAGATGGTCACCAATTTAAATTCACATTAGGGTTGTTTTTATTATCACACATCATCAATATTATTAGCTTTACACAAATAAAACAACCCTACATCCTAATTTTTAGTTAATCATTAGGTTACAAGGTGATTAAGTCATCAATATTCATAATCATCTTTATTATCCATCCCTTGTCCGATGATTAATTACTGCAAAATTCAGCTCAGTTGAAGCAATTCACCTGCTCCCACTACGCAATTCCAAATTAGTTAATTTCAATTCTAACATTCCCTGCTTAAAGTGAAAATCATTTTTAAATTTAAGTCTTAGAATACCATGAAATTCCCTTACTAAACCCAACAGTCCACTCAAACACCAAAGATAAGGTGAAAATTTCCTCCTAGAATTTCACCCAAAGATATGAAACATTGATAGATTAAGAGAATGGGAAGATTCTCTTAGTAAGTCAAACTACGAAAAGAGATATCAAATAATGGAATACTACATAATAAACTTCTCATTCCTAAATGTAGTACTAACCACAAGACTCTACACGACTCATCGATAAAATATACATGATAAGGATAATGAAGGAAGCGATAAGGTAGACATGATTGTTATCCTCCCACGCTGTAACACATGTTCTATTCTTCTTATGTTATATGTCTAATGTACTTTTTTCTGAAATTGGCTCTGATACCATTTGTAAAGCCCCTCACGATACCCACCCTAAAAAAGAGCATTGCTAGGAAATGTCGTATATTAGAGAGGAGAACAGGGCTTGTTATGAGCGATCACTCGTAGATTTGCATCTGCAAGTCTTAAGTATGTCGATGAAGTGTTCTCCATATTTTCTTTAACTAGCTCGACAGACTTAATACTTATGTAATACAATTCCACGGGGATACAGGACCAGCTCAGAATAAATTATAGTTAAATACACAATCACGGCTCATTATATAGATTACATAATATTACAAAAAATGCTACAAACGAAAATGATTACATAACCATCACTAATACAACACGATACAAATAAATGAATATAAAACCTGACTACTCAAACTCGAGTGGAAGCAGCTATAGAAAATTAGTCCAACAATGATAACACTATCCCCAAGCACAACGACTATACCTAAAACATCTCGGTCTGACCCGAGGAATGCACACACGGGTCAACCTAGCTTACAAATCAGTATAATATTGAATAAGCATATGATAAACAACTCTTTATTCTAGGAGTTGAGAACATGATGACATAAAGAGGTTAATAGGATTTAGTTCACCCATCGAATACTCTATCATCTTTATTATCCACCCATTACCCCATAATTAATTACTTTAAAATTCTGTTTAGCTGAAGCGATTCCCTTTCTTCCACTGCACAAATTATTTTATTTCAATGCTAACATTCCCTACTTAAAGTGAAAACCATTTTTAAATTTAAGTCTCAAAATACCATCAAATTACCTTACTAAACCAAACAGTCCAGTCAAACACCAAAGAAAAGGTGAAAATTTCCTCCTAGAATTTCACCCTAAGATTTGAAGCAACGAAAATTAAGAGAATGAAAGATCGCCTTATTAAGTCATACTATGAAAAGAGATATCAAATAATGTAATACTATGAATAAACTTTTCATTCCAAAATGTATTGCAAACCATAGATTCCACACGATTCATCAATAAAATACACAAGAAAAGGATAATGAAGGAAGTGATAAGGTAGACATGATTGTTATCCTCCCATGTTGTAACACATGTACTATTCAGCTTCAGTTCTATGTCTAACGTACTTTCTTCTGAACCAGGCTCTGATACCATTTTGTAACGACCTACTCTGATACCCACCCCAATAAAGAGCATTACTAGGTAATGCCGCCTATTAGAGCAGAGAGTAGGGCAAGTTAGGAGCAATCACTAGTAGATTTGCACTTCAAGTCTTAAGTATGTTGATGAAGTGTTCTCTAATTTTTTAAAGTGGCTCCACATACTTAATACTTATGTAATACAATTCCACAGGGGATACAGGACCAACTCAGAACACTGTACATTTAAATACACAATCACAGCTCAGAACATATTACATAATATTACAACAATTGAGTACAACAAATACATATGCTACAAATGAAAATGGTAACATAACCATCACCGATACAACACGATATGTAACACCCCACGTCCGTTAATGTCACTTACAAATGGAATGCATTAAGTTTCGTGGAGATTTATAAATACATAGAACGGAATATTACAAAACAGAAAAAGTAGTACTTGAAAATTTTGTAATTTTATTGCAGCAGAAACAGAAATAAATTTGATTACATTTCCAAATACCAAAATCAAGTACATAATATCAGTCTCGTACAAAACCTTTAGAGTACATAATTTTAAAGCCATAATCCCCAATTGAAAAATGCCATACGCAGAATCAAAGCCAAGCAATACACCTTTCAACTTCAAGCTGGAAAAAAGAGATATCTGAACTAAGCTTGAGTATTTCCTCCCTAAGAACCTGGGGGGGGAGAAGAAAAGAGGCGAAACAAACTAGGTCATACATAAGTCTGGTGAGTCCAGTGACTTTAACAATATAATCATTAAAGTAACAGTATAAGAACATAAACTGGAAAGCAAAAAATGACTGTAGAATAAACAGGCACGACAAAGCAGACAAGATGAACAAGATACAACGTTGATTGCACTTCTAATCACTACAGGATAATTACTACACTGCACCAATGCTAGTAACGCCCACTACACCAGAAAATGCCTTTAGTAGCATTTAAAAAACGCTACTAAAGACTTTGGTCGCGTTTTAGAGAACGCTACTACAGGTTCCGCAACTAAAAGTCTAGTTTTTTCTGTTGCGTTTTCATAAACGCTGCCAAACTAAAGCAACCAAATATTTTCTGCAGCGTTTAAAAAAATCCAGCCAAAGCTAACATTTTTTGGTTACGTTTGTGCTTGGCTCTTTTATTGAAGTTTCTATAGTGTTTATTTTATGTAACTAAAAACTTTTTGTTGCATTTAATTTATGCCACTGTAAATTCAAATATTTTTTTACGTTAGTTTCAGTAACATTTCAGAAACGCTGCTGAAATGTATTGATTGTTTTGTAGCATATTTTAAATACTACTATATACTTGTAATGGCTTACATTGTTTCCAGAAGCCAGCTTTGTAATAATCATACCAAAATCATCAACAATCATATAAAGATCATATTTAAACCAATAATCAACCAATCATATAATCAACATATTTATATAATTGAAAACACGTAATTACAAAACTACTATCGATACCATTTAGGTAATAATTGTTTGACAAATGATCAAGTTCACATACCATAAACATGTTCAAAGAGTTTTACTTAAGTACCGACTAATATCATAATACATATAACAATTGAAGTCACGTCCATTGTTGGTGATGGTCTTTACTCCGGAAAAGCTAATTACCTGTAAAAACATTCACTAATCAACAATAAGTATTTGTCATGAATTATCAAATAACATTCAAATAATGTTAATTGATTGTTATTAAAACAAACACATAAATAATTAAAATGAATATCAAATAACATTCAGACAATACTGGCAACAGCTATTTCTTTTCAACTGGGAAGAAGATAAGTACTCTTTCTTTCTGATTCCTTAAAATGAATATCAAATAACATTCAAACAATAAATTACAAAGAATATCAAATAACATATAGACAATAATAAAAATCAACACCAAGAAGTCACGGCTTGTGAACTACAGTCAAAAAAACAAACATGCTGGCAACAGCTATTTCTTTTCCTCAAAAAATTGGGCTTCACATTCTGGTTCCTTAAAAAAATGACTAAAATTATGCCAAGTATTTCAACTGGGGCATCTGAGCATTGACAAGAACTCAATGATACATATGTTACACAATACTATGAATTACTCTTACTCTTTATGGCTTATTTCTAAACTCCATGATACATATGTTACTCAAGAGTATAATAGCTGTATACAACAATAGCTTAACCTCTTAGAAGCTGAAGCTATAGAAATTTCTATGCTTACTTATGACATGACAAGAAACTTTGTAACCACGGATGACATAATCAATTGGGATGAAGATATTTATGATGACAATTTAGGGACAACAAATCACCAGAATGTGTATTATGCAGGGGTTGACTACACATCTCCTACAGTTGCTAGTGCTTTGAGCAGTGTTATTCATGCTCTTAATTTTTCTTTAGCTATTTTGTTGAGGTTAATTCATACTTCTATATTGATTTGAGCACTACTTAATGATGCCAAGTTGAACCTTAGAAATCAATTTGTTCTCTATGCACATGTTAATTGTATTCATCAATTTGTTGATTCTATTGCCAAAACTAACATTCATATGTGATATTTACCAAGCGTGCTATGTGTATTATAGGCAAACTGAAACGTAAACAATACAATAGAATCAACCCCTTAAATCTTCAAAAGTGTCATCAACACCTGAGGTTAATAGGCTGTAAATCAAAATGATTTAATTGGAAATAAGGATTTAACTCTGGAGAACTATTTCTTCATGTTAAAACTTTTATTATTGTACATGATTATTATTGTACAATCAAATTTTATTACTTTACAAGTTTATTATTGTACAGGTTAAAACTTTTATTATTGTACAGGCTAATTATTGTACAGGTGGTCACCAACAATGTGAAGAAATATCATGTTAAAACTTTTATTATTGTACAAGTTTATTATTGTACACAGGTTTATTATTGTGGAATCAACTCAAATTCACATTGCAAACACTCTCAAATTTGTCTTGTTAAAACTTTTATTATGAATTAAATGACTTTATTGTACAACTAACACCAAATGCCTCCTTTCACACTGCGAACACTCCCAAATTCATTCATATAACTCAAATTTTTAGTGGAACTCATATTCAAAATCAGCTGCTTCCAGTGGAAGATCCGTTTGACAAATGAACCAAATGTATAAAAAAAATGATACTTGAAAATATCATACACCTTAAATCAACCATAAATCATTAATAATACATCTACCGTAGAGTATATTTCATAGATTATACATAATTTTTCTTTGCATTAACTACGTTTACCCAACAGACCCATCCAGATTAATGGGTTTGGCCTCACCTATTCATCGTTGAGTAAATTGATTGGGTAAATTGGTTGGTTGCGTTTTTGACAGGCTTAACATCACACGATACAAATAAATTACAGGCTACATCAGCCGTTTAAGACGTTAACCACTATAAATAGTACAACACACTGCACAGTACATGCACGCGTCTGCTAAACACCAGCACCCAACCAATTGTCATCAATTCTCCATCACAAATTAGGCGAGAAAATACGGAATTTCAAAGTGTTCAAACTGACGAACATTTTCTTAGAATCCAATCAGTTATGGAATACTCTAAACCTGAAAAATAATAGCTCTTGAACAGTCTGATAGGAAAAATAATAGTTTGGATGATGTGTACAAATCAATGTCGAATTGTTCGATATTAATTATTGACTAATTTATGTATTTGAGTCGCACAACTATAATTTTGATTTCTCCAAAAAAACACAATATAATCATTTATAAAATACTATAAATTAATTAAAAAAAATCATACTTGAGAAATATTAATTACTTTTTGATTTTTGTATGTTTAGGAGTTGTCTGTAATTATTTAAATGCATACATAAAATTGTATTTTGAAAAGCAATTAGAATTTATTAACCACATAAGAATTCAATTACAAGCATTTACTTCACAACCATATCAGTAACTATACACGGCAATGAGAAAAAAAACTATAACAGACTTATCAGACAAACCAAAAAAAATTCAAAGCCGATCAACAACTAATTACAAGCATGCAAAGGAAACAACAATAGCAACCAAAAGAGAGCTTCACCAGTCAATTATCAACTCTCATTTTCTTCAAAATGGAATTTATGATGAGCGAGAACAAATAATCAGCATTATGCACTTTAGAATCAAAAATTCTTCTATTTCTCTCCATCCAAATTTCAGAAACAAATGTCTTCAACACTCTCAACAAAAGTAGACTCCTTCCATCCTTCCATCTCGTTGCTTTGAAAAGCACAAACCATTCATCCTTGCTTACATTCACTAGAGAATGCAACTGAAATATTGAAAGAATTCTCATCCATAACTGAAATACAAATGAACACTCAAAAAATATGAGAGTATTACATTCAGAATCAACCCCACAAAATTCACATAAGTCATTTGAAATGATCCCCAAACCAAACAGTTTATCCTTAGTGTTAAGCGCATTCGCCATGACCTTCCAAAGTAATAAATTTTTCTTGGCATTACTCATAACATTCCAAATTCTATTGTGCCAGGGAAAGTAAGGTCTATTACCAACCAAAAGATCATATACATTATTAATTGAATGACTCTTACCCATCCAAGACATTGCAACTTTATCTATCCTAAAATTTGAACTGATTTCCATCCATAATCTTTTGAGTAAGGTTGAACTATTATGAGGCAATACCAAAACACCATCATTAATATAATTATCAATCAAAGCATGTTCAGAAATTCCACTGTTTCTTCTCAGGTTATAGTCCACCACTCTACTCAAAATTAAGCCATTACCTACCCACGGTGAGTGCCAAAAAGACAATCCTTTTAGCCTCCCTGCATTGCAACAAACAACAGGTAAAAACAGTTCTCTAAGGGATTTACATAACTGATATACAATATTGATGAAGTATTAAATTCAGTTTAGATAAAAGATAGCTGCATAAAGGGATTTACATAGCTGCATAAAGGGATTTACAGAAACTTTTTCATTTGAAGGCAAGTAATTTTTGATTTACCATGTAAGGGGGAAGGGGGGAGAGAGAAATAATGAAATTAATTAGGGACCTTTGAATTTAAAAAATGTAAAAAGTCACATTCTTTCAATCAAACATTTCCATGAATTCATTTCCAGTAAAGATTCATTTGTCCTGGCTTGGCAAAAACCATTGTCATTTTTCTCTTTTTCTTTCTCCTTAACTCCTCTAATGCTTGAAAGTTACTGTCTTCATAAAGAGATAAATTATTCAAGCATCAAATGAAATAGATTGAGTGGTATATCGTTGCAATTTTTATAAATGACCCAACCAGTTCTAAGCGTATTCCTACATTCACAAAGTGTGATTTACTTACTTGAACTGAAAAAATATTGTTATTTGACCGTGAAAGATAGATGAAAAGCTTTATTGATCAACTGAATGAAACAAAGCAAAATTTAGTAACAGTAATAAAAGTGTTTGTATAGATTAAATTTAAATCTGAATATCTTCTTTGTCAATATGAGAAGTAGAGAAATAATCATTTCTACTAGATGTTAGCATAAACTAGATTTAAAATTGAAACATCTCGTCTTATTGTTTACAATAATGAAGAGCATTAAACAAAAAGTTGAATGGTCATATGTTCGATTTTGGGTATCACTTTTTTCCAAACTCATCAATAAGTACAGATATAACTACTTATCTTCGAAACATACAAGTGATGTAGGCTTGGTCATAAATAGAATTTACATTTATGTTGTGTCGAAGTAAACTACCCAAATTTTTATTAATTATTAATAAAAACAGTTTGTTGCTGCAAGCCTGTAGAAGAATTCTTAAAGTAGAACTGCTTTCTTCTTTATTCATTTTTACTTAGGTGATAATTTCTTACCGCATTTTCTTCATGTAAGTGGCAAATTCATCCTTTAACATTCGACAAATTCAATAATAATGCTAACAAACAGGTGTTTTTTTGTTCTATACTTCAATTAGAGGACCATTTTATATTATTATTTTTTCCGTATTAATCTATAATAAATCATTTTATGCATATTCCTTGAATCACTCAACTGGTAAATGAAACAAACAACGAACCCGGATTTGCCAACCAATCAAACAACATATCAGTATTCAGCCTTCAACATTAATTTGATTCAACATTCAACATCTATTATTCAACCGTAACATTTTAGCAAATGAAGTAATAATTTGATTCAAGTTTATGTTATTTCCTTTAATATTTTTTTTGTTTCTTGAATAGTCTGATAGGAAGAATTCATAAAAAAATATTGTTAAACTGAAAAATAATACTTACTTGAACTTGATTCCCCAATGACACAGGCCGTCGGCCAAGCTACGGTAGTTCCAAAAGCATCTTCCATGTATGTGCACTCTGATGTAGGTCTCCATAGTAATGCGTCATTAACTCTCACAAAGTCTACCCAAACTTTTACCGCATCTTTTTCTAAAGGAACATAGTAAACCGTTGATGCTGGATCAGTTGAAGCGATAGTTCCTTCAAGCCACTACTCGTCCAGTTTCAGCCACGTCAATCAACTTGCATTTATTATTTGCTACCAGAATCGAGCCATGCTGGATAAGTAAACCAAAATAACATTTTTTTTACAAGATAGATCAGCCAAAATATTATGTAATTTGTTATGAAAGCTGAAATGAAGCATTTGAAACATAAATGCAATATATTTTACCACTTTTTCATGATGATTCCCAATAAATTACCTGACGAGTTGATTTAGCCTTGCAAGGAGATGTTGAAATGTTTGTTGCAGCCTTGAAAGGAGAAGACACGAAGCTTGTTTTTTCAGCTACAACTTTTGATTTTGGCTATGCTATTTTCTTGCCAATGGCCCCTTTAATGCATGACATATCTAATGTGGGGCGCCACAAGTAAGCATCCTCTTTTTTGGCTAGTCTACCCAAACCACCACGGCTAACGGACCAAGCGGAATACCGTTCACAATCATATTTGAATCACTCGAGCAAAGTGTTCCTTCGGTAACCAATACCTCATCCTTATACCAATCATAAAGCTTGCATTTATTGTCAGTGCTACTTGTTTTACTCTAAAAAGAACAATAAATGTATATAAAGGAAAATATATGTATATACAATCACAAACAGTTACCGTGAATCATAAATTTTACCGTAAGGTCTTCTATCATGTGTCCTCCCAGAGCAACAACACGATTTGTAGGGCATGCCACTGACTTATCCTTAGCTTCTCCTAATACTGATAAACTAGATGTAGGCCTCCATAAATAAGCATCTGGTCTCTTCATGCAATTTACAACAACTTTCACAGCATTTGGTCCAATACGGATGTCATTGACAACTTCATTTGGATCGGTGGATACCACTCTCCCTTCGGCCACAATTTCATCGGTTCCATCCCAATTCAGTAGCTCACATAGATTGTCATTATTCTACAATCATTCAATCAAAAATTATGTTGATTAATGAATTTAAAGCTAGACTCTAAATGGTGTTATATCAATATAAATGATTTATACCATTTCAGCAGTGCTTCCTTCTTTTGAACATTCGTTACCCTGCCAAATTGTCAAGGTAAAATACATGTTAACATTCATAGAAAACCAGCAAAAATCAAAAGTCGTTTGGCTAATGAAATTCGAGTGATGATTTAGAATGATCAGAACTCTCGATAATTGAAGACCAGGACTTGCAGACATATTTAAATCGCAATAGAGACACTACTGTTAAATATAATAAAATGTCGTATAGAATATGTTAGTGTATATCAACCATTTTGTATCTATATCCACTGATCAATATTTGATGGTGCTCTACAAATAATGAATGAACACATAAGGTCAATTTGAACACATATGGTGTGTGTTGTTCAGGGTGGCTGGGTGATGTACTACGTCTAATTATATGGATTTGCATATGCGTACGTAACTTAGCTCCATGCTACTGCTATCGCTTTTTTGAGCCTGTATATTATTTATGACTAGCAACTAGGTATGTTAGTCGGATGTACTACTATTATTTTTATGCATATCGCTTTCCAACTCTGGGTCGTACATCCTTTCTCTCTAAAAATTCGAAAAGTATTCAGCTCTCCAGGAAGTTGCTCATCATTAGCCTCAAATCTAAGAACGCACAAGCGCATTTCATGACTTGGAAAATTCAGCATTTCCAAACAAGAGGCATCTAAACATAAGATTTAAATCTGTCAATTCACATTGTGTGTTTTTATGGAGTGCAATTCTGTTTATGCTTTATAAAAAAAAACACAAGTTATCAAAAAATGAAGGAAATAAAAAGAAAGCAAAAGAAAAGACAAAGGGACTGCACCATGTTGAGTCGAAGCGTCGACGGTTATTTTGATTTATGACAAGAAGAAGCTTCTACATCGACAAAAAGAAGACAAGATGACTTCATAGGTTAGAAGTTGATTATTTAGAGTTATAAAATGTTAAAATCTATCCTCAAATAATCATACTTCTAATTGTTTGAAAATACTACTCATGAAGACATTTTTTATGCATATGACCGAAAACATGTCGACCTACAATTTTTTATAGGTCAACAGGTTTTTAAATTGTAACGGTCAAAAATAGGTCGACCTACAAAATTTTATAGGTCAACAGGTTTTTGAATTCCAACGGCTAAAAACATGTCGACCTATAAAATTCTATAGGTCAACAGGTTTTTGAATTTTGACCGTTATATTGAAAAGTCATCTTCTTTCTTCAAGAGTTGCATCCATTTTTCTTCATGAATAATCACTCCTTTTAGATGCATCTTTTCACCAACATTTGCAACCTCTCGATCTCTATAAATACATGATTTTACAATCATCCAAATTACCGAAATTTCTCTCTATTTTCTGATCTATCTTGCAATATTCTTCTCGTTCAAAAAGCACTCAAAAAGCATTCATTTTATCGGTTGAATCTCCAAGCATATTTCATACACTTGTGATTCAATTCGATATTATACTTCCTAATCTTTCTAAACATCAAATTTCATTTGAGGATAAGATTATAGGAAGGGTGTACTCAATCGTTGGCTAATCAGTGTTGAAAGAAGAACACAGTCAGAAGTCAAACTCTTGTAATTGTCCTGTGTGGGTAAGCTTGTAGCCCGTGAAATCAAGTGGGTAAGCTTGTGGCCCGTGAAATCAAGTGGGTAAGCTTGTAGCCCGTGAAATCAAGTGGGTAAACTTGTAGCCCGTAAATCAAGTAGTTGTGAACCTGTTCCTCCGGGTGAAGCGAGGGTGTTGTTTAGTGAAAAGCCGAAGAGGAGCTTCGGGACTGGACGTAGGACTGGAGGTCCGAACCAGTATAAAAATTCTGGTGTCGTTACTCTACTTTACTTTACTTTACTGCATTTATAATTATTTGTGATACATATATTGTTTGCGAACATTTATTCGCATAACTATTGAATAGCTTAAGTTATCACATACATTCCGCATAGCCATATTATAGATCCTGCACAAGTCGTACACACTCCGACCTTTTCAATTGGTATCGGAGCACGGTCATCATATAACCGTAACACAGTTATTTGATATATTCTAGTAATATGGCAAATAACGCAAGTACCAGCACTAACACTTACACTGAAGGTCAATCAACACAAAGACCTCCTTTCTTTAATGGCCTAAATTATAGTAATTGGGCAACACGTATGGCTTTCTATATGCAATCAACAAGTTATGATGCTTGGAATGCTACTCAGAAAGAAATAGTTAATCCAACTACTGAGTATGCAGAATGGACTCCTGCTGAGAAAACAGCAGCAGCAGTAAATGCAAAAGCAATAAATATGTTGTTTTGTGCATTAGACCAAAATGAGTATAACCGTGTTAGTATCTGTACCACTGCTTATCAAATTTGGCAAACGCTAAAAACAACTCATGAAGGTACTAACAAGGTTAAACAAGCAAAAATAGCTTTGTTGAAAAGTCAATTCCAAAATTTCAAAATGAAGCCAAATGAAACAATCAATGAGATGTATTCAAGGTTTCAAACTATTCATCATGCTCTTATTGGGTTAGGACAAAAATATTCTGACTTTGATGTAGTTTCAACAATCCTACACTCACTGACTAATGAATGGGAAGGAAAAGTATTAGCTATAGAAGAAGCTAATGATCTTTCTACCATGAAGCCAGATGAGTTGATAGGAAATCTAATGTCCTATGAAGCAAATTTACAGGCTAGAAGAGAACAAAAAGAAGAAAAGAAAAATGTTGCTTTTCATGCCGAAAAAGATGAAGACATTTCAGATTCTGAAGATGAAGACTTAGCACTTATTGCAAAAGGCTTTAAGAAGTTTTTGAAGCAAAGAAAAGCTAGTCGATACGACAAAAGGAAGTTTGAATCAAATAAACCATCATCTTCAAATATGGAATGTTTCAATTGTCACAAAAAGGGACATGTGCAAAAAGATTGTCCAGATAAAAAGAAGAATTCCAAAAAATTCAAGAAGGACAAATCAAAGAAGAGAGCTTTCTCAGTAACCTGGGATGATTCAGACTCATCTTCATCTGATAGCGAAAGTGACTCAGACACTGAACAAGCAAATGTATGTTTTATGGCAACAGAGGATGAGGTACGAATTCCTACTCTTGAGGATATGCTTGATATTTATGATAAAGTAATGATTAAACTTAAAGATACAAAATATCAGTTAAAAGAAGTCAAGACAATGTTGAATAGATCCGAATTAGAACGAGATATGTTAAAAGATGAGAAGAAAATATTAGAAGAAGAACTTGAAAAGGCTCAAGAATCGTCTTCTAATTCTAATTCTCAACTATCTCTTTTGACTCAAGAAATTGAAGTTCAAAAAGAGAAGAATGATATTCTCATTACTGAAAATCATGAGCTTAAAGCAAAAGTCAAGATTCTAGACCTTGAAAAAGCTAGTCTACAATCAAAATTAGATGACATTACAAAAAATGTTTCTAACTTTAACAAAGGTCGAGAAAATTTGACAAAACTTATTGAGAATTCACAATCAACTACAAATAAACAAGGATTGGGATATAAGAAACAAGTTATCAAGAAAAATCTTGGTAAAAGAAAAAGGAAAAATAAGGTAGTACAAGAAACTGAAGCTAAGAAAAATCTTAGTTTATTATATTCCAAACCTAAACCGATTGTGAAACCTCAAAAGAAGAATGTCGAATCTATAAAAGTATGGGTTCCTAAAACAAATAATAGTTTGATTAGGAACAAGTACATTCAAAAAATTTTAAGTACTGTACATCATAATTCAAATTATTTGTATAAAGGGGATACCGAACCCGTATGGGTTTGGACTCCTAAGACCTAACTCTTAGGACCCTGTAAAAAGTGGGTACCATGAACTTAATATTATTTTTGCAGGTCCCACTAAAGAAAAGAGGAAAATGGATTTTGGACAGTGGTTGCTCAAAGCATATGACTGGAGACAAGAGCATATTGACGAATATTACATATTTTGATGGAGGCTCAGTCACATTTGGAGATAATTCAAAAGGCTTTATCATCGGAAAAGGCAATGCGAGCAATCACGGTACATCTAATTTACCTCTTATTACAAATATCATGCTAGTTAAAAATCTAAAACATAACTTACTTAGTATAAGCCAATTATGTGACAAAGGGTTTACGATTTCTTTCTCAAACAATAAATGTAGTATACTGGACAAAGATCAAAAGTTAGTTTTTGAAGGATATAGAGACAGAAACATATATATTCTGAATATGAATATTAATCATAATTCAGATATGTGTCTTATCGCTAATGATAATGATCCATGGATATGGCACAAACGTTTCTGTCATATAAACTTTAAAACTATTGACAAGCTAGCTAAAAATAATCTAGTCAAAGGTCTACCGAAACTTAGTTTCAAAGTTGACAATCTTTGTGACGCATGCCAAATCGGAAAATTAACCAACTCATCGTTTAAATCTAAGAAGGTTATCTCAACATTACAACCACTTGAACTATTACATTTGGATTTATTTGGACCTACTCAAATACAATCCATAAATCATAGTAGATATGTGTTTGTAATTGTTGATGACTACTCTCGATTCACTTGGACTATTTTCTTGAAAAATAAAAGTGAGACTTTTGAAAAATTCAAATCTTTCGTCAAACGTATTCAGAAATCGAAGGGACTTAAAGTCAAGAATATAAGAAGTGATCATGGCGGAGAATTCGAAAATAATGATTTTGAACATTTTTGTACAACAAAAGGTATCAATCATAATATTTCGTTTCCTAGAACTCCACAACAAAATGGAGTTGTAGAACGGAAAAATCGAACATTACAAGAATGTGCAAGAACATTATTAAATGGAAGCACTTTACCAAAACATTTCTGGGCAGAAGCTGTTGCAACTGCATGTTATGTTTTGAATCGTGTGTCTATTCGACCTCTGACTAAAAATACATCATATGAGCTATTTAATCAAAGAAAACCGAATATCTCATACTTCAAAGTTTTTGGTTCAAAATGCTTTATTCTAAACACGAAAGATCACCTTGGTAAATTCGATTCAAAAGCTGATGAAGGAATATTTGTTGGTTATTCGGATCGAAGCAAGGCATATCGTGTATATAATAAAAGAACTAAAAATATTGAAGAATCACTTCATATATCATTCGATGAATATTATAAACATCAAAATACTTTTGATGATGAGGACGAAAATATTATCTCAGAAAATAATAGTGTCACAAATATAGATTCTGACTCAGAAATAATTGATAACAATATTCAACAAGAAGAGCCAAGATCTCCACCAAGAATACGTTCTCCAACAAGAATTTTAAGAGATCATCCAGTTCAAAATATAATTGGAGAAATATCGTCTCAAATAAGAACTAGAAGTCAACTTAACCAAATGGGACATGTTGCATTTATTTCAAATATCGAACCTAAGAATCCTAAAGAAGCTGCTACTGATGAATATTGGATCATTGCTATGCAAGAAGAACTAAATCAGTTCGAACGCAATGATGTATGGGAACTTGTTCCAAGGCCAACCGATCAATCAGTTATCGGAACTAAATGGGTTTACAAAAACAAGGCTGATGAACAAGGAAACATAACTCGTAACAAAGCACGGTTAGTAGCACAAGGATATAATCAAGAAGAGGGTATCGATTATGAAGAAACTTTTGCACCTGTCGCTAGACTAGAAGCAATTCGAATACTTTTATCTTTTGTTTGTCACCATAATTTTAAATTATATCAAATGGATGTCAAGAGTGCGTTCCTAAATGGGTTTATAAAAGAAAAAGTATATGTTGAACAACCACCATTATTTAAACATGAAAAATATCCAGATCATGTTTTCAAGCTCAAAAAGGCTTTGTACGGTTTAAAACAAGCACCACGTGCCTGGTATGAACGACTACGAAGTCATCTTATCAAATCTGGATTTCAAATAGGAAAGGTTGATCAAACATTATTTATTAAACAATCGCACAAAGATATACTTATTGTTCAGATATATGTGGATGACATAATCTTTGGTTCAACAAACGAGAGACTCTGTAAAGAATTTGCAGATGTCATGACCAAAGAATTTGAAATGTCACACATGGGAGAGTTATCATACTTTCTTGGTCTTCAAATTAAACAACTTCCGAATGGTATTTTTATAAATCAAGAAAAATATTGTGAAAATCTTATTAAAAGATTTGGACTTGAAAATACTTCCGGAAAATCAACTCCGATGAGTACAACTAGTCATATTGAAAAGGATGAAAATGGAAAAAGTGTAGACCAAAAGACATATCGAAGTATGATAGGTTCTCTCCTATATTTAACAGCTAGTCGTCCTGACATTATGATGAGTGTTTGTTTGTGTGCACGTTTTCAAGCTAATCCTAAGGAATCACATCTACGAGCAGTGAAACGAATTATTAGATATCTTAATAACACCAAAGATTTCGGTCTTTTCTATCCTAAAGATTATGCATTCGAATTAGTATCCTATAGTGATGCTGATTTCGGAGGATCACGAACAGATAGAAAGAGTACAAGTGGTACGTGTCATTTCATCGGAAAATCACTTGTCTCTTGGTTTAGTAAGAAACAAAACTGTGTTTCACTATCGACATGCGAAGCAGAGTATATTTCAGCAGCTTTGGCATGCACACAGGTTATATATATGCAACAAACACTTAAAGACTTCGGTATAAATTTATCGAATTCTATTATATATTGCGATAACACTAGTGCGATAAATTTGTCCAAAAACCCAGTTAATCACTCTCGGACTAAGCACATTGACATTCGTCATCATTTTCTACGAGATAACATTGAAAAGGGAAATATAACTCTTGAATATGTCAACACGGAAAATCAACTAGCAGATATTTTTACAAAGCCTCTACAAGAATCAAGTTTCATTAAGTTGCGTAGAGAGCTAGGTTTAGTATCTAAAAGTGAACTCGAAAATTAAAGGATATATATATATAACTTAAAAGAGTTCATCTACAGAAACTAACATTTTAAATATTTTAATATTAACTATACATAGTAGAGAAAATTTCTACGGTGAAATGAATATGAAACCAACAATTCATATTCTATAAATAGAAATATTTCTCTATATATATCATATTTGAGTGCTTTCTGAAAACATTACCTCAATTTTATTCATTCATATTTTTTTAAAATATGGCTCATATTTGTGAGAAATGTGCTGAAAATTCACACATTTCGATTACAAGTTCCGAACCGACTGAATATAACTCCCCAAAAACACCAGAGCATCCACCTGGTTATCATCCACCTTCTCGTACTCCGGGAACTACGCCTACTCCTAAGAGAAGCAAGAAGGTGTTGTTCTGTTCTCCCCGTACTAAAGAAAAGATAGACGAGATGCACTACTATCAACAACAAATGTTTTACGAGCAGAAACTGACGACTTCTCGTTTGACTTACCTCGAACGATTAGCTACTCTCTTCTGTGGCTCTGACCGACATAATGTTCATGAGCCAGTTCCAATACCATCGTCTTCACGAACTCCGAACTCATGGGATAGAAATTATCAAAACAATGAAGGAGCTAGTGGACGGTTCAATCCTTGGGAACCGAAGAATGCATGGGAGCTTAGGAGATAATTTATATCGTTTAAAAATTTTTTTGAAAATAATTTTGTATTTTGTCATTCAAATATTTTGTTTGTTCTAAAAACATTTTGTTTTGAATAAAATCTCGTTTCTATTCTTCTCAAATCCATAAAAACAATATTATACAAGACTTGTCGACCGCAAAAAAATAACCTGTCGACCGGTACAGTATAATTTTAACTCCATTTTTGTTCCAGAGAATTTACCTGTCGACCGCCCTGTTAAAACCTGTCAACCGGTCTTCATAAAAATTTAAGTAACAATTTTCCAGAAATTTTATCGGTCGACCGCCCCGATCCATACTGTCGACCGGTCTATTAGAATTCTTATATACCATTTTCTCCAGAACTTTAAAACGGTCGACCGACCTTAAACACCTGTCGACCGGCTTTAACAAAAATTGTCTAAATTTTGTTCCAGAACTTTAAGCTGTCGACCGGACCATTTTTTACTGTCGACCGGTTTCGCTTATTTCTGTCCATTCTTCCAATCGACACGTCCTTTCCTTCTTTAAATCTTATATCTCTTCACCAAAGGCCACTTCTTTCCAATATCTTCCTTGTTAAAAACCCTACTTCATAAATTTCTTTGATCTCTCTTAAACAAAATCAATGGCCCCAAAGCAAAAGAAGTCCAAAACATCATCTTCTCAAGCCCCTATTCAACCTATAGATACCCAAATCAAACAATGGCTTATGGATCCTCTTGCAGTAGAAAGATGGAATAAGATGAAAGACTATACTATTCATCATGGATCTTTTCTCAATTTCTCTCATTTCATCATCTACGATGTTAGAGAACTATCAGCAAGAGTTGGTATAGAGTCTCTTCTCAATTTTGAAGATAACCATGTTGAGATTAGCCATATTTTGATAAAATTATTCTATGCTAATCTCAATTTAGACAAATTTAAGCCTCAAAATTCTGATGATTGCTTATGGTCAGTGGTGTGTGGCCAACACATCTTTCTCTCCAAAGATCGAATGGCAGAAATTCTTCGAACCCACAATGATGGAATTCAATTTACTACTGAGTTCTGCCCTATTCATATTCGTGATAAATATAGTCACCTTTTTATTGAAGACCATAAGTCAAGTACTAAAGGTATTAATCTAAGACCATCCGCTAGACTTCTACACCTTTGTATCACACATTCTCTTCTTCCTAGAACCGGAAATTTTGATGCGGTATACAAAGAAAACTTTAAGGCACTATATGCCATTTATGCAAATATCAGAGTGAATTGGGTTGCAATGATATTTGACGAGATTTTGATGGTTAATAAACGCTCAAGGCCTCACTTGTTTTATAACGAGTATATTATGCGTTGCCTCATGGAATGTGGCGTAAGATCTCCTCCATCAAGAATATCAATACCAAAATGTATTGATAAAGCTTCTAAAAAGAGGATGAAGCTTCCAATTCCATATTTGAATATTATTCCTTTTGAACAATATGTCGAACAAGGACCACCTCCACCTCCACAAACTTCCACTTCTCAAGTTCCTACTCATAGGCCTGAAGATGTTGTGATTCCGTCTCCTACTTCTTCTACTAAGGATACACTTGAGCAAATCGCCCAAAATCAGTTCTTACTTGAAGCTAGGCTTAAAAGAACCGATAATAAACTCGACCGCTTAGATTCTAAACTTGATAAGCGGTTCAATAAATTGAAATCTTTCTTTGGGACGATTTGGGAAGCCATCTCTTGTGCTTCGACCTCCGCACCACTTGCTCAAGACCCAGGTAAACGTCCAATGCCGCCTACATTTACATGGTCTTCCTCTGAAGAAGGTACGAGTTCGGGAGCAAGTACTCAACACATGCTAGGTCGTGGAATGTCACACATTGAGGAGGGAACTCATGACGATGATAATAACAGTGATGATGAGGAACGAGAGGAGGAAGGTGACAAGGACGAAGGAGAAGATAGTGATTCTGATTGGCCTCCACAATCACCACAATAGTCTCTACGCATCATTTCTTACGCTTTGATCTATGAACTTCTATTTCATTTGTTTTGTATTAACTATACTATCTCCTTGTGCTCGTTTGGTTTGACTTGTAACTCGTACAATATTCTATGGATTTTTAGTAGTATGGTATCTCTGTGAATTATTGTTCTCTTATGCATTATTATGAAAACCCTTTTTGTCGATGACAAAGGGGGAGAAAATGTTACTAACAAGTGCTATGCAGATTATATAATTCAGGGGGAGCATATATACAGGGGGAGCAATATACAAGGAACAATACCTTTATTATGCCAGGTTGTCATCAATCAAAAAGGGGGAGAATGTTGAGTCGAAGCGTCGATGGTTATTTTGATTTATGACAAGAAGAAGCTTCTACATCGACAAAAAGAAGACAAGATGACTTCATAGGTTAGAAGTTGATTATTTAGAGTTATAAAATGTTAAAATCTATCCTCAAATAATCATACTTCTAATTGTTTGAAAATACTACTCATGAAGACATTTTTTATGCATATGACCGAAAACATGTCGACCTACAATTTTTTATAGGTCAACAGGTTTTTAAATTGTAACGGTCAAAAATAGGTCGACCTACAAAATTTTATAGGTCAACAGGTTTTTGAATTCCAACGGCTAAAAACATGTCGACCTATAAAATTCTATAGGTCAACAGGTTTTTGAATTTTGACCGTTATATTGAAAAGTCATCTTCTTTCTTCAAGAGTTGCATCCATTTTTCTTCATGAATAATCACTCCTTTTAGATGCATCTTTTCACCAACATTTGCAACCTCTCGATCTCTATAAATACATGATTTTACAATCATCCAAATTACCGAAATTTCTCTCTATTTTCTGATCTATCTTGCAATATTCTTTTCGTTCAAAAAGCACTCAAAAAGCATTCATTTTATCGGTTGAATCTCCAAGCATATTTCATACACTTGTGATTCAATTCGATATTATACTTCCTAATCTTTCTAAACATCAAATTTCATTTGAGGATAAGATTATAGGAAGGGTGTACTCAATCGTTGGCTAATCAGTGTTGAAAGAAGAACACAGTCAGAAGTCAAACTCTTGTAATTGTCCTGTGTGGGTAAGCTTGTAGCCCGTGAAATCAAGTGGGTAAGCTTGTGGCCCGTGAAATCAAGTGGGTAAGCTTGTAGCCCGTGAAATCAAGTGGGTAAACTTGTAGCCCGTAAATCAAGTAGTTGTGAACCTGTTCCTCCGGGTGAAGCGAGGGTGTTGTTTAGTGAAAAGCCGAAGAGGAGCTTCGGGACTGGACGTAGGACTGGAGATCCGAACCAGTATAAAAATTCTGGTGTCGTTACTCTACTTTACTTTACTTTACTTTACTGCATTTATAATTATTTGTGATACATATATTGTTTGCGAACATTTATTCGCATAACTATTGAATAGCTTAAGTTATCACATACATTCCGCATAGCCATATTATAGATCCTGCACAAGTCGTACACACTCCGACCTTTTCACACCAAGTATAAAAACTGTTACAGTATTATTTACTTAGTGAGAAGACGAACACTGGGGCAACCTAAGTGTTCTTACATAAATATACATTTAATTATACATTATTAAAATAAAGAGCATTTTCAGTGTAAACGAAGGGGATCTATATTAAAATATGAATTTCACACATAGTTCATGTACAATCTGCATTTTCAGTGTAAAGAAGGGGGTGTAGTCTTGCCTTATTTATCTGATTTGATGTTAGATCATATGAAACGTTAATTTTTTTAGTAAACTTGAAGAGTAAAAACGAATGTAGTTATATGGAAATATCATTATTTCAGCATTTGATATTCTCAGTTATTTCGAAACAAACTGGATGATGATTTGGAATGAGTTTCTTAATTAATGATCAAGTAAACAAACTACAAAGGGTGAGAACACCGGTTTATAGAAGAATCACTAACTACACTGTAAAAGGTTGATGTGATTTACCTATACATGATGGTTTCTTGGCCTATGGTTCTCCGAGTGCTAACACATATCCTCCTTAATGGCAACCAGATCTCTAATATGAAATTACATACTAGACACTTATAGGATAAAATTATAGCTTCACTACTTTTTTGTAAAAAGGACCTAGGCTTGAAAAGGAAATGCTAAATGTCAGTTCACCTTACACGTAATTTTTGAAGGGACTCACCCACAATATTCAACTGTTCAGTGTTATAAATCAATATGGAGTATGAATGATGACCCCAAAATGGTACTTATTACATAGAAGGATCTTATTTTAAGGCTTCCAACGAAGGGAATACATCTAAATTAGGGGATTTACAGGAAGAAAACTGCACCAAGTATAAAAACTGTTACAATATTATTTACTTAGTGAGCAGATGAACACGAGGGCAACCAAAGTGTTCTTACGTAAATATACATTAAATTATACATTACTAAAATAAAGAGAATTTTCATTGTAAACGAAGGGGATGTAGTCTTTGCGCAAATACGAACTACATCCCCTTCGTTTACACTGAAAATTCAGATTGTACATGAACTATCTTTGCACAAATACGAAGAAAACTGCCAGAATTTGGAGAGCAAGTTTAAAGAAGACAACACCAATTTAAAGAATTTGCAAGATAAGAATAAAGAGCATGAAAACCAGCTTGAGTCCAAAGTGCAATTACAAGATTTTCTGTTAATGATAGAATCAAATTTGATGTTGTAGCACTATAAGACTGGAGCATGGGAACAAATGCAATGACATGATGTCCATATTCAATTAGCATACAGTCTAAAGTCAAAATAACACAAAATGCATAAATAAAAATATTGTGCATTAAAAAGTATACCTGTTTGTTTATTAGAAAGTGAACCATATTCTCCAAGTCTGAAATTCTTTTATGACATTAAGTTATTTGGGTATCCCTTTATTGTGACAAAGCTAATTTGGTTTTGGTATACCCCCTTCCTAGTGCTCTTATACATCCAGGTTTATCTTGTCCTAAACTTTGTACAATCGCATCTTCTTGGATATTCTTTGTCGAGTCAGATTGTTTCGCATTTTCAATTTTTGTAATCTCTTCCTATTTAAATTAACATACATGTATGTTACATACAATGGTAAAATTGTCACAATATTCAATTAGTGACCAAAAAAAAATCAAAATACTTACAATAACTTTTTCAACATCTGTATACACTGGTTCACCATTCTTTTTGGTATGAGATTTAATCCAAATATCCGTTCTACATATGGAAGATGAATCTTGACTATGCTTTTTCTAAATTAAAAAACACAAAATATAAATCAATCGATATCTATTAACTAGCTAGATAAATAATGGTACGTTTAATTAACTAACCAAATCGTCGGTAAATCTAGCCAGTCCTCTTCGTCCAGTTGTGTATGGCAATTTTTTTTGCCTAATGGATCTATATTTCTCACTTTTTGCCTGGAAATACATAATTCAGCCTTAGACTCTAAACATAATTCAATCCACAATTTAGCTTTATAGTAAATAAGCATACCTTAAACTCCAAACTTAATTTCTCCTTTACAAACGATCTCCACTCGTTCATGCTTTTTATATTGTACGGTTGCAAGCTAAGTCTTTCCTCTTCCGTCATTGCATTAACTAATTTTCGGACCAATTTGCTTTTTGACGATCTCCAAATAGTTCCCATTTGTTGAAATATGGAATTTTTTTGCCATTCTTCCACTTTGAATCTAGCCTACAAGTAAAAAAATAAGAAGAAACTAATCAAATAATTTGATAACATGCATTATTTTTAGTTTAGTGACTATTAGCAACTGAAACTAAAAGAAATTAGTAATATCTAAATTGGACTAAATTGTGATGTGATTTAAAGTTTAAGAGGGTTTTTTGTGAAGTCTACATTTACACTAAATGTGAAGTCTGTATTTGGTAATGTTGTTTTTTGTTGATTGGTTATTGTCATATTAATAAACTTCATTATAGTTTGTAATCTGTCAACAGTTTTGTGTATTCAGTTTAGGGGTATGTATATCAAGTGTTCCAATTCATGAATGCATACAAACTAAAGTGAGTGGCATGAGCGTCAAAGTTCTAGGAAGGTAACAGGATGTGTACCAATATGTACATGTCGGATTTTCAAACAAGGCACATTCATGCATTTCAGTAAAGTAAACAAGTAGGAACCGAGGTATACATGCCGACCAATTCACGGTCATGAAAAGATTTGGTTAGAAATCAAAGCAATATATGATTCATTTCAAAAAAACAGTGATATATGAGTATATATATATACATATATGCAATAATATATATATATATATATACATATGCATACTGGCATACATATATACACTATAAAAAACCACTAATTCTAATGGAATGGTGAAAGACTTATATCAGTATGAAATACTCAACTCCATATATATATTCGTTTACAAAAAATATGATATGCAACAGTCAAGATAATATATGTATTCAGGGATACATGATATGATATATATTTCTAGTTTTACGGAAAATAAGCTGGGTATATATCAATCTCAATATATAATCAAACAAGGCAATAGGTTTTTATTTCAATATAGGAACACATGTATTTTCCAGTTTCAAAACCAAGCGGGGGTGAACGTGACAAGAAGGTTAAGGCCAAGTGAATTTCCAATTTCAATAAGGTAGGGTAAGACCTAACAAACAGGTGATAGATCTAGTTTGCAAATCAGGTAGGCATGAATAAATATAATGTGGTAGCTACGTATGTTTTTTTGCTCATTAAGATCCCATACCTGAATTGATTCCCACAATACAACTTTCAATTCAACGCTTAGAAGCCTCCAATCGACAAGTGTAACCGGTACATGTTCTCGTACAAGCGGTCCAAGAAAGGAAGATAAATGTATTGAGCCCTCTCCTATGGGTATGGCTACCTCATTGACTTCAACTTCAATTCGATTCCCAGGACATAATAGAAGTTTTTTTTGCTCTTGTTGGACCTCTTTGATGTTTTTTCACATCCATATTTGCAGTTTGAACTTCAGTTGTTCCATTGATTTCCTCCTCGGCATGAACATTTTCTTCGGAAGCTATTTCAACTTCTTCACGTTCTTCATTTTCTTCACGTATTTCATTTTCTTCATGGAGCATTTCAGTTTCCTCATGCATTTCAGTTTCTTCGCGAGCCATTTCAATTTTCGCACACGACATTTGTATTGTCTTGTGCCGTAATTCTTGTTCTTTGTCTACATTACAAGCTTCAACAGTTGACTTGTTATATTTGACTTTTGGCTTATACTTTCGAGATTTCTCGTTCTTCAATTGTTGGCGAGTACGTATTGAGCTTATGTGCATATCCTTATCTTTTGACTGTGAAAACAATATCGACAAACAAGACAAAATTAGATGAGCACTCAATTAACATTTATTAACAAACACTACATACACTCCCATATAAGTCTAATATTCTCTGAGTAAGTCTAATATTTTCTGTAATATACAAATAAGTCACTTATTCCCAAGAATAATTATCTAACGTTCCTAAAATTTTGATACATGCGCCTTTTCCTTTGAAACTACTATGAATGTATTCATTTTTTTTAACTTATAATACATGTTGCTTAGCTGTGCCAACACCTCTTTTGTTTAAATTCAATTCGAGAGCCAGACCATAAAACTGTGAAAAAGAACAGGATGAGAGAGAGGCTCCAAACTTTGACCTTGGCATCACTCAGATTCTAGCTATGCATGTGTTCAAGATGAGAAAAGTTGTATAAAATAATATGGTGAGAAAGGCTAACACTATAAACCTGACGAGTCATGATCACTTACATTTTAGCTATGATACACACGCATTAACCAACTGAAAAAAATGCTATGTGTATATTAACTTAAGTAGCAAAGGAAGGGCTCGGTATATGTGGATTAAATTTCAAAATTGCAAAAAAAAGAAAGCGGCAAGATTGACCTGAAAATAAATTTATTGTTTGATTAGAAATATTATTAGACTTTTATTCTTGTATGGACTTAGCTGTTATATCCAAGGGACCAGTCAAAAAGACATGTCTTTATCATACAAAAAAAATCTGATAGCACTAAAATTTCTTGTCCAAATTGAATTTGATATTAAATACCTTACATCCTACAATATAAAACTACTAACAATGGATACACAAGTAATGGAGTTATCTACAAGATCGGTTCTCATAAAGCGGATTATAGATGAATTTGATTATGATAAAATTCATAAATCAAGATTTACATAAAATATTTAACAGTTTATGTATTTCGTGCGTAAGCATATTAAAATTATAAATATTATGCAACTAGTCAAAAATTATTATTTTAATGTATTGGAATTTTTTTGGAATCCTTCTTTAAAGAGTAAAGATGAGAATTCCATAAATCCGCCCTTACCTTACCAACTCCATTTAAATCGTGCCCTTACCTTACAACTTGATTTAATGTGGCGTTTGCTTCGGTGAATAAACCAGATACATTGCTAGTGTTGATGGCAGCAATTTTAAGAATTGCAGACAATACTAATTCTAAAACATATTGCTTAGGAAACATAATGCTAGTGTTAAATGAGATTTACCATGTGGTTGTATAATAATGTTTACGCAGTATTGCTTAGGAAACAACTGGAGATTCAATGTTATTAAATGATAAACTAACTTGACATATTTCACCAGAAAAAAAAATGATTTAAAACTAACTTCATACCTTCATGATCAAGATTACGAGCGTCTTCAAATATGAAAATCTCTATGATAATCAATAACTCGATACCTGCATATATGAAATAATAAATTTTATGAGATATATAACTCAATAACTCCTCTAGTGATCACCAATTTTTTTATAATTAAATGTAACTTATTGATTTAGATATTGAAATGGAAAAGATGAAGTCAAAATCATTTATATAAATCAACACATATCAAACACAATAATTATTGCATAAAAACTAAAATACTGAAATATAACTAAACAAAAATTGCCTTGCGCGAAGGGTAGCTATACCTCTCTTAAATAATGCATGTAACAATATTTATTGACTCTCCGTAGGGTAATAAATTCAGCAATATTGAGTTATTTGAGTATGCCTTCGCGGTCCTCTCTAACATAGCTAACATCGTCAACTTCCATATCGGTTACGTCGAGATCTTCTGGATAGTTTCTTCTACATAATCATATGTTTCTAAATCAAGAAAACCTTTTTGGCGGTGCTTTCATTACGAAGTACCAATTTGAAGAATGTTTTTCTCTTGAATAAAATACTTGTTTCGCTTGAGATGCAAAAATGTATGGATCTTTTGAAAATGATGCTTGGTTTTGATGTAAATTGACAACGGTGAAACCATCTTCATCAACTTTTACTCCATTTCCAACGTGCGCCCAATGACACTTAAAAATAGGAATATAAAACACGTGGTAATCTAATAAAATTATATCGGTCAATATTCCATAATAAGTGACCACATCGGCTACTTTAGAAATATCTTTTGCACTTGCTCTACACAAAGTAGTTGTATCGTAAGTCACTCCACTATTCTAAGTTTCTCTTGCTACATCTTTTATGTGAAACCGTTGCCCATTGATGACATATCCTTTGTAAGACAAAGCATCATTTTTCGGACTATATGTAATCCACTTCAGCATTTCATTGTGATCATTGGAGGTAATAGGTATCTATAAAACATTTTGAATTACATTGGCTATTTTAGAATAATATTCTTAAAAAAATGAGAGTTCGTTTAAAAAATTCATTTTACCTTATTTTTAATCCAATCAACAAAAAAAATTGTATGCGTTTGCCACAGCAAAGCTGGATTTCTCTCCATGCGCTTGTTTGAATTTTGTAACTCCCCTAAGTGCAAACTAATATAAAACAAGGAATTTAATGTTATATATACTAGCAGAAACAAATTAAAATAATTGAAACATAATATAATATATACTTACTCTAAAAATGGTTCAACCATGACCATATTCATTAATACGACTAAATGAGCACTTTCTTTCTCATTTGAGGATAATGTAATTGTCTTAAACGCTGAAATTGGACGTCCCTCGAGTATTACATTGCTTTCGTAATCTTCATTTTGACCATCTGTCCCCTCAATGTGCCCTGATTTTTTCAAGAATTCACTAAAAAAATTCCTGCATTCCTCCGCAAGATAAGATTCTGCAATACATCCCTCGGGTCGTGAGTAGTTTCTTACGTAATCTTTGAGTGTTTTCACATATCTTTCAAAAGGATACATCCAGCGAAAATGAACCGGTCCACATATAAGTGCTTCTCTACCAAGATGAATTGACAAATGCACCATTATGTCAAAAAATGAGGGTGGAAAATATTTTTCAAGCTCACACTAAATTTCTATAATCTCAATGTTCATTTGCTACAATTTTTCTCTATCAAGGACACGTTGACATAATTTGTTGAAAAATGAACATAAGCGAATTATTGATTTTCTTGCCTTTTTTTACAATAACCCTCTTACTGCTACAGGTAATAAGTGTTGCATTAAAACATGATAATCATGTGATTTCAAGCCACCAATTTTACAGTTCTCTAACGACATACGATTTTTCAAATTTGAGCAGTGACCACTGGTCCTTTGAAAACATACAGTCTTTTGCAGAATATTTTTTTCTCTGAATTTGACAACATATAAGGAGCCGGCGGAAGATATGTTTTCTTCCCATGTGGTAGTGCATGAAGCTCATGTCGAATTTCCCAATACTCTAAATCCTTTCTAGAGTTCGTTCCATCTTTTGATTTGTTATCATGCAACATTGATCCTAAGATGCTTTTACCGATGTTTTTCTCCACATGCATTACATCTAAATTATGCCGTAACGGAAGTTTCTATAAAAATAAATAATGTAACTCATAATTATATTATATTTTTATTCTTTAAAAAAAATACCACTAACCTTCCAATACGGCAAATCAAAGAAAATCGTTCTCTTTTTCCACCTTGTTAACTCCAGTTTAATAGGATCTTTATCTTCATCATATTCATCTTCCGTACCATGGACAATCTTCATCTTCCTTTTTTTCAACTTGATGGATTTTATCTTAATGAATTTTTTCTTATTATTCCTTTTCTTCTTCTTTTTCTTTTCCAAAGTTATTTGGAAAATCTTTTAATAATTCAAAAATATTTCCTCCAATTAAAATTCTAGGCGCGTTTCCATTCTCCACATTGTTATCAAACCATGTCTTTTGTTTCCTACATGCATCATATATAGATAGATATCTTCTGTGACCCATATAGACATTCTTTCGATTATAATTCAACCAACGATGATGAGTGTTAACACCACACAATGGGCAATCGTTTTCTTCCTTCACACAACATCCAGCTAGATTTCCATAGGCTGGAAAATCATTTATTGTCCAAAGCAAGATTGAGTTCAGTTTAAACAACGTTTTACTAAATGCGTCATAAGCATCAATTCCATTACTCCACAAATAATGAAAGTCTTCAATCAGAGGTGCCAAATATACATCAATATCGTTTCCGGGCTGTTTCGTGCGGGGAATTAGTAATGTTAACAAAATATTTTCCTTCATCATACATAAAGTAGGTGAGAGGTTGTATATCACAAGCATTACTGGCCAATAACTATACTTAGAATTTAACATAGAAAATGGATTAAATCCATCTGTAACAAGACCGAGTCTAAGATTGCGTGTATCGGAAGAAAAAGGTTTCCATCGTTCATCCACCATATTCCATGCCATAGTATCCATAGGATGACGCATTTTTCCATCATTTCTTCTATTATTGAAATGCCATCTTAAATTTTTTGCCATTTTCTCAGGTCTAAACATTCTTCTAAATCTTGGAATTATCGAAAAATATCTCAAGGCTTTAACTGGAACACCTTGTACAATCTCCTTGGTATTTTGATTTATTTTCCATCTTGAAGAACCACATTTTGGACAACATTTAAATCTTTGTATTCTTTTCTGAAAAGACAACAGTCATTCTCACAATCATGTATCTTTTCAAATCCCATGTCAAATGCTTTAAGAATTTTTTTTACTTCATATAAAGTCTTAGGAAGTACGTTGTCTTTCGGCAAAAACAATTGTTGCAAATTTAGAAGCTTGTCAAACCCACTCTCTGATAGACAGGTCTCACATTTAAGATTATACAAGACAGTGATGGCTGATAATTTTGTATGATCTGTGCAGCCAGGATGTAATGGAGTTTCCGCATCTTCCAAATTTTTAAGCAACTCATCCTCTCTTCTTTGAAAATCAACATCATTTTTATCATTAGCAAGAGAATCATGATCCACAAAATCTTCATCTTCATAGTGAATCATCTTGAATAAGCCATAAGTGTTAGACAAATTTGTCTTTTCATCAACATTTACTTGATCGCCATGGCTATACCACCTACTGCTCTTATATTTAGGATCCATTCCTTTTATAACTAAATGCTAAACAATGATGTGGTCATCATGACATCTAAGATTTCGACAATCCTTGCACGGGCACAAAATTTTGTCCACATTTCTCAGATTTTCCTTTGCCACATGCACGAAATTCAAAACTCCTTGCCGATACTCTACACTAGTCCTATGACAAAAATAAAAAACATAAAAAAATTAAATTTTAATATTAACATATACGTGCTAATTCTTAAAATAAATTTAAGTATTATATACTCACCTGTTTAAATTCACTCAATTTTTTTCCATTGGCGATATATACAAGTGCACTTAAATCTGCACTGGTTTAACAAAAATCTGCACTGGTTTAACAAAAAATCTGCACTTGTTTAATTTTCTGAAACTGCACTCCTTTAAAACACAGCTCTTGTTAAAAAGAAAAAAAAACTGCACTGGTTTAACAAAAAAATTGCACTTTTTTAACAATAAAAAACTGTATTTCTTTAACAAAAATAAAATGCATTTGTTTTGCTTAAAAACTGCAGTTGTTTTATAACTATGAAAAAACTGCACTTAAAAAAACGTTGATATATACAAGTCCTGCTAATTTGTACATCCTACAAAATTAGGATCAGAATTAAACATTGATATATACAAGTGCTCTAAGTTTTTTTATATATCAAAAAGGGTAGGATGATAATTTCACTACATAGACCTGACATTAACATGTATATATAGTCATCAATAAAAAAAAACATTGTGTATTGTAGGTAGGCCTGCACATCTGATTGAATCAAATCAAATAGAGTCGAAGAAATAAAGATGATATCATTATCGGTAAAGTGGAAAACTTTTCCTATTTAGACCTGCTACACAACACACTATAGCCATCCTTCCCTTCCAATGCATTATGATCCAGTACACGAACCATACACCAGTCCTCATGTCAACTTCATAGCTTCACTATTACACAACCTAGGATCCGCCGCATCACCTGCATGCTCCACGTCAAAGTGGTGAACCTGAACCCGTGAGATACAGTAGCTCCATCTTCTTCCTTTTTCTTTTGGAACTTTGCAGTCCCACTGTGTTACTTCATCAGACTTTCCTCATGCTGATAGTAATTCTTCTCGAATCACTACACTCACGCTCCACACCTCAACCCCCAACAACGGCCTTCTCTTCTCCCTTCCCAAAAACTGCACTTACTTGTTGTGTAAACGAACTCGTTTCTTTCATTATGACCATCACATGCTTTCTTATACCCTGCATTTCAACTCCCTCCCTTCACCTTATATTTACACATCAACTTCACCATTTCATACGCCCACTCACGTCCGCTTCCTTGATTCTACACCATTAACCACACTCCATGCCTGCATTACCACAAATGGATACTACCCAGAATGCAACTCCCCTCCCATTCTTCTAGATCCATACACTTACTTGTTTCTCCACCAATAACAAGACAACAATACTCCTCCTTCCTCCATATTTTCATGCGTTTCCTTCCCTAGCGAGAACTCCTTGCTTCTTGTTTCTCGTCAATATCTCATGCTCAGATTCATAGCCTCCCTCCCCCACACGCTACTTCATTGCACACTCATCACAGATACGCTGCACAGAACAGATCGACATCTCCCCTTCTTCTTAGAACACAGCTTGCATGTTGTGGTTAAACCCAGCTTTTATAACCTAACTCCTCCCTGGCTCTTACATATATAAATTATTGGAATTTATAGTGGAGAGTTTGTTTACAAATTACTGGTTTTTGTAGTATTTGATACAAAGTTTTGAAGTGGCGGCGTGTTTATTAAAGATGCGAAGAAAATCAAGGAAAAATAGAAACTGTATATTTCAGTGTTTATATAGGAAGCTACTTACATCGCAGCTAAGTATTTGGTAGTAGGGGTCTACATAGGTTTGCAATATGTTTGATTTAACTATTCGAAACTTCTTTTCAACGATATTACTTCACTACGAAGGAAAACGAAATGTATGTATATAATACTTCACTATTTGTCTGGTTATCTGGACAAGCGCTACTGTATATTTTGACATTAGTTGTATTTACATAGGACCTGCGTGTGAAACTATTGGAAATGACGCAGTATTATAAAGTGACTCTAATATGTTTTCTAGGGATGTCTTCTGATTAAATTTTAGAACATGCAGTTAACTTAACTGCTAGTGCATTTGGTCAAAGCAGCACAATTTTTTTGAATTAATACAAGTAAATATAATTTACAGAGTAAATAAATAAGAATACAGTAACATAAATCTCAAGCGCACACCTTTCCAGTCTATTCTTGGAATTTCTTCAGAGTCTCTACACTAGATGGAGCCAAAACTCGCTCAACTGATTGATCTGCATGGAAATAGTACATGCATATCAAATCTAACATTTACTTCAGATGTTTAACCCTTTTGCTTCTGTTTAAAGACCAAGGCAATTGTAGACAGTGTAAAAGACTAATGTCTATTGCTTTGGTTATTTAGCTATTACAAATGACATATTTCACTTCAGTCGTTTGGCAATGACACAAAAACAATGCGCTTTTTCTTTTGTTATAAAGGAATTAATGAAGCAAGAAACTTTATTTGCTTTGGTTGTTATCAAACGGCCAAAGAAAAAGTAGTCATGTGCTACAGTTCAGTGACCAAAGTAACGGAAGTTAGCTTGCATCGATTGCATTTGCTTCGATTGTTGGATCAAAATAACTAAGGTTAAACGAGAGTATTATATTTTGTACTAGTGCAACATCCATTGCACCGAAGCAAGTACTGCATAAACATTTGTTGACACTGATAAATTTTGAGTTTCTTATACATACCAAGGAATAGGTTTTGAATTCAGGAAGAACAATACTAATATTTATAGGGCCTTAGAATTTTCAACTATTATATAATTGAATAAGTAATGGAAGTATAAATAGTACTACATGTACATTACGACTACATGTACACCATACCAATAATGGTCATATAATAATAAGTTATTGTTATATAGTGGAATCAAACAATGACCACATATTAGAATAAAAACAGTCATATTAAAATATCACTTTTCATTATGGATATAATGATTACAACAAGAACATAAAATCAACAACGTGCATATAAACAATAATAGAGCAAATGTCCAAATAACAGAATATACTAGAACATAGAAGTAATACACATGTCCCTAAATAATAGGATCTAAAGTTTTACTAAGTGTATTAAACAATTAGCATCGTCTATGCATTATCAAAATATGACAATTATCACCAATGTAACAAACCCAAAATTCGACCACCTTAATTAAAGATATTTTAACTAATTTAGGTTCAGATAGGGATTATATCAAAATAATAATCAAGATGAAGAGATAATATAGGATAATAAATTTATTTTCGAAGATTATTCTGGAGAATATTTCCTTAAGGAAAATACTTATGAAATAACTGAAATCATTTTATCAAAAAACTGATTTTTATCCATAACAATCGTGAATGGTTCTAATTACATAATTAATTTCATAATTGATATAGAATATAAAATAAACTTTGGTATTTTATTTTTGAAAGATAAATGAATTGAAGTAAATGTTAGTTGAAGTAGCATAGGCATCCTAGTCTATTTGTATTGATTTATACATTTTAGCAAATAGGCATGCATTGATTTTCTGGCATTTGCCCAGATTTTGTAAATTTTCTTTTGAACAACATTTCAGCAAAGATCCAGTTATACTCAAATTTCTACTTTCATAGCCTATTTTAGCAAAGATCTGTTGCATAGCCTATTTGTATACATATAGCTATCATCCTAGCCTATTTGTAAACTAACAATAAATAAAAAAATTACTGTTTTAATCGCTTAAACAAACTAGTGCGATTTGTTACCTTAATCCGAAACGCCTGAACAAAAATCACGATTTGAAAGCAAAGATGTAGATCTGTGAATCAAAAAACAAAAATAGTTAGAAAACAACTGCAAAACATACGCGGATATAAACGAAATCGAAGAGGAGAAGGATCAGACTTGGATTTGTCGGTTGAAGGAGAAGGAGCGAACGTGGGAAGAGTAGGAAACCGATATAAGAGGACAAAACGTTCACAAAATTTTCGATTATGGAGAAGCTGGGGATTGGAAGAGAAACTGTGATGGAAGGAAATGATACGAGGATAACGAGGAAGCTTTGGGCGGAAAAATGAAATAAAAGGGGAGGGGGGGAGTTAAACGCAACGGAACCCTAGAAATAAAGAAAATAAAAAAAAACTTTGCCGCATTTTCACGTGAACGCTGCCATCATGAGTAACCATATCCACATTTTCTTGTAGTGACCATATCATTACTAGTTACACCGCACCCTTACTAGTCCTATACTAAAAGTTGATCCCTCTTACTAATCATGATAATGGTAGTTTAGTGTACTCCTAGCTGCTATCGTATGTGCCTCTTTTTGCTCCTACCCCCACAAGTTGTACCCACTACCTTCCTCGTTCGATCGGCTCCATAACTCGCATGTATTTATTACTTGTGTCATTTGACCTCGCTTGTATGTATTCATTACTTGTGTCATTCGGCCCCGCTTGTATGTAGATACCTGTGCTGGCTCCATCATGGGGTGTATCAATTCCCATGATTACAAACCGACACGATTCAAGATGCACGGTGTATACTACTGATGCCCAGTGCATGCTTTTTCCACTCCGGAGCACGTGCATGCCCATACTCCGTCGGAACCTAGACTACTGCACCACCTGCCGCTATTTTAACCGCTTATAATCAGCCTAGTAATCATGCCCCACCCTGCCTAGCTCAGGGTACCATGATATATCTATGTGGGTTACTGCTGAAATGGGTCCTCGTTACTAGGGTTTCCTAATCAACATGTTATAATTGTTAAGTGTTCTTAATTTAACTTAACCCCACCCGTTTGCTTAATTAACATGTTGTATTGGTTAAGTGTTGCCTATTCATATGTTACTTAACCTTCTCACTGATTCACGCATGTTTATTTAACGGTTAAGTTTGTGGGCCTGTATACACTAAAATTACCCATTTACCCAAGATTTACTCAACCCTTCCCCTTATCAAGACAATAAGTATTTTTGGTTAAGCTTTCCTTAACCCTATCCACTTTGTTCATGTAATAATGGTTAAGTTGTCGTCTTGTCCATGTCAACTTAACCCACCCACCTAACATGTTGTATTGGTTAACTGTCGCATGGTCATATGTTACTTAACCTTTCCATTCTTAGCATGTCTGTTCCTTAGCTTTAATTTATTCATTAAAGCACCAACCTCTCACATTAGAACTGTTGTTTGCGGTTGCTGGATGTATCGGGCGGTTCCGGGCAGACTTCTACCGCAAACTCATTCTAACCTCGGGTTTTTGGGCTTAATGCGCTAACCTCTCACGTTAGATCTATGTTGTTGCGGTCGTTGGATGTGCCGGCAGGATCTGGGCAGTCTTACACCGCGACTCAATCTAACCTCGGGTTAGGCACGCTCATCTTTTAGCCAATTTACATATTTACCATTCATGTCCAAGTTTATATGTAAATTATCCATAAGTGTGGTCAATTCAAGTTATGCCACATTTTCTAGTTATGCCCAAAATTAATTATATGATTACAACCCCTTTTTATGCCAATTACATAATATTCAACCTTTACCTAAACTTTTCCCCAATGTTCCCACGTCGTTCCTACATATAGTTCATATGATGCGTTAAGCTTGCAATTAGCCCAACTCATAAAAAAAGGAAAAAGGGAAGAAACACATGACATCATAACTGTCATATACAATATAGATCTAAGACGGTATAAATTTAGTAAACATATAAAAATAGATCCAATCAACATATTGAGTGCGAACTAGCATGGATCTAAACATAAACTTGCATGGATTTAAACATATGAACATATAATTCTAAACATATGGACTGATATGGATCTAATCATGTAAACATGTAGATCTAAACATATGAACATATAGTTCTAAACTTATGGACTGATATGGATCTAATCATATAAACATGCAGATCTAAACATAAGAACATATAGTTCTAAACGTATGGACTGATATGGATCTAATCATATAAACATGTAGATCTAAACATATGAACATATTGTTCTAAACATATGGACTGATATGGATCTAATCATATAAACATGTAGATCTAAACATATGAACATATTGTTCTAAACATATGGACTGATATGGATCTAATCATATAAACATGTAGATCTAAACATATGAATATATAAAATATGATCTTACATGTATGAACCTAACTTGCATATAATTTTTCATAACTTGCATAGATCGAGCAAACTTGCATACGTAATTAGGCATATGAATTAATATAGAACATAACTTGCATTTAATGTATCAAATCAAGCATAAATCAAAATGTAGTTTGCAAAGACATAAACTTTATATGATCTACAAACATTTTCATACAGTCCAATTCATAACTCATCACAATTATGTTTAAACAATTATCTTGTGAATGTAACTGCACTCACAGAAAACGGATTTTGAATTCTGGGATCTGATTTCTGAAGTTGCTAAGCTAATCCGTTGATGCAGGCGTTGATTCGTTCATTGTTGTTCTAGAATTCCTTTTCGCAATTCCTAGACTTTGAATCTATATCTCTTATCTTTTTATCTTTAATCTAGAATTTGATTTGTTATGGTGGCGGCTAGGTTAGTTTGTAGATGAATAGCATGACGGCATCATAGTTTAGGGTTGTGAGGTCTAGGGTTGAGGTTTGGGGTGATTATATAGAAGTTTAGGATTAATATGGGCCTTTAGATCAACCTAGGAGTCATCAAAGCCATCCAAACCGAAGAGAGCCAACCAGAACATGACATATATGCCCTAACACCTCAAAAAATCGTCACTGTCCATATCAGTTCGTAGGTGTCGACCCTACAGGGGGGTTGACACCCATGTCGACACCCCCCGGGGGGTCGACTCCCCTGAGCGGGAAATTTCCGGCTCGCTGTTTTATGAAGTTTTGAAATTCGAACCTGCTTTAATTATTTAATTATTATTTTAATTTAATTTCTGCTTAAACTTGAAAACTTCTAACCTCCATAACTTCTTCATACGGAGTCCGATTCACGCAAACTTGGACTCTATCTCAAGAAGAATTATGAGACGAACGCAATAGTGTAACCCATTTCACCAAATTCTTCTTTTAAAGATTAATTATTCTTTAATTATCTCTTGTGTTCCATTTTGAAATTACGGGGTGTTACATTCCTCCCTACTTAAAGGATTTCATCCTCGAAATCTTCAAGTCAAGAAGAATGTGTATCCTACCATCCAACAGCCATCTACTCAACCATTCAATTATAGGCATCCATTGTCCTTAAAAGAGGTTTTTGATGCTTTCATGATCATATGCATAGTGTGTATATATGTCCTTACCTAATGCAAAATCAGACGGTCTACTGATTCAGTTGACCTTCTTAATGCGAATTATGTCAGGCCATGAGTCCATCATGTATGCAATTATTCCTAATCGTACTTTATAACTTCTACATGAGTGCACAATCATTCATACAAATGCAACATCTATATGATAACACATCAAGTTTCAATCCATATACAAATACATATATGCATATGCAATATGAAAGAGACTGAGCCGATCTAATGTCTAATGTGTGTGTAAATGCATCCACGAGCAACCACTAGCAAACACTTGCACCAACTTGCATCCACCAAACAAAACATGTCTCAGACACATGTTCACAACCATAGGATCTTCCTACCTAAAGATCAAGAATGTAATCGAGAGGATGCACTAAACGATAGGACAAGTCTAAACAAAGTGATAGAAAAAGGAGAAATTAAGAGTATACCCTTAAAAATGAAAGGGTACAACATACGCATCTTGTCTCCCATCTCCCAAGTCGCGTCTCCTTGATCATCTCCTCATTGGATTTTAACCAACTTGACCTCTTTGTTGCGTAACTTCTTGATCTCCGATCCAAGGATGCATGTAGGAGCTCGTCTAATCGTGGCATCTTGCTCCACTTCCACTTCTCTGAGCATGCTCGGCTCAACTATTTCCGCGGTATCATGTAAACACTTCCTAACATGCGACAAATAAAACATATCATGAACACCACTAAGCTTTTTCGGCAACTTCACTCTGTTGTCTGTCCAATTCTTTCTGTAATGGGGGATTGCCCAACGAACCTTGGTGCTAATTTCCCCACACTCCCCAAAGTGAACTACGTTCCTCCACGGTGACACTTTAATAAAATCCCTGTCACCAACATCGAACTCAAGGTCGGTTCATCTCTTGTCAGCGTTTGACTTTTGTCGGCCCTGTGCCGTCTTCATTCATCTTCGAATCAAGTCTATCTCCTTAGAAGTTTCCCTAACCATATCGGGCTCAAGTAAAATCTTACCCGTAGATTCCCACCAACAAGTTGGTGATCGACACGGTCGTCCATAAAAACCCTAATACTAGCTTAATAACTGTTGTTATAAGCGAACTCCACAAATGGAAAGTGCTCTTCTCTTGTCCTCCAAAATCTAGGATGCATAACCTCAAAAGATCTTTAAGGATTCTATTCACCCTTTGTGTCCATCCATCTGTCTGTGGACGATATGCGATACTCAAACATAACTACGTACCTACTGCCTTTTGCATATCACCTTTTCCTCTTGCATCGAAAACTGCTCCAAGCCCTGCCTCGCAAGCACCGGTATATACCGTGAACGGTTTGCTCCCATCTTGTAAAGTCAAAAATGGGGCTGATACCTTCGCAAAGCCCTTAACGAACTTCCTATAGTAGCCCGCCAACCCTAGAAAACTTCTTACTTCCGTTGCTTTTCTAGGAACCTTCCAATATTGGATTGCCATCACCTTTGTAGGATCCACTGCTATCCCTTCCTAAGAGACCACGTGTCCTAAGAACCTCACTTCTTTCCTCCAAAAATGATATTTGGAGAACTTAGCTTTGAGTTGATGCGCTCTAGGGTCTCTAAGACTTCCCTATGATTTATGGCATACTCTCCCTCGCTTCTAGAGAAAATCAAAATACTATCCACAAAGACTACCACAAACTTGTTTAGGAACTCCCTAAATACCCTACTCATCAAGTCTACAAAATATGTGGGTGCATTCGTCAAACCAAAAAAAGGGTATGACGAGCCCTTCAAAGAAACCGTTAGGAGTTCTAAAAGTAGTCTTATCTATGCTATCCTCGGCTACCCTTAACTAGTGAAATTCTGTAGTTAAGTCCATCTGCGAGAAAACCGAAGCACTAGCTAACTGATAGAACAAATCATCTATCCTCGGCAATGGGTCTCTATTCTTCTTCGTGAGCTTGTTCGGCTCCCTATAGTCCACGCACAATCTAAGCGAACCATCAGTCTTCTTAGCAAAAACAACTAGAGCACCCCATTCCGAAATGCTTCTTCTTATGAACCCTTTCTCAAGTAGCTCCCCTAAATGTTTACTGAGTTCCCTCCTCTCTCTCTCTCGGAGCCATGTGGAGCATTGGCAATGCAACAAGCTTTTCATTATCTACAAAGTATATTTGGAGGTCTATCTCGTGCCTCGGGGTAGACCCCGAACCTCATCAAAGATGTCACTATACTCACGGACTACACGAACAGATTTCAAATAATCGATGAATGCGTCAAGAGATTCTAGGTAGCTAAGAATCACTGAACCCCTATGGTCACAAGAAATATCAAGGGTCTTTCCACAACGAGTCAACAGTGTAACTACCCTTTTTTCACAGTCTTGAATGGCACCATGTCTGGCTAGTCAATCCATCACTAGAATCAAGCCATAGCCCGTGAAACCAGGAACGAAGGCGTTGCATTCAAACCCAATGCCTAAGATAGACACTCTCAAAACCTGACAAACCATAGATAAGTGACCCGAACCACCAATAGGATTTGAGACTACAATGGGATCCATAATTAGACTAGTATTTAGGTGCAGTGTTTCAATTAACGAAGCAGATACAAATGACTACGAAGCGCAAGTGTCAAACAAAGTTCGAACAGGATGACTGAAAAAGGAAAATCAAACTTTCAACAGAAATGCTTCTATCTCTCTCCTATCCTGGTGCCATGAGAGCATGAACCTGTCCTCCAGAAGTAGGTCCTATCCTCTGTCCATGCCCATATCCTTACCTCCTTGGGTAATTTTAAATCATATGTCCTGCCTCGCCGCAATGGTAACAACCATGCTTCTTCTTATTCCTACAATAAAGACACCTTCTTTTGTTATATGGCCCGTTATACCACAATAAAGACACCTTCTTTTGTTACGGGGGTTAATCATTCTTTCCACTTTCTCCTTTACCTTCTTCATGGATTAAAGCCATATCAACAAATTCCTCATCCTTAGGTTGTGTTCCTCAGCCTAAACTTCCTCATCGACCAAGCAGCTAGTTGAACTTTCCTTCCATTGTCTATCTCCAAGATACCAAACGAGTCCTTCACTTCCTTGAGCCAATTTATAGCCTCGACAAACGTCTTAGTCCCATGAAAAGGTTTTCCGCCCATTGCACCGAAGTCCTTCCATATCTTAGGAAAGACATCTAAACGCGGAGAAAGAGACTCAAGAAGGAAAAAGGAAGATATTCGAAATAAAGAATCGAAAGATAGATATATGGCTTTTGGGGATTATGTTTTTCATAGTAAATCTTTCTCTTGAAAACTCCTTCCTTGAAACATGTTTTTTGAAAATAATACTTTTGAAAATGGTTTTCAAAATATTTTATCTGTTCTGGTAACCTTCAACTCTGATGCCATGTGTAACACCCCACGTCCGTTAATGTCACTCACAAGGGGAATGCATTAAGTTTAGTGGAGCATTATAAATAACTAGAATGGAATATTACAAGACAGAAAAAGTAGTACTTGAAAATTTTGTAATTTTATTGCAGCGGAAACAGAAATAAGTTTGATTACATTTCCAAATACCCAAATCAAGTACATAATATCTGTCTTGTACAAAACCTTCATAGTACATAATTTTAAAGCCATAATTCCTAACAGGAAAATGCCATACGCAGAATCAAAGCCAGGCAATACGCCTTTCAACTTCAAGCTAGAAGAAAGAGATATTTGAAATAAGCTTGAGTATTTCCTCCCTAAGAACCAGGGGGTTGAATGGAAGAAAAGAGGCGAAACAAACTAGGTCATACATAAGTCTGGTAAGTCCAGTGACTTTAACAATATAATCATTAAAGTAATAGGATAAGAACATAAACTGGAAAGCAAGAAATGACTGTAGAATCAACAGGCGTGACAAAGCAGACAAGATGAACAAGATATAATGTTGATTGCGCTTCTAACCACTACAGGATAATTACTACACTACACCAATGCTAGTAACACTGTATCATTAATAGTTACACCGCACCTTTACAAGTCCCATACTAAAAGTTGATCCCTCTTACTAATCATGATAATGGTAGTTTTGTGTATTCCTAGCTGCTATCGTAGGTGCCTCTTTTTGCTCCTACCCCCACGAGTTGTACCCACTACCTTCCTCGTTCGATCGGCTCCCTAACTCGCATGTATTTATTACTTGTGTCATTCGACCTCGCTTGTATGTATTCATTACTTGTGTCATTCGGCCTCGCTTGTATGTAGATACCTATGCTGGCCCCATCATGGGGTGTATCAATTCCCATGATGGCAACCCAACATGATTCAAGATGCATAGTGTATACTACTAATGCCCAATGCCTGCTTTTTCCACTCCGGAGCACGTGCACGTCCATACTCCGTCGTAACCTAGACTGATGCACCACCACCGCAATTTTAATAGCTTATAATCAGCCCAGTAATCGTGCCCCAACCTGCCTAGCTCACGGTACCATGATACATCTATGTGGGTTACTGCTGAAATGGGTCCCCGTTACTAGGGATTCCTAATCAACATGTTATAATGGTTAAGTGTACTCGGTTTAAATTAGCCCCACCCATTTGCTTAATTAACATGTTGTACTGGTTAAGTGTTGCCTATTCATATGTTACTTAACCTTCTCACTAATTCATGCATGTTTATTTTACGGTTAAGTTTGTGAGCCTATATTTACTAATACTACCCACTTACCCAAGATTTACTTAACTCTTCCCCTTATCAAGTCCATATGTATTATTGGTTAAGCTTTCCTTAACCCTATCCACTTTGTTCACGTAATAATGGTTAAGTTGTCTTCTTGTCCATGTTAACTTAACCCACCCACCTAACATGTTGTATTGGTTAAGTGTCGCATGTTCATATGTTACTTAACCTTTCCATTCTTAGCATGTCTGTTCCTTAGCTTTAATTTATTCATTAAAGAACCAACCTCTCACATTAGAATGTTGTTTGCGGTTGTTGGATGTGCCGGGCGTTTCCGGGCAGACTTCTACCGCAAACTCATTCTAATCTCGGGTTTTTGGGCTTGATGCGCTAACCTCTCACATTAGATCTATGTTGTTGCGGTCGCTGGATGTGCCAGGCGGTTCCGGACAACCTTTCACCACAACTCAATCTAACCTCGGGTTAGGCACATTCATCTTTTAGCCAATTTACATATTTACCATTCATGTCCAAGTTTATATGTAAATTATCCATAAGTGTGGTCAATTCAAGTTATGCCACATTTTCTAGTTATGCCCAAAATTAATTATATGATTACAACCCCTTTTATGCCAATTACATAATATTCAACCTTTACATAAACTTTTCCCCAACGTTCCCACGTCGTTCGTATGTACAGTTCATGTGATACGTTAGGCTCGCAATTAGCCCAACTCATAAAAAAAAAAGGGGAAGAAACACATGACATCGTAACTGGCATATACAATATAGATCTAAGACAGCATAAATCTAGTAAACATATAAAAATAGATTCAATCAACATATTAAGTGTGAACTAGCATGGATCTAAACATAAACTTGCACGGATTTAAACATATGAACATATAATTCTAAACATATGGACTGATATGGATCTAATCAAATAAACATGTAGATCTAAACACATGAACATATAGTTCTAAACATATGGACTGATATGGATCTAATCATATAAACATGTAGATCTAAACATATGAACATATAGTTCTAAGCATATGGACTGATATGGATCTAATCATATAAACATGTAGATCTAAACATATGAACATATAGTTCTAAACATATGGACTGATATGGATCTAATCATATAAACATGTAGATCTAAACATATGAACATATAGTTCTAAACATATGGACTGATATGGATCTAATCATATAAACATGAAGATCTAAACATATGAATATATAAAATATGATCTTACATGTATGAACATGATTTGCATATAATCTTTCATAACTTGCATAGATCGAGCAAACTTGCATACATAACTTGCATACGTAATTAGGCATATGAATTAACATAGAACATAACTTGCATATAATGAATCAAATCAAGCATAAATCAAAACATAGTTTGCAAAGACATAAACTTTATATGATTTACAAACATTTTCATACAGTCCAATTCATAACTCATAACAATTACGTTTAAACAAATATCTTGTGAAAGTAACTGCACTCATAGAAAACGGATCTTGAATTCTGGGATCTGATTTCTGAAGTTGCTAAGCTAATCCGTTGATGTAGGCGTTGATTTGTTCGTTGCTGTTCTAGAATTCCTTTTCGCAGTTCCTAGTCTTTGAATCTTTATCTCTTATCTTTTTATCTTTAATCTAGAATTTGATTTGTTATGGTGGCGGCTAGGTTAGTTTGTAGATGAACAGCATGACGGCATCATAGTTTAGGGTTGTGAGGTCTAGAGTTAAGGTTTGGGGTGATTTTATAGAAGCTCGGGATTAATATGGGCCTTTAGATCAACCTAGGAGTCATCAAAGCCATCCAAACCCAAGAGAGCCAACCAGAACATGACACATATGCCCTAACACCTCAGAAAATCATCACTGTCTAGATCAGTTCGCAGGTGTCGACCCTACGGGGGGGGGGTCGATACCGTTGTCGACACCCATAGGGGGGGTCAACACCTATGTCGACACCCCTGAGTGGGAAATTTTCGCTCAGCTGTTTTATGAAGTTTCGAAATTCGAATCTGCTTTATTTATTTAATTATTAATTTAATTTAATTTCTGCTTAAACTTGAAAACTTCTAACCTCCATAACTTCTAAATATGGAGTCCGATTCACGCAAACTCAGACTCTATCTCAAGCAGATTTCCGAGACGAACGCAATTGCGTAACTCGTTTCACCTAGTTCTTCTTTTAAAGATTAATTATTCTTTAATTATCCCTTATGTCCCGTTTTAAAATTACGGTGTGTTACACGATATAAATAAATGAATAGAAGAACCAACTACTCAAACTCACCAGAAGCAGCTACATAAAAGTAGTTCAACAATGATAATGCTAACCCCAATCATAGAGATTATACCTGTAATATCTCGGTCTGACCTGAGGAATACACATGGGTCAGTTAAGATTACAAATAAGTAGAATGAATAAGCATACGATAAGAAACTCTTCACTCTAAGAGTTAAGAATATAACGACATAATGGGGTTAATAGGATTTAGTTCACACACTGAATACATAATAAGCTTAAGGTATCGTCTCTATCAAAGTCGACATACATGAACCCAAATAAACTAAATAGCTTAGGGTAATCAAATGCCACGACAATGGATGTGAACTCAAGTTAGTTCATATAACTCCAATTGAGGCAATAACATAAAACATCAAATCATCAAAATAAATGGATTCAATATCCACAATCACCAACCACAATTATATGATCTTACGATCAAGTAATATAAAGCAAAATAGATCCAACATCATAATATATAGAGGAGGATAAAATATCATATAACACCAGTATATGTGACCCTAAGGTCAAAGACTCTAGAACAACAAATCACCAAACAACAATTAACCAGAATCACCAAAATCATCGGAAATCAACAGAAAAACCAAAGCACTAGGTTGAGGGAATCCAAACTCTGGATTAGCATGCTAAAGCAATTCCTGCATGTGCAAACAAACTAGGCCAGTACTAATAATATAAGGCACCTTATGATATGACTGAGTTGGTCGTTATACACCAGAGATAACCCAATAACTAGATTGACCCGAAGGTCCACTAGATTGACCTGAAGGTCTAGTACTGGTAATAACACTGCAATGTGTCACTAACTTACATATAGTAACCCGAATAGTAGTAAATGTGCGTCACATACCACACGTTCTTACTACCGGTTTACTAACTACTCATCAACTCCACAAAGAAAACACTGGAATCATCAGAAACACCAGAACAACAAATCACCAAAAACATCAAATCACTGGAGACGTCAAAACATCAAAAAGCAACAAATTACCAAAATATCGAGCCAACTACTTCAATTAGACAGTTATATAATTAACCGATTAAATATACCATCGTGTCCCATACTACGTTGTTTACTCAACTATTTATTCACAAATACTTCTTCTTGAAGGGTGCATAAAAGTGTGTGTTTTATCTAAGAAAATACTTAGTTTTGCGAAAACAAGTTTATAAACCAATTTCCTGAAATATTTTGTATTCTTTATAAAATCCTTATATATTACGAAAACAGATTTTATAGTACTGTTTTGAGGCCACTTATATTTCAAAATCAAAAACTTGTTTTTGCCTCAAAAATATAAAGAAATCGATATTTGTTTAAATATTGAACATTAGTTCATATCGTACAACATGCGCTCAATATTATCAAAACTCATCAAAAATCTCAACAAGAAATCACCAAAATCCATAGTTCGGATTGGTTAAGACATAAGCTTGGTTTCTCAAGTTATTAGGTGGTAAACCAAGTCATAAAACCTCAGAAAACACTAGGAAAACAAGTTTTTAGGCATAAAAAGGTCACTGGAAAGTTACAGGATCACACAAGAGTTGAAATTTACTTCTTGTGCATTTTTCTTAAGGTGGGTCGACCCTTTGGTCGACTAAGGTAGACAGTGGGTTGACACACTTTACGGACTTTGCCCATTGTAAACACGACAAAACCCTAACTTGCAGGCCACATTCCGGCACCCTAATAACGTCGAATTGAGCTGAAATTTGATATGCACGTTAAAAAAAACTCTATTACAAAATGCAAAAAGATTTACCCCAAAACTCTAAAATACCAGAAAGTTATGACAGACTAAAGAAAGGGTTTGGCTGTGATTTCAACACAACAAGAAATTGATCACATAACATCTGAAAGTTAGGTATTTTCAAAACTACAAAGAACAAAACTTATACTGATAACATAAAATACTGTAAAATAGAAAAGTGAGTCCAACTACCCACTTTGATTGGATTATCAGATGAAATCCCCTTGATTTGGAGCTACAGGAATCTAAATGGGGCAAGAAGCAGCAAAAGAAGGACATGCTGCAACATTGGCTTCCAGAAACTTACTGTCTTTGATTTCCTATCACTGGAGATTCAATCTCTAACTTGAATTGGCTAAGCAATGAAGAGAGAGCAAGATATTCTCTAATGGTAATAAAAATTGGAGCATGCATGGATTGTTGAGGGAAAAGGAGGAGAAGGAGGCCATTTTCACACTGTATTTTCACCAAGAAGAAGAAAAGGGGATGGAGGAAAAACCATCTTATATTTCTCTAGGAAGTATTAAGAAGGAAAGGAATAGGATAAATTATCCATCAAAGCCCAAAGGAAGTTAATTAAACATAATGACAACCCTTATAAACACTTAAGCACACAATTAAGCTAATCAACCATGTTTTATACAAATATCTTATTCTATTTACACTCAACAACCAAAGACTAATCAAAACAAAGCTAAATAAGTTTTATTAATAATATTTAAAACTCATTTTAAAGCTTATTATCTTTAAATCTTTGTTCTACTCAAAATTCATAATTCACAGCAATTTATACAAATTTCACATATTTACGAATTACATTAATACCATATAAGTTGGTCTCACAAACTCGTATCACCAACTTATTATCTTAAGAATAACAAAACACAACAAATATGTACTTCTCGAGTATCCAAAAATTCAAGTTGTTACGGAGTGGTAGTTATAGCTTATAGGCAACTTCTCCTATATTCTCAATTACTTTATATGGCCGATAAAATTTTAGTGATAACTTGTGATTTTTTTGTTTCTGGCAGTAATTTGCTTATAAGGCTACAGCTTCAAAAACACCCAATATCCAACACTAAAATTCCTTTTTGTTCTCCTTCCATGTGCAAACCTCTTCATCATTTCCTGACCCATTTTCAAACTATCTTTTAGGAATTGTAACATGATGTCCCTTGTGAACAGCTCCTCTTCAACTTGCTCTACCTTATCAGTATGGGGTACATAGGGTAACATGGTGGGAGGGTCAATGCCATAGATAGTTTAATAAAGTGTTGGTGGTAACTATCTAGGCGGTGTTATACAAGTATTCAGGTAAGGCCGGCTATCTTGCCATTCATTAGGTTTGTGACAAACATAACATCTAAGATAACATTCCAAAATTTTGTTTACTACTCCGGTTTGGTCATAAGTTCGAAGATGGTAGGTTGTGATATACTTGAGGAAACTACCTTGTAGCTTAAACAATTCTTGCCATAATTTACTCATATAAATGGAGTCCCTATCATCCATAATTGTCTTGGGTAGGCTATGTAGTTTGAAAACTTCCTGAAAAAATATCAATGCAACATCTATGGTTGTATAAGGATGACTAAGTAGGAAAAAATGGGCTTGTTTACTCAACCTATCTACTACAACACATATCACAATGAACTTCTAGCTTTTAGGTAGGCAAGTGATAAAATCCATATACAAATCTGTTATATTCTTTCAGGTACAGGTAGTGGCTACAGCTTGCTTGGGTATAGCACATTCTTATCTTGTTTCTTCGACGCTTATCGCATGATTTCACATATATCTCAACATGTACCTTCATTGTTTTCCAATAAAACACCTGCTTTAATTTTTTTTCATGGTTTCTCTTACTCGATGTCCACCTAAGGGGGTTGAATGATGCTCTCTGCAGAAGGTTGGATTAAGGAATGGAGGTAGTGATCAATTAGATTTTTTTCCCTTATAATATACCAAACTCTCAACCGCCTTATATTTCTCAGGTAACTCACTTCTTCTTACATTTTGGAGTTGTTGTTGATACCAAACAAACTCATCTAGGGTTTGTTTTAATTCATCTAACCAGGATGTTTGTACTATAGTTTATGTAATTGTCATAGGCACACACATTCCTATTTTCAAAGTTAACAAGGCTCACATGCCTTACGTTTTTAAAATGCAAAACAGGTTCCTGTTTTCAAAAGTTGTGTGTTTTACATGTTTTGGCCAGAAAAACATGCGCTACTGTATAAAAAAAATATAAATTCTGGAAACGTTACCAGAAGTCCACGGAAATTAAAAAAAATGCATATATGTATGCAAATATTTGAATACCCATGTAAGAATTTGTACATGCCTTCTGAATAATTGCATGCCTTCTGAATAATTGCATAAAGTATGCAATTATTCAAAATGACCGCATACTAGTATGCAGGAATGTGTTGAAGGCCGAAGGCATGGCAATAATTGCATATTTGTATGCATTTTTTTATGTATAACTGAATACTAGTATGCAGGTACACATGTATGCATGTTTTACATGCAGAAATTAAATTGTTGCACGAAAAAATGCGTGTATTTCATAAAATCTGCATATATATATATATATATATATATATATATATATATATATATATATATATATATATATATATATGTATATATATATATTGAAAATTGGTACATTTATTACGTATACCAACCATATACTTCGATTATATGCCTCATCAAAACCTTGCAACCCCCCTAGTGGGTACCTTGCAAGGGAAAAGAGCACATATAATTTCCATATATTGAACAGTTCTTATACACATAAAAATTACATATAAGAAAAACAAAAAGAAAATCAAAAGCAAAAAGAAAATAAAGAATTGGGCCATTTCCGCCCAAATCAGAGACCCGCTTCTCGCTGCCCCCCTTTCTTCTAAAATATGTCCCCATGTCAACCGGAGTCAAAGAGCTCGATCCCCCACCTCCGAAGCAGTTCTGCATTTTGTTTAGTTCGCACGGTGGTTGATCCATTATGTTACAATAGATACCTCATTTGCACTTCAATTTGTTTCACTACAATTAACACATCTCGTCTACTGGAATTAAAAATCCTCCTGTTCCGTTCCAGCCATATAAGATAGATCGAAGCTGTAAAAACACCAAAAGCCATATCCTGTAATTGGTCCTTCTGGTTATATTTATCTGATAGCAACCTCGCTTCTACTGCTAGCATACTCAATGTGTTCGGTGGAATGCCATGTTTAGCCTTCAAAAGAATCCAAACAGTCGCTGAGAACTCGCATTGGAAAAACAAATGGTAAGCTGATTCATTTTGATTGTTACATAAAATGCAATTAACATTAGATATCAAACCACGACTATAAAGTCGATCTTTAGTGTTTAACCAATTTGAAATTGCTAAATATGATATAAAAGACATCTTCCTGCTGTTGTTTCTATGCCATATAACTTTGTAGTCGTCGAACACTTCATATTTATCTCGACTGAAATCCCATGCTCGATTGAAAGAAAATTTACCACCCTGACCCCACTCGTAATGATCTGGTAGATTAGAGGAGACCAGGGTGACCTGATGAATTTGTCGAGAGACCTCTCTTGTGCCCGCATATAATGCAGGATCAATAGTACCATTCTGAATGATAGATGAGACCCCTTCATTTGTTCCTTTATTGCTTGATATCGATGAATACCCAAGAGATCAACCAAGCATTTGGAATTGATCCAAGGTCCATACCACAGAAGAATATCAGATCCAGTTGTTATAAGTTTATTAAACACTTGTTTACCATGAGTTCGTAACCGTAATATAGCCTTCCATGTACATGACGCATTGTTATCAATAGCCAATGACCAAAAATATTTACCTGCACAATATTTAGAGTGCATCCATTTACTCCACATTGTATGCTTAGACAAAAAATTCCATAGAAGCTTAATGGCTTGTTTAAAATCGGAAAACAATTTCAAACCAATGCCACCTTCCATCTTCGATCTACATAAAATTTTCCAGCTAACTTTATGTTGCGAATTCCCCCATAGGAAATCAGCACACAATGAGTTAATCTTATCAAGAGTATAGTCTGGAATTTTGTATATGAATAACCAATATAAAACAGTCGGAGTTATTACAGTTTGAATGAGTTCGGCACGACCTGCAAAACTTAATAATTTAGCATCCCAGCCTTGAATTTTGTTCAGCACCTTATTCAACAGCGATGAACATTCTGAATAGTGTAAATAATTGGAAGAAATTGGAACTCCCAAATATTTGATAGGAAGCGAACCCACTGTAAAACCCAAACACTGAGTAATTTATTGTACATTAGTTGCATAATGACTGAAATAAATTCTGGTCTTACTAGCATTCACATTTAATCCTGAGTATACACTCAATTTGTTGAATACCGTACGAAGAGAGGCTGCTATAGTCACATCTGTTTTACCGAATACCATCAAATCATCCGCATATAATAAATGGGTGATAACAGGATCGAAATTGTGCACAGTCTTGAATTGTTGGTATATGATGGCCTCATTTAACAGAAATGTAAAATATTCCATAGCGATGGCGAATAAATATGGTGATAACGGATCATCTCGCCGGATGCCTCGAGTAGAGTGAATAAACCCTTTCGGAATGCCTTGAATCAAAAAAGAAAAAATAGGCATAGATATACATTCATAAACATGATTTATAAATTGAGTAGGAAAAGCCATAACTCGCATCAGATGGCATATGAGTTCATGTCATATGCTTTATGAAGATCCACTTTAACGCAGAATTTCTTAATACCAGGTTTTTTGAAATCACGTAAAAGTTCATGAGCTAGTAGTATATTATCGCCTATGTAACGATTTTTGATAAAAGCACATTGATTCCGCGAGATCAAGTGTGGTAGAAACATCTTCATTCTGTTGTGTAATATCTTGCTAAACACTTTGTAAAACATACTGCAACAGGAAATTGGGCGATAATGTGTGATGTCAGTTGGTTTATCAACCTTGGGAATAAGTGTAATAAATGTGTGATTACTACTTAAAGGCAGCTTACCAGTATTAAAAATATCTTGTACAGCAAGAAGTAGATCATTCTTCAGTTGATCCCAATGTAGTTTCATGAATTTTGCGTTTATGCCATCAGGTCCAGGGCTAGGGTCATCGTGAATGGAGAAAACATCTTCTTTCACCTCTGCTAAAGAAATAGGTTGGACCAACATTTCCTGTCCATCGGAGTTTATGGTGGCAATAGCATGAAAACGTGGGAAGGAATCAGTTGGAGGGCCAATAAACAACGATGTGAAAAAGGAAACTGCCTCATGTGCAATCTGTTCAGGTTTGTGTAAAAGATATCCAGTAGGACTTAGAAAAGCTTTAATATTATTGGAGTAAGAACACATTGACATTTTCGAGTAGAAAAACTGAGTATTCATGTCTCCCTGTTGAAGCCAATGCACTTTCGATTTTTGCTTAAGATCCCAGTATTTTATACCTTGTTGAATATGAAATTGGTGCTTTTCTTCCATCATCTCATCATATAAACTTAAATTGTTTGGGTCATTATCAGAAGCTAATTGAAGATCCAAAAACCTTTGCTCTGCTTCCTTAAATATTAAATCATCTTTCGGTCTTTTACGATTCCACAATTTGAGTTCTTACTTGCAGGCTTGTAATTTGTACTAAAAATTATATCTGTAACCACCCCAAGTTGTTGCTCGTAATCCTTTTGTAATGCAGTCGGAATAACCTTCGCAAAGATGCCAGTCATTTCTATATCGAAAAGGTAAACCTTTCGATCGAACTGTAGGGATGAGATGTAATATAATGGGGTTGTGATCGCTAGATAATTGAGAATAAGAGATTGCATTCATATTTGTAAACCTGTGTAGACATGTATGATTCACCAAAATTTTATCCAGATGACTAGTTATTCCACGTCTTCGCCCCGTATAATTGAAACCAATAGCTTTGATTCTAATTAATCCCGCCTGCGTACTAAAATTCTGAAAAGATCTAATCTGATTAAAAGGAATAGAAAGCCCTCTTTTTTTATACGTAGCCGAGGAGGAATTACTGAAATCCCCTATTAATATCCAGGACTCTGATATTGTAGCTGCTTCTTCGATTAAAAGATGCCATAATTCCTGTCTGTCTTGATAACTATTACTGCAATATACTATTGTGAAAAACATTGAAAAACCACCAGCATTAGTAACTAGAACAGTTAGATGTTGTGATGAACTTGATTTATTGTCAACATTCCATACGTTAGTATCCCATAAAAACAAAATTCTACCTGAAAAGTGAGTTATCTGTTGAGGATAAAAATTCCAATTCCTTGGAATCTTAAACCTGAACATCTGCAAATTAGTGGCATTTAATTTATTTTCAGCTAATCCCACCAAAGTGGGGTTAGTTTTGGTTAGAAGCATGAACACATCGGACATACGCTGCAGCGAGTTCATGCCTCTAACATTCCATGTCATACACGTCATTTAATTGAAGTAGTGCTCCTCAAATTCCTTTTAGAAGGAGCAATACTTAAAATTTTACCTTTCCTTTGGCTGTGTGCAGATATTCATCATTCTTGTTAACACAATGTGATACGTCGGTTGTGTCTTCTTGTTGTTGTTCCTCGGTTAATGCATCAGCTGCTTGTTGCAAATCATCGGGCATTATATCAGATGGCAACCATATATGTAGAAAACCCAACTCATTTGATGTTTCTTGGTGAATGACAGGTTCATTATCTTCATTTTGGACTTGTGATGAAGATGATGTGCCAACTTCAGGTGCTTTAATAATCCATTGAGGTTTTTACAATTTCTTCGTGGATACTGCTTTTATGACCAAAGTGCTTACATTTAATACATCTTGCAGGAATGTACTCATATTCAACACCTATGCGTTTTGTCTCTCCATGGTACAAACGAACTGGGATCTGTTCCAGAAGTTCTGTGTCAACATTTATTTCCAGTAATACTCGAGCATACCTGGTGAACTTCTTAGCAGCATTATCGTCACAACGAATAGGTTTACCTATATAGCTTGCAATTATGAAAAGAGCATTTAGAGACAACATTTCCATTTTAAGTTCGTGGAGTCTGATCCATATTTTTGCTGCTGAAGGACTAAAATTAGTAAAACCGTAGTCGGGATACCAGCGAGAAATCATCATCAGTTTCTCGAAGTAGGAATATGTTGAAGTCTTCAAAATTCGATCAAAATCCTCACTGATTTCAAACTGAACAGTAAATCTGTAATTAGGAGCAATGTGAACATGGAATTGGCCGGATGGTTTCCAAACTTTGGTAATATAATCATTGAGTTTTTTGAAAGATAGTTTGAAATCAACAGGGTGCAGTGCAATGGTATTCTCCCAAGCTTTGTCAGAATTGTTGAACACCACTTCAGGAAGAATAGCATAGTTCGATGGAGGCTTAACGAAATGGAGTTCAGTTGCGGTAGTCGGAGAACTGTTTCTTGTAACAGCCTCAACGTTGGAACGTGGAGCATAATTAAAATAGATATATGTATATATATATATATGTATGTATGTATGTATATATGCATGTATGCTGTAGTTTGATGCAGAATTAAAATAGATGCATACATGTATGCAACTATTTGAATATATGTGCATCTGTCGATGCATTTTACTGCATTTTCGCTGTTTTTGTGTGTTTTTTGATTTTGACGTGTTTTTTGATTATTTTTCCCCTGTTTTTTTTTGATTAATTGTTTTATTTAATTATGAATTTACGTGATTTTTTTATTTTTTAATGAATTTTTGAAAAATAAGGATGTAATTTATAATAAGTTTATGACCGGATGTGAGCCTAATTTTGAAACTTAATAGGGACCCGTGCCAAACGGACCCTTATGTAATTTCCACATCTCCTTACTGTCACTATCTCTTCTTGACAAGGAATCAGCTACTACATTTTACTTGCTACTCTTGTACCCCACTGCATAATCAAAACCAAGAAACTTTGTCATCCACTTATGTTGTAAACCTTTAGATAACTTCTGAGTGAATAGGTGCTTAAAACTTTGTTGATCAGTTTTTATTATAAATCTTCTTCCCATCAAATACTGCCCTCATTTCTTAGTAGCAATTATAATGACCAATAATTCTTTCTCATATGTAGACAAACCTAAGTTCTTGCCATGCAATGATTTACTCAAGAAGGCAAGTGGCTTGTCATTTTGAGTTAACACTGGCCTTACACCATTGTCGTTGCATCACATTCTAGGGTAAATGGTAGGTTAAAATTAGGGAGAGCCAGGATTGGAAGGTTGGTTAGGCATTGTTTTAGTTTCTTAAAAACTAAGGCGGTTATATCACTCCAAACAAAAGCATCATTTTTCAACGGGTTGGTTAAAGGTTTGGCAATCACTCCATACCCATGTATGAATCTTCTGTAATAACCAGTGAGACCGAAAAAGCCACTCAATTCCTTTATGTTTTTAGGGATTGGCCACTCCTGCACTTCTTCAACCTAGCTAGGATCTGCTGCTACCCCTTCACTAGAAATGATATAACTTAAATAGTGTATGGTGTGTTTGGGAAATTGGTATTTAGACAGTTTGAATTTTTTTTTTGGTGATCTTGGTCTCTAACACTTGGATGGTAAGCCTAAGCTGATCTAAATGCTCATCCCATGATTGACTATATAACATTATATCATCAAAGAACACCAAGGTAAATTTTCTCAAATAGGTTTTGAAAACTTCATTCATAAGGGAATGTAATTTTGCGGGAGCTATTACTAAACCAAAAAGCATCACTATGAATTCATAATGTCCTTTATGAGTCTTGAAAGCAGTTCTGAAAATGTCAGGTTCATGCATTTTTATTCGGTGATATCGTGACCTCAAATCCAATTTAGAAAAGAATTTGGAGTCATGCAGTTCATCAAATAAGTCTTCAATCAAGGGAATGGGGAATTTATCCTTAATTGTTTGATCATTTAAACTCATGTAATCTACACAAATCTCCATGTGTTATCTTTCTTCCTTACTATCACAATTGAAGATGAATAGGGGCTATTACTTGGCCTAATGATGTCAGCTTCTAACATCTCCTTCACAATTTTCTCCGGTTCATTCTTTATATGGTATGAGTAACTGCAGGGTTTTAGACAAGTAGACTTAGAGTGTGGTAGAAAGAGTATTTTGTGGTTATGTATTCTAAGAGAAGGTAGAGTAAGGTTGGATCAGTGATGGATGGGAAGTTCTTTAGGATTTCAGTGATTTCATAGGGAATGGTAGAAGGGGTTGATTCAATCTGGTTATGGACTGTGATAGCATGCAATCACAACATCATGATTAACTGGCCGTGATCACATTCTTTGCATATGTTATTCTTACCAACAAAATTCATCTCCTCCTGTTTTATTTCTTTCCATGTGTACGCCTTATTATTGTATTGAGACCTGACTTGCAGCTGCTCCAAGTTAAGTATCACTTAACTTAAATCTTTCATCCACTGGGTTCCAAACACTACCTGGCAACCTTCTAGAGGGAAAAGAAATAAGTCCACTGGCATGACACACCCCTGACACTAAGTATGACATCTTTGTACACTCCTGAACCGGATAATCTCTCATTATTAGCTATAGTTACTTTAAACATTTTGGTTTCATCCACCTTCAAACCTAATTTTCTGGCCAACTCTTCATTGATGAAACTGAGAGTAGACCTAGAGTCTATCAGAAATTGTAGAGTTTTACCATATATTTTCCTTTCACTTTAATAGTAGAGAGGGCAGGGGTTCCACAGAGGGCTTGTAGGGTAGTTGATAGGGTTTCTTGAACTAACTAATCTAGTTCATCTGTTTAAAATTATGCATTGTCACCTTGTCCTTAACTTATTCTTCATGCAGAGACATTACACCCTCCATCACATAAGTGCGTTTACACTTGTGATCATGTGATCGTTTCTCCTTGCAACCATAGCAAATGCCTTGCCGCCTCACCTCAATCAATTGACTAAGGGTTAGCCCCTTACTCTTAGCTAAATTTTCTAAGGATGTAGGTTTTTTCTAGATTCTTGGGTAGGGTTTTAAGGAGGGTTTGGTTTGTTATGTTGTGATTGTTAGTGTTTTTGGTAGTAGGGTTTTGGTTTGTCAAATTCTTGGCATTTCTTTTAGTTAGTATATACTTAGCTTCAAACATTTTGCCATGGAAATCGATTCTCTAAAATCATGGGGTCTTGATGTTAACACATCAAATTTGATTTCATACTTCAGTCCTCCAAAAAATCTATCTAGCAAGAATTTGAGGGGGTAGTGTCTCAAGAAATCCTTTCAACTATTCAAATTTACTAAAATAATCCCTTACTGTAGCGATTTGCTTATGCGTGGATAGGGTTTCATATGGTCTCTCCATCTCCTTAGGGTTGAATCTAATAACAATCTCTTCTTTGAAAAATAGCCATGCTCCTACATGATCCATTGTACCAGTGTACCAAAAATATCGTTGTAGTGCTTCCTTTATAAGGGAGAAAGAACAAATGTCAACCCACATGCCTTCATCATTCCCATGAAACTTGAAGTACTGCTCCACTTGTCTCAACCAATCAGCTACCATCTCTTCGCTATAGAATGTAGGGAGATCTAACTACATGATGGGATATTGATTGTGAGTAGGGTTTTGATAAGGTTGATAAGGGTAGGGCGGATTCTCATGGAGTTGCCGAAAATTTCGTGATTCATAAGGAAAAGGAGGGTGGTTATTATTTCTTCGGATTGTTCAAGGTGGAGGAGGTGGTGTTGCATTTCTTAGAGCTAAAGCGTAAGGTTTATTTGGAGGTGGAGGAGGGGGTAGGTTTCGGTCAGGAATGTTTTGGTGGTGCATTTCGAGGGGGAATGTAACAACCCGGAAATGCGAGGCAATTTAAAATTTTTATTTTGGCGATTTTAGCGAATTCTGAATATTTAAAATGAATTATTTTAAATAATATCGACGAAAAAATTATTTTGAATGAAATTAGAACGTATATATTTATATACGTCGTCATTAGAATATAAATATTTATTTATATATATAAAAGGAATTGAAAATGGCGCGGTAGTTCGATAATTCGATTTCAAATTTCAATTGAATGTATCGGGTGCAGAATAAGCCGAATTTTGGCGAAACCAAAAATATTTGAATCTAATTGAGAATATCTTTCCAACGAATCCTAAAAATCGAAATTTCAAAGCAGGGATAAAAAGATATGCCTAGTTGAAATTTCAAAATAGTCGCTATGGAATTCCGGCCCTTAAAAATAGCCATTTTGCAAACGACCTCGGATTTTAATGAAACCACTTTTGTTGGATCCGTGATGTCAAGTTATTGCTAGGTTTCAAATTTCGTAATTTTTCGATTCAATATGTAAGCGTGGCAAAGGAAAACGCGTTTGACCAGTTTTAGTTGATTTTAATCGACTGAAAAATGGCCATTTTTCAAACAGTCTCAGAATTCGACGAAATTAGTTTTGTTAGGACTGTATCGTCAATACGAAGCTAGAAAATATTTTTCAGAAATTTTTAGAGTTAGCATGTGACCCCGGTAAATTGAAATGCACGTTCAAATTCAATATATAGAGTTATATGTTGATTTTGACGAAAATTGATTGAAACGACCATATCAGCCTACGATACATATCCCATTGTGTTTGGAATGGGGGTAAAACGCTAGGGACGACAGGCGGTGGGTTCGATTTCGAGTCCGAAATTTTAAGTTGCTTTTTAGAGATTAAATTAAAATAATAAATATTATTCTATGTTCCTACCCTCCTCTCTCTCCTACCGTTGACCGTTCATTTTCAGATCTAAAAAAAAATGTCACGCTCCTCAATCTCGCGATGCCAGGCGTCGACCACCGCACCTCAGGCGCCCTCCCCTCCTTTCCTCTCCCATCTGCTGCGCCATCGTCGAACCCAGATCACCCCACATCGCATCACAGCCACCGCGCCCTATCGTTTGGCCGCCGGAGCACCCCAACCGCCACCGTCTGTTAAGACGCCACCCCCCTTCTCGAATCAACGAAGACCCCGAAACCCCACTTGTAACACCTCGTATTTCTATTAACACTAAAGTTGCTAATTAAATAATAAATGTGTAAAGGGGAGATGTATCTAATGTGCATACAAATAAATGTGTAAAGGGGAGATGTATCTAATGTGTACGTATTTATATTTGATGGATTGACAAATAATAATAAATGTTGATAATGTACATTAAGAATGTAATTATGACATAATTTGAAATAGGAGTAATTTACAGCCCTTAAATTGTGAACATAATTGGCTTCTCTTTAGAACGGATGGCTTTGATTAACCCTGGCTTCATCGACGGCTCAAATTAACTTGCAATTCTATATATACACCCTAGGTCTCTAGACTAAAATTCACATAAAAATAAGAACTGTAGCCGCCATGCTGTCGGGAGAAAACTAAGGAGAGCCTTCACTTGAAGAGAAGAACAACAAATCAATTCAAAGCTAATCTATTCAACTCATATCAAAGAACAAAGCTTCAACAATGGTTCAAACAATAAATCAGCAACGCCGCAACATTTCTACAACAAAACCAATTCTTAATTCATTAGCCGTGCTATGTAAGTTCTAGTTATTTTCAGATCTAAATACTTAATTATAATATGGCGAGGAAATAAAGTGAAATTGATGTAAGTTTAGTTATATTTGTGGGATGCGAATTAAGATTTATGTCATGCCTTGTATTGAAATGAAAATAGAACGATGTTGGTTATGTTATATGTGAAATTTTATAATAATAATTTATGCCTGTGATTTGATTTATCATGATGAATTGGAAATTATGAATGAGTCTATTCATATGTATAGCCTGTTATGACAAGTTGTAGTTTATTATGTTATGCAAGTATTAGGTTGTAAAACCATACCACTTATGTGACCAAATGCTAGATCTATATGTTTAACATGATTTGTATGTACTTGAGATCTCATGTATATATAATTATGTGCTAAAAACCTCTATGCCTACTTGATTAAGTTTACACATATGTTCATATGTTCGCACAAATATTGCTAGTCATAAATTGGATCCATGTCATGATCCATTTTAATACATGCCTTATGTCATGATTTTAGATCTAGTTCATGTGATAAAAATTATACATGTCTCGTCATATGCTAGTTATGTCTAATTCATGAGACACTTATTTGGATTTCCCCTTTTTATGCAAGTTGAAACCCATGAATTATGCTAAGTTGCAAGTTTACACCTCTGACATTATAGTATTCATGTTGGTCATTTTGCAAGTTCACCCCTATAATGTTCATGATGGCTATTTTGCAAGTTCACCCCTATTATATTCATGTTGACTATGTCATAAATGCCTAATTACACTTATGCCATGTTTATGTTTATTTATGCCAATTTGTGTACGCTAAATTAGGCTAAGTTTTTAGCCTAATAATTCATAAATCATGCGAACGGAAAATTATGCTAAGATGGTTAGCCTAATATTTAGACGGGGTAACGATGGGTAAAATTGGTAATTCTTAGGAAAAATGCCATAAATTAGTCATTAATCACATAAGTGATTTATTGAATAAAATGGTATTAATTATATACCTAAATTAATAAGATTAATTGGAAATAAATTTGGCAGTAATTTGAATTTGATAATTTACATAATTAAAATGTAAAATAGAAAATACGAATATGCTTAGCACGAGGTTGGATTTAGTTGTGATGTAAACCTGCCCGGACCCGCCCGGCTGTCCAGTAATCATGACGATACCTATCCAATGTGAGTGGCTAAGCATTGGGCCCAATAAAGACCCGAGGTTAGACTGAGTTGTGGCGTAAGACTGCCCGGACCCGACCGGCATACAGGCAGCCACAACAATATCTGTCTAATCTGAGAGGTTGGTGCTCTAATAAGACAATTAGAGCTGAGTTAGGACTGATAGGGTTAAGTCAATTTAATAAATACTTAACCAAATTCAACATGTTAACTAAATTGGTGGGTAGGGTTCGGTTAATCTGGACACTTGATCAATTTAATATGTTGACTAGGGGAGTGGGTAAGGTTAAGCAAATGTTTAACCATTATAACATGATTAACTGGACTAGTGATTGAGGTTAAGTTAATTAGAACACTTAACCATAGAAACATGTTAGTTAGACAAGTGATTGAGGTTAAGTAAGTTAAAAACACTAAACCAATATAACATGAATAACTAGGGTTAAGGCCGCTTAACCAGTATAACAAGATGGGTGACTGGGGTTAGGTTAACAGGAAACGCTTAACCGCTGTAACAGGTTAGTTAAACAGATGGTGAGGTTAAGTTAACACCAGGAGGCAACACTTAACCAGAGTAACATGATAAGTAGGAGAGTTAAGTTAACTGGAATTTATTAATGACACTTAACCACAACAACCTGAGGAACACGTGGGGTTAAGTTAACAATTAAAAACACTTAACCAATATGATATGAGGAATGGGCGGGTTAAATTAACATGAATAAACAAACACTTAACCATAAAATAAATATGATTGAATCAGTGGAAGGGTTAAGTACATATCAGGGTTGGTGGGTAATATCAGTAAATATAGGCCCACAAACTTAACCGTTAATGAACATGCTTGAATCGGTGGGAGGGTTAAGTACATCACGGGTAGGTGGGTAATATCTGTATATATAGGCCCACAGACTTAACCAATAGGAAACCCTAGTAACGGGGACCCATTTCAGCAGTAACCCAATTAGGTATCAATGATACCCTGAACTAGGTAGGGTGGGGCACGATTACTGGGCTGATTGTAAGCGGTCAAAGCGACGGCGGTTGGTGCACAGTGTGGGTTCTAACGGAGTGCGGGCGTGCACACACTCCGGAGCAGACAAGTCGGGGCACTGGGGCATCAGTAGTATACCCTATGCATTCTAGGAATTGTGTGTCGGGCCGCCACTATGGGACTTGATACACCCCATGGTGGGACCAGCATAGGTATCTACAATCGAATAGGGCCGTATGACACACACGACACAGGCGTACAGATAGGGAGCCGATCGATAGGGTAGTAAGGGTACATCTAACATCTTCATAGAAATTGGTCTGATTGAGGTGGAATCCTCATACTAGATGTATACCTAAAGGCTACGACAACTGCGGGGATTGGGATCGCGTTGCAATATTAGCATTTGATATAAATGACTAGTTAGGACACTAGTTAGGTGGTGCAGAGCAATTAGATATCATTTTAATGGTGTAGCCTAAGAAACCTTGCGATGTTATTCTTGATGGAAACCATGCGATGTAATACTTGATAGGAATTATGGGATGTTATACTTGATTTATCGTGCCTGTAGCTTACCTTGCCATCATGCTTATGTTTACTTTCAGTTTATTCATGTCATATTATATTTACCTATTTTTATGCTGAAAGTCACTAGGACTTACTCAGTCTTTATGACTGACCCATTTTGTTTTGCCTCTTTTTCTTCCGTCCCCCCCCCCCTCAGGTTCAATGGGTGGGAATACAGCTTAGTTCAGATCTTACCAAGCCCCAAGGCTCTTTCATGTAAGGCTTGGATTCCTCTTGGCTATGGCTTGCTTTGCTTTATTGGGGAATACTACAATTTATTTTTATGCTTCTTTGTTTTTGAGCAAGACAGATATTTTAGCTATGTATTTGGGTATTGGAAGTTGATGGGCTTTTATTGTAAACAATTCTACTTAATAAATGATTTGAAGTACTTCTACTTTACTTTCCGCTGTTTTATATATGTCTGTCTTGTAATATTTCTGTTCCAGTACCCATAATGCTCCATTGAAGTTAAGGCATTCCCTTTGTGAGTGACCTTAACGGATGTGGGGTGTTACACCACTGCCAAATCGAACGCCCCCCTCTGCAAAACCTCGGCCACCGTCACCACCATCTCCGATCAATCAGTGGGCCCCCCTCCTATCTTGGAAACCAGCGCTCCCCTTTTTCTTTTGGCCAAAAACGAATACTGTGAGTTTTCTTCCTTCTTTTTTTTATTTATTTTAATTATTATGTAGTTAGTTTATTTAAATTAGTAAATAAACCGTAATTAGATTTTTAATGACTAAAAGAGCATGAATGTTATTTTCAGTTTTAATTATTTATAATAGGAAAAATTATAATTTTTATAATATAGAAAGGTTAAAAATATAATTTTTATAATATAGAAAGGTTAAAAATATAATTTTTATAATATAGAAAGGTTAAAAATATAATTTTTATATTGGTAGAGGGTTAAAGATATGATTTTTATAGTATAGAAAGAATAAAAATACGATTTTTATAGTATTTAGGTAATAAAAATTTGATCTTTAATTATGTAGCGAAATAAAAATCTGATTTTTATTATATATAAGTTGAAATAAAAAATTCGATCTTTATATAAGAAGTAGAAAAATAAAAATATAATTTTTATATAGAATGAAGCATCGAGAAAATATATATAAAGAAGGAGTAAAAATACGATTTTTATTTATTGAAATGAAATAGTAAAAATATAATTTTTATCTGAACAGCGTGAAAAGGACAGCAATGGAATTTCAAACAATCCAGATGTTCAGCAGTTCAAAAGAAAAGCATGGCTGAGTGGAACCCTCTGTGAGAACTTCTCACTTTAAATTTCCTTTTCTATTTAAAAATATATAATAGGATGCAGACGGTGCTTAGTAGCACCGGACACCCATCGTCCACAGACCATGGATGACTTGTTTGTTTGGTTGCTATGTTGTGAAATTTGATTGTGTGATGTAGAATGAAATAAAATATTTTATAGTTAAAAATATAATTTTTAACGTGTATATAAAATAAATATTTATAAAAAAATCGGACGATTTGTTTATATACACTGATTTGACTGATATTGATTGGGACGATAAATTTTACACATCGCCCAACTGCACAAATAAAAATCTGTGTTTGTTGATTTGAAACCCCACACGGGTATTGGGATAAAATACGGCATATGCTAATCCCACTAATTAGTTGTATGTCGATCGATTGATTGACAGGCTGTTAAAAGCGTTAGATATCTATATTTGATGCTTATACAGGGTAGTGCACTTTGGATGATTGTTGATTATTTATCGTTGCTATTTATATGCATGTGTTATATGGAATCCATATAGTTAACGCTATATGGTGATTGATTGGGCCTCATTCCAATTTAGAAAATAAAGAATATTATAAAATAAAGGTTCATGTGTTGACAATACTCATACGTTGAGATTAGTCATGTGTTGAACGAAATATTTTAACAATAAAATTTACATCTTTACCATATATAAAATTAGAAACTAACTGGAAAATAGATAAGATAAGTGGTCTCCTGGATATTGATCTGATGTTGGTTTCGGCCTTCAGGGTTAATATTTAGGGAATCGTTCTCTTACTAATTTACGGTTGGAGTCTGATTTGAAATCAAATGATAGATACCATAATTTTTATAAAATATATTAAATAACAAAAATAGTCGCGTGTTGACAGTACTCTTCCGTTGAGATTATTCATGTATTGAAAGAAATATAGATTCATTTGTTGAATAGAATAACGAAGTTATTGAAAAATATAAAGCCGTGTTGATTAGAGATGCGCTATTTTGACGCGAACGATATTTATATCGATTGTATTCGTTTTTATAATGAATATTGAAAAGAGATTAAAAAAATCGAATATTTATAACAGGAAATCGAATTGAATAGAATAGAAAACGAATTTGAATTGAATTGAATAGAAAACGAATTGAATTGAATTGAATTGAATAGAAAACGAATTCGAATTGAATTGAATTGAATATAAAACGAATTCGAATTGAATTGAATAGAAAACGAATTCGAATTGGATTGAATAGAAAATGAATTCAAAATTGAATTCAATTCAATTGAAAACGAATTGAAATAGAATTGAAATCGATTTGAATTGAAATTGATTTGAATTGAAATCGATTTGAATTGAAGGTAAAACGAATTTATAAAGGAAAATTCAATTTTGATTTGAATTTGAAATGGAAGTTGAAATTTTTTTGAAACCAATTTAAAACGAATTATAAAATTCTTTTTAAAAAGGGAATCGACGAAATATATATTATATATATATAATATAATGGCCTGAATTGAACTCGTCGCGCCGCGGCAGTTCATGAATTTCGACCATTAATTTCGAACGGACATTACGGGAGATCCGACCGTCGGATTCTCCTAAAACCGGAACCGTTGGGTTCGTATCGAAAAGAGATTTCTAACAAATACTAGAAATTTGAAATCTAACGGTTGGATTTGGAGATATGTCCAAATCAATTTCAGAAAAGGTCGCTGTAAGTGCAGTTCGATGGCCGTTGATGGAAATCGACTGTACAGGCCTTGATAAAATTATTAAAAATATCAATAATTTGTGTAAAATCATAAGAAATGATTTGTGAAGAACTGGGATGAAAAATCCCACATTTGTAAAGACAAAAATGGATTTTTATCGAAATGAACTAGTTTTGAACTAAATTTAAAACCCAATTATTTTTAAATAAATAAGTTGGATTTGAAAGGGGTTTTAAATAATCGGAATTTCTAGTATATTTGATTGGAATTGAATTAGAATTGATTTGTGGGTTTATCGTGAACGGTGTTTTAAATAACACATGTTATTTAACCCGATAATAAATAGAATGTGATTTGGGTTTATCGTGAACTGTGTTTTAAATGACAATAGTTCTTTAACTCAGTAAAAGGAGTTTTAATGAATCTATAATTAGATTGAAATGTGATTTGATAATGCAAAATATCAAATTTGGAAAGTGAGCGAGAATGGAGTATCACCAGTTTTTCTCCAAAGCGATAGTTAAATCTTTAATTAGATTTGAACGTGAAATGGTAATTAATTTTACCGATAACACCGTGGTGTTAGATATGGAGTATTACCAGTTTTTCTTCATGGGATAAATAGGTTGGGATGGGGAAATAAAACAAAATAATTACTTCGGTGTGGTTCGCTAATCCCGGCTAGTTTGGAAAACCATAATTTGGTTTGAAATGATATCCAAAGGAAGATTAAAGAATAAATTTTAAAGAATTTATCTTTGATAAAATTAATGGGAACCTTTCTTTAAGAACGTGAAATTTAGAAACTAACTGTAGGTTAGCTAAGAAGGATGGTTTCCTGGGTATTGGTCTGATATTGGTTTCGGCCTTCGGGGTTAATATTTGGGGAATTGTTCTCTTGCTAATTTACGGTTAGCGACTGCTGAATTGGAATAAGGCGTATGTTGTATTTGTGTAACATTTGTTTATTATATACGCAGGTCATTCAGAAAGGCCAGGTTTATTCCCATTCTGAATAACCGATTCGACGATATGTCGAAGATGAAGACGGTGATTGAAGACCAGATGTCTTCACATCGTTTGGGTGATTACTGATGATCTTGATTGGGCTGTACACCCAAGATGAGGGAATCAGTTGGTGGTCGTCCAGACGTACTTGGAGATCGATGGATATGCGAGGAAAGTGCCTCCGGTTCGTTCAGACCCAGAACGAACTTGTAAATGGACTGTGTGTCTGACATTGGATTTTATTCTATGTTGATTAATCTCTATTAAATATACATTTGTTTGGTGGCGGAGAATTTATTCTTTTGCTTAACGTCCTTCTATGAGACATACGAGCTCAGAGGTTGTATATCGATGGACATCAGTCGCATGGCATGAATTGCCAGTGTGGCATGCCTAAGTGGCAAATGATCAAGGCTTCTGTTGAAAAGCAAATTCTTGTGGTTGATGATCAAAGCACGGCTTATGTGGCATAGCTTTGTGTATAGCGTGGATTGGCGAGCCTCACACCTCGGTATGAGTCATAAACGGGATGAGGACCCAAGGAGTGCACGACGTTTCTTTCTAGCTATGGGTGGTGTCAGTGCTTAAACTGGCTGACATTTATATACTTTTCACCTTTGTGGTTTGGATGCGAGGCGCCTCGATTATAGATCCTATAGGGCCGGGAAACGTGTGTTCAGGAATAATTAATCCTCAAACGTAAGGGAGAACCGGTCTTGGAGGATCCCAAGGGTTACCCAGAGTGTGTAGTCCCGAGGCATTTGCTAGAGTGTCTCGAATCGGAGAGGAGCTTGCCCCTTGCCTCGACTCATGACGGAAATCCAATTTCCAATACGAGATATTTAAGTTTTATTTGTAGAGCCTAGTATGGCGACATGATATATGGTACCCATGCCGCCTATGATTGATACTTATGATTGAAATTGTTTTGAAACTATACACCTATAATAGTATCAAATGATTTGTTTTTAAATATACCAAGCATGTTTGGCTATTATAAGGGAAAACCCTATCCTTCGGCTTGCGTTGCATTGTGTGATGGGACCTGGGTCTTATAATAGCTTCATTTTTCGAAAAAGCATTGCGTTGTTTATTCTATGCACTGGTGTTCTTGGGAGGAAACCCGTTCCGTGTTATACGGCGTGGTCCCTTGAATTACTCTCTTTTAAAGTAAAATTTTAAATAACTATTTTAGTTCTCACACCAGTCACATGACTGACCTGGAGTTTATTGTTTTAACCTAAACTCTGGGTGCCCTTATTTTCCACACGGGCAGCTAGTAGTTTTGATTTTGCAGATTTATTTTCACAGCATCCTGATTTACAGCTGGAACGATGCTCGGAAAGCTCTGTATCCGTGTATTACTTTCAGTTGTGTTTTATATTGTTTTTCCGCTGCTATGTAATTTATTGTAATCTCTGATATTTTTCTGTTGTATAATATTCATTTATACTCTATATATTCTTGTATCTGATGGAATTGTTATTAATAACAGTGAAATATTCTTCTGTTTGCGTTCCGAATTGTCCTGTTCTCAAAACGATCAGGGGTTTCGAATGGTCTTGGTCGGTTTAACGATCGATTCGGATCGAGCGAAATTCCTAACCGTTACATTTGGTATCAGAGCTCTGGTTTACAGAGCTCGAGAATAAGACACATTAGAACCAAACGAAAGAATTCATCGGATATTGGATTAGTAATATCCAATTAGGATGACTCGTTAGAGATGGGATCAGTAGTATCCTAGAACGAGTGTGAAGAGTATATTTTTCAAATGAAAACAATTTTGTTTTGAAAAGTTAAACCAGTTTATACGTATTTGAATATTTTATTTGTATTGAATTTGGATAATCGAGTATATAAAGATTTTGCATATACGCATCATGAACGTATATTCGAAGTTTTAATATACTGGATAGATATAGAATCACACTCTAGTTGCCCGGAGATGGTACTGATAATTGTCATGACATCATCAGTATTTATGTTCGAGTTTCGAAGGTGTGATATTTATATATTTCCAATTGACTGGTGTGAGAACCAAAATATAGCTAGAATACATTGTTGTGAATTGGCATCAAAAATGTGATTTTTGTATATATATCAAAATTATGAGGTTGAAATGTTAATTCACTAATTGATTGATGGTTGTGTTGTTTGTTTATTTGTTTGATAATTTATAACTGTTATGCTAAATTGAACCAAATACTGAATTGTATTGAAAATTAGTCGCATTTGCATGCATATACATGTACTTACATTGAACAGGCCATAGCAAGGAGGCTAGAGCAGAGAATAAAATTGTTTGCCCAACAAATAGGTACATGTTTACCATAATTTACTGTTTTGTTCGGGTGATGATGATTTTATGAGCCGATTGGCTAGCCGCTTGGCTTTTTCTTTTTTTTTTTAGAGATCAGAGGGCCTGTATGGCAATTCCGGGATTTTCCCGGTGCTCCGGTGCAGGGGAGGTTATGGCGAAATTTTTTGGAAATTTAGGGTGTTAGCCATATTTTTGAAAAATTTGAAAAGTTCTTAGAAACTGAAAAGTTGAAGAACATAAGCCGTAACCAAAATAATGGAAGTTGGGTTGATTAGTTAAACAATTTTCGGCTTCGTTCCTTTTCGGGGACGAAAAGTTTTAAGTGGGGGAGATTGTAACAACCCGGAAATGCGAGCCAATTTAAAATTTTTATTTTGGCGATTTTTGCGAACTTTGAATATTTAAAATGAATTATTTTAAATAATATCGACGAAAAAATTATTTTGAATGAAATTAGAACGTATATATTTATATACGTCGTCATTAGAATATAAATATTTATTTATATATATAAAAGGAATTGAAAATGGCGCGGTAGTTCGATAATTCGATTTCAAATTTCAATTGAATGTACCGGGTGCAGAATAAACCGGATTTTAGTGAAACCAAAAATATTTGAATCTAATTGAGAATATCTTTCCAACAATCCGAAAAATCGAAATTTCATAGCGAGGATAAAAAGATATGCCCAGTTGAAATTTCAGAATAGTCGCTATGGAATTCCGGCCCTTAAAAATAGCCATTTTGCAAACGACCTCAGATTTCGACGAAACCACTTTTGTTGGATCCGTGATGTCAAGTTATTGCTAGGTTTCAAATTTCATAATTTTTTGATTCAATATGTAAATGTGGCAAAGGAAAACGCGTTTGACTAGTTTCAGTTGATTTTAATCGACTGAAAAATGGCCATTTTTCAAACGGTCTCATAATTCGACGAAATTAGTTTTATTAGGACTGTATCGTCAATACGAAGCTAGAAAATATTTTTCGGAAATTTTTAGATATAGTATGTGACCCCGGTAAATTGAAATGCGCGTTCAAATTCAATATATAGAGTTATATGTTGATTTTGACGAAAACTGATCGAAACGATCGAATCATCCTACGATACATATCCCATTGTGTTTGGAATGGGGAGTAAAACGCTAGGGACGACAGGCGGTGGGTTCGATTTCGAGTCCGAAATTTTAAGTTGCTTTTTAGAGATTAAATTAAAATAATATATATTATTCTATATTCCTACCCTCCTCTCTCTCCCACCGTTGACCGTTCATTTTCAGATCTAAAAAAAATGTCGCGCTCCTCAATCTCGCGACGCCAGGCGTCGACCACCGCACCTCAGGCGCCCTCCCCTCCTTTCCTCTCCCATCCACTGCGCCATCGTCGAACCCAGATCACCCCACATCGCATCACAGCCACCGCGCCCCATCGTTTGTCCGCCGGAGCACCCCAACCGCCACCACCTGCTAAACCGCCACCCCCCTTCTCGAATCAACGAAGACCCCGAAACCCCACTGCCAAATCGAATGCCCCCCCTATGCAAAACCTCGGCCACCGTCACCACCATCTCCGATCAATCAGTGGGCCCCCCTCCTATCTTGGAAACCAGCGCTCCCCTTTTTCTTTTGGCCAAAAACGAATACTGTGAGTTTTCTTCCTTCTTTTATTTATTTTAATTATTATGTAGTTAGTTTATTTAAATTAGTAAATAAACCGTAATTAGATTTTTAATGACTAAAAGAGCATGAATGTTATTTTCAGTTTTAATTATTTATAATAGAAAAAATTATAATTTTTATAATATAGAAAGGTTAAAAATATAATTTTTATAATATAGAAAGGTTAAGAATATAATTTTTATAATATAGAAAGGTTAAAAATATAATTTTTATATTGGTTGAGGGTTAAAGATATGGTTTTTATAGTATAGAAAGAATAAAAATAAGATTTTTTTTATTTAGGTAATAAAAATTTGATCTTTAATTATGTAACGAAATAAAAATCTGATTTTTATTATATATAAGTTGAAATAAAAAATTCGATCTTTATATAAGAAGTAGAAAAATAAAAATATAATTTTTATATAGAATGAAGCGTCGAGAAAATATATATAAAGAAGGAATAAAAATAAAATTTTTATTTATTGAAATGAAATAGTAAAAATATAATTTTTATCTGAACAGCGTGAAAAGGACTGCAATGGAATTTCAAACAATCCAGATGTTCAGCAGTTCAAAAGCAAAGCACGGCGGATTGGAACCCTCTGTGAGAACTTCTCACTTTAAATTTCCTTTTCTAGTTAAAAATATATACTAGGATGCAGACGGTGCTTAGTTGCACCGGACACCCGTCGTCCACAGACCATGGATGACTTGTTTGTTTGGTTGCTATGTTGTGAAATTTGATTGTGTGATGTAGAATGAAATAAAATATTTTATAGTTAAAAATATAATTTTTAACGTGTATATAAAATAAATATTTATAAACAAGTTGGACGATTTGTTTATATACACTGATTTGACTGATATTGATTGGGACGATAAATTTTACACATCGCCCAACTGCACAAATAAAAATCTGTGTTTGTTGATTTGAAACCCCACACGGGTATTGGGATAAAATACGGCATACGCTAATCCCACTAATTAGTTGTATGTCGATCGATTGATTGACAAGCTGTTATAAGCGTTAGATATCTATATTTGATGCTTATACAGGGTAGTACACTTTGGATGATTGTTGATTATTTATCGTTGCTATTTATATACATGTGTTGTATGGAATCCATATGTTAACGCTATATGGTGATTGATTGGGCCTCATTCCAATTTAGAAAATAAAGAATATTATAAAATAAAGGTTCATGTGTTGACAGTACTCATCCGTTGAGATTAGTCATGTGTTGAACGAAATATTTTAACAATAAAATTTACATCTTTATCATATATAAAATTAGAAACTAACTGGAAAATAGATAAGATAAGTGGTCTCCTGGATATTGATCTGATGTTGGTTTTGGCCTTCGGGGTTAATATTTAGGGAATCGTTCTCTTACTAATTTACGGTTGGAGTCTAATTTGAAATCAAACGATAGATACCATAATTTTTATAAAATATATTAAATAACAAAAATAGTCGCGTGTTGACAGTACTCATCCGTTGAGATTAGTCATGTATTGAAAGAAATATAGATTCATTTGTTGAATAGAATAACGAAGTTATTGAAAAATATAAAGCCGTGTTGATTAGAGATGCGCTATTTTGACGCGAACGATATTTATATCGATTATATTCGTTTTTATAATGAATATCGAAAAGAGATAAAAAAAATCAAATATTTATAACAGGAAATCGAATTGAATTGGATAGAAAACGAATTCGAATTGAATTGAATTGAAAACGAATTCGAATTGAATTGAATTGAATAGAAAACGAATTCGAATTGAATTGAACTGAATATAAAACGAATTCGAATTGAATTGAATAGAAAACGAATTCGAATTGGATTGAATAGAAAATGAATTCAAAATTGAATTGAATTCAATTGAAAACGAATTGAAATAGAATTGAAATCGATTTTAATTGAAATTGATTTGAATTGAAATCGATTTGAATTGAAGGTAAAACGAATTTATAAGGGAAAATTCAATTTTGATTTGAATTTGAAATGGAAGTTGAAATTGTTTTGAAACCAATTTAAAACGAATTATAAAATTCATTTTAAAAAGTGAATCGACGAAATATATATATATTATATATATATATATATAATGGCCTGAATAGAACGCGCCGCACCGCGGTAGTCCGTGAATTTCGACCTTTAATTTCGAACGGACATTACGAGAGATCCAACCGTCGGATTCTCCTAAAACCGGACTCGTTGGGTTCATATCGAAAAGAGCATTCTAACAAATACTAGAAATTTGAAATCTAACGGTTGGATTTGGAGATATATCCAAATCAATTTCAGAAAAGGTCGCTGTAAGTGCAGTTCGATGGCCGTTGATGGAAATCGACTGTACAGGCCTTGATAAAATTATTAAAAATATCAATAATTTGTGTAAAATCATAAGAAATGATTTGTGAAGAACTGGGATGAAAAATCCCATATTTGTATGGATAAAAATGGATTTTTATCGAAATGAACTAGTTTTAAACTAAATTTAAAACCCAATTATTTTTAAATAAATAAATTGGATTTAAAAGGGGTTTTAAATAATCAGAATTTCTAATATATTTGATTGGAATTGAATTAGAATTGATTTGTGGGTTTATCGTGAACGGTGTTTTAAATAACACTTGTTCTTTAACCCGATAATAAATAGAATGTGATTTGGGTTTATCATGAACTGTGTTTTAAATAACATTAGTTCTTTAACTCAGTAAAAGGAGTTTTAATGAATCTATAATTAGATTGAAATGTGAATTGATAATGCAAATTATCAAATTTGGAAAGTGAGCGAGAATGGAGTATCACCAGTTTTGCTCCAAAGCGATAGTTAAATCTTTAATTAGATTTGAACGTGAAATTGTAATTAATTTTACCGATAACACCATGGTGTTAGATATGGAGTATTACCAGTTTTGCTTCATGGGATGAATAGGTTGGGATGGGGAAATAAAATAAAATAATTACTTCAGTGTGGTTCGCTAATCCCGACTAGTTTGGAAAACCATAATTTGGTTTGAAATGATATCCAAAGGAAGATTAAAGAATAAATTTTAAAGAATTTATCTTTGATAAAATTAATGGGAACCTTTCCCTAAGAACGTGAAATTTAGAAACTAACTGTAGGTTAGCTAAGAAGGATGGTTTCCTGGGTATTGGTCTGATGTTGGTTTCGGCCTTCGGGGTTAATATTTGGGGAATTGTTCTCTTGCTAATTTACGGTTAGCGACTGCTGAATTGGAATGAGGCGTATGCTGTATTTTTGTAACATTTGTAACATTTGTTTATTATATACGCGGGTCATTCAGAAAGGCCGAGTTTATACCTATTCTGAATAACCGATTCGATGATATGTCGAAGATGAAGACGGTGATTGAAGACTAGAAGTCTTCACATCGTTTGGGTGATTACTGATGATCTTGATTGGGCTGTACACCAAGATGAGGGAATCAGTTGGTGGTCGTCCAGACGTACTTGGAGATCGATGGATATGCGAGGAAAGTGCCTCCGGTTTCGTTCAGACCCAGAACGAACTTGTAAATGGACTGTGTGTCTAACATTGGATTTTATTCTATGTTAATTGATCTCTATTAAATATACATCTGTTTGGCGGCGGAGAATTTCTTCTTTTGCTAAACGCCCTTCTCAGAGACGTACGAGCTCAGAGGTTGTATATCGATGGACATCAGTCGCATGGCATGAATTGCCAGTGTGGCATGCCTAAGTGGCAAATGATCAAGGCTTCTGTTGAAAAGCAAAGTCTTGTGGTTGATGATCAAAGCACGGCCTACGTGGCATAGCTTTGTGTATAGCGTGGATTCGCGAGCCTCACACCTCGGTATGAGTCAAAAACGGGATGAGGACCCAAGGAGTGCACGACGTTTCTTTCTAGCTATGGGTGGTGTTAGTGCTTAAACTGGCTGACATTTATATACTTTTCACCTTTGTGGTTTGGATGCGAGGCGCCTCGATTATAGGTCCTATAGGGCCGGGAAACGTGTGTTCAGGAATAATTAATCCTCAAACGTAAGGGAGGACCGGTCTTGGAGGATCCCAGGGGTTACCCAGAGTGTGTAGTCCCGAGGCATTTGCTAGAGTGTCTCGAATCGGAGAGGAGCTTGCCCCTTGCCTCGACTCATGACGGAAATCCAATTTCCAATACGAGATATTTCGGTTTTATTTGTAGAGCCTAGTATGGCGACATGATATATGGTACCCGTGCCGCCTATGATTGATATTTATGATTGAAATTGTTTTGAAACTATACACCTATAATAGTATCAAATGATTTGTTTTTAAACGTACCAAGCATGTTTGGCTATCATAAGGGAAAACCATATCCTCCGGCTTGTGTTTCATTGTGTGATGGAACCTGGGTCTTATAATAGCTTCATTTTTCGAAAAAGCATTGCGTTGTTTATTCTATGCACTGGTGTTCTTGGGAGGAAACCCGTTCCGTGTTATACGGCGTGGTCCCTTGAATTACTCTCTTTTAAAGTAAAGTTTTAAATAACTGTTTTAGTTCTCACACCAGTCACATGACTGACCTGGAGTTTGTTGTTTTAACCTAAACTCTGTATCCGTGTATTACTTTCAGTTATGTTTTATAATAGCTTGTGTTGCATTGTGTGATGGGACCTGGGTCTTATAATTGCTTCATGTTTTAAATAACTGTTTTAGTTCTCACACCAGTCACATGCTCGGAAAGCTCTGTATCCGTGTATTACTTTCAGTTATGTTTTATAATGTTTTTCCGCTGCTATGTAATTTATTGTAATCTCTGATATTTTTCTGTTGTATAATATTCATTTATACTCTGTATATTCTTGTATCTGATGGAATTATTATAAATAACAGTGAAATGTTCTTCTGTTTGCGTTCCAATTTGTCCTGTTCTCAAAACGATCAGGGGTTCCGAACGGTCTTGGTCGGTTTAGCTATCGATTCGGATCGAGCGAAATTCCTTACCGTTACAGGGAATTAGTGGTGCAATAGACATACATGGTGGGGGTTTCCTAGCTGGATCATCAAATTGCTGGAACATCTGATCGATCATTGTACCTATTTTATCAATCTTTCGGTTTAAAACTTGGTTGGTATTCTCAAAGTTCAACATACCCATTTCTACCCTTTCATTGATTTCCTCATGTTTTTTCCGCTAGTTGCCATAAATCTTGTAGTGAATCGATTCTTTTGGTAGAATGAGATGAATTACCTGAGTCTTTATGGCCATCGGTGGAATCGACCGCCGAAGCTAGCTCTGATACCAATTTGGAATGATCAACAGGGTCTTGGTTGTTTGCCACAGATTTTTGAGAGTTTGAAGAAGAAAAATGAATTTCGTCGAATGCATGTGGGAATTGCTAAATGAAAGGTGGGTAATGATGACATGGAGGAGGTTAGTTAGAGTGGATAATTAAGGGTCATCACTAGTGATTGTAAGGGTGAAAACAAGATTTGTTGTAAGAAACTACCGTGAAACAAAATTTGGGAAAGTGTTTGATGAACTGACCGGGGAAACACTAGCATAAGATCACTTGCAATTTCAAGTGGAATTAACAAAAAAAGCTTTGCAAGGGTATGGAAATCGACGGTAAGGTGAATTCAATAAGAAATGATGTACAATTGTTACTGGAATTCACAAGAGTTTGGCAGTAGAATTTCTCAAGAACAAGCATTCAATTTGCATATATTTGTACAACATTGAAATGGAGATGAAAATGGTAGTGTAGGGGTAATAATGAACTGTGTAATGGCATGAACAAGATCAATGCGAATTTTAAAGAACTGGATATTACAACTAGTAAAACTAAGCAAGGAATTCAAGAATTAACAACTAAAGGTCTACTTAACTAATTTGTAGGAATCAAAGAACTATAATGCTAGAAAGAAAACAATAGCAGAAATTAGAGCAAAAATCTAAACTAGAACGAATTAACTAAGTGCAGGAATTAAGGCTGGAAATGTAAAGGTACTGAAAAATAACTGAAAAGGAAATGATAGGTTGCTAACAAATGAAAAACTCTTGCTCGGAATTTTTGATCACACCTCAAATGGCCAATAACATGCCTATTTATACATGTTTTGTTGCACCTTCAAGTGACCAATAAGTACAAAACGTAATCCGGTTTTTAGGCCCAACAAATCACTCACATCATCAAAAATACACAACAATTAACCCAAGTTCAAATACATTTGCAAAACAAAATGTAATAGTGTGCACGTGCACAGCATGCACACTAATACATCTCTCTCTTTACTCCTCAAGCCATGATTTCTTCATCCAGTACTTCTAATAACACCCCCCCCCCCCACCCCCACCCCCCCACAGCTTCTTCTTCGATGAACTGAGGGGCATCTCTGATGGTCTCATGCTGTGACCTTCTTCTTTTCCATTTCCAGGTTGTTCTTCCTCCATTTTTGGCCTGGTCATCCAATTGATCATAATCTGGTTATCACATAATTTTCAAATCAACCCTATGATTCATTCCACCTTAATTTTCCAAACAAGATCCATGTATCGCTCTACCACTTCCTTCAACTTCCCAACCCCAATTCTAAATCGCTCACCTTAATTTTTGCACTGATCATCTCAACTAGTATTTTCTCATCTAGACAGCGTAAGGTTTCATTTACGATTTGTGTTCTTCATTTTAAGTATATATTGGAGTTACTTTTGGAATATAACTTTAATTTGGATTTTTCAAAAACCAGGTTGCGGCATCAGTGGATGGTTCATTAGTTTTTCTTATCCTAAGGGTCTTAAGGGTTTAGGTTATTGTTTAAATAATTTTTTCTAGCCTAATACAGTACAAAACTAATTTCAGAATTTATCGTTTATAAGTTGCCCTAAACAATGATCAGATCAATAAAGAGAATTTGATTACCACTTACTAATTGTGAATTTCCTTCTTAGATGATGAAGCCCTTTTTGAAGATTCCAAAAATGATAACATGATTGGGTTGTTGGATATATCTATATATGAAGATTACTCAATATTAGATGTTTTCCATACATTAATAAATTAAAATGATCAACAAAACTAAAATTGATTTAAAAAGATAATAACTACTATAGTAAAAGAAAATTGTCAGATGTCACTCTTTTTTTGGCAAGACCGACCGGGTTTTATAGTGTTCCGTAACACTATTTTATTACGAAAGGAAAAATACAGTGATAACAGGTGATATACAAAAGTATATCAACTAGATGCTTCCACGCATAGTATGTTCCAAAGCACATAAGTTACATCATCAACTTTACTAAGCAAATTACATTTGGTTTTGACATTATCTTCACCTAAGTGCTTTCTACCAGTAGAGACGGTTATCCATTTTCATGCAATTTTTTGAGCATCTCCTTCTTCTTACTCCGAGTAATCGGAGTGTTTGATCTTGCCTTTTCATTTGAATTAGCTTCAATAATGTCAGTGACAATATCTAGTGGTGGTTCCTTGTAAGCAGGGGGAGCGACAAGATGTGCATATGGGTTCACTGATCTGTTCTTGACAGTTGAAGAATTGTGAGTTCTCTGGTTGACACTTGCATGCATTAGCTTAAGCAATGCAGTAACTTCTTCAAGCCTGGCTTTGTCCATTTTTGTCGAGTATTTGCTTAGATTTAAAATCATTGAATCCATTTTGTTAAGTATTTTGGTCTTTTTGATGTCACTTCTTGAATTTTGAAAAGTATTAATTTAGTCTATTTGATTTGAAAACTTTGGATTACTTACACTTCTACAAAATATGTCAGTTGCTTTGGTTATTTAACCCCTATTGCTTCGGTTCTACAACTGCAGACAACCCAATGGACCAAAATTTGTTGCTTCGAGTAAAAAACCAAAGCAAATAATATTATTTGCTTCAGTTGTTTACCCCATGTTGCTTCGGTTCAACAGCTGAACAAGTGCAGAAGACGCAACAAAACAAAATTTGTAGCTTTAGATAAACAACTGAAGCTAAAAATGCTTTCTTGCTCCAATCTCTTGTCATTGACGTAAAAAACGAATAGATGGGCATAAAATGACCTTGCTTGTTGCTTCGGTTGTAACCACAACTGAAGCAAAAAATCCTCTTTGACAAAAATATATTACCCTTGTACAAATCACCAGTATTCTCAATATATCAAAACAAATAATTATTGATATATATAACAATACAAACTGGACAATACAAAAATAAGCGCAATAATTTCATTGATATATTAATAATCCATACATTTAATAGCAATACATATAAATTAAAAAACAATATAATTCATAGATTGTTAGTAATCCGGTCTTCCTACAAGAAGGAACCAAATACAATAATCCAGTCTTACCATAAGAAAGAACAAAATGCAGACTATGAATTCTAGCTTACTAACTAAATCACGACTTCAAAAAGACAAGATAATGCAGTATTTACAAAATGCAACTCTCTCGCTAAAGGAAAACTTTCAAAAACAAACCAACTGCCTCATTGAATATCTGTTGCAGTATATATCTAATTGCAAAATTTTAAAAACAAACAAAATGCAACTCTCTCACTAACAGTAAACTTTCAAAAACAAAGAGATAATGGAACAAATAATCTATCTACAATTATATATCCGCTAGGGTATATCCGTTGTGGTATTTCCATAGATACACATACCCGTTATAGCCATTTATCATTATAAATAGACATACACACCTACAATGTACTGGTTACACTGTCCATTTATTATCTATAAACAGATAGTTATTGCATAAAAAATTAGCACATACTCATTATAGGTTATCTGCTTACTCGTTACAACTTGTCCATAACCTGCGAACTTAACATATAAGTTGAGAATGATAAAATTAGCACACTTACAGTCATTAACCTGAAATAGCCATTATAGCTTGTCCATAACCTGCAACGACCATTATGTATATTAACGTTCTTTTGCACATGTATAGGACTGCACATTTACACACAAGAAATGGGAACATAGTAAAAAAAAACGTTTTCTACTTCACAAGTTTCAATGTATATAAAGTAACAATAGTTTTTGCAAAAATAAACTAATTCTGCATTTAGCCAATTTCAATCAGTGCCAGTGCACAACCCAGACTTCTTTCTAACCAGTACCACATTTAATGCCTATATCAACTTATCTTACTTTTATGTGAATCGTGAAAAATAAAAATGAAACTGGTATGATAAAGAAACAATAACAAAGACAATCAAAGATGTAAAATGTAGAGCTAAACTTTAACAACACATATTAAGGTTTAAACAAGTGCATCAGAATGTGTACACTGGTAATGCACATGAACATTCAGCTTGCAACATGCCATTTCCCATTATGTGAAATAAAACATGCATGTCCCAAATTCCAAGCACAAGACCTAATATGATCACCCAACATTTAATTCCATGCGCATAACTATATTATAAATTTTCTTTTAAGTAATCAAACTAACTAAAACCAAACCATAAGAGTGGACACAAACAATACTCAATGGTACTCCTACAAGTCAAGATTGCACCTCAAAGGCATGTAGCCAAAATTAATAACTCGAAAGATCAGGTAAACAAGCATGCAAAGCAAACAGAGATAAAAACGAACACAATAGTAAATTATTAATGGAAACGGTGAAGTCCTAAAAGTTGAATTGGAAAAAGTACTTAAAGTAACCAATAGACCCAACAACAAAACAAAAACAAAAACAAAAAACAAAAAAAAAAAGATTTTAAGTGGCACAAAAGAAAATAAGGGTGCATAATAGTTTTATATATTTTAATAACTAAAGGCGAGCAAGGATTGAATACACTTCTATTTTGCTGCATCAAGATAATAGATGGAATGAATACTGAAAAGAATTCGGTAACTTTTTAAAAAAAATGAAATTTTAATTCAATGTCAAGTCTAATTTTTACAATGCCTTTTGACCTCTTTTACAAACATGCCACAGCTTCAGAATTATATTGCATTCATACTTGAGTAAATGATACCAACTCAATGACTATAACTAAAAGATTTATGGTCCCGACTTGTTTTAAAGATAAATAATAAGCATGTGCCAGTGTGCCTATGAACATATATATATATATATATATATATATATATATATATACATACATATATATATATGTATGTATATACACACACACACACACACACATATATATATATATGTATGTATATATATATATATATATATATATATATATATGTATGTATGTATGTATGTATGTATACACACTCCCACCTTTTGCAAAACATACCAGGCGTTGTATTTACAGTCTACAAATAATATGAGAACAATATTGCATAAAGATACACACCTGAGAATAGAGATTAGCTAAATGATTAATGTGACGGTCTGTTCTGATCGAAGATTTTTGCTAAGATTGTAATTTCCTGAGTGGAAAATTGAAATAAAATTTACTGCCTTCAAAGCAGCACCATTAGCTGCAACCATTGCTAATAGAGGAAGTGATATAAGTGCAAAAAATTATCCCAAAAGTTGCTTCTTACAGGTTAGTAGCAATGTTTCTTACATGTTAACAAATTCCTATCATAATTGCTTCTTACAGGTTTGTACGAATGGTATGATCATAGATTCATATATCTGAATGTACTGTTAAACTATAAACTATTATGTATCTGAAAATAATTACAGTTTTTAAACGTTTTTAAATAAAGCCAGAATCTTCATTGGGTATGATTTGAGTGTTCTTTTTATCATTGTATGATATAAGCTAGAATTATTTGCTTATGTGTTGATGTTGGTGGACATTTAAACTGTGGCAGGCTAAAATATGCAATGGGATAAAGTTAATTTTTGTTTGTTCTGAAGTATGTTATCTGGCCCAGCCCAGTCACACATCAGCGATTGACATAACACCAACATTTTTATCAAATGAGAATCATGTGACTTGTAAATTAATTGTAGCTAGGTTTACATAACACCAACATTTGCTAATTGTTTAGAAACCGATAGACAGTATGTTCTTGAGAAAATTCCCTAGTTCAGTTAGAAAACTACCAAACTCTAAGTCTAATCAAGTTTATTATGTATAATTGGAATATATAATACTAGCATGGTTCCTTTTTAAGTAATAAATTCATTCAATTGGTTTACTGTTGAGTTGGAAATTGAAGGAATAGGAATACAAAGACTTTTCATAACTCTTTTAAATTAAAGATTTACTAAAAGAAACATTTTATCATATTGTGGTTGAAGTTGGCATTCTAATGACTCTCAAATTTATCAATAATTCTTTCTTAATTTATTATACTAAACTATAAGGGGCACATAAAATACATAACCCAGATCTTAATAACCTGCTATCAATATCTCTTCTCACTTAAAGACATAAATGTTCTATATGCCTAAGTTAGATCAAACTAAGCTTCCAATATACAACATGCGTGACACTAGTAGATTAACACAACACAGTTAAGAAATTTCACTAGCATCATGAATTTCTATTATCAAGCAATGAAACAACCTTACTGGTTTTACTTTTTAATTTAGAATCCATCGTCATGAAGTGGAAAAAAGGAAATAAAACCACCGAAAACTGCTAACTAATCAAACCCATTAGCCAGAACAACCTAACAATCAACTTCAACCTTACCACACCCACATCACTGCACAAATTTAAAACTGAACGAGAGGATAAGCTCGGCTAAGCAATAAAATATCCCAAACCCACTTGCAAGGGAAAATAGCCAAACAGAAATGGAAAAAGGATGTACTGTGCAAGTTTAAGGAAAAAACATGCATGGTTTTACTATTTTGGCAAAACCCCGAATTATCAGCATCATTAACAAAAAAAGTACAAACCATTGCAGCCTAGAGAAACAGCCTGACCATCCATAAACACACCACTGCAACAGCGAGAAGCAAAGTTATACCTCTGTTCGTGAGTCAAACGCTCTGCTCCTTTTACGTGTCTGCAAAATGTGAGTTGTTATTAGAATGATATTATGCCAAATATTTACCGCCTATTTTTCTATAACTAAGAATTTTCAACAATGGGTATATACTACAATTCCTCTTTTAAACCTCAAAATTGCTTACAATATCATAATTAACTTATTTTACTTAAAAGTCAAATTGCATACTTATTAATTACCATTCAACTAAACTACTCAAATTTCTCCATTCTAATGTTCCTTTTAAGAAGTTCGAAACAAGCAGTTGGCAAAGGGTTATCTCATTCCAACGTACACTAATTTGTTGATAAGATCATAACTAGGTATAAATCAGAAACATCCATTAACGAAGTTGACGTATAATGAATGGAGATGAAGTGGGAAAATGTTGGTGCGGGAGCAAGTTGGTTATAGAGGATTTTGATGCAGGTGAATTTTTTGAGAGTGGTAAAGGTGAATGCAATGCAAACTCTGTTAATTTAACATTGTATAATGAATGTAATAGTTGGCTGCAAAACTGTAAAACAGAAATATTTGTATTGGTTTTGAACTCTGAATGACTGAAATTATTTCTAAGTCTCTAATATAACAAAACACAAAATAAAAGCAAACACAACACAGCTAATGTAAAAAGTAAACACAACTCTGTCTATTCATGAAATCGCTGTTAACTGGAGGCTTGGGGTTTGGCATACTATTGACTCTCCCAATTTTATCAATAATGCTTTCTTAATTTATTATACTAAACTATAAGGCGCACCTGAAATACATAACCCTGATCTTAATAACCTACTACCAATATCTCTTCTTTAGTTAAAGACACCAAGATATGAATGTCCTAATGTCTAAGTTATATTAAACTAAGCTTCCAATATACAACATGCTTAACACCAGCAGATTAACATAGTACTAGTTAAGAAATTTCACTGGCATCATGAATTTCTATTATAAAGCACTAAAACAACCTTACTGGTTTTACTTTCCAATTTAAAATCCATCAACATGAACAGGAAAAAGGGAACAAAATCACTGAGAATTTCTCAACTTGTACGCATATTAAACACCTTTCCAGATCACAAAAAAGCTAAGCAACTTTCAAGGCATTACACAGTGATGAAAACATTGAATAGAATAATGCTGTAGTGCAGAATATTTTTACTTGTTATTTAACACAACATAACTCTAATTAAGCTACATATTTAATGAATTTAATGACTAAAATTGATATAAAATTCATTGATGGCTTAGGTGCCTATAGATACAACTTGCTTGGCAAGTTCACCAGTTAATTGATTTTCGGCAAGTTCTAAAACAACAAAATTAAAGAATATTCCAAGAGTTACAAGAATTGGACTTGAAAGAAAATTTTGATATATGGAATTTTTTGTACTGGTTCAGGTAACTTGACCTTATGGCATAAAAGAAGGTTATGACTTTAGATTGTATAATAAAAAAAGATACTAATTGATAAAGTAGATGAGGAACTCTTTGCTTGTTTTGTGCAAGTCTTCAACCAAGATATGTCAAACTAAGCTTTCTCATTTATTGCCTTTAGACCACGGTCTGCTGTAATTTTATTCTTAAGTGCATTTCCAGGGTTATCACTTCTAGGATAAAGCTTATGCTTCCTAATATCATTTCAACTAACCATGCTAATTTCCTTCTCAACCAAGATAAATTTCTAGTATTCATTAAATAGTATATTTAGTATATGTATTCCTTGAATTTTCTAAAAGGAATACTAGAATGGTTGTGTTAGGTCAATGTATTATATACAACCGACTTTAAACCAAAACTGGTGCACAAAAATTACACACCGACATTCAAGCATTTAGAAAAAAATAAAGAGCAACAAATTTGACAATCAAGAATAAATCAACATTAATAACATATACAAAACACACAATAGTAAACCAATTCTTCACTGCATAGTTAAAACTCTGAACTAAATTGGTTACCTTTAAAATCACTATATTTTCAGCAAGCATCAGTATTTTCAACAAGCAAAAAAAAGCATAATCGATCGAAACCGTCATAAGATAAACTGAAAAATCAAATTCAAGGCAAAAAACGCTAATCCACTAATAAACAAAAGAAGATTAAATACCAGAGAAAGAGGCTGCTTAATGTTAATTGTCGAGTGGCTCGATAATCTGAAATTGGGCGTTGATAATCAGCGAATCAATAATGAGGGGGCTTTTTCATGATTTCAATCTGGATTGAAGAAGGCTGGATTATCTGGGACTTCAGATCGAAAAGGCGGAAAGAAATATGTTCGATTATCGATTTAGAAAATGGAAAAAAGTAATTTCTAATTTGGGTAAAAGACGAATAAAATACTATGGGTGGGAATTTAGGTACGAGCCAAAAAAAAGGCGGTAAAAGTGCCTATGACTAAAAGCTGAAAGCATGTCGGTTGCAGGAACCGGTGCAAATAACTTTATTTGTTTACAAATATCAGAAGCAAATGGCTTTATAGGTTTTACGCAATTGCTTTGGTTCCTACGACAAAAGCAAATTTCTGTATTTATATTTTCTGTTGATTGCCATGAACTAATTGCTCCGGTGTGATGAACAAACCGGAGCAACTATCATTATTTGCTCCGGTTTTAATGACAACTGAAGCAACTGATCTGATTTGTAGTAGTGTTAAACATTTTTTAGCCTAGTTGACAACCGATTCAAAATCTGGTCAGTTCTTAGCTGAGTGAAACTTGGTTTGAAAGTGTTAAAAACACAATTATACTTTGTCTTTAAACTAAAGCTATTTATTTTACTTTGAACTTTGTTTTTAACTCAGTTTATACAATAATAAGCCTTGATAGATGTGTAGAATCTTTGAAGTTCAGCAATGTACATGCAGTCTTTGTTAAATTTTGCGATACTATATAGAAGAATTGAAGTGGATGGAAGTAACTTTGTGTCGAAGAAGACAGTTCACAAATCGAAACACGTACGAGGAAGTTAGGGACGAAAAGGTGCAAGGCTTAAGTTGAGTTCCGCGACAGACGTCTGCCATAGCTGCGATAGGCGTCTGAGTTGTCATAGAAATTTTCCCGAGACTTGCAACAGGCATCTGTCGCTTTGACAGACGTCTGTGCTTAAGCATGTATAATTCCAGAACCGGGACAAACGTCTGAGGTGACTTTCTTGTTGTTTCAGGCTAAGGACATTATATGATTATTTGTGAAGATACCAGGGGAAATTTGGGCAATTGCTACATTATATTCTCTCCCTATATAAGCTACACCAGGGGCAATGAGGGCTCATCGAACGTTCCAGATTTAGTTCATGGTGAATCAAAGGAGAAGGGAGTTATTCGCACTTTCAGGCCTAGAGAGAGTAGAGGTGTTGGAAGTGCTTACGAGGTGAATGTGGTTGATGTTTCCTCACATAGTCCACAAGTTTCCTCTCGTAGTGTTGGTGATGTGCACGAGCCTAGAGAAATTCAATTCAAGGCGGAGCTGAAGGAAGACCGGTGATGATATTGCTACTCGGGTTGGTCGTCGTACTATAAGGCTAACCGAAAGATATGGTGATTGGAACTATCTTAGCTTTTATGAGAATTTGGACTATGCTCTCAACGTAGTCCAAGATGAGCTGATGAACCTTGATGATGTCATGAGTTCGAGTGATAACTCGAAGTGGATTTGCGCTATGGAGGAAGAGATGCAACCGTTGATGAAGAACCAAACTTGGGAGTTGGTTCCACTTCCTAAAGAAAATCGTGCTACTGGATGCAAATGGATATACAAGGTAAACGACGATGGAAGATACAAAGCTAGGCTAATGGCTAAGGGGTTTACACAGAGGAAAGGAAAGGAGTATGATGAGATTTTCGCACCGATTGTGAGACATACTTCTATCCGGATATTACTTGCCATAGCTGATATTCACAACTTGGAGTTGGAGCAACTTGATGTGGAAACCGCCTTCTTGCATGGGGACTTGGATGAAGACATTTACATGGAGCAACCAGAAGGATTTGTTGCAGACGGTAGGTCAAAATTGGTTTGCAAGTTTAAGAAATCACTATATGGCTTGAAGCAATTACCTAGACAATGGTACAAGAGATTTGATCATTTCATGCTTTAAAGTGGCTTCCATCGAAGCATCAAAGATGTTTGTGTATATTTCAAGAAGTTAGGAAATGATTGTTGGGTGTATTTACTCTTTTATGTGGACGATATGCTCATTGCTTCTAAGGACAAGGCAGAAATCAACAAATTGAAATTGAAATTAAAGGTTGAATTCGAAATGAAAGACCTTGGAGAAGCAAAGAAGATTTTGGGCATGGAGACTGGAAGGGATCGAAAGCATTTTAAGTTGAAATTGACTCAAAAGGAATACGTTAGAATGGCGCTTTGTCGGTTTATCATGGAGGATGCAAAAGCATCAAATACACATTTACCTTTACATGTAAAGATTTCGAGTAAGGGATCACCTATTGAAAAGAAAGACAAGGCTTATATGGAAAAGGTGTCATATTCTAGTGTGGTTGTTAGTTTGATGTATGCCATGGTGTGTACAAGGCCCGATATTGCAAATGCTGTCGGGGTGGTTAGTCGGTATATGGCTAATCTGGGGAAATCGCATTCGGAAGTAGTGAAGCTTATTTTGAGATACTTGAAAGGTACAACATCTCATGGTCTTATTTTCAGGGGTAGTAAGGAGAAGAATTGCACGTTGGTTGGTACTATGATTCGGACTAAGCCGGTGATAGGGATCGGAGAAAATCAACTTCTGAATATTTCTTCACACTTGGTGGTACAATCATAAGTTGGAGATCGAGATTGCAGACCGTAGTTGCTTTATCCACTACATAGGCGGAGTTGATAGCCGCGGTGGAGGTGGAAAAGGAAGCACTCTATTTGAAGCGATTATTGTGTGACTTGGGGCTTGAACATAACAGTGTTGATGTTCAATGTGATAGCCAAAGTGTTATCCATTTGGCAGAGAATTTGGCATTTAGCTCATGGACCAAGCATATTGAAGTGAGGGAGTCACTTCTAGTAGCCATTGACGAAGACAAGCAAGTAGCCTTCAGAAAGTGCACACAAAGGATAATGCAACGGGTATGTTCACTAAGGCATTGCCGGTTGGGAAGTTCGAGCATTTCTCAAACTTAATTCGCTTGGAGAGGTGCTAGGCATCATTGGGTGGCACGGTTGAGCGAGAAGCTTGACGATAGATGTAGAGGAGTATCAGTGAGAGATTGAAGTTCTACCTTCTTATTATATTTGTCTTTTGGTGAGACTAGTTTAGGAGTTGGATGTTTCAACATTTCGTTGGCGGCGAGGACTTTGATTTAACTCGTTGGTGGAGTGCAATGGGTGGTGGTTATGCCGGAGTTCATTGGGGAAACATTCAAGCTTGCTTCGTTGAAGGTAGAGGATGGTTTGGTACTATCGGTGTTGGTGTTGTAGATGGATATAGTATTGAGGTCGAATGTTAAATTTTGTGATAAAATATAGTAGAATCGAGGTGGATGGAAGTAGCTTCATGTCGGAGAAGACGGTTCGCAAATCGGAGCTCGTACGAGTAAGTTAGAGACGAAAAGGTGCAAGGATTTAGTAGAGTTCTGTGACAGACGTATGTCGTAGCCGCGACAGACATCTGTTGTAGCCACGACAGACATCTTAGTTATCGGGGAAATTTTCCTGAAACTTGCAACAGACGTCTGTCACTTTGACAGGCGTCAGTGCTGAAGCATGTATAACTTCAGAACCGGGACAGACATTTGATGCGATTTTCAGGGTGTTTCCGAATGAGGACATTATATGATGATTTGTGAAGATACTAGGGGCAATTTGGGCAATTTCTACATTATATTCTCTCTATATATAAGCTACATCAGATCCAAAAGGGTAGGCACCAGAGAAGAGACTAACACGAGATTAGATCAAGGTTTATTCTAATTAGGGTTTTGGCAACCCTAATCTTCTCCAATTCTTATCTCCACAAAAACATTTTTTTTTTGTTGATCATTGTAATCAATCTCTTGTACTCTTCTATTGATATTAATAAAAGGTTCTCTGTCAAAGTGGACATACACTAGCAAGATGCTAATGGAACCACAAGCGTCCTTCCTCTGATAAGATTGGACCTAAATCAGATAACTATTTTGTGGACTATCCAAAAGAAACAAATGGATATTATTTCTAAAATTCTTCTAAGGATAAAATGTTTATTGCTTGAATTGGTATCCTTTTAAAGGAGAGCCAGTATCTAAGATACCAATGGGAATAAAATAGAATTCGATATCTCTCGTAAACCACAAAATACCATTGAATCTTGTATAGAAAAGAAATTGAGTGGGAGTAACACAATAATTATAATATTATATATTGATAACACATTAATTATTATGATTAATGTTTGTTGTTAAAATAAGAAATAGACACTGGTTCTGAGAAAGAAAATGTTTGGATTAAGAAGTTCATAATTGAACTTATTCATTATTGATCCAATGATTTACATTGCGACAACAATGTGGCTATTGCTCAGGCCTAAAACCTTAAACTCGCTATTGATCCAAATATATATTTAAGAAATATAATTCTTGTGTGAAGTTGTTCATAGAGGAAATAAACATATCTACAAAGTTGCGAAAGTTGTAATGTTGCAGACCTACTGAATTAAACTTTATCGCAGTAGAGGTTTAATAGTCATACTAGTTTCATGAGTATGCGATACATGAATGATTGACTCTAGTGCAAATGGGAGATTGTTAGAGTTTATGCCCTATATGTAGTCCATTTGATGTGATTAACAACATTGTTGATGTTATGTTTTATTTGGAATAAAAATATTCTGTTATGTTATATTCACTAGGTAATATAAATATTAACATAATAAAAGTCCTTAAGAATAATAATACGAAATTATATAGTTCGAGTAAGACTTGAACTTGAGATTATATAATATATTAAGTATTATAATTCTTGAATGTCCCTAGCCAAGTTTTATTGTTTATATAAGACAACAATTAGACGTTGAGACTGGTATGTTAATTGACTGATGATCACATCTCATTGATCATTAATATATGTGATGTTAATGTCAAAACATAAATACGTATTGGAGACTAGCATATTGGGCTGACCCACCATGAGAAAAATACATGGAATATAATTAAACGTATCATTAGCTATTCTCATAGTGATAATGATGTAATGGTTCTCATACCTTAAATCATTGTAATTTTATTCGAGGATATTTGTGTTTTGATATCATCTAAAGTTACTTGTGACAGAGTAGACGATAACAGTGATTATTGGATACATCTTGAATCGAATGAAAATTATGAATGGCCTAGATGTAATTTAACCCTACGATATACTTGTAGTGATATCCATGGGCCTCTTGATTGAGTATGACTATGAAATGCATGGTCATGCTCAAATATTGATTTGTTTTATATAGTCTACTCATTGATCAAGATAAAAGGATTAAATTATAAAGAGGATGATACGATCCATGCCTCGGGTTTAATCCTGGATATACTGGTTAAAAGGATTATATTACATTGATACATTGATCACAAAAAGGTTGTATCGAATCATTGATCTTATTATAACTTGGGTAGCAGCGACGTATTGTTGGATGCTAATCACTGTTTATGATTTTAAATACGATTTGAAATCATTACCAATGTTGTAATAACCTATAGGGTCAACACTAAGGACGTTAGAAGTTGAAACCATTATTTGGTTAAATAAAATATCAATCCATTCAGATTTTATTTAGCATTGAAAAGGTATACTGGTTGGTTCCTCAGTCTATGGTTCACGTCTGTTTTAAAGGGAATGTATGTTCCTTTATAAAAATAGCGGCGATCCATAAAAAGAAGGATATCAGATAAAATCCAAAAACAACCAAATTACCCTTTTAACTAAAACCCTAATCATGGATGCTAGCACCGATTGTTCCTCTTTTATCTTTAATTCGATTGAAGATAACATGTTCATGTGGATCTTTATAGAGGCCCTAAATTTAGGGAGCTCAGATCGATTCAACCCTTTCGATTCTCACAGGTATCATGGATTTGGAAACTAGAAGCTCGAATTCGGTGTGTTCATCCATGGAATCGTGAATGACAGGTATAAACCTCAATTTCTATAAATGTTCTGTTTACTTATTTTTGCATAGATCTTAGATTTTTTTTAATTGTTAAAATTGTTAAACTTGGAACCCGATTAGATCGATAATTCCTGACAGCGCAATGTGAAATGAATTTTACTATATGCATCAAACATTTGCACACCTTCTTCCTACAAAAGTTTTAGATCATTAATAAGAGGAGCTAGACAAATAGTAGGCAACAACGAAGGTGCTTATTTCCTTGGATTAGGGCTTAGTTTATTTGTCTTTGATTTTGATGGATATATCTTCGGTATACTTTAAAATAATGTTATTTCATTTCAGTACCATGGCTAGAATATAATTGTTATGTGTTGATCTGAAGCCTATCCTACAAGCAGCTTTTCAAAATATCATTTCGCATGCTTTGCTAGTTTTCCTGATTAAAACTGATTCGCACTTATGGTACAATAATAAGACATATTTATAAAAAAATACCGGAATTGTCAAACTGTCGGAATTTTTGAAACGGAACCGGAATTTTAAATTTTCTACACATCGAAACTGAATCAGAAACCAGGATTTCGAACCTTGGTTCTTTATCGGCAGTTTACCACTAAATCTAAAGTCTTAAATCAATCAAATGGTGATAGTAATGGTGGAGGTGAAGAGAAGAAGAAACAATTGCTTAAAATGGAGCATGTCGCTGAATAAGAAACATCCAAGGAGAATGAAAGTTAAAAGCATGGATTTGATAGTGGACAGTCCTACATGTGGGTTATATTTACATTTGAGGTATGTTTTTTGTTGTATTTCAGTTTATGATAGATAATACGTGAAACAGTCTCCTTCTAAACATGATTCAATTCTCATTTAGTTGAGGAGATAGCATTATACTTTATATTCTTCAATGATTAACAAAAGTATTGCGCCAAGCTAGTTCAGATACTGTTTAGGGTTTATGAATCATTTATTTTTTGGATAAGTAAATGATTGTACTGCTCAAATTATCTAAGATATCGACAGTCTTCAGTTTTCAACAAGATGATTATATTTACAACAACATGAGATAATATTTTGTTAAAAAAGACTCTTTTTGACTAATAATCACTTACCCATTCTAGTTGTGTAATATTTTCACTTGTAACTGAAATGTTGAGTTTGCACTTTTTTGGTAATCAATTGTTTTAGCTATGTAATATATTTTTTCTTGCGATTTTTCTGATGATGAAGAGTAGGTGTATATTTATTGATGAACATAAATAGAGAGTTTGAGAGTGGAGTGATATTGGTTTATATGGGAAGGGCTCGCTCGGTTCCTTCCTTTGCTTGTAAGATTAAAAGATACTATTGTATAATAAAATTTGTATGAGTCTCTTAATTCAACTGACTGTAGTATGAGTTTATGTACTCTTTTATGTTTCAGATCCTTTTGCTAAGAAATCAAATCCCCTGTATCCAAAATCCCCTGTCCCTCTGTACCCAACCAATAAAGACCCCTGATTTCCACCTTTTTGCAATTAAGCCCTCTTTTTTCTTTTACTTAATTGCAAAAAGGTGAAAATCAGGAGTCCTGATTGGTTGGGTACAAGGGGATAGGGAATTTTGGGTACAAGTGATTTGCTCTCAATTTGTCTTGCACGTTGCTTCGAACTTTATTTTTTTATAAGAAACGAGTTGATCGAATGTATTCAGCTTTAAAAGTTTAAAATAATATAAATTTGGCCTTAAATATAATTTTTAGATTTCTAAAATTCTAGTCCTTTAACTACATCTCATTTCGCTTAATAAAATACTCTAAATCTTCCTAATAAAGTATTCGAAATTTTCCTGTAGTTGACTGGAACTGTCTTGGCCTTGCTTTCTCAAAAGAGCTGTGATTGTATTGGTTTTAAACTTTGTATTTCTATCTCATGGTCTATGCTAAATTGCTTCTCTATTTCCGATCAACTCTACTTGTACTCTTGCTTGAATTGACCTTGCGTTTGTTGTGCCTTGACTGTGACTTGACTGACCTTACTGGTTTAAACTAACATATGTTGATACTTGGAAAAGTTACTCTATCATTCCATTATGATTTTGCTAACTATATATGTATTGGCTCTTGAATTCTTCATGTTTTTGTTGCATTTACATGTTTAGCTGCCTTGGGTGTGCATATATAGGATTCTCTGTGTGTTGTATCTGTGACGACCACCCATAACTCCTGCACTTAACAAGGGAAATAATGTGTTGAAAGACATGCCAGGCAGCTATGGACGATTGTCAAGGTAGAATAATACAAGCGAAACATGTTATATAACTCACAGCGCAAGGATAAAGTATAATAGAATATATATAACAGGTATTAATGAGTGATGCACATTTGAGCAGAACCTTGAATTCTCATAACAACTAGAAAGAATATTCGTACATCCTTGGATTACCACATAAGTGTCTGTACAAACTGCCTCACTACATAGTCACTCAGAGAATCATACAACATAAGCAACAGCGGGAACATCCAATATGTATAATAGAGAAAGTAGTATGCAAGCCTCCTGCTCGTCATCGCTCTACTTCCTCGTCTCACTAAGCTCTGCTACCTGTAACCTGCTACTCAGCCTGCCCATCCAAGAAATGGATGAACAACCCAAGGTAATAAAAGGGAAACATAAAACCTTGATTCAGACAACAGTCTTAATGAGCAATAAAATAGCTAACTAACATCATCAATAAAGTATATGAGAATAGATAGATAAACCAACTAATCTACACATATCAACAGAGAAGAACCCAACCCGTCTTCCCTACATCCGACAGTGATAACCTTTAGAAGCAACCAGAAGTAAGCAGACAATAGCAATCATAGCAACCAGTTATATCTCATGTAACCCATCCTAATTGAACTCAATATCCCTCAAGCACAAACCCCGAAGCCCTAAACCAACATCAGACAAGCACCGAAGAAACATCTCCTTCGACGTAAAACAATCTACGTGAGATGGTACAAGCAAAACAACCAACATCCATGACTCTGGCTATCACCGCCAATCCTGCTTCGAAACCATCATTAATCGTATGACGGCCAACCCTTCCATATGTCAAGGGCTAATAGTAACCTCGGTCTAGCAAAAACTCCATATGTCATACAATAAAATGTATCTAGGCCTTTCGACGATACCCAGGGTACTCGACCAGCAACTCTCCAGTCTTTTAAGTGCCCCCATTATACCCTTGCTTTGAGCCAGCTAGAACCTACGACAATGATAATCTCTCAGCCTTCAATATCTTTATAGTCGTTCTTCCCGACGGTTATCCATAGCTCAAGCAACCCTCTCGAGCAACCATTATCTATCAACTCATCACTTTGAGTCATAGCTCAAGCAACCTTCTCGAGCAACTATTATCCATCGACTCACCACTTGGAGTCACCTTCGCATTCGTTGCATTACGATGATAAACGAACACTTTACGATGCTTTAGACATTACTCCTTGAATTCCCGTCCAAACTAGAACCATCGTCGACTCAAAAACAGGCTTTATTTGGTTAATACTGCATTTCATAACATTTCCATCTTTTTAGCTATGAAAAGCCTCCCAAAATGTCGAAACAGCCTTTTACAGCATTTATGAAATGCTATCATATCTTCTGATTCAATTCTGGCAATACCTGGCACTTGGCACTGTCATTTGGTACTCTGGCACTTAGTACTGTGAAAACAGTGTAAATCCCCAGCGTGCACCTTGGAAAATTAATAATTTTACCGTGTGCATCTCGTCTCACACTTGGTGCTCTGGCACTTGTTACTTTGGCACTTGGTACTTTGGCATTTACCATGATCCATACCATAGCATTTAGCCCGATCCATAGGAAATGATAGCTATTCGCTCGATCCATACTACTGTATTTAGCCCGGTCCATGGGTTGCGTGGATCCCTGATGCGCACTCGTGCCAAATCCCAATTTTCACATGTGTAGGCCTCCTGCTACTGCCCGATCCATGTGCAACAGTTTTTCCCGATCCATACCTTTTATAGCGTTTTTAAATGCTGTGAAAGCCAGAAATTGATTTTTAGCCGATTCTTCAACTTATTTTTGCCTGATCCATTGACCACTTTTCCGCCCAATCCATGGCTAATATTTAGCCCGATCAAAACGATAAAACTGCCAAACTTCGAATAATCTTCCCGCTTGCGCACAACTCGATTTCATACTCAAAAACTAATCAAACTCCAGGTTTTTCAACAACCATTTGTAACACCCCACCTCCGCTAGGGTCACTCACAAAGGGAATGCACTAGCTTTGGTGGAGCATTATCTAGGTAAACATACAAAGAAATATTACAAGACAGAACATATAAAACGGTGGAAGAAGAACCAAATTTTATTGCTTTAAAAATCTAGAAAGGTCTAAAGCCTTTTTACATCAAAATGCCATTAAATCCATTACATCGAAATCTGTCTTGCAATAGTAAAGAAGCATAAAACCATGGTCATAAATCATTCCCCAAGTAAAACAGTAAAGCAGCCATAGCCAAGAAAGGTCTAAGCCATATATGATGATCTTGAAGCGGAAAGAAGTCCAAACTAAGTAGTAGTGTCTCCTCCTTGAGAACCTGGGGGGAACGGAAGAAAACGAGGCGAAAGAAAAACGGGTCAGTCATAAAGACTGGTAAATCTTAGTGACTTTCAACATAGAAATAAGTAAATATAACATGACATGTATAAACTGAAAGTAAACATAAGGATGATGACAAGATAGGCCAGTTAAACTAAGATAACAAGATAAACTATGCTAACCAGATAAACTACGGTAATAAGATAAACTATGCTAACCAGATAAACTACGTATAGCATCGCATGTTTAACATTCTCTACACTAGTACTAGTATAACATAATTAGGTCTTATCCTAATGTCCAAACAGAAACAAAAATAGAAACAGGGTGATCTTTACAGAAATAGTAATGGGCTTTTACCTCCCTAACAGAAACAGAAACAGAAACGGGCCTTTACCACCTGTACGAGTAACCCAACCCGTGTCATGTATTAACTATGAAATGATCCCTTGCCCAATATCATGAAATGACCCATTACTTGGTCCCACGAAATGATCTATTAATCGATCGGCTCCCTACAAGTTCTAGCTTGTCATGTGCCTGTGTCATACGGCCCTATCACGAATGTAGTTACCTGTGTTAGGTCCACCATAGGGTGTACCAAGCCCTAGGGTGCCAACCACCAACACGAATCAAGCACGCACAGTGTAAACCTACTGGTGCCCAATGCCTGCTTTTTCAACTCCGGACTACGTGCACGACCATAGTCCGCCTGAACCTACAATGGCGCACCAACTCAGCCGTCGTTCTGGTCGCTTACGATCAGCCCAGTAATCGTGCCCTACCCTGCCTAGTTCCAGGGTACTGTGATACATCTAGTGGGTTACTGCTGAAAAGGACTGCGTAACTAGGGTTTCCGTCTAGTAGGTTAAGTGTTGTCATTTAAATTCGAGACTTAACCCCATCAGTCTAGCATGTCAAGTTGGTTAAGTGTATTCAAGCGGTTCATGACTTAACCCTACCAAATCATCGTGTCAAATTGGTTAAGTTCATTCAAGCGGTTCATGACTTAATCCTATCAAATCATCATGTCAAATTGGTTAAGTTCATTCAAGCGGTTCATGACTTAATCCTATCAAATCATCGTGTCAAATTGGTTAAGTTCATTCAAGCGGTTCATGACTTAACCCTATCAAATCATCATATCAAATTGGTTAAGTATATTCAAGCGGTTCATGACTTAACCCTACCAAATCATCGTGTCAAATTGGTTAAGTTTATTCAAGCGGTTCATGACTTAATCCTATCAAATCATCATGTTAAATTGGTTAAGTATATTCAAGCGGTTCATGACTTAACCCTACCAAGTCATCGTGTCAAATTGGTTAAGTACATTCAAGCAGTTCATGACTTAACCCTATCATGTGGCATTAATTCATTAATGCACCCCAACATCTCACATCAGACCTGTTGTTGTGGTCATTGGATATGCCGGGCGATTCCGGGCAGATTTACACCACAACTCAGTCTAACCTCGGGTTTCAAGCGCGATATGACCAACTACCCACATTGGATCCTTTTGTTTGCAGTAACTGGATTTGCCGGGCGGTTCCGGGCAGATTTACACTACAAACTCAACCCAAGCTCGAGTTGGCCATTTTCATGTTTATTCTAGTGTCATGTCCATGTTCAAGATTCATGTCAAGTTCGTGTCAAGTTTCAAGGATAAGTTTCATGTCCACATCCAGATTCAAGTTATAACAATGTTCATTTATTTCCATGTTTTGCCTATTATCAAGTTCATAATTCATGTTCGTAACCAATTCATGTTTTTCCTAATCTACCCAAATCGTATTCCCATCGCACGTAAACGTGAATCGATCCGTACTGCAAATAAATCCAAATCCCAAAATGAAGGGAATAACATCAAAACTATGATAGGCCAAAGGGACGAGCATAAAGCGATAAAAAGGGTCACAAGACTAGCATGATATAACTTGAGATAATTGGTTATAACATCACTGTCATATAGGATTTCAAATCTAGCAGGATAAGGCGATAGTCACGATAAAAGTTGACATAAAAGAATAGGCATGCGAAAGCAAGCCAAATACAAGGATAATGGATCCAATGGTTTCGATGTACATAATAGCGAATAAACTAGGCAAGTCACACCCTAGGTATGAGATCCAACAAACTGCAAATTCGGTATACAAAACGGATTTCAACTATGGGCATGAACAATCAACTATAATAGTCTCAGGTAATTAACCCCAATAGTCATAGTCATGGTCATAGGTAAAAATCTCATAATTAAGAACCCTAAGCGATTAACCACAATAGTCATGGTTAATTATCCAAAATAGTTCTAGGCAATAGTCATAGGCAATTAATAGTAATAGTTTCAAAGTCATGGTCATAGATAATGGCCTTATGTTCATAATCATAGGTAATAATTCTCATAGTCAAGAGTCATAGGTGATTAGCCACAATTGTCCTTGTCATAGTCATAGGCAACAGTCTTACGTTCACCATCATAGGCATAGGCATAGTCTTATGTTTACAGTCATAGGCACAGGCATAGTCTTATGTTCACAGTCATAAGCACAGGCATAGTCTTAAGCCATTAACAATAGTTTCAACGTCATAGGCATGTCAAGGTTATAGTCATGAAAGAGTTTGATTTACAACATGAATAGGCCCAAAGCAATATTCACGAAAGTCAGGATCCAGGATGAACAAGAATAGATATGAATCAGTTATCATACATAGATCCAATTCCAATTTACAACATGGATATTAAGTTTACAGTTTTTATCTGAAAGTAACTTGAACTTACAGATCGTGGTCTAAGGAAGATGTAGAAGTCAAGTCTAGAAATTTGTCGTTGAATTTCTGAATCGTTGAATCTTGATTGTAGAAGAAAATCCCCAATTCCTAGCCGTAGTATTCAAGAAATAATCTTCACGTTTTTAATTTAATTTATCTTAATTTAGAGGAGGAGGAGGAAGAAGCCATGATCATCAAGAGTTTGAGCAGCATAAGGTTAGAGAAGAATGGTGTAAAGAGAATGAGGCTAGGAGGCTGTTTAAATAGGATTAGGCAGACGAATCTGGTCACGAAACGAGTCTAAATACATCAGAATGCATCTGGTTCAAAAAGTGGGTTCGGGAGGCAGGTCGACCCCCAGGTCGACTCCCCAGTCGACCTGGTCATGGGGAGGTCGACACCCCGGTTGACTCCTCAGTCGACCTGGTTGGTGGGGGGGGGGGGTCGACTCCCCAGTCGACCTGGGTATATGGGCGGGAATTTTCCCGCCAGCCTTCTTTGGGTTTGAATTTCGAATTTCTGGCTTTATTTTCGAGCTGTTTTATTTTATTTAAATTCCTGAAACTTCTGCGGGTCATAACTTGGTCATACGAACTCCGATTTTCGAAAACTCGGACTCGATTTCATGTAGAATTCCGAGACGAACGCAATGACGCAACCCGTTTCCCCTGATTCTTATTTTAAAATTTAATTCTTCCTTGATTTATGACTTTAACATGTTATAAAAAATACGGGTTGTTACATTCTCCCATCCTTAAAGGATTTCGTCCCCGAAATCTTCAAGTTAAGAAGAATGTGTCCTACCATCCAATCATCCATCTACTCAATCATCAATCACTGGTATCCATTGTCCTTAAGAGATTTCTAATGATGTATGAACATATGCAGAAAGTGTGTGTATATGTTCCTTATCTAATGAAAATGATTAGGCCTGATTGATCTTCTTTATGCAAAATATGTTTAGTGCTATGATTCCAATATGTATGCAAATAGCCCTAATCACATAAACACTATATATGTACACAAACATCCATCCATATGCAACATTCACATGATAACACATTCAATTTCATCCATAAACAAGTATAAACACTCATGCATATGCAATATGAAAATGTCTCTGAGCCGATCTAGTGCCTAATGTTGGTTATGCAACCACTTGCAACCACTTGTAACCATTAATCATAACATGTCTCAAACACATGTTTCACCCAATTGTTCCTACCTAAAGATATAGCCGAATGATAGAAGCAAGTAAAAACTTTGCGCCCATTAGGCAATGTCAAAGCTGGAAATCTACGTCACATATATACTGAATAGGAGAAGAACTCCCTAAGCACTAGCCCGAAGACCGAAATCAACATCAGGCTGACACCCAAAGGATCACTCAACCCAACGGACACCCTCAAGCCCCAACATGTATTACTACAGATGATCCCTATGGGGTTTTGCAACAGAAATAGGATTGAGAATAGGACCGAGAGGTTATACATAAAAGATAGCATGCAAGTAAGCTCTACAGGAAAAGAGGGATCAAGGATATACTCTTAAAAAGAGATATGATGCGCGTATCTAGTCTTCAATCTTCTAAGTCGCATTTCCTTGAGCTTAACTCCATTGTGCTTTGTCCGTCTTTAACTTCATAATTTATTAATTCTTGTTTCCAAAATATGAGTTGGAACTCATTTCACTGTTGTCTCTCGTCCCATTTTCCCTTATCCTCCTTCTAGTATACTCGGCTCAAACATAACTGCGTAGTGCGTACTCATGGTTTCATGCAAGCTCTCCAAAATTCACTAGTGAATCCTGGATCTCGTTTACTCACTATAGGGTATTCCACGCAGAAGAATTATCTCTTACAAATCAACATATGTCATCCTTGTTGCCAAATGTACTTACTAAGGTGATTTCCTATAACTCATGCCTAAGCGAAATGAACCATCCACTTTAGTGGCGAACACTACTCGAGATCAACAAATGTATCAAGAGATTATGGGTAACTAAGCATGGCAGAATCCTAAGGGTTACACTAGACTTCGAGGGTATTACCACGACAAGTCAAGAGTCTAACTACCCTCTTTTCATACTCAAGAATGGCACCATTACTGGAAACCATTCCATCCCTAGAATCGACCCGTAGCCCAAAAACATAAGCATTTCTTCTAAACTCAACGCTTAGCATAGACATTCTCAAATCTAAACAAGTCATGAATAAATGAGCCGATTCCCCGACAGGATTTGAGAAGAAGAAAAAAAATGGGATCCTCTACTACGCTAGTACTAAGGTGCAGAGACTCAACTATCGAAGCAGAAATAAAAAGGATGTGATGTACCATAATCAAAAAAGGTACGAACAGGATAGAAAGATAAACTAGACTTTCCTACAGAAACATTTCTACCTTCTTGTTCTGAGCCTCATTCGCCTTAACCACCCTTATCCCCTCTTATATAACATGTTAACAGGTCTCTCGAGAACTACCTCCATCGCACGACAACCCTACAAAGCTTGAAATAAGATTAGTCGCAGATGGAACTAATGTGACTACAGATGGAGGAAAGAAACGAAAAGGGATTCAAACAAGGAAACAAAGGATAATGCTAATGGCCTTTGGGGAATAGCCTTTAAAAATAAAACTTTTCTTGAAAATTGCTTCTTTGTAAATGGTTTTGAAAATAATTTCAAAAGGTTTTAAAAACTTTTACCCAGTCTGGTAACCATCTGCTCTGATACCAAATGTAACACCCCACCTCCGCTAGGGTCACTCACAAAGGGAATGCACTAGCTTTGGTGGAGCATTATCTAGGTAAACATACACAGAAATATTACAAGACAGAACATATAAAACAAAGGAAGTAGAACCAAATTTTATTGCTTTAAAAATTTAGAAAGGTCTAAAGCCTTTTTACATCAAAATGTCGTTAAATCCATTACATCGAAATCTATCTTGCAATAGTAAAGAAGCATAAAACCATGGTCATAAATCATTCCCCAAGTAAAACAGTAAAGCAGCCATAGCCAAGAAAGGTCCAAGCCATATATGATGATCTTGAAGCAGAAAGAAGTCCAAACTAAGTAGTAGTGTTTCCTCCCTGAGAACCTGGGGGGGAGGGGGGAAACAGAAGAAAAAGAGGAGAAAGAAAACGGGTCAGTCATAAAGACTGGTAAGTCCTAGTGACTTTCAGCATAGAAACAAGTAAAGATAACATGACATGTATAAACTGAAAGTAAACATAAGGATGATGACAAGATAGGCCAGTTAAACTAAGATAACAAGATAAACTATGCTAACCAGATAAACTACGGTAACAAGATAAACTATGCTAACCAGATAAACTACGTATAGCATCGCATGTTTAATATTCTCTGCACTAGTACTAGTATAACAGAATTAGGTGTTATCCTAATGTCCAAACAGAAACGGAAACAGAAACAGGGTGATCTTTACAGAAATAGTAATGGGCTTTTACCTCCCTAACAGAAACAGAAACAGAAATGGGCATTTACCACCTGTATTAGTAACCCAACCCATGTCATGTATTAACTATGAAATGATCCCTTGCCCAATATCATGAAATGACCCATTACTTGGTCCCACGAAACGATCTATTTATCGATCGGCTCCCTATAACTTCTAGCTTGTCATGTGTCTGTGTCATACGGCCATATCACGAATGTAGTTACCTGTGCTAGGTCCACTATAGGGTGTATCAAGCCCTAGGGTGCCAACCACCGACACGAATCAAGCACGCACAGTGTAAACCTACTGGTGCCCATTGCCTGCTTTTTCAACTCCGGACTACGTGCACGACCATAGTATGCCTGAACCTACAATGGCGCACCAACTCAGCCGTCGTTCTGGTCGTTTACAATCAGCCCAGTAATCGTGCCCCACCCTGCCTAGTTCCAGGGTATTGTGATACATCTAGTGGGTTACTGCCGAAAAGGACCGCGTAACTAGGGTTTCCGTCCAGTAGGTTAAGTGTTGTCATTTAAATTCGAGACTTAACCCCATCAGTCTAGCATGTCAAGTTGGTTAAGTGTATTCAAGCGGTTCATGACTTAACCCAACCAAATCATCGTGTCAAATTGGTAAAGTTCATTCAAGCGGTTCATGACTTAATCCTATCAAATCGTGTCAAATTAGTTAAGTTCGTTCAAGCGGTTAATGACTTAATCCTATCAAATCATCGTGTCAAATTGGTTAAGTTCATTCAAGCGGTTCATGACTTGACCCTATCAAATCATTGTGTCAAATTGGTTAAGTATATTCAAGCAGTTCATGACTTAACCCTACCAAATCATCGTGTCAAATTGGTTAAGTTCATTCAAGCGGTTCATGACTTAATCCTATCAAATCATCGTGTCAAATTGGTTAAGTATATTCAAGCGGTTCATGAATTAACCCTACCAAATCATCGTGTCAAATTGGTTAAGTACATTCAAGCGGTTCATGACTTAACCCTATCATGTGGCATTAATTCATTAATGCAACCCAACCTCTCACATCAGACCTGTTGTTGTGGTCACCGGATATGTCGGGCAGTTCCGGGCAGATTTACACCACAACTCAGTCTGACCTTGGGTTTCAAGCGCGATATGACCAACTACCCACATTGGATCCTATTGTTTGCAGTAACTGGATTTGCCGGGCGGTTCCGGGCAGATTTACACTACAAACTCAACCCAACCTCGAGTTGGCCATTTTCATGTTTATTCTAGTGTCATGTCCATGTTCAAGATTCATGTCAAGTTCGTGTCAAGTTTCAAGGATAAGTTTCATGTCCACATCCAGATTCAAGTTATAACAATGTTCATTTATTTCCAAGTTTTGCCTATTATCAAGTTCATAATTCATGTTCGTAACCAATTCATGTTTTGCCTAATCTACCCAAATCGTATTCCCATCGCACGTAAACATGAATCGATCCATACTGCAAATAAATCCAAATCTCAAAATGAAGGGAATAACATCAAAACTATGATAGGCCAAAGGGACGTGCACAAAGCGATAAAAAGGGTTACAAGACTAGCATGATATAACTTGAGATAATTGGTTACAACATCACTGTCATATAGGATTTCAAATCTAGCAGGATAAGGCGATAGTCACGATAAAAGTTGACATAAAAGAATAGGCATGCGAAAGCAAGCCAAATACAAGGATAATGGATCCAATGGTTTCGATGTACATAATAGCGAATAAACTAGGCAAGTCACACCCTAGGTATGAGATCCAACAAACTGCAAATTCGGTATACAACATGGGTTTTAACTATGGGCATGAACAATCAACTATAAAAGTCTCAGGTAATTAACCCCAATAGTCATAGTCATGGTCATAGGTAAAAATCTCATAATTAAGAACCCTAAGCGATTAATCACAATAGTCATGGTTAATTATCCAAAATAGTTCTAGGCAATAGTCATAGGCAATTAACAGTAATAGTTTCAAAGTCATGGTCATAGATAATGGCCTTATGTTCATAATCATAGGTAATAATTCTCATAGTCAAGAGTCATAGGTGATTAGCCACAATTGTCCTTGTCATAGTCATAGGCAACAGTCTTACGTTCACCGTCATAGGCATAGGCATAGTCTTATGTTTACAGTCATAGGCACAGGCATAGTCTTATGTTCACAGTCATAGGCACAGGCATAGTCTTAGGCCATTAACAATAGTTTCAACGTCATAGGCATGTCAAGGTTATAGTCATGAAAGAGTTTGATTTACAACATGAATAGGCCCAAAGCAATATTCACGAAAGTCAGGATCCAGGATGAACAAGAATAGATATGAATCAGTTATCATACATAGATCCAATTCCAATTTACAACATGGATATTAAGTTTACAGTTTTTATCTGAAAGTAACTTGAACTTATAGATCGTGGTCTAAGGAAGATGTAGAAGTCAAGTCTAGAAATTTGTCGTTGAATTGCTGAATCGTTGAATCTTGATTGTAGAAGAAAAACCCCAATTCCTAGCCGTAGCCTTCAAGAAATAATCTTCACGTTTTTAATTTAATTTATCTTAATTTAGAGGAAGAAGAAGAAGCCATGATCATCAAGAGTTTGAGCAGCATAAGATTAGGGAAGAATGGTGTAAAGAGAATGAGGCTAGGAGGCTATTTAAATAGGATTAGGCAGACGAATCTGGCCATGAAACGAGTCTAAATACATCAGAATGCATCTGGTTCAAAAAGTGGGTTCGGGAGGCAGGTCGACCCCCAGGTCGACTCCCCAGTCGAGCTGGTCATGGGGAGGTCGAAACCCCAGTCGACTACCCAGTCGACCTGGTGGGGGGGTCGACTCCCCAGTCGACCTGGGTATATGGGCGGAAATTTTCCCGCCAGCCTTCTCTGGGTTTGAATTTCGAATTTCTGGCTTTATTTTCGAGCTGTTTTATTTTATTTAAATTTCTGAAACTTCTGAGGGTCATAACTTGGTCATACGAACTCCGATTTTCGAAAACTCGGACTCGATTTCATGTAGAATTCCGAGATGAACGCAATGGCGAAACCCGTTTCCCTTTATTCTTATTTTAAAATTTAATTCTGCCTTGATTTATGACTTTAACATGTTATAAAAAATACGGGTTGTTACACATTCAATCAATATAACTTCAACAAATCACACAATTATTAACAAACATTAAAACAATGATTTAACCAATATAACAACAACAAATCACAAAATCATCAACGAACATTAAAACAACGATTTAACAATTAATCAAATTTTTAAATGGATCTAAACATAAAATTAACATATGATTTTACCGTTTATAAGTTGCTAGATTAGATCCTATGGTGATTTGAATTAAAATCGCACTTAGATTAGATCTATTTGAAAACAACTTGAAATGATGAACATATGATCATATAACCCATATACTGGATTGAATCCGCATGAGAGATGCTTATCACTCACCAATTCTTTGAATTAACTTGAAATCACTAAATTTCCAATCTGTACAGCGAAGAATTATCTCAAAATCTCTTGATTTGATGCGATCTCCCTTGTCTCAATGTAGATCTAGCTTCGCTTGATGTAGATCTTCAACCACTTTGCGTAGATCTAGAATTTTAAGGGTGGAAAGGTGTATTTGATTGAGCAAGGAGAATCACAAGCTCAACCAAATGAGAGAATGAAGAAAAGTAACCCACTCTCCATCCCTCTAACCCCCTGTTTGTAGCCAACAACCCATTAATGGGCCACATCAATTCAGCCCATTAATAACTAACCAAACATGAACAGAATTTTGTGAAATCTTAAAATAGTGATTTCTCCTAAACCGCTAAACCAAATCTTTGATGTGACCACTCGGAATTGGAAACATCATTCCCTTTCCAATGAATCGAATCCAGCACCTAATTCAATCCCAGTCAAAAGTTATGTCCTGTACAAAACTAACAGGGGAAAATGGTCACAAATAAAATTGGTAAATATCATGGACATGTCTCACATCCCCGTAAACAACATATTAAAATATGAGAATGATCCAAATCTCAAGGAATTAAATAAAAATATTTTACGATCCTTCGATGCGTAAAATGCGGGCTGTAACATTCTCCCCCTTTAGGAATTTCGCCCCCGAAATCGCAAGCAAACACAAGCAACCAAAACAATTCCGCATTTCTATCATCCACGAGCAACCAATTCTATCATCCAAACCAGCAGCCATCAAATCATGCATCCATAGGCTTATCCTAGCATGCAACAACAACCACAATAGTACATGTTACAATGATGTAATGATGAAACGATATTTATGGGTCATACCGACGAAAGATTTCTGGATCGGTCATCTTCATACTCTCTTCCGTCTCCCATGTACAATCGTCTTCATTCTTACTCCATTGTATCTTGATTAGCCTAACCGTCTTATTCCTAAGCTATTTCGTGTCATTTCCCATAATGCGAAGCAGCTTACGAGGTTTCGTAACTATAGTCTCGACTTCTAGGTCTTCGTACTGCTCTGGAGATACCACTACATTCGAATCATGCATGCACTTTCATAGAAATGACACGTGGAAAACATTATGTACACTCGACATCTTCTCGGGTAAATCCAATCTATATGCGAGCTTTCAAATCCGCTCGACTACCAAAAACGGTCCAACAAACCTAGGAGCTAACTTTCCTTTACTTCCGAATCGAACCACATGCTTCAAAGGAAATTCTTCACGAAAACCATATCACCAACATCAAATTCAAATCCTTTCGACGTTTATCGGCATAACCCTTCTGACAATCTTATGCTGCCTTCATTCGTTGCCGAACGATCTCGATACAATCTGAGGTCTCCTTGATCATCTCAGGCCCAAGTATCAACTTATCTCCAGTTTCTAACCAACATGCTGGAGAATTACACGGTCTACCATACAAAGTCTCGTATGGTTCCATCCCAATGCTTGATTGGTAGTTGTCAACTAGATGTGGATGGTCTTCCCATGATCCTTCGAAGTCCAATACACAAGCCCTTAGAAGATCCTCCAAAACTCGGTTAACTCTCTCGGTTTGACCATCGGATGATAAGCCACACTCAAACACAACTCGTTCCCCAAATCTTCTTGTAAACTCTTCCAAAATCTACTTGTGAACAATGGATCTCAATCACTCACTATGCTATTGGGTATACCCTGTAATCGAACTATCCATTTTATATACAGCTCTGCTAACTTCGATGTTGTCCAAGTCGATCTGACAGGAATAAATTTAGCGCTTTTGGTTAAGCTGTCCACTATTACCAAAATTCCTTCATTTCCAAAGCCAACCTTCTCGATCGACCTTGAATTCCTTATCCTTTGGTTCCAACTTATGGATAATCTCAATAAGCGTTGCATCACGCTTTTGGCTTTCGCCAATCCTTTCGACGAGAGTAGGTCTTATCGATAAGCTTGCCAACATTTCCGGTTTTACCTTACATCATGGTCTAAAATCAAATCCTGCCAAGTACTTGAGGTGTTTTCATTCTGAGAATATTGCTTCCAAACTTGCATGTCTTCGACTCTACACATCTGCAATTGCGTTACCTTTACGGGGAGTATATGTTATACTAAAACCCTATAATACCAGAAACTCTAGCCACCGTTGCTGCCGAAGATTCAAATCCTTTTGAGAGAAAAGATATTTCAATGACTTATGATCCGTAAAAAACTCGAATCGAACTCCCAACAAGTAATGTCTCCACATATTCAAAGTTAACATGATCTCCACTGTGACGGCAAAGAATTTCGCTCGGTCCGAACCAGTCGCTAAACCGATCCAGGCCGTTCGAAACGCCCTATCGTTTGAGAACAGGACAAAACAGAACGCATACAGAAGAACATTTCACTATATATTACAACAGTGCATCAGATTACAAGAATATACAGAGTATAAATGAATGATACACAGAATTATCAGAGATTTAAATTACATTTAAATACATCGCAGCGGAATATAATACAATACACAACTAGAAGGGATATACGGATACAAAGCTTTCCGGATATCGTTCCAGCTGTAAACCAGGATCCTGTGAATATAAATCTGCAAAACCGAAACTACTAGCTGCCCGTGTCAAAATAAGGGCACCCAGAGTTTAGGTTAAAACAATAAACTCCGGGTCAGTCATGTGACTGGTGTGAGAACTAAAACAGTTATTAATCTTTATTTTAAATCATTAGGTAAATCAAAGGACCACGCCGTATAACACGGAACGGGTTTCCTCCCAAGAATACCAGTGCATAAAACAAACGGCACAATGCTAAATAAAGAAAAATGAAGCTGTTATAAGACCCAGGTCCTATCACACAATGCAACGCAAGCCGGGGGATAGGGTTTTCCCTTATAACGGCCAAAGAATGCTTGATACGTTTTAAAATAGATTATTTGATACTATAATAAGTGCATAGTGTATAAAACAACTTCAAATCATAAGTATCAATCATAGGCGGCATGGGTACCATATATCATGTCGCCATATATAGGTTTACAAATAAAACCGCAAAGTCACGTATTTGGAAATTGGATTTCCGTCTATGAACCGAGGCTAGGGGCAAGATCCTCAACCGATTCGTGACTCTCTAGCCCGAGCCACAGGCAAGCGCGCAGGCAAGCCTTTAGATCGTCAGGGCCGGTCCACCGATGTGGATTATTATGCCTGAACACTACGTTTCCCCACCCTATGGGGTGTAAGTCTGGTCCGTCAGCCGACCAGAATGCATCGGCCGAAACCGATATAACCGAGGCGCCTCGCAACAGCAACAACCACATAAGTCAAACTCGTCAGGGCGTGTAAAACCACTGACGCCACTTCTAGCTAGAAAGAAACGCAAGTCCTCCCTGAGGTCCGTCTCCCGTTTTTGGTTCATACCGGGTGTGAAACACGCGAGGTAAACGTTACACAAAGCTACGCCACAAAGGCCGTGCTTTGATCATCACCACAAGACTTTGCTTTTCAACAGAAGCCTTGATCATTTGCATCTTAGCATGCCACACAGGCAAACCATCCTATGCAACCGATATCAGTCACACAGAATGAAATCCGATGTCAGACACACAGTCCATTTACAAGTCCGTTCTGGGTCTGAACGAAACCGGAGGCACCTAGTACCCCGCATATCCATCGATCTCCAAGTACGTCTGGACGATCACCAACTGTTTCCATCTTCTTGGGTGTACAGCCCAATCAAGATCATCAGTTATCACCCAAACGACGTGAAGACCTCCGGTCTTCTACCATCGTCTTCATCTTCGACTTATCGTCGTATCAGTTATTCAGAATGGGATAAACCCGGTCTTTCCGAATAACTCGCGTATATTTAAATAAGTGTTACACAAACACAACATACGCCTCATTCCAATTCATTAGTCACTAACCGTAAATTAATCAAGAGAATAATTCCCCAAATATTAACCCCGAAGGCCGAAACCAACATCAGATCAATATCCAGAAAACCATTCTGCTTGGCTAACCGACAGTTAGTTTCTAAATCTCACATTCATAGGGAAAGGTTCCCATTAATTTTATCAAAGATAAATTCTTGAATTTATGCTTTAATCTACTTTTGAATATCAATTCAAACTAGTCGGGATTAGCGAACCTTACCGAAGTAATCATTTGTTTTAATTTCCCAATCCCAACCTATTCATCCCATGAAGTAAAACTGGTAATACTTCATATCTAACACCACGGTGTTATCGGTAAATTCAATTACCATTTCACGTTCAAATCTAATTAAAGATTTAACTATCGCCTGGAGCAAAACTGGTGATACTCCATTCTCGATCATTTCAATCTAATTAAAGATTCATTAAAACTCCACTTAGTTTTAATCTTCGGCTGGGTTAAAGAATCAGTGTCATTTAAAACACGGTTCACGATAAACCCAAAACCACATTCATTAATTATCGGGTTAAAGAACAAGTGTTATTTAAAACACTGTTCACGATAAAACCCAAAAATCAATATCGATTCAATTCCAATTAAATATTATTTAATTGGTACACTCCATTAAATCTAAATAAAAAGATTTAATCCTTTCTCAACTGGGTTCAAGAACAGTGTTAATGAAGACACCATTCACGACAAACCCAAATCACATTCATCAATTATCGGGTTAAAGAACAAGTGTTATTTAAAACACTGTTCACGATAAACCCAAAAATCAATATCAATTCTATTCCAATTAAATGTTATTTAATTGGTACACTTCATTAAATCTGAATAAAAAGATTTAATCTTTTCTCAACTGGGTTCAAGAACAGTGTTAGTGAAGACACCATTCACGACAAACCCAAATCACATTTGATATTCAATACAAGGCTCTGAATAGAAAATATATCGGCTTATATTCAATATCAAATTCTACGACTAACAAACGTCGTATTGGAAATATCGATATAAATATATATCTTTCAAATTTCCATAACAACACCTGTATAATCACGGATTCCAACATCGAAATATTCCGAAGACAATTTCGATTCAAATCCACTCCAATGCAATCATTGGAAATTTTGGTTATTTTCAAAACCCTTTTCAAATTCAATTTATTTATTTAAAAATAAATAGAATTATATTTCTAGTTCAAAACTAGTTCAATTCGATAAAAGTCTATTTTTATCTTTTCAAATATGGAGTTTTTCATCCCAAATCTTCACAAATCATTTCTTATGATTTTACACAAATTATTACTATTTTTAATAATTTTATCAAGGCCCGTACAGTCGATTTCCATCAATGGCCATCGAACTGCACTTACAGCGACCTTTTTCGAATTTGATTTGGACATAATTCCAAATCCAACCGTTAGATTTCAAATTCCTAATATTCTTTAGAAAGCTCTTTTCGATACGAACCCAACGGTTCCGGTTTTAGGAGAATCCGACGGTCGGATCTCCCGTAATGTCCGTTTGAAATAAATGGTCGAAATTCACGAACTGCCGCGGCGCGGCGCGTTCTATTCAGGCCATTATATTATATATATAATATATATATAATATATTTCGTCGATTTCTATTTAAAACGAATTATATAAATAGTTTTAAATTCGATTTAAAAGCAATTTCAACTTCCGTTTCAATTCAAATCAAAATTGAATTCTTCTTTATAAATTCGTTTTAAAATCGATTTCTATTCAATTCAAATTTCAATTTGAATTCATTTCACTTCGCTTTCAATTCAATTTGAATTCGTTTTCAATTCAATTCATTTCGAAATCGTTTTCAATTCAATTCATATCGAAATCGTTTTCAATTCAATTCATTTCGAAATCGTTTTCAATTCAATTCATATTGAAATCGTTTAAATCGATATAAATATCGTTTACGTCAAAATGGCGTCAATCTAATCAACACGGCTTCATAAATTTCTATTTTCAAATATTCTATTTCAAATATTTCTTTTTCAAAATAGTTGTTATTATCAAAATATTCTTTATTTTCACGATTGGAATGAGGCCCAATCAATTACCATATAAAGTTAATTATATGGATTTTCATACAACACATGTATATAATAACATTGAAAATAATCAACCATCAACCAAAGTGCACTACACTGTATAAGCATCAAATATAGATATTCAACGCTCATAACAGCCTGTCAATCAATCGATCGACATATTTAATCAATCAGGATGAGTGAAATTCATATTTCATCCCAACACCCGTGTGGGGTTTCAAACAATCAAACACAGATTTTAGTTGTGCAGTTGGGCGATGTGTAAAATTTATCGTCCCAATCAATGTCATTCAAATAAGTGTACATAAACAAACCATCTGGTTTGTAAATGAATATTTATTTATTCACTTCACTATTTTCATATTCACGTTAAAAATTATATTTTTAACGATAAAACATTTTATTTCAACCTATGAATTTCTATTCAATTTATTTATTCAATAAAATGATATTTTTATTTTTCTAACATATTTTAGAAAATTTCGGCGGCATAACGGCACGATACTAGAAACGGGACGAGGCCTAGCCTTATCCCCGGTCTAGTGAAGGCACACGCCATTCACACATCAATCATATCAATTTTATTATGCAAACCACAAAATTTGGAGTAAGAGTCTAACCTAGCCTTACTCCTTCGCCTTATAACGGCGCACGTCTAATCCTAACCAATTTATCGATTCGATTCGATTTACACCACAAACCACATTCAAACCAATATCACAATCAATAACCAAACAGCCAAACAAACAAGTCCATGGTCTGTGGACGATTGTGTCGGGTGCTACTAAACACCGTCTGCATCCTAGTATATATATAACTAGAAAATAAATTTGAAAGGTGAGAAATTCTCACATATAGCTAACCCAGCTCCACGGCACTTCATTGATAGAAATCTTCGTCGTTTCGCCTTTTTGTCACCTTCGTTGCCCAAGGCCACTATATATATAAAAATTGAATTTTTATTTCAAAGTTCAATATATAAAAATCGAATTTTTATTTCAAAGTTCAATATATAAAAATCGAATTTTTATTTCAAAGTTCAATATATAAAAATCGAATTTTTATTTCAAAGTTCAATATATAAAAATCTGATTTTTACTTTTGCTTTCAACATATAAAAATATGATTTTTACTTTTGCTTTCAACATATAAAAATAATCTGATTTTCTTTTCTTTTTAAAAACAGTTTTTACTTGCATTTAAAATCAGTTTTTACTTGCTTTTTAAAAAAACAGTTTTATAATGTTTTTCAAATCAGTTTTTTTTTTTTTAATACTTTTATAAAATCAATTCGGTTTTTATACTTTAAAATTCAGTTTTAAAATACTTTAAAATTCATTTCAGTTTTAAAATACTTTAAAATTCAGTTTTTAAAATACTTTTAAAAATCATTTCAGTTTTAAAATACTTTAAACTTCAGTTTTAAAATACTTTTAAAAATCATTTCAGTTTTAAAATACTTTAAAATTCAGTTTTAAAATACTTTTATAAAATCAATCTGTTTTTACCTAAACATCGAAATTACTTTTAACGAATTAAAATAAAAAAAAAAAAAAAAAAAAAAATTACTTACAGTATTTCGAAGAAAAGGGGGGTGAAGGAAGAAGGCGTCGGCGGTGGAAGGATCGTCGGCTGGGGGGGTTTGCTGGTGGCGGTCTGCGGCTTCATCTTCGCGAGCGAGGGAGGGCGTCAGCGGAACTCGAGCGATCTGGGGGGGGAGCTCAGGCGGAGGCGGGGCTCGGAGCAGGTCAGGGCGGTGGCGTCGATCGCCTTCCTAGGGTTTCTCTCTTTTTTTTTTTTTTAATTTCTGTATAAATGAATTCGGGGGGGGGGGGGGGGGGCAGGAAGAAGAATAAAGGGAGGGAGGAGTATTTATTTTTATATTTTTTTTTTATTATTTAATTATTAAATTTCGCAAAAAGGTTGACTTTTATCCACGACCTCGAAACGAGGCCCACCGCCTGTCGTCCATAGCTTTTCACCCCCATTACGAACACAATGGGATATGTATCGCAAGCTGATTCGATTGTTACAATCAGTTTCCTTTTCAATTTTCATTTAAATCACTATATTGAATTTTAAACGTACATTTCAAATTACCGGGGGCACATACTAACTAGAAAAATTCCAGAAAAATATTTTCTAGCTTCGTTTTGACGATACGGTCCTAACAAAACTAGTTTCGTCGAATTCTGAGGCCGTTTGAAAAATGGCCAATTTCCAGTCGATTAAAATCAACGGAAACTGGTCAAACGCGTTTTCCTTTGCCACGCTCACATATTGATTCGAAAAATTATGAAATTTGAAACCTAGCAATAATTCGACATCACGGACCCAACAAAAGTGGTTTCGTCGAAATCCGAGGTCATTTGCAAAAGGTCCATTTTTAAGGGCCTGAATTCCATAGCGACTATTCAGAATTTTCAACTGGACATATCTTTTGATTCCCGATATGAAATCTTGATTTTTCGGATTCGTTGGAAAGATATTCACTATTAGATTCCATTATTTTTGGTTTCACTAAAATCCGGATTGTTTTGCACCCGGTACATTCAATTGAAGTTTGAAATCGAATTATCGAACTACCGCGCCATTTTCAATTCTATTTATAATTATATATAAATATTTATATTCTAACGACGACGTATATAAATATATTCGTTCGAATTATATTCAAAATAAATTTCTCGTCGTTTTTATTTACAATAATTCATTTTAAATAATCAAAATTCGCTAAAATTGCCAAAATAAAAATTTCAAACTGGCTCGCATTTTACGGGTTGTTACAATCTCCCCCACTTAAAACTTTTCGTCCCCGAAAAGGAACAAAGTCGAAAGTGGTTTGATTAATCAACTCTACGCTCGATCTGGCTTCCATTCTCCAACTCTTTAGTTTCTGAGAATTTCCAAAATTTCAAAAATTTGGCTAACACCCTAAATTTTCGAAAAATTTCGCCATAACCTCCCCTGCACCGGGAGCATCGGGGAATTTCAAATAGCTTCCCCGGTCCTTCAGATCTCAAAAAGAAAAAGAAAAAGCCAAGCGGCTAGCCAATAGGCTCACAAAATCATCATCACCCAAACAAAACAGGAAATTATGTAATAAACATGTACCTATTTGTCGGGCAAACAAATTTTATTCTCTGCTCTAGCCTCCTTGCTATGACCTGTTCAATGATATATATGTATATGCAAGCAAATGCAACCAATTTTCAATATAATTCAATATGTGATTCTGTTAGGCTAAATGGCTAAAAATTAGCAAACAAATAAACAAACATCAATCAATTAGTGAATTAGAGTTTCAAATTCATAATTTTGATACATATACAAAAATCATGTTTTTGATGCCAATCCACAACAATGTATTCTAGCTATATATAAGTTTTGGTTCTCACACCAGTCAATAGGAAATATATAGAAAATCACATCTTCGAAACACGAACATAAATACTGATGATGTCATGACAATCATCAGTACCATCTTCGGGCGACTAGAGTGTGATGCTATATCTATCCAATATATTAAAATTTCGAATACACGCGGATCAGACGTATACGCAAAATCTATATATACTGGATTGTCCACATCAATATAAATAAATAATCAACTACGAATAATTGATTTAAATTTTCAAAACAAAATTGGTTTTCATTTGAAAAACATACTCTTCACACTCGTTCTAGGATACTACTGATCCCATCTCTAACGAGTCATTCTAATTGGATATTACTAACCCAATATCTGATGAATTCTTTCGTACGGTTCTAATGTGTCTTGTTCTCTGCTTTGTAAACCAAAGCTCTGATACCAACTGTGACGGCAAAGAATTTCGCTCGGTCCGAACCAGTCGCTAAACCGATCCAGGCCGTTCGAAACGCCCTATCGTTTGAGAACAGGACAAAACAGAACGCATACAGAAGAACATTTCACTATATATTACAACAGTGCATCAGATTACAAGAATATACAGAGTATAAATGAATGATACACAGAATTATCAGAGATTTAAATTACATTTAAATACATCGCAGCGGAATATAATACAATACACAACTAGAAGGGATATACGGATACAAAGCTTTCCGGATATCGTTCCAGCTGTAAACCAGGATCCTGTGAATATAAATCTGCAAAACCGAAACTACTAGCTGCCCGTGTCAAAATAAGGGCACCCAGAGTTTAGGTTAAAACAATAAACTCCAGGTCAGTCATGTGACTGGTGTGAGAACTAAAACAGTTATTAATCTTTATTTTAAATCATTAGGTAAATCAAAGGACCACGCCGTATAACACGGAACGGGTTTCCTCCCAAGAATACCAGTGCATAAAACAAACGGCACAATGCTAAATAAAGAAAAATGAAGCTGTTATAAGACCCAGGTCCTATCACACAATGCAACGCAAGCCGGGGGATAGGGTTTTCCCTTATAACGGCCAAAGAATGCTTGATACGTTTTAAAATAGATTATTTGATACTATAATAAGTGCATAGTGTATAAAACAACTTCAAATCATAAGTATCAATCATAGGCGGCATGGGTACCATATATCATGTCGCCATATATAGGTTTACAAATAAAACCGCAAAGTCACGTATTTGGAAATTGGATTTCCGTCTATGAACCGAGGCTAGGGGCAAGATCCTCAACCGATTCGTGACTCTCTAGCCCGAGCCACTGGCAAGCGCGCAGGCAAGCCTTTAGATCGTCAGGGCCGGTCCACCGATGTGGATTATTATGCCTGAACACTACGTTTCCCCACCCTATGGGGTGTAAGTCTGGTCCGTCAGCCGACCAGAATGCATCGGCCGAAACCGATATAACCGAGGCGCCTCGCAACAGCAACAACCACATAAGTCAAACTCGTCAGGGCGTGTAAAACCACTGACGCCACTTCTAGCTAGAAAGAAACGCAAGTCCTCCCTGAGGTCCGTCTCCCGTTTTTGGTTCATACCGGGTGTGAAACACGCGAGGTAAACGTTACACAAAGCTACGCCACAAAGGCCGTGCTTTGATCATCACCACAAGACTTTGCTTTTCAACAGAAGCCTTGATCATTTGCATCTTAGCATGCCACACAGGCAAACCATCCTATGCAACCGATATCAGTCACACAGAATGAAATCCGATGTCAGACACACAGTCCATTTACAAGTCCGTTCTGGGTCTGAACGAAACCGGAGGCACCTAGTACCCCGCATATCCATCGATCTCCAAGTACGTCTGGACGATCACCAACTGTTTCCATCTTCTTGGGTGTACAGCCCAATCAAGATCATCAGTTATCACCCAAACGACGTGAAGACCTCCGGTCTTCGACCATCGTCTTCATCTTCGACTTATCGTCGTATCAGTTATTCAGAATGGGATAAACCCGGTCTTTCCGAATAACTCGCGTATATTTAAATAAGTGTTACACAAACACAACATACGCCTCATTCCAATTCATTAGTCACTAACCGTAAATTAATCAAGAGAATAATTCCCCAAATATTAACCCCGAAGGCCGAAACCAACATCAGATCAATATCCAGAAAACCATTCTGCTTGGCTAACCGACAGTTAGTTTCTAAATCTCACATTCATAGGGAAAGGTTCCCATTAATTTTATCAAAGATAAATTCTTGAATTTATGCTTTAATCTACTTTTGAATATCAATTCAAACTAGTCGGGATTAGCGAACCTTACCGAAGTAATCATTTGTTTTAATTTCCCAATCCCAACCTATTCATCCCATGAAGTAAAACTGGTAATACTTCATATCTAACACCACGGTGTTATCGGTAAATTCAATTACCATTTCACGTTCAAATCTAATTAAAGATTTAACTATCGCCTGGAGCAAAACTGGTGATACTCCATTCTCGATCATTTCAATCTAATTAAAGATTCATTAAAACTCCACTTAGTTTTAATCTTCGGCTGGGTTAAAGAATCAGTGTCATTTAAAACACGGTTCACGATAAACCCAAAACCACATTCATTAATTATCGGGTTAAAGAACAAGTGTTATTTAAAACACTGTTCACGATAAACCCAAAAATCAATATCGATTCAATTCCAATTAAATATTATTTAATTGGTACACTCCATTAAATCTAAATAAAAAGATTTAATCCTTTCTCAACTGGGTTCAAGAACAGTGTTAATGAAGACACCATTCACGACAAACCCAAATCACATTCATCAATTATCGGGTTAAAGAACAAGTGTTATTTAAAACACTGTTCACGATAAACCCAAAAATCAATATCAATTCTATTCCAATTAAATGTTATTTAATTGGTACACTTCATTAAATCTGAATAAAAAGATTTAATCTTTTCTCAACTGGGTTCAAGAACAGTGTTAGTGAAGACACCATTCACGACAAACCCAAATCACATTTGATATTCAATACAAGGCTCTGAATAGAAAATATATCGGCTTATATTCAATATCAAATTCTACGACTAACAAACGTCGTATTGGAAATATCGATATAAATATATATCTTTCAAATTTCCATAACAACACCTGTATAATCACGGATTCCAACATCGAAATATTCCGAAGACAATTTCGATTCAAATCCACTCCAATGCAATCATTGGAAATTTTGGTTATTTTCAAAACCCTTTTCAAATTCAATTTATTTATTTAAAAATAAATAGAATTATATTTCTAGTTCAAAACTAGTTCAATTCGATAAAAGTCTATTTTTATCTTTTCAAATATGGAGTTTTTCATCCCAAATCTTCACAAATCATTTCTTATGATTTTACACAAATTATTACTATTTTTAATAATTTTATCAAGGCCCGTACAGTCGATTTCCATCAATGGCCATCGAACTGCACTTACAGCGACCTTTTTCGAATTTGATTTGGACATAATTCCAAATCCAACCGTTAGATTTCAAATTCCTAATATTCTTTAGAAAGCTCTTTTCGATACGAACCCAACGGTTCCGGTTTTAGGAGAATCCGACGGTCGGATCTCCCGTAATGTCCGTTTGAAATAAATGGTCGAAATTCACGAACTGCCGCGGCGCGGCGCGTTCTATTCAGGCCATTATATTATATATATAATATATATATAATATATTTCGTCGATTTCTATTTAAAACGAATTATATAAATAGTTTTAAATTCGATTTAAAAGCAATTTCAACTTCCGTTTCAATTCAAATCAAAATTGAATTCTTCTTTATAAATTCGTTTTAAAATCGATTTCTATTCAATTCAAATTTCAATTCAATTTGAATTCATTTCACTTCGCTTTCAATTCAATTTGAATTCGTTTTCAATTCAATTCATTTCGAAATCGTTTTCAATTCAATTCATATCGAAATCGTTTTCAATTCAATTCATTTCGAAATCGTTTTCAATTCAATTCATATTGAAATCGTTTAAATCGATATAAATATCGTTTACGTCAAAATGGCGTCAATCTAATCAACACGGCTTCATAAATTTCTATTTTCAAATATTCTATTTCAAATATTTCTTTTTCAAAATAGTTGTTATTATCAAAATATTCTTTATTTTCACGATTGGAATGAGGCCCAATCAATTACCATATAAAGTTAATTATATGGATTTTCATACAACACATGTATATAATAACATTGAAAATAATCAACCATCAACCAAAGTGCACTACACTGTATAAGCATCAAATATAGATATTCAACGCTCATAACAGCCTGTCAATCAATCGATCGACATATTTAATCAATCAGGATGAGTGAAATTCATATTTCATCCCAACACCCGTGTGGGGTTTCAAACAATCAAACACAGATTTTAGTTGTGCAGTTGGGCGATGTGTAAAATTTATCGTCCCAATCAATGTCATTCAAATAAGTGTACATAAACAAACCATCTGGTTTGTAAATGAATATTTATTTATTCACTTCACTATTTTCATATTCACGTTAAAAATTATATTTTTAACGATAAAACATTTTATTTCAACCTATGAATTTCTATTCAATTTATTTATTCAATAAAATGATATTTTTATTTTTCTAACATATTTTAGAAAATTTCGGCGGCATAACGGCACGATACTAGAAACGGGACGAGGCCTAGCCTTATCCCCGGTCTAGTGAAGGCCCACGCCATTCACACATCAATCATATCAATTTTATTATGCAAACCACAAAATTTGGAGTAAGAGTCTAACCTAGCCTTACTCCTTCGCCTTATAACGGCGCACGTCTAATCCTAACCAATTTATCGATTCGATTCGATTTACACCACAAACCACATTCAAACCAATATCACAATCAATAACCAAACAGCCAAACAAACAAGTCCATGGTCTGTGGACGATTGTGTCGGGTGCTACTAAACACCGTCTGCATCCTAGTATATATATAACTAGAAAATAAATTTGAAAGGTGAGAAATTCTCACATATAGCTAACCCAGCTCCACGGCACTTCATTGATAGAAATCTTCGTCGTTTCGCCTTTTTGTCACCTTCGTTGCCCAAGGCCACTATATATATAAAAATTGAATTTTTATTTCAAAGTTCAATATATAAAAATCGAATTTTTATTTCAAAGTTCAATATATAAAAATCGAATTTTTATTTCAAAGTTCAATATATAAAAATCGAATTTTTATTTCAAAGTTCAATATATAAAAATCGAATTTTTATTTCAAAGTTCAATATATAAAAATCTGATTTTTACTTTTGCTTTCAACATATAAAAATATGATTTTTACTTTTGCTTTCAACATATAAAAATAATCTGATTTTCTTTTCTTTTTAAAAACAGTTTTTACTTGCATTTAAAATCAGTTTTTACTTGCTTTTTAAAAAAACAGTTTTATAATGTTTTTCAAATCAGTTTTTTTTTTTTTTTTAATACTTTTATAAAATCAATTCGGTTTTTATACTTTAAAATTCAGTTTTAAAATACTTTAAAATTCATTTCAGTTTTAAAATACTTTAAAATTCAGTTTTTAAAATACTTTTAAAAATCATTTCAGTTTTAAAATACTTTAAACTTCAGTTTTAAAATACTTTTAAAAATCATTTCAGTTTTAAAATACTTTAAAATTCAGTTTTAAAATACTTTTATAAAATCAATCTGTTTTTACCTAAACATCGAAATTACTTTTAACGAATTAAAAAAAATAAAAATAATAATAATAAAAAAAAAAAAAAAATTACTTACAGTATTTCGAAGAAAAGGGGGGTGAAGGAAGAAGGCGTCGGCGGTGGAAGGATCGTCGGCTGGGGGGGTTTGCTGGTGGCGGTCTGCGGCTTCATCTTCGCGAGCGAGGGAGGGCGTCAGCGGAACTCGAGCGATCTGGGGGGGGGAGCTCAGGCGGAGGCGGGGCTCGGAGCAGGTCAGGGCGGTGGCGTCGATCGCCTTCCTAGGGTTTCTCTTTTTTTTTTTTTTTTAATTTCTGTATAAATGAATTCGGGGGGGGGGGGGCAGGAAGAAGAATAAAGGGAGGGAGGAGTATTTATTTTTATATTTTTTTTTTATTATTTAATTATTAAATTTCGCAAAAAGGTTGACTTTTATCCACGACCTCGAAACGAGGCCCACCGCCTGTCGTCCATAGCTTTTCACCCCCATTCCGAACACAATGGAATATGTATCGCAAGCTGATTCGATTGTTACAATCAGTTTCCTTTTCAATTTTCATTTAAATCACTATATTGAATTTTAAACGTACATTTCAAATTACCGGGGGCACATACTAACTAGAAAAATTCCAGAAAAATATTTTCTAGCTTCGTATTGACGATACGGTCCTAACAAAACTAGTTTCGTCGAATTCTGAGGCCGTTTGAAAAATGGCCAATTTCCAGTCGATTAAAATCAACGGAAACTGGTCAAACGCGTTTTCCTTTGCCACGCTCACATATTGATTCGAAAAATTATGAAATTTGAAACCTAGCAATAATTCGACATCACGGACCCAACAAAAGTGGTTTCGTCGAAATCCGAGGTCATTTGCAAAAGGTCCATTTTTAAGGGCCTGAATTCCATAGCGACTATTCAGAATTTTCAACTGGACATATCTTTTGATTCCCGATATGAAATCTTGATTTTTCGGATTCGTTGGAAAGATATTCACTATTAGATTCCATTATTTTTGGTTTCACTAAAATCCGGATTGTTTTGCACCCGGTACATTCAATTGAAGTTTGAAATCGAATTATCGAACTACCGCGCCATTTTCAATTCTATTTATAATTATATATAAATATTTATATTCTAACGACGACGTATATAAATATATTCGTTCGAATTATATTCAAAATAAATTTCTCGTCGTTTTTATTTACAATAATTCATTTTAAATAATCAAAATTCGCTAAAATTGCCAAAATAAAAATTTCAAACTGGCTCGCATTTTACGGGTTGTTACATCCACCAACTCCTAATAACGAGTTGGATAATTCCTTTCGTGCGGCTTCAGTTGTCGACTAGCGTAGGCCACAACCTTATCCTTATGCATTAGCACTTCTCCAAGTCCAATACCATATTGTTGACATCAAAATTTAGTCACTAGTGACAGTCGACCCCTAATCGTGCGTGAGACACACGAATAACAATCACAGACTGTAGTAAAGTAAAGAAAATAGGGGACCCGCAAGACTTTTTATAGTGGTTCGACAAGAGATGGTGCCTACGTCCACTTTATATATATATAGAGAGAGAGAGAGAGAGAGATTTTATTTTGATTACAAGTACAATACTTTTTCTATTTGAAGAAAGAGGGACAATTGTCTATTTTTGGAGTTAGCCATGGAGTTTGAGCTTGAGAGAGAGAGCTCTTGCCCAAAATTTGAAGTGAAGAAAAGAAGGTCCGGAGAAAGTACCTTTTCTATTTTGAGCATGGAGGTATTTATAGATGAAGAGAGGCACTGGGTGAGTTGCACATGGCTTGCCTCTTTTGCGGAGCTTGGACACGTGGAGCTCGAACATTTGAAGTAGTTGTGGTGGTAGGACTCGGTCCACTGCTGATTAATAGTATCCTCGAGAATTGTGACTTACGTGGCACTCGAGATAAGGTGTATTAAAAGTAGAGCTTTGGCTGGAAGTGGTTGAACGCCTTTAATGCCATGAGAATCAGGCTAATAAATGACTTGTCTAGATATTTCCATGTAGATCCGGAGATATCTGGCTGATCTGTCTTTCAAGGAAATGCTTGACTTGGTCGGTCTGGGAGAGAGATTATATTGAGGCATGAGATGCCGCTGCTCGAAGAAAACTGGCTTGGGCCAAATCTTTTCTGGGCTTTCTGAAGAAGGATTCGACCGCTTGTGCTCAATCGGTTAGTCTTTTAACATTGGGCTTTGATCCGTTGAACCGTGACATCTTTTTCCAAAAAGTGGGTCAACACTTTTACCCTTAGAATTCATATTTCTTGAAAAAGAAGATGTGTTCTGAATATTGCATCGGAGTCCAATGTGCAGGAAGCTAAGCTTACGCCGAACCATATTAAGGCCAGAAATCCAACGATCCAAATTGTTGTATTAAGGCCAGAAAACCAACGATCGATATAGATCGTATTAAGACCAGAAAACCGATAACCACCAAAGACCGTATTAAGGCCGAGAAAGCTATGAAAGTAGTCAATAGCTCTGGTTGCAAGATTCAATACCTGCAAAGATTGTATAAGCCATTCACGGTTTAGATATGGCCTTGAATTTGATTGGGCGAGTATTAACCATACTCGGCTTAAAGAGTTGGCAAGTATTAATCACACTTGGCTTAGAGGGGTGGCGAGTATTAACCATACTCGGCTTACGGAGGTAGCTAGTATTAACCATACTCGGCTTATGGAGATGGCGAGTATTATTCATACTCAGCTTATGGAGGTGGTGAGTAATATCTATACTCGGCTTGTGGAGATGGCGAGCGTTATCCATACTCGTCTTGTGGCAAGTGTTAATCGTGCTCGTCTTATATAATTTTATCCGCACTCAGCTAAGGGAGCCGAACATAGGCAGTAATGGGTAAGTGAGACTTAAGTGGTTGTCGCACTTTTGTTGAGAACATGTGAAGTTTTTGGTGGGTGGTGAGTGCACCTGATTTCGGGAAGAGGCGAGTATAATCCATACTCGACTTAAAGAAATCTAACCATACTCGGCTCAAGGAGTAGGCTCAGATATGGTGGCAGACTTTGACCTGTTTTACAAAATAGACGGTGGCTTAGCACTGACCATATTCAGGTTGGCGAGCGTTAGTCATGTTCGACTTAAATCATTCAAAGATAGTCCATGTTTGCAAACGAAAGTTTATTGTTTCTAAAGATTTATTACAAGGAAACGAAAATAAATTCTAGATGGGTAATAACTGAATTCAGAGCATGCCTAGGAGCTAAATCCTAACCCTATACATGTGTACTTCATCATACCCATTTTATTAAAAGAAAGAAAAATAACATAAGAAAAAATCTAAATCTTATTAATTGATGATGATGCCGCGATTATTGGGCTCAGGGTCCTTCCGGTTTCTAGGAGCTCGAGGATCGTCCTAAGGAGCTTGGGCAGAAGAATGTGGCGGCATGGCCGGTGTGGATATCTTAACATACTCGGGCAGTTCCCCTCGCCTGACCCAATCTAAGATGATCGCGCAAGTGCCTGCATTCATTGGTGCTATGACCGGCTATGTTGTGAAACATGCAGTGCTTTCCAGAATCGAGCTCTTTCTAGGTCGGCTCTCTTCGAGAAGGTTTTGGGAATGGTAGAGATCCTCATACGTCAAGGTAGATGTCGAGCAAGGAAGAATTGAGCTCGGTGTACTGATTGTACTTGTTCTCTCTTCGGGGTTGTACGTTGCATTCGTTCTTTTTCGAGGCCTTTCGTCTTCCTTTATTCTGGCCATTGGTGTTGGACAGACCCCTGTCTTTGAAAGAAAGTACCTCCAGGCTCTCCATCTCAATGTTGGCGTCTTCTTATCGAAAGAACCGCTCAGCCTCGGAGTATAAGTCGTCAATGTCCTTGGGAGGATCTCTGCTTAATGACATCCTGAATTCTGGACGATTCTGAACACCTGCAGTGGAGGCCATAAGCACCACTGATTGCTCGGGACAATCAACTGATGCTACGGCTACATTGAATCTTTTGAGGAAAGACTGAAGTGCCTCTTCTGGTCACTGCTTGATGGAGGTTAGGAACATGACACTCTTTGGTCGAGAGATATGGACTCTGAACTGTTCAATGAAGTGAGTGACCAGCATGTTCCAGCTACTGATCGACTTCGTTGTTAGCTGCTGAAACCACATGTCGGCTATATCTATGAGGAAAAGTGGGAATCATTTGGCTATAATACTGGTCGATGTAGAGAGTACTTCCATATGGCGCATGCATCGCATGAGATGGATGGTCGGGTCGGTCTAACTATTGTAAGGCTTTATGGTCAGAAACTTGAAGTCCGGAGGATAGCGGGAGTTTCTAATTTCCATGGTGAATGGGCTGCGGTGGATATCATTTATATCCTTTTGAGAAGAAGTGCCCCGGGTGAAGTGTCTGAGAATACTTGCAAGCTAGCTTCCATCTCCGAGGAGTCGTTGCCATGAATCTAACTCTGCATTTGGAAGAACTCCAGTACTAGGGTCCACCGAAAGCACGCTCGGAAGGGTGGTCGTTGGTTGGACTCATCCTCCAAGAGTTGAGTGAAGGTGAGGGCGAGGGCAAGGGTCCATCGTAGTTGTTGTTTCTGGGAAGATTGGCACCTCTTGAACCTGATGAGAATAGGTCCGAGCCATGCCCGTGATGGAAGGTCTGGGCTGACCCAGCATAGCATGTGATATTCAGGGTTCTGCGTTGCCCCCGCTTGGGGCGATGTTAGAAGGGTTTACAGCAGCATTTTCCTCCGCCATAGTGAGAACCATTATGGTATAGTGATCTGTCTGGTTCGAAGGGAAGGCTTCACCAGTTCTTCGTTGGATGGGAGAAGGCATAAGACGAGTCTGTGGTAAGATGCCGGGTTGTAATGGGAATGGCACTGATCCGGGTTGACCCAGCTGATGTTTGGTCAATCCAGGGAGTTGAGCTGTTCCCTGGAGTGAAGGAAAAATGGCCGAACGACCTAGATCTTGATCGCAGGCCTCCTGATAATCTACAGCTACAGCTGCGCTGGTTGCAGGAAGCGATACTTCTGGCTATGGCCGGTCGAGAAGCGAAGTCAAGCCAGGAGGAAGCAAAGGTATGGCCTAATCTGCAGCTTGTATTTGTGCAGACCGAAGAACAGTTGTTGCCCCAGCTTCGCCTGGAGAAGGAATTGATGTTGAAGCGTTAGATCCCTTTTCCATCCGAGTGAGGAGGTTATTCATCAGTTATTGTTGTTGTTCAAGGAGTTTACCCTGAGATGTCATCTGGCTTCTGAACTCGGCTATAATCTTATCCATGTCGTCCCGGGTAAGATACCGGGACATGTCTTCATGAGATGAGGCTTCTTGACTTACTTCCGCAGCATTTGTTTCGGCTGCATCAATGTTTGTGGGGGGGGGGGAAATGTTGCATCCTTTTTCCGCTTGTTCGCCATGGATCAGAGTAAGAAGGAGGTCGAAGGGTATGCTGGTGTGCGCCTCTTCCTGGAGCGCCAAAATGTTGATGTCAAAAGTTGGTCACTAGTGACAATCAACCCCCAATCGTGCATGAGGCACACGAATAACAATCACAAAATGCAGTAATGTAAAGAAAACAGGGGACATGCAAGACTTTTTATAGTGGTTCGGCAAGAGATGGTTCCTACATCCACTTTATATATATTGATTTTCTTTTAATTACAAGTACAATACTTTTTCTATTTGAAGAAAAAGGGAGAATTTGCTATTTTTGGAGTTAGCTGTGGAGTTTGAGCTTGAGGGAGAGATCTCTTGCCCAAAAGTTGAAGTGAAAAAAAGAAGGTCCAGAGAAAGTCCCTTTTCTATTTTGAGTATGTAGGTATTTATAAGTGAAGAGAGGCGCTGGGTGATCTGCACGTGGCTTGCCTCTTTTGCGGAGCTTGGACACGTGGAGCTCGATCATTTGAAGTAGTTGCGGTGGTGGGACCCGGTCTACTACTGATTAATAGTATCCTCGAGAATTATAGCTTACGTGGACTCGAGATGAGGTGTATCAAAAGTAGAGCTTTGGCCAGAAGTGGTTGACCACCTTTAATGCCTTGAGAATCGGGCTAATGAATGACTTGCCTAGATATTTCCACGTAGATCCAGAGATATCTGGTCGATATGTCTTTTAAGGAGATGCTTGACTCAGTAGGTTTAGGAGAGCGATTATATCGGGGCACGAGATGCCGCTGCTCGAACAAAACTCGCTCGGGCCAAATCTTTTCTGGGATTTCTGAAGAAAGAATAGACCGCTGTGCTCAGTCGGCGAGTCTTTTGACATTCGGCTTCAATCCGTTGAACTGGAACATATTTTGCTAAAAAGTGGGTCAACACATATGCATCATTGTATACCACCATTTCTTCATTCCTACTTGGAATCGTCAAAACATGAGCATTCCGTCGGTCTCTCTTTCATGATTCCGAAAGTTTGCTCACACTTTACATCTCATGTGAACACTTGGTTCTTCTTCGTCAATCCTGCATATGGTGCAACTATCTTAGAGAAATCCTTGATAAACTGTCTATAATATCCTGCCAACCCAAGGAAACTTCTCATGTCTGTCGCATTCTTAGGTCTATCCCAGTCCTGGATTGCTACCATCTTAGCTAGGTCAACCGCTATTCCATCACCGGAAACAACATGGCCAAAGAACCTTACTTCTCTCTTTCAGAAGTGATACTTCGAAAACATAGCCCTCAGTTAATGATTTCACCAGATTTTCTAAAACAACTCTCAACAATCCATCAGCTTTGGTTACAAACACAACCGGTGCACCCCATTCGGACTTGCTCCACCGAATGAATCCTTTTCCTCAAAAGGTCACATACTTGCACCTCTAACTCTCGCTGATCCTTAAGTGCCATCCACCTAAGGGCATAAAGATAGGTCTAGCACCTTCGACCAAATCGATTATGAACTCAACCTCGCAATGCGGCGACAATCCTTTGACCTCTTCAAATACATCATCAAACTCACATGCGATCGGCACCGATGACAAGTCTTCCCGTGGAATCACAAGCGAATACAAATAGCTCACGAAGATGCCATCTTCGGGCTTTCATCGAATTACAACCATTCTCCCTTCCACAATCCCGACTGTCACCTCCATCTTCTCGCAATCTACTTCGGCCGCATACCTCTTGAGCCAATCTATACCCAAAATAATCCCTAACCAAGCGAAAGTCACAACAAACAATCATTCATAAAAGAACAACCGTGACTAAATACACTAGACATGACAATTCATATAAGGAGTAGATAAAACCCACACTGGATTAGTTACGATCAAAGGACTATTACAACTTCAGTTCTTGAACCCAGTCATACAATCTTATTATAGGTAAAAGAAGACGATTCTCTAGTACCAAATAGAACTCAAACAAACTCTACCGACAGAAAGCATATCTAAACTAACAACCGCTTTCCCCTAATTTTCATCAGGTTGCTTATTCTTCAGAAAATCTGGGTAGTCTTTCTTCTAGTGTCCAGGCTTGCCACAGTTAAAGCACTTCTTCTCGGTTTTCGGCTTCTTACAATCCCTGGAATAATGGCCCTCTAGCTGACAGTTGAAGCGGATAACATCCTTCTTAGGTTTCTTCTTTTGCCCATCATTCCCTTTCTGTTGTCTTTTCTTTTTCTTATTCAACTTCTTCGTAGCACTGGTGCCATTGAAAGTTTCTTCAAGAGGTTCATGTCTGCTTCTATAAACCTCATCCCGAGCAGCACTGATTCCTTCTTCTCACTCCTTAACTTAGCGTCGAAGTTTCTCCAAAGTTGTACCTCTTCTTAACCTATCTTCCTCATCCGTAGGAGAATGTTTCCTCTGTCTCTTGTGGAATCAACCCTAGGTACTTGCATAGGAACACCACGCTCTACTGCTGCTTCTGGAATGGGCATCCTCAATATGATCGTTACCATCGTGTCCCCGAACATAACCAGATATTCTGGTATAACAGCTGAAGCTCCTAGCTAGCTACCTTCTCCTACCCTTCCAGTCGCATGCTAATCCCTAGTTTCCAGTAGTTTGACGACTCATTCTAAATCTAAAAATAGAATGATTAGTCCACATATGAGATAAACTGCAAATGAAGCTCAAACACTGTTATACTATACACTACTATATAGTATACATCCATTAGAAATCTACAAATACGACTCCCATACGTAATTAGCCCGATCCATACGCTGAAACTACCAAACTTCGACTAATCTTCCCGCTTGCGCACAACACGATTTCATACTAAAAAACTAATCAAACTCCGACTTTTTCAACAATGATTCAATCAATATAACTACAGCAAGTCACGCAATTATGAACAAGCATTAAAACAATGATTTGACCAATATAACAACAACAAACCACACAATCATGAACAAACATTAAAACAAAGATTTAACAATTAATCAAATTATTAAATGGATCTAAACATAGAATTAACGTATGATTTTATCGTTCATAAGTTGCTAAATTAGATCATATGGTGATTTTAATTGAAATCATACTTACATCGATAAGATCTATATGAAAACAACTTGAAATGATGAACATATGATCATACAACCCACACATTTGATTGAATCTATGTGAGAGGTGCTTATCACTTACCAATTCTTCGAATTAACTTGAAATCGCTAAATTCCCAATCCGTAAGCGAAGAATTATCTCAAAATCTCTTGATTTGATGTGATCTCCCTTGTATAGATGTAGATCTGGCTTCGCTTGATGTAGATCTTCAATCCCTTTGCGTAGATCTAGAATTTTAAGGGTGGAAAGGTGTATTTGATTGAGTAAGGAGAATCACGAGCTCAACCAAATGAGAGAATGAAGAAAAGTAACCCTATTTCCATCCCTTTAACCCCCTATTTATAGCCAACAGCACATTAGTGGGCCACATCAATTCAGCTCATTAATAACTAAGCAAACCTGAACATAATTTTGTGAAATGTTAAAACAGCGATTCCTCCCAAACCGATGAACCAAAATTTTAATGTGACCACTCTACGGAATTGGAAACACCATTTCCTTTCCAATGAAATCGATCTCAGCACCTGATTCAATCCCTATCAAAAGTTATTCCCTGTACAAAACTGGTAGGGGCAAAATGGCACAAATAAAATTGGTAAAAATCATGGACATGTCTCACATCCCCATAAACAACATATTAAAATTGAGAATGATCCAACCCTTAGGGAATTAAATAAAAATATTTTATGATCCTTCGATACGTAAAGTGCGGGATGTTATAGTATCATTGTAACCACATTGCCTTAATGCATTTTCCTTTGGTTCTGACTTTTGTTGAACCAATGTGTGTTGGGTCCAGTGACTGACTGACATTGTTGCGGGCACTTAACATTGACCCGATACGTATGGATTTGACCTAATGTTTCATATTGTTTCGGGTGAACTAGAATAGATTTCTTACCCATCAACATTTGAGTAAGCATTGATTTCTACCTAATGCTACTTGGTTTTGAAACAACTACCAATGTTATGGTATTTAATCCTCTGGATTCAACTTTAAGACAATTTTGGCATGTTTACAATATTATATCGAGGCTTTAAGACAATTTCTATCTAGCGTTGCTTCATTTCAAAACAACAACCAATGTTGTAGTATTTAGACTTCTACGCTAGTACAATTTAGACATCTTTAAGTTTTATATCAAACTGAATAAGCTTTAACATCCATTTTATTCTATGCTTGGTATGCCTATTAAATGTACACACATACATTTAGATTGTTTTCCCATATGTTAGGTTTTTATTTGTAGCACTCAACATTTTTTTAGCACTCATCATTTCATTATATACATCATGGGTTGTGCTAACCAATGTTGAATGTGATATACTAAAACAGCTAAAACATGACAATACCTATAGCTTAGAGGTAGGCAAGAAAAATATGCACAAAGCAAGTTCGAGTTCGTCAAGTAGAACAGTTAAAACTTAACAAAATTTGGAGGGGAACGTTAGCCATTGTTATACAGTTGGTGTAATCAAAATTACACCAGCATATGAAAAATATAAAACCTTTTAATGCTTTTTAATTCTTAACATGTCATTCAATCATGCAGTTGTGCTTGTTGAAAATGGAAAATTACTCCTTTCTATCTAGCGAGTTCGTCACACTACAAGTACCGAGTATATAATCTCTATGAATGCCGACAGCATATCTAGATCAAACAAGACTTATATTAAAAATTGAGGTAACTCAATGTTTATATATGCTTTCATTGTTACTTTTTTTGCGCATTGAAGAACGCCATTAAAACTGGAAAAGGAAGAGAATTTTTTTCTTTTATTATCATTATGTCTGAATGAAACAATACAGTGGCTTGTTTCAATATTATATCCGAGACTAGAGAACTATACATACCCAAAGCAGAAAGAAACAAAATAATAGATATACAATTTATTACACTAATATAGCTTAATATGCTCCCCTTAAGATGGACTTGGATAAAATTGACAGATAAGGCCAATTTTGAAGCTCAAAAAACGATGTTGTTCAATCCCAAGTGGTTTAGTCATCAAATTAGCAAGTTGCATAGTTGTACTGACATGAGACAATATAGGGAAGTTGCTTTTAATATAATCTCTTATGTAATGACAATTCATCCTCAAATGTTTTGTTCTCCCTTAAAATACTTCATTCTTAGCAATATATTGCGCAGATTTGTTATCACAAAATAGAGAAATAGACTTAGAAACATTTACTTATAATTCTTGAATTCTATCCAAACAATTTCACTTGTTATTTGACTCATTGCCCTATATCAGCCTCAATTGAACTCTTAAAAATCACCTTTTGTTTTTTCTTCCAAGCAATTAACGAATCACCTAAAAATACACAATAAATTGTGAGAGATTTTCCTAAATATGCACAACTACCCCCAATCAGCATCACTATACGCCTTGAGCTGTAATGCAGTGTTAGCAACATGAATTGACTAAGTTGTTGAACTACATATGAAATATCATGTCTTGTCATGTTGAGATAAAGAATTTTTCCAACCAATCTTCTGTATATTTCTAGATTAAGTTATTTTGTAACTTCAACAATGCTTAACTTCAAACCTTTAGGAAGAGGGAATTGAGTAGTTTTAGCATTTTCCATGTTTGTAGAACTAATCATATCCATTGTATACTTTCTTTGATTTGAAAGAATGCCTTCATTTCTTTTATTAACTTCAATTTCAAGAAATAAAGAAAGTTCTCCTAAATCATTAATTGTAAATGCTTCATGCAAAGCCTTCTTTATCTCAAAAATAATATGAATGTTTGAGCCAGTTACAAGAAATTCATCCACATAACAAACGATAACAGTAAATTCTTTATTATTATAGCTCTGCTGAATAAAGAACAATCTTGTTTGGACTGAACAAATCCAAGATGAATAAGAAAATTTCTAAGTTCTTTATTCCATTATCTAGTGTTAACGATATTTTTCGTCAACATAGGAGATAGGTCTAAGGAAAAGGACCTAAGAAAGAAATGGGATTGCTCAATTCCTACAAGCTTGAGTTAGTTCACCATTTCCTAGATATCAAGGTCAAAAGCCCGAAGATTAGTTACTCTTCCCTCCAGGGGTGAGTATCACGCTTCTGTGACTCAAGGACCAACAGTTACCTTGGCACAAGGGTTCCCTAAGCACAACACAAGTTAGGAAGCTAACAGCTCGTGGAAAGGTTGCCTAGTGATTTAAGGTTCAAGGACAAGGCTTAGGCATGAAGCTCTTGTTAAAGGGGAATGCATAAGGGAGTTAGGAAGCTAAACAGCGTGTAAAGGGGTATTTTGGTAATTCGGTAGCATAGCAGAACACATTCAGAAGCATAGTAAAAAGCAATATAATATGCGAAAATAGTAAGAACACACAATTTATAGTGGTTCGGTTCAGAATGAACCTACGCTCACTTTAAGGGCTTTGATGATTTTATTCATAAAGGAGGTTACATAGGAAATCCCCAAACTAATTTACAAATCAGGGTTTGCTCTCTAGGAAATGAGAGCAAGGTTGCGAAATGAGAAAAGTTGTAATGACCCGCATTTTTAGCGGTATAATAATTAATTTATTAAATTATTTAAAGCGTGATTAAAATGGATTTCATGGTCGTTGAATTAAATAATAGTGAATATTTAATTTAAAATAATATATTAAATTCTGAAATAATCAGAATTGGTTGAAATGGCGATAGGGTGTGAATTGGGAAATTCAAAATATATATATTTCAGTTTAGGATTGAATGACGATAACGAATATACTATATAAACGAAGTTTGAACGTATAATTATATTATAATTATAATCGAGCTCGAAATGGCGCTGCAGTTCGTAAATTGGCGATTCGAACTTTAACTGAATGTACAGGGTTCGTTTTAAGCTGGATTTCTGCGAAACAAGAAACGTGTGGAGCTGGTGAAGTATATTTTTCTAGTGGAAGAGAAAAATCGGGATTTCGTCGTGTATATTTTGATTTATGTCCAAATTAATTCTTCAAAAAAACAGCGGTATATTCGTTCGTGGCCATAACAGTTATTTAAAAATATTTGAATATCGGGTTTGAATTTAGACAAGGTTCTTTTGAGACGTAGTGATAATTTAACTTTTAGAATTTTACTGTAATTTTTAATTAATTAAATAAACAACTTTTTTTGGAGTATTTTGCACCATATATCAATATTGTGGGGTTTCACAATATAAGTTAATCTACCGATATTATTATATTTTTGGGATCGCGGCACCTCACTGAACACGACTGTATTTTTATCTCAGTCTGCAACGCTCATATATGAATATAATTGTATGGAATGGGGTGTGTAGCTTTTAAAAACTTTAAAACAAATAGAAGAAATTCTCCTTCCTGGGTAATCATCTCGTTCACAACTACTGACAGGTTTCAACGCCTACTACGTCTACCTATACCGTGTTCCCTTAAGAACCAAATAAATCAAATATTATAAATACACCACGGAGCATTTTCTCTGTCTGAAACATTTGGGTCTCTTCTCAAAACATTTACTCAGTTTCTTTTCTTTCTTTGTTCAAATGAGTTGCGTATGTAAAGAAGAAAAGCCCCACCAATTTCAAAAAGAGAACGAGAGCAGTTTGTTCCTGGAAATGCGAAACTAGTACAGTAGTGAAAGGTTGGGAACGTGTAGCTCAGAGTGGAGAAGAAGGGCTTGCGAAGTGGGGTTCCATTGTACAGGGAGGGAAGGAGCTTAGGGACAGCGGTGGTCACACCAGGGCGCAGACGTGCTCGGGAAGGCATGAAAGGCAGAGTAGCGTGATTTTGGTGAAGCATTTGAGTTCACTATGATGTTGGGGTCTGGAAGAAGACAGGCTTTTGTTTGGGAGAAGGGGTATTGGTTGCGGCATGTAAAGGGTAGAAGTGATGGCAACAAGAATTTGTGTATACTGGAGGTTGCGTTTATCAGTAGGAGGGAGGACACAGTAGCCTGTCGGGATTTTCTGCAAGTTCGGGTTCGACTTCATGATGTCGAGGACGGATTCAATTTATACTCAAATAACGGCGTTGGATTATGGGTACTTTGTAGTGTGTTAGGATGTAAAAGGAGGATGAGAACGTACAGAAGTGCGGCATGCATTCTTGGGGAAGAAGAGGGGATGATGGTTTGGGCTTCACAGCAGGTTTGGGCTGAAGACAATATGGTGGAGAAGAATCGATATATTGGTGTGGGTGGGCTTTACATGAGGAGATGGGTCGAGTTAAAAACATTAGACCCGGAAAGAAAAAAGGAAATACAAAAGAATAAAGTAAATGTTGGAGTAGGAGGGATGATATACGGATGGACGAGAATTGCAAGGTGGGGAGGATTTGTTCATGGAGGAACGGGTTCTACGGGGTGTGGAAGGTTATGGGCCAATGAATCAAAGGGGTAAGGTCCGATATAGAAATTAAATTCAAGTTTATTTAATTCAATACGGTATATACAAATTTATAAATACTATATCTCGTTCATACATAGTCAGAATTGCGAACGGTCTGATCCGTTGGAATCGTATGGACGGGAGCAACATAATGGAACTGACTGGGAGTGGATTAGAGCTCGTTACAATTTATAGCAGAATAAATTGTCCGTCTGAATCAAATCGAGCGATGGTTATCGTTATTAACGATGATCGTCCAATGTGAGTAAAACTCACCAACTCTGAACAGTTCTATTTTTATAACGTATATTTAGAACTGATAATGATCTGTTGATTGCTGTGTGTTAACTGTTTGGTTGAGTTGCTTGTGTATTGGTTGAAATTTTAGATAATGATATATTTAAATCGTTAATCGAATATTGATTCTGTTTATCAGAATATTTTATATTCGTGTTATTTAACATCTGTAATGCAGGGAAACAGGTTGGAGGGATCCGACTGGATTCCTCAATATTTATAATATTGTTTTGTTCATATATTGTAATATATGATGTGATATATAATCTGTTGATTATGTGTGTTTAAATGATATCGATCATTGTGGTTTGCCATTTTAAATATCATAAGAGACCCTGGGATTTAAAAGGGAATATTTCAACGTATATAGGATAAAGGAATTTTATAAAATCAACCGATTTTATAAAAGGAAATAATTTGAAAATATTTATTTAGAAAATAAATAAGAGATTATAAAGGAGAATATTTATTTAGATTAAATAGGATAAAGGAATTTTTGTTTAGGAAATGAATAGAGTAAATCGATTAGAGTAAATCAAATAGAGTAAATCGATTAGAGTAAAACATACATAGTTATTCGGGATGAGATTCCATTTAGCACGACTGCTAGCGTAATTCGCAGGGCTGCAGATAGCCTACGGCGGTTGGATGTTTCCTGAGGGAATCAGGCATAACCATTGTGATCGTTGCGATCTAGAGTTAAGCGAATGGAGTTAAATCAAATATAGTTATTCAAGATAGAGTTAAAACATACATAGTTATTCGAATTAGAGTTAATCAAATAGAGTTAATCGAATAGAGGTAAAGAAATAGAGTTAAACAAGATTAGAAACTGAATAGAGATTAGTTAAGTTGAATAGTTTTCTGAGTATCGATCTGATGTTGGTTTCGGTCCTCAGGGTTTATACTTAGAGAATTATTCTCTTGCTAGTTTACGGTTAGGGACTAATAGTTGTGGAATGATAGTGATATGTAAATAAACAATGGAAATGTTTTCCAGTGTTAATAACATATATTTTTTAAACATAGAAAAAAAGGAAATGTGAATATATATATATATATATATATATATATATATATATATGTTGGTTGATTGATCGATATAATTTCCATCTGGAAATAATATCATTGTTTGCACACGTGTTTTTCTTTGATAGTTAAATCATAGAATATCGAAGTTTTTGACCATTTTAACGTTGTTAATATGGAGAGACTGGTTGGATTATTATCCAAAGAACCACTCTGTGTTGCGAATCATATATGCCAAAGAAAATTGAAGATGGAGTAAAGTGCAAGGGCTATTGTATAAGTCTTACATAACAGTGCCTAAGATGGATGTACTGAATAGTGCCTTCGGTTCATCCTGTTCCTGGATGACTTGTATGGACGGATGTCTGACAGAGTATTTCCAGACGATCATGTATATTGATTTCTCCAACCGTACCAAGAGTGGAAGCGGAGAAGGAAACTTCTTTTAGCTAACACGTAATGTATTGTGGAGGACGTCAATCGTTGATTTGATGGATTTGACGATGTGGCATTCGAAGTGAATCTGGTGTGATGATAAAGCGCAGCTTCTAGCCTCACATCCGGTAAATGACAGAAATCGGGCAGGCAGCACGGCTAAGTCGGTCGCTCCGAAGTAGGGTGTATAATCACCTGATCTAGAGTTTCATTTATTTCTAAAAATCTATTGTTGATGCTGTCCCATTCGGGAAACGGTTGCTGATCCCAACCGTTGGTGATATACATTCGATACACTCAAGCGAAATGAGTGGTCAGTCATGTGTGGCCGGGTTACAATATGTTCTTGTTGAACCCAGTGTATTCCTATCTAGAGGTACACTAGCAAAAGGTGGTTCCATACCTTGTCATAGTTGGAAATCCATTACCCAATACGTGCTTGCGGTTTTGATTGTATACTATATATGTAGAACGTGAGATGAAAGCGTTTCTGCTAGATGATTATTATATTGTGGTTGATAGACATTATTATAATATCAAAAGGTTTTTGATATAAAGATATTTTGGATTCTCATAAGAGAAAAACCCATTCTGTTATACGGCGTGGTCTTATGAGATATCGTTTACTTGTTCGAACTGTTTTAAACTGTTTTACTCATACCAGTCCCATGACGGACCCGGAGTTTATTTTGTTTTGTTTTCCCTAAATTCTTGTGTGCCCAATTTTGTACGGGCAGTCAAGTAGTCGGGATTTACAGATACTTGAAGAGCTGGAGCAGGAGGCTTTAGGATCATATAGCTATAGTTTATTTCCGCTGTGTTGTAAGTGTTGTACTGTGATAATGATGTATATTCAAGTACAGATTTATATTTCAAAGTTATGTTATATATATTATATGTTATTCGTTCCGCTGTGAGGTTCATGTTACTCTGATGTTGTGTTCTTCTTCTTCTGCTGTTCTAAGTTCTATCTTATCTTTTCTCACCCTCTAATTTCTTTCATTAACTATTCGGTTATTTTTTATCCTTGGATGTTCGATATGTGTCGTATATCGGATAACCAAGATTGTCAAAATACGGGTCGTTACAAAAGTACCCCAAAATGGGACCATTGGGGTCTTATTTATAAGAAAATTGGACGCCCTTCTGTTGTGAGCCCAGCCGAAGCCTCTTTCGGGTGCTTTAATAAGGTTTCAGCCGCTCTTGTGACTTTTAGTTTCGGCAGAAAGGTCTCGGTCGCCTTCCTTCTTATTGAATGTCTTCATGGATGTTTTCTTGCCTTTGGAATATCAATCTCAGGCTTCCGAGAGTGGTTCCGTTGATGTGCCTCTCGGAGCTTCACCGATAAGCTTTTGGTCACGGTTGCAAATCATCAGTGTGTTGTGCATATGCTTCCGATATGTCTTCCGATGATAGACTTTCGGCTTTGGGACCATTGGGTTCGGTCTACTTTTGTGTTTGTCTTTGGTGGCAGCATTCTTTCGGTATGCCTCTTGGTCACCTTAAAGTTGTTTCTTGGTGACGGTTTCGATAGCCCTCTTCTTCCTCTTAGCTTGTCCTTCAGCCCTGTAGCCTTTGCTTGTCAGTATAGGTGTCGGAACTAAGCATGTTAGAGTGAATATCTCCTATCTTCTTCCGACAATCCATGGTTTTGGACATGATCTGGTGACAGCTTCATTCGTAACCCCTTTCAGATAAATTATAAACTTTCTTCTGATGCTAGTGTCGGTAATGAGCTAAGTAGTGCTGGCAGCCCTCTGCCTTCTCTTGTCTAATGTAGCGCTTTCCTTCAATGGCTTTAAACTTTCGATTTATACGCTCCCCTGCTGGTATTTTCCTCTCGTGCGGATACCGACCTTGCGGTCTCTTTCCTTCTTCTGCTAGGACTCGGACCATATCCCTTTCGGCAACCTCTTACCACCGGCTCCCGGTATTATATGGAATGCTTCTGGGATTGTTTCCCTATATTCATTAAGTGTCGGTGTTTCCCTTCCGGAGTCTACCTTATTACCTTCAATCTTCCACTATCGATGTTGGACCGATATTCTTGTGCCCAAGTGTTGATGCTCGTTTAACTTGAATCCCCTTTGCAACCGATATTGACTTCCGGCATGCCGCTTTCATGGATACCTTGGCTTTGATCTTTCCTTCATGATTATGGTTTTGTTGTCCGATCCCCTTGCCCTTTCGGCTTTTGAATCTCTGCTTCTTTATATTTGGCTAGTGCAAATTTTGGTGTTAACATCTAGCAGCCTATTTAAGACTATAAATTGATTTTCTAAGCTTACATACCTGTCCACATTTAGCTTTGTATAACCAAGAGGAGGTCTCATGTATAATTCTTCATCAATATAGACATGTAAAAAAGCATTATTTATGTCTAATTGGTGCAAATTCCATTTGTGGACTGCTGCTAAAGCTGTGGCAATCTAACAGTTGTAAATTTTGCAACTGGACTGAAAGTATATTTGATATCCTTACCTTTAATTTGTTTGTCTCCGTTTGCTACAATTCTGTCTTTATACCTCTCAACATCTCCATTCTTAAAGAATTTTATTTTGTAAACCCAAGTGTGATTTTTCTCCATTACTTTGATTTATTTTTCCATTGCTTTCACCCACCTAGGGACTTCTTTGCTTGACGATAAGAAACAAACTCTTTTGTAGGTAACATTTTATTGAGATTAAAAAGAGTATCTAAATAGAAATATGATTATAATGATTCTGTAAAGGCATTAAAAGTCATAGATGTAGAAGAGGAATCATGTGAAGTAGAAAGAGGTTTGATATGTTGAACTTCAAAATCCTTAAATCTCGATGGTAATTTTAATGGTCTGGTAGATTTTCTTTGTGTAGGAATTGTGGAAACAATAGGTTCATGTTAAGAAGTAAAATCAAGATCCTGCGATTGAAATTGAGTAGAAGAAGAAGAGCTTTCAAAAATTATATCATCATTAATAAGAGAAGTTTGTGGAGGAGGAAAAGGAGGAATATTCAAATTTGAATCACAAATTTGTTCGTCATGAACCAAATTTTGAACTTGAGAAGGTGTACAATGAAGTTGAATATGTGCACATGGAGAGGATTTTGTACACTAATAAGGAAACATAGATTCTTCACAAATAACATCTCTACTAAGAACGACTTTGTAATCATCTAGATCATACAATTTATAACCCTTTTAAGCATAAAGATACCCTATCATTATACACCTTTTTGCTCTAGGAGCAAATTAATCATTCAACTTTACTATTGGCAACATAAAGAACCAATTACCCTAAGATGTCCATAATCAGATTCTTTACCCATTAACTTCTCATATGGGGTTTTCCATTGAAGAATAACAGGGGGCATAAGATTAATTAAATATGCAATAGCTAAAATACAATCCCCCCAAAACTTTATAGGCATATTAGCATGTATCTTTATTGGTCCAACAGTTTCTAAAAGATGTTTGTGTTTCCTTTCTACCCTTCCATCTTTTAGAGGTACCCTTGGTATATTTCGTTGTTGAATAATTCCTTTTTGAGCCAAGATACTACAAGATTCGTTGAGTAATTCAATTCCATTGTCACTCCTGATTGTTTTTACATTGCTAACAAATTGAGTCTCAACATAAGCAAGAAAAGAAGAAATTATGTTATATACTTGTAGTTTGTTATGCAAAAGATGTGACATCCCCCCGAGATCCACCCTAATAAAGAATATTACTAGGTAATACTATCTACTAGAGTGGAGAATAGGGCTGGTTAAGGGCGACCATTCATAATTTCGTATTAGTCAAGTGGTGAATAAAATTTTCTTTTCTCAAGTGGGTTGATATCACTACGCGATATATGGCCTATTGCAACAAAATTACAAGATATTACTAGCTATGATGCAATGATAACTATGCTGATTTTTGTTTATTACAACAATCGCTTCAAGGTGTTAGCATAAATATCAGCAAGATGTTGCAGTAGCTATAAATATATTCAAATAAAAAAAACTACACCTGTGATTCACGCCATCATTTAAAACAAAATCTCAACCATCAATCCACACATCGGTTATTTCTAATTCCCACTTTTTTCTCATTCACCTGATTTTCTTTTCATTTCATTATCACCCCCAAATTTCCAAAATCATTCTGATCCTCAATTTTCATTCACTCGTTGTTTTACTTGATCGATAACCAATTTTCTCATTTTCAGATCTCCTTCAGATGTATGGTGTTCTATCCCATAGGGAGTGAAACTACCAACCCTTTGTGATACACCGTCTTTCAAGAAAATTCCAACTTTAATAATTCCACTAACCATAATTAATTTGCAGATCCAAACTACAGAAATGGATGCCTCGGTATTCCCGATTTCCATTTCCTCAGTTGAAATTTAGTAGATCGATCCAGTTTTCACCGTTTTTCAAAGGGTCAAGACATCAACAATGCAGAATTCGGAAAAATCGACTCCTTTGTAAAATATCGTATGCTGAAACTCTCGATTCTCTTAATCGATCCTATAGACAAACGGATCTGAAAGACTGTCTCGATTTACAAATGGTACGGAATTTATATTTGGTCTTAACGAATAAGATTTATGGAGAATATTTGGTTCGATATCCTTTAGCGTCTCAATTATTTACTTACTAGGCTTGTTTCGATGTTAATGGCGAATTTGTTTTCATTGATAAGTATATATGTCGATTATTGGAAAAGGAAATTTAGGTACACTATTTTACATCTACAACAGTTGATGGATGTACAGGAAACATCAAGAATTAGATGATTAAGAGATTGTTAATGGTCATCTAAAATGATGTAGTTCACACTAAATTTTATGAATTGTTGCAGAATCAAATCCACTATCTTGGCCATTTCTAAACTGTTTTCAATTTCATGTGTACCTTTTTATGATCTTGATAAGCAATGTTCATAAATATGTCTACATGATAGTTGATAGGGTGGGTATATGTGTTATCTGCTAATTTATATTCGGAAAATCTGCTATCAAAACAATCAGTTTTAGTAACCAGTAAGAAGAACGTACTGAATTGTTATGGGTGTTGTACAAAGTGGAACTGAGGTACAAGCTTTATAACTATTGCATATAAATGAATTTGCTCAGAGAGTTGGAGCAATAATCTCATGCGCGGGATTGCATGAATTTTGATTGGAAATACAAAGGATATGGGGCATAATTGCGTAAAGTGGAGCATGTTGGGGCATACGATCTGCTTTTGTTTTGGTTTTACGTTTTTCCAAATTTCTTCTTATTTGTATTTTAGTTTTTTATGCACTTAAACAGATACTGCACGATCAAAATATGATGACAAACGATCTGAATACCTGAGGCAAATAAACACACAAACAAATTTATATTTTTGCAAATTTAAATTTGTTTATTTTTAAATTACTGATCTAGTTGCTTATTGTCAAGAAACAAAGTGAAAGCAGGAGTTGGACAGGAAGTGAGGAGCAAATACAAAGACAAACTGTATATTGAGTGTTCGAGTGTATGCAGTGAGGTGTGAATGTGACATGTACTATAGAGAGATGCAAAATATTGTACTATATAAATGTTGAAATATTATATTGAATAAAATATTGTTTGAATCATTTAATTTCTTTGCAATATTATTATTATTCAATATCAGTATATATTATTATATGAGATGCAAAATAGTATACAACATGTGGACCCAAACAAATTTAGAAAGTTAACATTTATAGCAACATTTTTGGAATGTTGTTACAGACACTTATGGATGTTGCTATAGACTCAAATAGGGTTCTATTGCAACAATATTTCCTATGTTGCCTTATATAGTCAAAATGTTACTTTTGAGGTCCAAGGCAACGATAAAAATTGCAACATAAGAAAAGTGTTGCCAAAGACCTATGGCAACATTTTTTGGGCTTGACCTAACATTTTTTGTGTTGCAGAAGGCCATTTAAGTTGTAGTGCATACTTGATATTTCTAATAGGAAACTACAATGGCTAAGGATCATTTCAGAACAATTTACAATGTATCAATGATATCAAATCACAGAACATATACATAACGATATAGTCACTGAATATAACATTTACATGTGCTACATATCAAATGAATATACAACAAGAATACAACAAGGTCTACAAAGACAATTATACATCGACATGAATAAATGAATAACCAACATGGGAAAGGTCCATAGTCCAAGCTACTATAGAAAATCGACAAATCAACAGTTACTGAACCTAAAACAACTCGATCTTACCTGATTATTATATACATGGATCAGTCTAGTTTACGTATGAGTAAAGACAGAAGATGTGATAAAATATCAACCAGACACTAATTCTTTTCCTTAAAAAAAGAATATTAAAACACGGATTTACATGGAAACTCTTATACATAAATTTCCCTTCCTTCAGAAAGGAGTGACATACACTCAGGATCACAAACCTTCATTTATGAGTCCACGAGATTAGTACATGGCTAGATACGAGAAACATGAACATGGACTTAAAAAATGCCCTGGCACGAATTACCGGAATTCTACGATTAGGGTAATCAACAGTATGAATCACATAACACGGAGGGAAGACTCTGAAATCATTGAAATCTAAAGTGAAATCAAAAAACCACTTAGTTTACTAAAACACCAATTCACAGAATCACTGAATCACTGAATCAATAAGTCGTAGAATCACTGAATCACAAAATCACTGAATCACTGAATAACTAAATCATAAAATAACCTAATCACTGAAACTCCATAAAGAGTTAAAGCCGCAAATGAAATCACCACAAATAATTATAATCTCTATGGTGAAATCGATGAGAAACGCAAAGCATAAAAACGCAGAGTTTGGATCTAACACAAAGTGGCGAGCCGAGGCTACGCCTGCACGTGCTATCACATAGGATGGCTTAAAGCCAATACTATAACACACAGAAGGTTATCCAAATAACCCGAAGATCCATAGATTTCACACTAGATTTCACATAGGATTGACCCTAAGGTCCACACAGATTGACCCGAAGGTCTAGTACTGGAGGTCACATGGGAATGTGTCGCAGACCTTCAGATAGTAACCCGAAAAGCAAAAATCGTACGTCTGGTACCGCACATTCTTAGTTAACGGTTCACACACTATAAGTCAGGTCACACTAGAAAAAACAGAAGGTCACAAGAAATCACTGAATATCCCAGAGGATCATTGAAACACCAAGAATCATTGAGACAATTAGGCAGATTTGGGATGAATAAATATCGTATACCATCATGTCCCATACCATGGGGTTTATGATATCATTCATTTTCCAACATGTCTTCTCAAAGGGTGGAGAAATGTGTGTTTTATACCTAAGAAAATATACTTTAGAAATCGAATTATATTGATGATTTCGGAAAATATTTGAAAATCTCTTATTTGGAACAACCTCTTTATATAATAGGAAATAACCATATTTTAGTGATCTAAAAATGTTTATAATATAGAGAATGATTTTTCTTCAGACCTCTTTTAAAAATTGTTTATAAAACACGTGCATATGTCAACAAATTCATGAAATCAACATGCTAAAATTCATTTGAAATCTCATCAATTTTGAATACAAATCGATGATAATATTAGTTTTCCCTTAGCGGATCAAGCCCATCAAAACAACACTAGATATTGCTTTAGAAGTCGTTCAAAAAGCAATTCAATAGAAACTGCACAAACTTTGCAAATGAACTCAGAATTGTGAATTATTTAGCTGGTGTATCACTCTTAAACCTGTAATTTGGAGAAACACAAAACATAGAAGTCAAAAATGAATGCAATGGATTAAAGTTAGAAAAAGAATCGCTTAATCTTGACTCACGAATCATAAGTTATGGCCGAAACAGTTTTCAGATTTAGATCGATTAGCTCTATCTTTTAATGATAGGCCAACAACAAAAAAGTGGATTTTTCTTCATTTACACTTCAGAAACGCACAAAAATTAAACATGAAAGTTGTAGAGGACATCCTGTGCTTTCCATAACATCTTGAATTATCAAATTCTGATATGTTTTAAAAAAGATATGGCTGAAACAATTCTCATATCTAAGTACTGCTGTCATTTTAATCTCGGGACAGCAACGCAAAGATATATTTTTGACCATATAAACCATAAAATTTCACAAAACTCAAAACATAAAAGTTGATTAGGATGATACGAGCTTTCCGAAATACCAAGAATTATTGAATTTGGATAATAAATGAAGGAGATATGACCAAATTCATTTCAGCTACAATCTCGAAACTTTATCTCTAGCAACCAACAAAGATAAGAACATACAAATCAATATAAAGCCACTAATTTCAAATATTACATGAATTGAACAAGTTGGAGTGAGAATACTCAGATTCAAATTCATAAAAATGTTTAAACTAGAGAGTTTGAGTGTAACAACTCACCTTAACATCCCAATTTTGCATGCAACAACACAACATGTTATGTAACGACGGTTGGAACAAAGCCCCCTTTCTTCCATCATAGGACACACGCATATGAGTTGACAAAGACATCCTTGTACCAAAAGAAATCCCGATTATTATGTTCCGACCAACTCATATGTGTACTCCACTCCTTCAATTTATTATGCGATACAGGACTATATGTTCAAACTGTCATTCCTACCTTAACAACATGTGAGGAAATCCTAACAGTCTCCCCGTTAACTTGCATCCTACGAATATCTTTTGAGAGCACTGCCTTGCCTACATGTGCCAGTCCGTAACCTTTGTCTTTTACCACTGTTACGTAACGATGGTCTGAATAAAGCCCCCTCCTTCTGCATAGGGCACAAGCATATGAGTAGACACACACATCCTTATAAAAAAATCCCTATTGTTACATTCGTAGCAACTCATATTTGTGATTTACTCCTTTAATTTACTCCGTGATGTGAGACTATTTATTTAAGCCGTCATTCCTAACTTAACAACATGTGAGGCAATCCTAACACAGCAATTCCCTGAAAATATGCATTTTTGACCTCAGTGCAGCAAGGATTTCGCATAGTAAATATAAGTATTTTCCTATGAAATTTTTACAGAAGGTGTATCATGAGTTAAAAATAACATATCAAAATATAATGTTTTTATGATTTTTCTATAATTAGTTATGAATTTTCTACTGACCTTTGTTTTCAACCTAGATTTTACCCGAAAATCACTGGAGAAAGGAAGATGTTTGGTTCATCAAAGGTAAACCAAATGCAACGAGGTTTGGAGCAGAGGTGCTGGAACTTCTCAGCAACATCATTTTAAAATTTGAGGATTTTTGAAATTTTGGTTTGAATTTTAGAACAGATCTGGTTTGGATTTTGAGGAGAAGAGAAACCATGGAAAATATAGTAACCTCTATCTTTGATTTTCTTCACTAGAGATGGACTTTCTAACTTGAATTAGATAAGGAATGTAAGAAGTGCAGGCTAGATTCAATTAAAACATGATATTTTAACATGCACGAAGTTTGATTGAGAGAGAAAAGGGAATCAACCATTTCCCGTTTATTGGGTTTCTATAAAAGGAGTAATGAAAAGGAGGTAGGCTACGTATCTCTTTCTCAGTTGATTCCAGAAACCCATATTGAAGAAATAAATGGGCTAGACATCCAACAAGGCCCAAAATCATGTTAAATAGGATAGTTAAACCTAGGGATGTCAATTTCTAACACGACTCACAGTCTGCATAGAAAAAACCCGACCCGACCCATTTATAAATGGGTCATTTTTGAGTCAACCAGCTCTGACTCGTTTAATAAACGAATGGGTTTCGCGTTGACCTGCGAACCCGTTTTTGACCCGTTATAACCAGTTTAATATAAAATATACTTTTATTCATCATATGGCATATTCATTTATGTATACATGGATAGGGATGAGCCTATTAGACTTAGTGTTGTTACTTTTATTTACTATCTTTGTGAATTATGCATACAAACATTATTACGGATTACTCTAGTTTACACTTTACATCAAGCCGCCAATACCTTCAGATTTCAGAGTTTCCACTTTAGTTTTCTTTATTTTTTTGTTGTCAACTATCTTAGGCTCAGGGATTCAAATCGGCAAGTTGAAAAGCAACGACACTAGACCGAAATAACACCAGATCGAAGAACATCAACAACAACTGTGACGACCCGAGATCCCCCGGGCTCCGAAGAGACGGAAAACACCGGATTGCTTTGATAACACGACGCATCAGAACACAAATGTTAGAACATTTCATTGTTATTACAACAATTTATATCAGAGTACAAGAAGATTCCAGAGTATGAATAAATATTACACATTGGAAATTCAATATCAGAGATTAAATTACATAGCAGGAAAATAATACATAAGTACAGTGCGTAGCGAAAAATAACAACTGACACAACTGAAAGAAATACACAGATACAAAGCCTTCTGAATATAACTCCAGCTGTAATCCAGGATCCTATGAAAAGAAATATCCGCGAAAACCAAAACTACTGACTTCCCGTGTGGAAAATATGGGCACCTAGAGTTTAGGTAGAAACAATAAACTCCAGGTCAGTCATGAGACTGGTGTGAGAACTAAAACAGTTATTAAATCTTTACTTTGAAAGTTGGGAAATCATGGGACCATGCCGTATAACACGGAATGGGTTACTCCACATGAATCTCAGTTTAAAATAAAACAACGCAATGCTTTTTTGGAAAAATGAAGCTATTATAAGACTCAGGTCCCATCACACAATGCAACGCAAGCCTGAGGATAGGGTTTTACCTTATAATAACCAAACATGCTAGGTACGTTTTAAAACAAATCATCTTGATATTACTATAAGTGCATAGTGTATCAAAAAACTTCTAATATAAATGTATCAATCATAGATGATATGAGCGTCCCATGCCACTATGCCGCCATATAGGTTTACAACTAAAACCGAGAAGTCGCGTATTGGAAATTGGATTTCCATCATGAACCAAGGAAAGGGATCTTCCTTCCGATTCAAGACACACAAGCCAGTGCCTCAGGATTCAGCCGCAACTACACCTGGAGCGGTAGGGCCGGTCCACACATACTTTAGTGGATTAGTAATTCCTGAACAATACGTTTCCCTGCCCTATGGGGAATAAAATCTGGTCAGTATGTCGACCAATATCAAGAGCCACTAGGGACTCAAATCCGAGGTACCTCGCTTTCCATTATCCACATAAGTAAAATGTCTAGGCTCCATATCATGACACCACTCCTAACTAGAAAGAAACGCATGTCCTCCCTGCGGTGCTCTCCTATTTCTGGTTCATATCGGGGTGTGAAGCTCGCGAATTAAAGCTATACACAAAGTTATGCAAATTAAAGCCGTGCTTTGATCATCATCCACAAGACTCTGCATTTCAACAAAAGCCTTGATCATTTGCATCTCAGCATGCCACACTAATAATTCACGCCATGTAACTGATGTCTATCAGTATATAACCTCTAAGCTCGTACGTCTCAAAGAAGGGTGTTAAGCAAGAGAATAAATTCTCCTCCACCAAACAGATATATATTTAATAGAAATCAATCAACACAGAATGAAATCCAATGCTAGACACACATCCATTTACAAGTCCGTTCTGGATCTGAAATAAACCATAGGCACCTCATTCCTCGTCCCATCGTCGACATTTAATCGTCGTATCAGTTATTCATAATGGGATAAACTCGTCCTTTCCGAATAACTCGCGAATTTTATAATCAATAATCAAGTGTCATAAAAACACATCATACGCCCCATTCCAATCCAGAATATTATTTTATTCAAATATTCTTTACATTGGGAACTATTCCCGTAAATCTTATCAAAGATTTAATTCATTTAAACCTCTTGTTTAAATCTTCACTTGGAATTCATTTCAAAAGATTTTGTATTATCTTTTCGCAACTTTAAACCAAATTATGGTTTATCAAACTAGTCGGGATTATCAAGCCTTACCAAAGTAATCATTTATTTTATTTTTCCAATCCTAACCTATTCATCCCATGAAGCAAAATTAGTAGTACTCCATATCTAACACCCACTGTGTTATTGGTAAATTCAATTACCATTTAACGTTCAAATATAATTAAAGATTTAACTATCGCATGAAGTAAAACTAATGATACTCCATTTTCGAACACTTCTCAAATTTGGCAAATTTAACTACTATATTAACATTCCAATCTAATTAAAGATTTATTAAAACTCCACTTAGTTTTAATATCCAAAAATCATTACTTATTGATTATTCAAATTTAGGAAATAAATCCCGTCTTTAATTGGGTTAAAAACCAATGTCATTTAAAGCGCAGTTCACGATAAACCCAAGATCATCTTCCACCAAAATAGGATCTACACGGAAATTATAATAGTATATAATCAATATAAATTCCCATATCAGACTAATAATATAAATGGAATAACGGCAAAGCCTTTTAAATTCTATATATAATAATGGTCTTCCTTCACAAAAGCTCATCTCTATTATTACCGAATCAAATTCCATTCAATTCCAATTTAATATATTAAACTGGAAAGCTTTACTTTGGAAAATCCCCTTATTCTTAATTAAAAGATTAAAATTCCAAATCATATCTTCACTGTTAATTGGGTTAAAGAGCAAATTATTTTAAACACCGTTCACGATAAACCTAAAAATCCAATTCTTTTATTCAATTCCAATCAAATATTAATTAATTGGAAAACTTCTCTAAAATCTTAATTAAAAAATTTATTATTTTCTATCCTGGGTTTAAGAACAGTGTTATTTAAGACACCATTCACGACAAACCCAATATCCAATTTGACATTAAATACAAGGCTCTGAATAGAAATTTAATCAGCTTATAATCAATATCAAATTCTAAAACAAACAAATATCATATTGGGAATAACGATATTTATATCTTCCAGATTCTTCAAAAATATCCGCATAACCATCGAATCCAATATCGAAATATTCCAAAGATTATTTCCATTACAAATCCATTCCAATTTATTCGTCGGAAAATTCTTGTTATTTTAAAACTAATTTCAAATCCAATTTATTCATTTCTAAAAATAATTGGATTATTATTCTAGTTATTAACTAGTTCATTCAGATAAAAAAATATTTTATCTTTCCAAATATGGAATTTTTTATCCAAATTTTTTTTCACATCATTTATTATGATTTTACATAATTTATTCATATTTTTAATGATTTTAATAACGCCATTTCAGTCAATTTCCAAATATGGTCATCAAACTGCATTTACAGCTACCTTTTCCAAAACTTATTTGGACATATTTAAAAATCTAACCGTTAGATTTCAAAACTAATATTACCATTCGAAAGCTTTTTTCGATACGAACCCCATAGTTCCGGTTTTAGGAGAATCCAACGGTCGGATCTTCCGTTACATCAATTCGAAGTCAATGGTCAAAATTAGCGAACGGTCGCTGCACGACGCGTTCTATTCAAGCCATTACATATATATATGTATATACATATATATAATATATCATCGATTTCCATTCAAAACATAATTTATAAATCGTTTATAAATTCGTTTTAAAACGATTCCAATTTCATTTTCAATTTTAAATCAAAATTGAATATTCCATATCATTATAATATAAAAATAATAATATTTTCAAAATATCTGATTTTGAAATCAATTCTTTTCAGTATTCATTATAAAATGAATAAAATCAATAGAAAAATCCGTTCGAGTTAAAATGGTGAATATCTACTTACTCGGCTTCATATATTCCAATATATTTGTGTCCATCCAAAATCAGACAACAAAATCATATTTTAAATCTTCACTAAATATTATTTTAAATTATTCGTTATTTTAAAATACTCATTATTTCTGAATCGGAATGTGACTCAATCAATTACCATATAATTTCAGTTATATGGATTTCGTACGTCGCATGTATTCAACAATAATGATAAATAATTATTACACATTCAAACATCATCCATAGTGCATTCTGCAACTGTCTAAGCTTTAAAATAAATAAATAACGCTCATCACAACCTGTCAACCATCGATTGACATACAATTAAATATTGGGATTAGTGTATGTCAAATATCATCCCAATACCCGTGTGGGATTTTCAAACAACAACAGTCATTTTAGATAAATTATTGGTTAATAAATTTAACTAATTCAAATTCGGTTTGAATTATTTTTCTAATTAGGAAATTTTACTGTCTAAATTATAAATGGATATTATAATTTAATTTCATTATCACATTAATATTGACATTATTTTTAATATGTTAATCATCACAATCACCACACAAATCACCAAATCATCCATAAAAATAAATACTCAACAACCAATTGCCATTTTCGGCGGCATAAGTGGCCATTCGTGGAGTATGAAATCGAGTGTCGGTAATATCCATACATCGCTTCCAATTTATGTGATTTGTCTGAATTCGTGTATTGAACTCCATACAACAGATAAAAATCAATACTGGCAATTTATATACATTTACAGTTACAAAATAAATTAAATAATTGTACAAAATTTTAGTGAGAGAATTCTCACCTTGGGTTCCACTCCGTCGTTCTTTAACTGATTATTTCAGAACCGTTTGGATTTGAATTTGCCTGAAATTCTAACGTGCTTCATTTCTGTTCTAGTTTGCTCCATGGTGTAGTGTTCGAATTTAAGGTTCCAACGCAATTCGGTTTGCTGAATTCTGATTTCGATTGCAAAAGATATGATCATTTAAAGATAATACAATTTAATTTATAAATTAATTCCTTAATTACAATTTGTAGCACTAATCACCGTTACTCTCCTGCTAATCCCTCTTCTTCATTTGCGACTGGAAACCGAACACCACCAACCTCACAAGCTAGGGATCCAATTAGCATATCCACCAAGGCGCCGACACCAGATCCAACACCACCCCTCCATTGAGCATTGCGCCACCCTTCCACGACCTAAGGTTGGTCGAACTCTCACCCCCGAGGCCTCCTAAAAATGCGTACGACGACAGCGATTTTGAGCAACCCATTTGAGCAAAATACAAAATGATATTTAATCTCTACAGTTATATTGTGGAACTCGATCTTGGCTTTGATTTTTCAATTGAAATGATTCGGAAATATTTTGGGGATTGAGAGATCGGATGGAGGAAAATTTGAGCGATGTGGTTCGTTGATTGAAGGATGGCGGTGCGCAGAAGAATGAAGGAGCATTAGGGTTTTTCTGAACGTGATTTTACATTTATATATATATATATATTAAATTAATATTTAATTTACAAATTCTCCAATACGACTCTGAACTCCAAACGAGACCTGACTATCGTTTCTAGCTAAACACCCCCATTCTGGACACAATGGGATATGTTTCGATAGCCTATTCTATCGTTTTGACCAGTTTTTCTTTAAATTAAAATATAAATCAATATATTGAATTTTAAACGTACATTTCAATTTACCGAGGCTACATACCGACTCCCAAAATTACAGAAAAATAAATCTAGATATGTTTTGACGATACGGTCCTAAAAAAACTAATTTCATTGAATTTGGAGACCATTTGAAAAATGGCCTTTTTCCAATTGATTAAATTCAAAATGAAATTACCAAACACATTTAAATTCACTACGCTCATATATTAATTCCAAAAATTATGAAATTTGAAACCAGACTATAATTTGATATTCCGGATCCAACAAAAGTGGTTTCGTCGAAAACGGAGGTCGTTTGCAAAATAACTATTTTTAAGGGCAATATTTATACAAAATATATAAATTCCATAGCGACTATTTTAAATTTTAATCTGGACATAACTTTCAATTTATAAAGTGAAATATGAATATTTTACATCCATTATAAAGATATTATTAAACAGATTCTAATGTTTCTGTTTTTGCTGAAATCCAATTTATTTTGAATTATGTACATTCATTTGAAATTAGAAATCAAAATTTCAAACTACCGCGCCATTTCGAACTCGTTTTATAATTAAAATAAATTTATATGTTCTAACATCGATTTAAATAAATTTTTAGTCGTTATTATTTAAAATAAATCATTTTAAATATTCAAAATCCATTAAAAGAGCTAAAATAAATTTTTTTAATTGGTTTAGAAATTCCGGGTTGTTACAATCTCCCCCAGTTAAAATAATTTCATCCTCGAAAAGGAACGGAGCTGAAAGTTGTTTAACTAATCAACTCAACTTTCATTCTGGCTTTCATTTTTCAACTTTTCAGTTTCTAAGTATTTTCTAATTTCTCAAAAATTTGGGTAACACCCTAAATTTTCGATTTTTTTTCCATAACCTCCTTTGTACGGGGAGGGTTTGAAAATTTTATTGGGTCGTATTAGGCACCCAATAAATCAATAAAAAGCATACACAATTTTTGTGACCTATCTATGCCCAAGTGAGACGTGTAAAAATCATAATCTCACTACCTTGCCCCAGTGTTGGAAAAATAAATAATCTATGTGCCTTAATTAACAACAAGAGAGACGTGAATTTTTGTCATCTCTGGACCTGTGTAGGGTTTTTATTTAACACTGCCCCGAGCACCGTTACATGTACTCCTTAATTATGTCCATAATCAATCTTCTGTTCAACCTGTAATATAGTCATCGCCATACAAGCATCTCGCCCATAGGTAAATCAAATCTCCTCATATAAGCGCCAAATGCTTATATGGAATATGATATGATATGTTGTCATCATGCAGTATGCCATGCGGTGTAGTTCATAATTTATTTGTTGCTATCCTATGGCGTGGTTTATAATCTCACACAGAACAACCATCACAACGCATCCAATTTCATTCACAAGAGTTGATATAATAAATAAAATTGCGCAACAAACTCATTAAGGTGCACCTGTTTGTTGGGCACGCAATATATTTCTTTACTCAACAGCGAACCAATTAACCTGTTCAATATATATATTCACACATACCTACCTATATATATAAAAATCCAATCTAAACACAATTTCAATTCAGTTCAATATTATATTGGATTTGATTTGGCTTTACTTATCATTCATTCTTTTATTGGTTTAATCAATCCAATATTTTATTGGTTAAATTAATAATCATATAACACAACCAACAATCAATTAGTTGGTTAACTCTCCAAATATATATATCTTCTATATATACTCAAAAATCATATTTTTAGTGCCAAGTCACAAACAATAAATTTTGATGATGGTCGACCTATCATCAGAATCATCCCCAGGCGACTAGAGCGTAATTCTGTATCTACCCAGTATATTTGAGGCTTCGTATACACGTTAATTACTCGTATATTCAAAATCTTCATATACCCGATAGTCCAAATTTAATATAAAATAAAATACTCAAATATGAATAATAGATATAAAATTTCAAAACTAAGTTCATTTTCATTTTTTTATATAAATAACACTCTTCAAACTCATTCTAGGGTATTACTATCCCTATCTCTAACGAGTCATTCTTATAGGATATTACTAATCCTATCTCTAATGAATTCTTTTGTTTGGTTGTAATGTGCCTCGTTCTCAAGCTTTGATACCAACTGTGACGACCCGAAATCTTCCGGGCCCCGAAGAGACAGAAAACGCCGAATTGCTTTGAGAACACGACGCATCAGAATACAAACAATAGAACATTTCATTTCTATTACAACAATTTACATTGGAGTATAAGAAGATTCCAGAGTATGAATAAATATTACACATTGGAAATTCAATATCAGAGATTAAAATTACATAGAAGCGGAAAATAATATATAAGTACAATGCGTAGCGGAAAATAACAACTGACACAACTGAAAGAAATACACGGATACAAAGCTTTCCGAATATAACTCCAGCTGTAATCTAGATCTTGTGAAAATAAATATCTGCGAAAACCTAAACTACTGACTACCCATGTGGAAAATATGGGCATCCAGAGTTTAGGTAGAAACAATAAACTTCAGGTCAGTCATGGGACTGGTGTGATAACTAAAACAGTTATTAAATCTTTATTTTAAAAGTTGGGAAATCATGGGACCACGTTGTATAACATGGAACGGGTTTACTCCACATGAATCTTAGTTTAAAATAAAACAACGCAATGCTTTTTGGAAAAATGAAGCTATTATAAGACTGGGGTCCCATCACATAATGCAACGCAAGCCTGAGGATAGAGTTTTACCTTATAATAGCCAAACATGATTGGTACGTTTTAAAACAAATCATCTTAATATTACTATAAGTGCATAGTGTATCAAACAACTTCAAATATAAACGTATCAATCATAGACGACATGAGCATCTCATGCCACTATGCCGCCATATAGGTTTACAACTAAAATCGAAAAGTCGCGTCCTGGAAATTGGATTTCCATTATGAACCAAGGCAAGGGATCTTCCTTCCGATTCGAGACACTCTAGCCCATGCCCTAGGATTCAGCCGCAACTGCACCTGGAGCGGCAGGGCTTGGATTAGTAATTCCCGAACAACACGTTTCCGTGCCCTATGGGGCATAAAATCTGGTCAGTATGTCGACCAATATCAAGAGCCACTAGGGACTCAAATCCGAGGTACCTCTCTTTCCATCATCCACATAAGTAAAATGTCTGGGATCCATACAATGGCACTACTCCTAACTAGAAAGAAACGCATGTCCTCCTTGCGGTCCTCTCCCGTTTCTGGTTCATACTAGGGTGTGAAGCTCGCGAATTAACGTTATACAAAAAGCTATGCTAATTAAAGCTGTGTTTTGATCCTCATTCATAAGACTCTGCTTTTCAACAAAAGCCTTCATCATTTGCATCTCAGCATACCACACTGACAATTCACGCCATGTAACTGATGTCTATCAATATATAACCTATAAGCTCATACGTCTCAGAGAAGGGTGTTAAGCAAGAGAATAAATTATCCACCACCAAGCATATATATATATATATAATAGAAATCAACCAACACAGAATGAAATCCAATGTCAGACACACATCCATTTACAAGTCCGTTCTGGGTCTGAAGAAAACCGGAGGCACCTTATTCCTCGTCCCATATGTCCAACACAGGAGAGAGGTCCTTGCATATCTAGTCGATCTCCAAGTACGTTTGGACATTCACACACTTATTACCTTATCTCGGGGGATCTTCCCAATCAAGACATCAGTAATCATCCATACGATGTGAAGATCTCCGGTCTTCGACCATCGTCTTCATCATTGACATTTCATCGTCGTATCAGTTATTCAGAATGGGATAAACCCGGCCTTTCCGAATAACTCGCGTACGTTATAATCAATAATCAAGTGCTATAAAAACACATTATGCGCCTCATTCCAATCCAGAATATTTTTTTATTTAAATATTCTTTACATTGGGAATTATTCCCAGAAATATTTTTAAAGATTTATTTCATTTAAACCTCTTGTTTAAATCTTCATTTGGAAACCATTTCAAAAGATTTTGTATTATCTTTTCACAACTTTAAACCAAATTATGGTTTATCAAACTAATCGGGATTATCGAGCCTTACCGAAGTATTCGTTTATTTTATTTTCCAATCCCAACCTATTCATCCCATGGAGCAAAACTGGTAGTACTCCATATCTAACACCCACTATGTTATTGGTAAATTCAATTACCATTTAATGTTCATATCTAATTAAAGATTTAACTATCGCATGAAGTAAAACTGGTGATACTCCATTTTCGAATACTTCTCAAATTTGGCAAATTTAATAACCACATTAACATTTCAATCTAATTAAAGATTTATTAAAACTCCACTTAGTTTTAATCTCAAAATCATTAGTTAATGATTATTCAAATTTAGGAAAAAAAATCCGTCTTCACTTGGGTTAAAGAACCAATGTCATTTAAAACACAGTTCGTGATAAACCCAAGAATCTTCCACCAAAATGGAATCTACACGGAAATCATAACAGTGTATAATCGATATAAATTCCCATATCAGACTAATAATATAAATGGAATAACGGCAAAGCCATTTAAATTCCATATATAGTGACAGTCTTCCTTCACAGAAGCTCATCTCGATTATTACCGAATCAAATTCCATTCAACTCCAATTTAATATATTAAACTGGAAACTTTACTTTGGAAAATCCCCTTAATCTTAATTAAAAGATTATAAATTCCAAATCATATCTTCACTGTTAATTGGGTTATAGAACAAATGTTATTTTAAACACCATTCACAATAAACCCAAAAATCCAATTCTTTTATTCAATTCCAATTAAATATTAATTAGTTGGTAAACTTCTCTAAATCTCAATTAAAAGATTTATTCTTTTCACAACTGGGTTTAAGAACAGTGTTATTTAAGACACCATTCACGACAAACCCAACATCCAATTTGACATTAAATATAAGGCTCTGAATAGAAATTTTATCGGCTTATATTCAATATCAAATTCTGAAACCAACAAATATTGTATTAGGAATAACGAAATTTACATCTTCTAATTCCTCAACAATATCCGCATAATCACGGAATCCAATATCGAAATATTTCGAAGATTATTTTCATTTCAAATCCATTCCAATTTATTCATTGAAAAATTCTGGTTATTTTGAAACCAATTTCAAATACAATTTATTTATTTCTAAAAATAATTGGATTATTATTCTAGTTATTAAATAGTTCATTTGGATAAAAATATCTTTTATCTTTCCAAATATGGAATTTTTCATCCTAAAATCTTTTCAAATCATTTATTATGATTTTACATAATTTATTCATATTTTTAATGATTTTAATATTACCATTTCAGTCGATTTCCATATATGGTCATCGAACTACATTTACAGTGACCTTTTCCAAAACTTATTTGGACATATTTAAAAACAAATCCATTAGATTTTAAATCACTTATTACCATTCGAAAGCTCTTTTCAATACGAACCCAACTGTTCTGGTTTTAGGAGAATCTGACGGTCGGATCTCCCATTACATCAATTCGAAGTCAATGGTCGAAATTCGCGAACGGTCGCTGCGTGGCGCGTTCTATTCAAACCATTATATATATAATATATATATATATATATATATGTCGATTTCCGTTTAAAACGTTTTTTATAAATCGTTTGCAATTTCGTTTTAAAACGATTCCAACTTCATTTTCAATTTTAAATCCAAATTGAATATTCCATATCATTATAATATTAAAATGATAATATTTTCAAAATATCTGATTTTGAAATCAATTATTTTCGGTATTCATTATAAAATGAATAAAATTGACATAAAAATTCGTTTGAGTTCAAATGGCGAATATCTACTTACTCGGCTTCATGTATTCCAATATTTTCGTATCCATCCAAAATCAGACATCAAAATCGTATTTTAATTCTTCACTGGATATTATTTTAAAATATTCGTTATTTCTGAATCGGAATGCGACTCAATCAATTACCATATAATTTCAGTTATATGGATTTCATACATCGCATGTATTCAACAATAATGATAAATAATCATTACACATTCAAACATCATTCAGAGTGCATTCTGCAACTGTCAAAGCGTTAATATAAATAAATAACGCTCATCACAGTCTGTCAACCCATCAATTGACATACAACTAAATATTGGGAGTAGTGTATTGAAACACCACACCTCCATTAAGGTCACTCACAAAGGGAATGCCTTAACTTCGGTGGAGCATTGTAGGTAAAAGACACAGATAATTTACAAGACAAACATATAAGCAGCGGAAAAATTAAATTTATTTCATAAGCACTTAGTCAAAACATTACAACAAACTATCTCAAAACAACTTCCAAATTATTACAACAAAACCTCTGTCTTTATTAAAACGCAAATAAGCATAAAACAACAATAAAGTAGCATAAATCCCCATTGAGAGTGAATCCAAAGCCATAGCCAAAGAAGAGAGAGTCCAAGCCATACATCTACTCTCTTCATGCTTGCAAAAGGTCTGAACTAAGCTGGAGTATTTCCTCCCTGCGGACCTGAGGGGGGTGGAAGAAAAGAAGACGAAAGAAAAATGGGTCAGACATGAGTCCGGTAAGTCCAGTGATTATTTAGCACGTAAACAAGAAAAGGATTATGACAGAATAAACTGAATCTAGGACAACACCCTAGAAATAAGACAATAAGACTGAATATGCTATCACACTCATTTCAACTTCTCTGCACCCCCTTACAAGTGTTTCAACTAGCACCATATGTCCAAGATAAATGATCCCCTTTTTATCGATCGGCTCCTACTCGTATACGTTTACCACTTGTGTCATTCGGCCCCGCTTGATTGTAGATACCTGTGTTGGTCCCACCATGGGATGTATCAAATCCTATGGTGGCAACCCGACACAATTCAAGATGCACAGTGTATAACTACTGATGCCTAGTGCCTGCATTTTCCACTCCAGAGTACGTGCACGCCCGCACTCCGTCGGAACCTACACTGACGCACCACCCGCCGTTGTTTTGACCGCTTATAATCAGCCCGGTAATCGTGCCCCACCCTGCCTAGTTCAGGTACCATGATACATGTATGTGGGTTACTGCTGAAATGGGTCCCCGTCACTAGGGTTTCCTAATCAACATGTCAAAATGGTTAAGTGTTCTCATATTAACCTAACCCCACCCATCAGTTTAGTTAACATGTTGCATTGGTTAAGTGTTGCCTTAATTAACTTAACCCTACCATTCCTGTCTTAGCTTTAATTCATTCATTAAAGCACCAGCCACTCACATTAGATATGTATTGTTGCGGTTGCTGGATGTGTCAGTCGGTTCCGGGCAGTCTTACACCGCAACTCAATCTAACCTCGGGTTCTTTTGGGCTTGATGAACTAACCTCTCACATTAGATATATATTGTTACGGTTACTAGATGTGCCGGGCAGTTCCGGGCAGTCTTACACCATAACTCAATCTAACATCGGGTTAGGCATATTCGTCTATTTTCTAAATTTACATATTTACCTTTCATATTTATATGTAAATTATCCACAATTATTGCCATTCAAGTCATGCTCCATTTACCCTCTAAATCATATTCAAAAAATTTAGGTATATAAATTATACCATTTTTATATCACTAATCATTCATATATTTATGGGCCAAATTATGCCAATAATATGAAATTTAAGGTTTTCCCAACGTTACCTCCATTATACATTCGCCAAATTAACACAGAATGTTAGGCTCGCAACTTAGCCTAAATTATATACAAAAGGGGAAAGAAGGGAGCATGTACCATCCATACAACATAAAATAATAAGGATCTAACAAAACATGTGTCATGTAAATGTGGCATAAAATAATGAACTTGCATTTTTGGATCCAATTAACATGAGTATTAAACATATGAAATTACCCAAATCCAACTAGGCATGTAAATGTAAACTTTTATTTTGGATCCAGTAAACATGAATCTTAAGCATATAGAATTATACAAGTTCAACTAGGCATGTGAATGTGAACTTTTAATTCTGGTTCCAATAAGCATGAACCTTAAGCATATAGAATTACATAAGTTCAACTAGGCATGTGAATGTGAACTTTTATTTTTGGATCCAACTTTCGTAGATCTAAATGTAGATCTAAACATAATACATGTCTTAGCCTAACAACTTTCATGTTACATAACATGAAAAGTCACCAAATTTACATAATACACGATTGGTTTAACATCAACATAATAACCACAATAGTCTCACAAGCATATACGATAGAATCGTTACAAGAACAGACATGAATCAACATCATCATTATCTTATAACTAGGAATTACTCTAGTTTTCACTTTATTACAAATCATAACTTTTAATTGTTCACATCTAAATAATAACAGGACTTACAAACAAAAGAAAGTCTTGTTTTTCTAGGATCTATTTTCTGAAACTGAAAAGCGATCCCTTGACGAAGACTATCAATTCTCTAAGTTAGTTTTGATTCGTAGCTTTAATATTGCTTTCTAGTTTGAAAAGAAATGGTGGCTAGGTTAGGACGATCATTGACAGCATGGTGGCTCCTTGGAATGAATTTGTGTGATTTAGGGTTGAGGAATAGGGTTGCTTTTATAAAGGTTTAATCTTATGTGAGCCGTCAGATCATCCCAGGAGCAATCATAACCGTCCAGACTACATAGAGTTATCCAGAATTGCCACTATGCCCTAGTGACTCATCAACAGGTCAGAAAAGACTCAGAAACAAGTCAGAATCATCACATTTCAGATAAGTCCGGGGGAGTAGGTCGACCCCCAGGTCGACTAGTATAGGGGAGGTCGACCCCTGGTCGACCTGGCCTAGGGCGGGAAAATTCCCTCCCATCTCGCTTCTGAGTTTGAATTCGAATTTTTTGAATTAAATCTGAGCTGTTTTTATTTATTTAAATTCCTGAAACTTCTAAAGGTCATAACTTCTTCATACGTAGTCCAATTCACGCAAACTCGGACTCTATCTCAAGCAGAATTCCGAGACGAACGCAATGGCATGACCCGTTCCCCTTAATTCTCACATTTGAAATGAAGTATTCTTTAATTCGTTACTTTAATGTTAACAGAAAATACGGGGTGTTACATTCTCTCATCCTTAAAGGATTTCGTCCCTGAAATCTTCAAGTCGAGAAGAACGTATATCCTACCATCAAATCGTCCATCTACTCAACCATTAAACATAGGCGTCCATTGTCCTTAAAAAGACTTCTAATGCTTCCATGACTGTATGCATCGTGTGTGTACATGTCCTTATCTAATGCAAAAATCAGGCGGTCTACTGATTTAGTTGACCTCCTTAATGTAAATTATGTCAGTGTCATGAGTCCATTATGTATGCAATATTTCCTACTCATAATTCTACATGAGTGCACAATCATTCATACAAATGTGACATCCATATGATAACACATCAAGTTTCAATCCATATACAAATACATATATGCATATGCAATATGAAAGTGACTGAGCCGATCTAACACCTAATGTGTGTGTATATGCATCCACGAGCAACCACTTGCAACCATCAATCATAACATGTTTCAAATACATGTTTATATCCATTGGTTTCTACCTAAGGATAAAGGATAGAACCGAGGAGATATACTAGAAAGGTAGATACATGCATAAACTTCCGGAAAAGAGATCAAGGATGTACCCTCAAAAAGATAAGGGTAGGCTGCACGTATCTTGGCCTCAGTCTCCCAAGTCGCGTCTTCCTCGGCGTCGCTCCCTTGAACTTTAACAAGCTTGACTTCACGGTTGCATAGCTTTTTGACTTCTGTTCCCAAGATACGAGTTAGAACTCTCCTCACAGTTGCTTCTCGTTCTACTTCTACTTCCTTTAGTATGCTTGGTTCCACCACTTCCGCAGACTCATATAAGCACTTCCGTAGGTGAGAAACATGAAATACATTATGAACTCCAGCCAATCTTTCGGGCAGCTCTACTCTATAATCCATCTTCCCAATCTTCTCAATGATAGGAAACGACCCTACAAATCTTGGTGCCAGCTTTCCTGCGGATCCAAAGCGAACGACGTTCCTTAAAGGAGATACTTTAAGGAAAACCCTGTCTCCAACCTCAAACTCAAGGTCGGTCCTTCTTTTATCTGCGTAGGACTTCTGTCTATCTTGTGCATTCTTCATTCGCCTTCGTATCAAGTCCACTTTTTCTGAAGTTTCTCTGATCATGTCTGGTCCAAGTATGAGCTTGTCTGTAGACTCCCACCAACAAGTAGGTAATCGGCATGGACTTCCATATAAAGCTTTGAAGGGTGTCATGCCTATGGTGGCTTGGTAGCTATTGTTGTAAGCGAATTACACCAAAGGAAGATGATCCTCCCATGTCCCTCCAAAATCAAGAATACACAAACTCAAGAGGTCTTCTAATACTCTGTCCACCCTTTCCATCTGACCATCGGTGTGGGGGTGATAGGTCGTGCTTAAGCATAGCTGTGTGCCCACAGCCTCTTGCAAGCTCCTCCAAAACTCGCTCGTAAAGATAGAATCTCGATTACTCACTATGCTGAAGGGTATCCCATGGAGTCGAACTATCTCTTTAAGATAAATGGATGCTAACAATGAGGCAGTCCTCCTACTCTTGACGGGTATAAAGTGAGCGCTTTTTGTGAGCCTGTCCACTATTACCCAAACACTGGTATTGCCCCTTCTTGACCTAGGCAACCCATCAATAAAGTCCATCGAAATGCTATCCCATTTCCACTGTGGGACCGCTAGAGGATGAAGCAAACCACCAGGCTTCTTTTGCTCCGCCTTGACTTGCTGGCCTATTAAGCACTTAGAGAAGAACTCAACTACATCCCTCTTCATGCCATTCCAAAAGAAAACCCTTTTTATGTCTTTATACATTTTGTCTCCACCTGGGTGTATGGTCAACTTAGAATGGTGTGCCTCTTCGAGAACCTTCTTCACCAAATCCCTTGCTTGTGGGACGCATAGTCTTCCATCTCGCCTCAACCAACCCTTATCATCGATGGAGTATCTGTTGAGGTGACTAGAAGTCTCACCCCTAATTAGCTTATCCATCACATCAACTAGCTGAGGGTCTTCACGTTGTGCAGTTCCTGTTGAGTCCAAAAGAGTAGGTCGCACCTCTAACGATGCTAACAAACCAGTCACATAATCGCCAGTGGGTCTAAAGTCAAAAGCCGCTATGTATTCTAAGCTCTGCCTTTCTACAAAGAGAGGACTTAAGGTCAGCTTCTTTCTACTCAAGGCGTCTGCTACTACATTGGCATTGCCAGGGGTATAGAAAATCTCAAAATTGTAGGATGCTAAGAACTCCATCCACCTTTGTTGCCTCAAGTTAAGATCCTTCTGCGAGAAAAGGTACTTCAACGATTTATGGTCAGTATACAATTCAAACTTTTCACCTAGGAGATAATGGCGCCAAGACTTAAGCGCAAAAACGATGGCAGCCAACTCTAGATCGTGGGTTGGGTAGTTTTTCTCATGTACTTTCAACTGTCCTCCACCATAAGCTACTACATTTCCTTCTTGCATCAAGACAACACCTAGTCCCGTACCGCATACATCCGTGTATATTGTAAACATCTTGCTCCCATCAGGTAATGTCAGAAGTAGGGCTGTTGTTAGAGCCCTCTTCAAACGTTGGAAAGCAACATCGCAATCCAAATCCCAAGTGAAAGTTAGGTTCTTCTTCGTCAACCTTGTAAGTGGAGCTGAGATCTTCGCAAAGTCTTTAATGAACTTTCGGCAAAAACCGCTAGCGCAAGAAAGCTTCGGACTTCGGTTGCATTCCTTGGGACCTTCCAATCTGGTACCGCAACTACTTTTGCGGGGTCCACAGTTATCCCCTCTTTGGACACCACATGTCCAAGGAATCTTACTTCTTCTCTCCGGAAATGGCATTTGGAGAATTTGGCTTTTAGCTGATGCGCGCGAAGAGTATCCATAACTTCCCTTAAATGCAGAGCATGCTCTTCCTCATTCTTCGAGAAATCAAAATGTCGTCCATGAAGACCACCACAAACTTATTAAGGAAATCCCTGAACACCCTGCTTATCAAGTCAACGAAATAAGCGGGTGCGTTTGTCAAGTCGAAAGGCATGACAAGCCATTCGAAGAAACCATCCGGGGTTCTGAACGCGGTCTTATCAATGCTGTCTTCAGCCACTCTTAGTTGATGGAACCCGGTAGCCAGATCTAGTTGAGAGAAAACCGATGCACCTACAAGATGATTGAACAAGTCATCTATTCTTGGAAGGAGGTTCCTATTCTTCTTGGTCAGCTTGTTTAGCTCCCTATAGTCAACACATAGGTGAAGTGAACCATCCGCTTTGGTTGCGAATACTACTGGGGCACCCCATTCAGAAATACTCCGCCTTATGAACCCCTTTTCTAGCAGCTCTTTAACTTGCTTGCTGAGCTCTTTCCTCTCCCTTGGAGCCATGTGTCTAACGGGTAAAGCTACGGGTTTTGCGTTATCAACGAGGTATATGCGGAGTCTATCTCCCGCTTCGGAGGTAAGCCCTTCACCTCTTCAAATACATCCGAGTATTCACGGACTACTCCAACAGACTGCAAATTCTCAACAGACGCATCAAGAGATTCTAGATAGCTAAGCATAACATATTTCATGGGATTGCAAGAGATTTTGAGAGTGTTACCGAGGCGAGTCATGAGTCTAACCACTCTCTTTTCACAATCGAGGACGACACCATTACTGGATAACCAATCCATGCCTAGAATCAACCCATAGCCCGTGAAGCCCAAAACATAGGCATTACATCTAAACCCAATGCTTAGTATAGAAATTTTCAAATCCAAACAAATCATTGATAAATAAGCCGAGCCCCCAATTGGATTTGAAACAACCAAGGGATCCTCTACTATATTGGTGTCTAGGTGCAGAGATTCAACTAAAGCAGTAGATATAAGAGAGTGCGATGCGCCAAAATCAAAGAGTGTACGAACAAAATGATCAAAAAGATAAACTAAACTCTCAACAGAAATATTTCTACCTCGTTCTTGCAGAGGTGCTATGAGAGCGTGAACCTGCCCTCCAGAAGTAGATCCAGCTCTCTGTCCTTACCCTTGCTTTCTTGGGCAGTCCTTAGCCATGTGTCCTGTCTCGCCGCAGTGGAAACAACCACCCATCTTTCTCTTCTTCTTTCTGCAGTCCTTAATCAGATGTCCAGGAATGCCACAAAAATTACACTTCCTCTTGTCACGGGGTTTGTTGTTCTTCCCGCCCTTCTTGGAATCTGTCTTCTTGTTCTGTGATCCTTCTACTTTCTTATCTTGAGGTACTTCCACCTTTGTCTCTTTCTTGCCAACCTTATCTTCTTCTTGTAACAGTGCCATGCCCACCAGTCTCTCATAAGTCGCACCCATAGGTATATGGGGCATAGCTACGATGTGCAGTGGCTCATTCAATCCTTTAACAAAACAGAGAGCCTTCTTATGTGGAGTGTTCACTAACTCTAATCCAAACCTAGCCAGCTGGTTGAATTGGTTAACATATTCCTTGACCGACATACTTCCATGTTTGAGAGCTAAGAACTTCTCCATCCATAGGTTTCCTTCAGCTTGTGAGAGGAATTTCATTTCAAACCTCATTCTGAAATCCATCCAAGTTTTAACTGGTCTCTCAGCATTGGTAACCTCCCACCAATAAGAGGCTTCGTCTTTGAGAAACCATACGGCCAACTGTATCTTCTATCTATCGTCCACTTCGAAGATAACAAACATATCCTCAGTTTCTTTGAGCTAGTTTCTTGCTTCCATGAAGGATTCATTTCCACTGAAGTTCTTTCCGCCCATGGCTCGAAAGTCCCTACATATTTTTGAGAAAGCATTTGCACACGGAGGAGGATGAGGAACCGCTGCAGTTGAGGGAGGAGGAACGTCTACTGGGCCTACGACATTAGCCCAAGCCTCTAGGTACCTTCTGAACCAGCTAGGTACCGGCACGCCCTCTGGAAGGTTAAGATCCCCAGACATGCTGAAACGAAAAAGGAAGATTCAAAACAAAGGGTAGAAAGATAGTGCATATGGCTTTGGGTATTATGCCTTTTAAAAATTAAAAACAACACTTTTTCTTGAAAATGCTTCTTTAAAACTTCTTTTTGAAAAACGGTTTTCAAAAACTTTTATCTGGTCTGGTAAACCTGGCACTGATACCAAGTGAAACACCCCACCTCCGTTAAGGTCACTCGCAAAGGGAATGCCTTAACTTTGATGGAGCATTGTAGGTAAAAGACACGGATAATTTATAAGACAGACATATAAGCAGCGGAAAAACTAAATTTATTTCATAAGCACTTAGTCAAAACATTACAACAAACTGTCTCAAAACAACTTACAAATTATTAAAACAAAACCTCTGTCTTGATTAAAACATAAAGAAGCATAAAACAACAATAAAGTAGCATAAATCCCCATTGAGAGTGAATCCAAAGCCATAGCCCAAGAAGAGAGAGTCCAAGCCATATATCTACTCTCTTCAAGCTTGCAAAAGGTCTGAACTAAGCTGGAGTATTTCCTCCCTGCGGACCTGGGGGGGGAGGATGGAAGAAAAGAAGACGAAAGAAAAATGGGTCAGACATGAGTCTGGTAAGTCAAGTGATTATTTAGCATGTAAACAAGAAAAGGATTATGGCATGAATAAACTGAATCTAGGACAACACCCTAGAAATAAGATAATAAGACTGAGTATGCTATCGCACTCATTTCAACTTCTCTGCACCCCCTTACAAGTGTTTCAACTAGCACCACGTGTCCAAGATAAATGATCCCCTTTTTATCGATCAGCTCCTACTCGTATACGTTTACCACTTGTGTCAATCGGCCCCGCTTGATTGTAGATACTTGTGCTGGTCCCACCATGGGGTGTATCAAATCCTATGGTGGCAACCCGACACAATTCAAGATGCACAGTGTATAACTACTGATGCCTAGTGCCTACTTTTTCCACTCCAGAGTACGTGCACGCCCGCACTCCGTCGGAACCTACACTGACGCACCACCCGCCGTTGTTTTGACCGCTTATAATCAGCCCAGTAATCGTGCCCCACCCTGCCTAGTTCAGGGTACCATGATACATCTACACGGGTTACTGCTAAAATGGGTCCCCGTTACTGGGGTTTCCTAATCAACATGTCAAAATGGTTAAGTGTTCTCAAATTAACCTAACCCCACCCATCAGTTTAGTTAACATGTTGCATTGGTTAAGTGTTGCCTTAATTAACTTAACCCTACCATTCCTGTCTTAGCTTTAATTCATTCATTAAAGCACAAATCACTCACATAAGATATGTATTGTTGCGGTTGCTGGATGTGCCGGTCGGCTCCGGGCAATCTTACACCGCAACTCAATCTAACCTCGGGTTCTTTTGGGCTTGATGTACTAATCTCTCACATTAGATATATATTGTTACGGTTGCTAGATGTGTCGGGCGGTTCTGGGCATTCTTACACCGTAACTCAATCTAACATCGGGTTAGGCATATTCATCTTTTTTCTAAACTTACATATTTACCTTTCATATTTATATGTAAATTATCCACAATTATTTCCATTCAAGTCATGCCCCCATTTACCCTCTAAATCATATTCAAAAATTTTAGGTATATAAATTATACCATTTTTATGCCACTAATCATTCATATATCGATGGGCCAAATTATGCCAATAATATGAAATTTAAGGTTTTCCCAACGTTACCCACGTTATACATTCGCAAAATTAACACAGAATGTTAGGCTCGCAACTTAGCCTAACTTATATACAAAAGGGGAAAGAAGGGAGCATGTACCATCCATACAACATAAAATAATAAGGATCTAACAAAACATATGTCATGTAAATGTGGCATAAAATAATGAACTTGCATTTTTGGATCCAATTAACATGAGTATTAAACATATGAAATTACCCAAATCCAACTAGGCATGTAAATGTAAACTTTTATTTTGGATCTAATAAACATGAATCTTAAGCATATAGAATTATACAAGTTCAACTAGGCATGTGAATGTGAAATTTTAATTTTGGATCCAATAAGCATGAATCTTAAGCATATAGAATTACATAAGTTCAACTAGGCATGTGAATGTGAACTTTTATTTTTGGATCCAATTTTCATATATCTAAATGTAGATCTAAACATAATACATGTCTTAGCCTAACAATTTGCATGTTACATAACATGAAAAAGTCACCAAATTTACATAATACACGATTGGTTTAACATCAACATAATAACCACAATAGTCTCACAAGCATATACGATAGAATCGTTACAAGAACAGACATGAATCAGCATCATCATTATCTTACAACTAGGAATTACTCTAGTTTTCACTTTATTACAAATCATAACTTTTAATCGTTCACATATAAATAATAACATGACTTACAAACAAAAGAAAGTCTTGTTTTTATGGGATCTATTTTCTGAAACTGAAAAGCAATCCTTGACGAAGACTACCAATTTTCTAAGTTAGTTTTGATTCGTAGCTTTAATCTTGCTTTCTAGTTTGAAAAGAAATGGTGGCTAGGTTAGGACGATCATTGACAGCATGGGGGCTCCTTGGAATGAATTTGTGTGATTTTGGGTTGAGGAATAGGGTTGCTTTTATAGAGGTTTAATCTTATGTGAGCCGTTAGATCATCCTCGGAGCAATCACAACCGTCCAGACTAGATAGAGTTATCCAGAATTGCCACCTATGCCCTAGTGACTCAACAACAGGTCAGAAAAGACTCAGCAATAGGTCAGAATCGTCACATTTCAGATCTGCCCCGGGGGTAGGGGTAGGTCGACCCCTAGGTCGACCCCCAGGTCGACCTGTATAGGGGAGGTCGACCCCCTGGTCGACCTGGCCTAGGGCGGGAAAATTCCCGCCCAGCCCGCTTCTGAGTTTGAATTCGAATTTTTTTTGAATTAAAACTGAGTTGTTTTTATTTGTTTAAATTCTTGAAACTTTAAAGGTCATAACTTCTTCATACGGAGTCCAACTCACGCAAACTCGGACTCTTTCTCAGGCAGAATTCCGAGACGAACGCAACGGCGTAACCCATTTCCCTTAATTCTCACATTTGAAATTACGTATTCTTTAATTCATTAATTTAATGTTAATAGAAAATACTGGGTGTTACATGTATGTCAAATATCATCCCAATACCCGTGTGGGTTTCAAATAATAACAGTCATTTTAGATAAATCATTGGTTAATAAATTTATCTAATTCAAATTCGGTTTGAATTATTTTTCTAGTTAGACAATTTTACTATTTAAATTATAAATGGATATTTATAATTTAATTTCACTATCACATTAATATTAATATTATTTTTAATATGTTAATCATCACAATCACCACACAAATCACCAAATCATCCATAAAAATAAATACTCAACAAACAATTGCCATTTACAGCGCCATAAGTGGCCATTCACGGAGTATGAAATCCGAGTGTCGGTAATATCCATACATCGCTTCCAATTTATAGGATTTGTGCGAATTCGTGTGTTGAACTCCATACAATAGATAAAAATCAATACTTGCAATTTCTATACATTTACAGTTATAAAATAAATTAAATAACTATACAAAAATTTAGTGAGAGAATTCTCACCTTGGATTCCACTCCGTCGTTCTTTAACTGATGATTTCAGAACCATTTGGATTTGAATTTTCCTGAAATTCTAACGTGCTCCATTTCTTTTCTAATCTGCACCATGGTGTAGTGTTCGAATTTACGGTTCCAACGCAGTTCGGTTTGCTGAATTCTGATTTCGATTGCAAAAGATATGATCATTTAAAGATAATAAAATTTAATTTATAAATTAATTCCTTAATTACAATTTTTAACACTAATCACCGTTATTCTCCTGCTAATCCCTCTTCTTCGTTTGCGACTGGAAATCGAACACCACCAACCTCACAAGCTAGGGTTCCAATTAGCACATCCACCAAGGCCCCGACACCAGATCCAATACCACCTCTCCATCGAGCATTGCACCGCCCTTCCACTACCTGAGTTTGGTCGAACTCGCACCCCCGAGGCCTCCTAAAAATGCCTGCGACATTGGCGATTTTGAGCAACCCATTCGAGCAAAATACAAAACGATATTTAATCTCTACCGTTCATATTGTAGAACTCGATCTTGGCTTTGATTTTTCAATTGAAATGATACAAAAATATTTAGGGGATTGAGAGATCAGATGGAAGAAAATTCGAGCGATGTGGTTAGTTGATTGAAGGATGGCGGAGAATGAAGGAGCCTTAGGGTTTTTTGAACGTGATTTTATATTTATATAAATTTTATTAAATTAATATTTAATTTACAAATTCTCAATACGACTCTGAACTCCAAACGAGACCCAATGACTGTCGTTCCTAGCTAAATACCCACATTCCGGACACAATGAGATATGTTTCGTAAGCCAATTCTATCGTTTTGATTAGTTTTTCTTTAAACTAAAATATAAATCAATATATTGAGTTTTAAACATACATTTTAATTTACCGGGGCCACATACTAACTCCAAAAATTACAGAAAAATAAATCTAGCTATGTTTTGACGAAACGGTCCTAACAAAACTAATTTCGTCGAATTTGAAGACCGTTTGAAAAATGGCCTTTTTCCAGTCGATTAAATTCAAACTGAAATTACCAAACACATTAAAATTCTAGCGCTCACATATTAATTCCAAAAATTATGAAATTTGAAACTTGACTATAATTTGATATTTCGGATCCAACATAAGTAGTTTCATCGAAAATGGAGGTTGTTTGAAAAATGACTATTTTTAAGGGCTATATATTATACAAAATATATATAAATTCCATAGCGACTATTTTAAATTTTAAACTGGACATAACTTTTAATTTATAAAGTGAAATATGAATTATTTTTTTACATCCGTTAGAAAGATATTATTAAACAGATTCTAACGTTTCTGCTTTTACTGAAATCCGATTTATTTTGAATTATGTACATTCATTTGAAATTAGAAATCGAATTTTCAAACTACCACACCATTTCGAACTCGTTTTATAATTAAAATAAATTTATACGTTCTAACTTCAATTTAAATAATTTTTTAGTCGTTATTATTTAAAATAAGTCATTTTAAATATTCAAAATCCATTAAAATAGCTAAAATATTATTTTTTAAATTAGTTCAGAAATTCCGGGTTGTTACAGCAACCTCAGATCATCGGCATCAGGTCGACACGCTATTAGACCAGTCAATCTTCTATAGGGGATATCTTAGTTTCTAAAGAACGCTTAGATGTTATGAATACAGTCAAGTAAACAGGGTTATGGGTTCATGAGTCAACCTGTTTAAATAAACGAGTTACATGGGTTGGGTCAATCTGTTTAACCCAACCCGACTCGTTTAAAAAAAACAGGTTACACGGGTCCGGTCAACCCGTCTATAAACGGGTTAGGTTCAAGTTGAGAAAATATGATCCGTTTAATAAATGGGTTGACCCGACCTATTTAAGAATTGACCCGAACCTAAGTTAACCCAACCTGACACGACCCATTGACAACCCTAGTTGAACCCACATCCAGCATTTTAAAGATTAGTCACTTGTTTAACACTTAATTAAAAACACCCAACACAAGTTAAACCACATAACACACACAAACACTAATCATGGTGTGATAAATTTTATAATTCAACGTATAAATTAAACACATGGAATATTTACGTCATTTTTAAAATCAAATTCAACATAATACACTAAATTAATTATGCTTTACAAAAATAATTACTTAACTTAAGTTTGTGACATCTTCATAATACAACTAACATAATTATTACGAATGTCTCTTCAATAACTCAATAAATCATCAAACATGTTAAAACACACATTCTTAGAATTATTATTCATTTTCAGCCATTTTACATCTTAAGGCTTGCACAACAATATATGTTATAGGCCAAAATTACAACAATTGATTTGTTAACTAAATATTTGCAATTATTGTTATTAAACCTTAATAAAATGGTTTTAATTCAATAATTACCTCATAAAACACTTTTTACTTTTTTGTTTTAATACAACAGTACATACATATATTTGTATATGAAGTTGGCATTTAAAAACACAACTTAGTAATTTATTTATACAACAATGTTGTTGAACATTATATTGAATCAATAATTTGAATTTATTATCAACGATTAAAAAAACCAGTTCTGTAAATATTGAGTCACAATCAATATTTATATTTCTTATACAACAACAAACCCATTAATTCATTGATTATCATTTAAAAGCCACGTATTCACTTTAAATTCACTAATGTAATTTAGAACACTACTCCCCAATTATTATTGTTAACAAGAATACATCTTGTATTAAACCCCCAAATTATAATTTAATAATTATTTCAACCAACAATTTATCTTTAATATTGAAAATATATTTTCCCCTTAAATATTTATTCCCAATCAATAATATATATTTTCAATATCCACAAAATCATTTGACTATAATCTTAAGATTAAATATAAATATATTGAAATAAATCCCTTTTTTTAACCATATTATATAATATATTCCAAATACTCGAATTTAGAAACACTCCCATCTTTATTTTTTGGTTCAAAACACTACATGAGTTGGGCTTTCAAACTTGTATTTTATTCTTTCACACTAAAATACAGAAAACACACAATGGTATGTTTAACCAGAGTACCCAAAAATCTGGATTGTTACAGGGACCTCATTAAATGAATTGCGTCCCCGCAATTCACTTAAGACAACACCATATAAAAGTTTCATTTCCAATAGTTTAACCACTATTCATTGACTTAGAAAAAGGTTGGTTTACATAAAAGCTACAAAGTTCTCAAACTTTTACTCTTAAATAATCTCCAACTCTTTTAACTTTTGAAAATTTTAGATACCTGGTTCTTGCAAGGATTAAATTTTTACTTCAAACTACAAACCATAAGGACTCAAAACATATAACATTTCTTTCACAAAGCTGATTATTTAGAACATACACTCATCTCCATCAAATTCCAATCAAATTGAAACATTGCCACGCCATTTCCTTCTTATATAATTTATACAAATGATGGCTGCTAACTTGTTTGCAACTTCAAGTATCCTCGCCATTGACTATTTTATAGCACTAATTTGATGGCTCCAAGATTTCTTAGCTCAATTTTGGAGTGAGTATTCAAAACATCACTTATGCTCAAGATTGTTTTATATTCCAGAACACCTTTAATTTTGAAACATTTACATTTGATTACCTTAAAATTTAAAAACACAAAATTTTCTACTAGATAATACTTTTGATTCAATTCGAATGATACTGAACCACTCATTCAATCTGTTATGTGGTTGCGATGTTGGCTCATGATCGCCATCGCCTCACCATTAAACTTTAATATTGTCGGCTACTGTAGTGGTTTAACACTATTCTCATGAACTATTCATTTATTCTTTTCCAAAATATTTTGGTTCAATCCCATAAGTTACTGCACTCGATCGTCTCCTCAAGGTATTTAAGATGTCCTTATCGGTATCGTTGATCAGATGTATCGATCAGAATTTCTTAAAATACCCAAAGGTCAATTCTACATAAGAGAAATCGCTAGATTTGTAATTCACACAATGGTTATTCTACTATTTCCTATTGCAATTAATAAGAACAACCTATACTACTTTTCATAACCATTAAGTTAATTTATGAAAGGCAAGTAAACTTTATATACACTAAAAACAATTACAAGTACTTACAAAGTATCAACACAACTTTATAATAGCTATTCATCACACACATATCACTCGAGTATATAGTATTGAGAAAAAATGATATAACACTTGGTAACCAAAAAAAACTCAGCACTGCACGTCGTATAAACTTTAGTGTTCATAAAACCAGCAACATGGTACAATTAAGCATCCTCAAGCCTCCAACAATAACATCTAAACAGAGAACATTATAGCTTTCTCAGAGTCAAAAACTTCAACCAGAATTTAAACTTCTCACAATCCTTCTATGAATAACAACATACAATTCATTCGCATTCAATGATCCACCACTAAACACTCTTATATTTCTTTCCGCCCGCACTTCATAAACTAATAACTTCAACATCTTTATGAGCAACATGCATTTGCGTGATTTCCATCTTGTTGCCTTAAAAATATTGTACCACTCAGTTCTACTCCTATTCAATGCAGGCACGTAAAAATTCCCATTTGCCAAAATTCTACACCAAATTTGGGAAACATAAGAGCATTCAAAAAACAAATGTGTATTACACTCGACCTCAGCTTTACATAATACACATTTGTTATCTGGAATGTCACCCATAGAAAACAACTTGTCCTTTGTATTTAGAGCATTAGACATTACTTTCCACAACAAAAAGTTGGCTTTAGCTCAACTCATCTTATTCAGATTCTTTTGTGCCAAGGAAACAATGATTTCTCACCTCGCAAAATATGATAGACATGCCTAGTGTGCCCCTTACCCATCCATGTCATGTGAATATCATTACTATTATTAAAATTGTCATTAATTTCACTCCATAGCCTTCGTAATGTGGTAGAACTACAATGTAGCAAGATTAAAACTCCATCACGTATGAAATCATCTACAATGACAGCATCTGATATTCCATTATTCCAACTCAGATTACATTCAACGTTATCACTTAATATTAAGCCTCTTCCTGCCCAAGGTGAATGCCAAAAGTATAATCCCTTAATTTTTCTTGTACTACACTAAATATATGGTAGAAAATTGCTTCTTGGTTTCAGGATATGCCTCCAACTCCAACTACAAGTGTGGGGCAAAGCCATAGTCCAAAATTCCTTGTTACCAATAAGATTGTTCTTCACAAATTTTGTCCATAAACAACTTTCATCAAAAAAGAGCTTATTAACATAAACAGAAATTGTAGCTTTATTCCATTGTATTAGATTGGTGATACCAAGCCTTCCCCTACTCTTATCATCATACAACTTACTAAAGGAAATAGAGATCATCTTTTTAGCAAAAGGATCACAATGCCACAAGAACTTGTTCACAGCACTAATCACCATGTTGATCAGCTTTACCAGTAAAATATAATGCCTTGTATAATAATTTATAATGGAAGTAATAATAGATTGAAGTATGGTCAATCTCCTTGCTTGTGATAGATTACATGAAGGTCATTGTTTCATTTTGTCAATTATTTTTTTGAACAATGGCAAGCATTTTTCCTTGAATACTCAAGCACTAAAGAGAGGAAGATATAAATATGTAGAATTAGTAGGCAATTCCTTTAGTCCAAATCGTAAAATAATCTAATTCTTCTGATTCGTAGGCAAGCCTACAATTTTAATGTGAGATTTACACGCATTAATTTGCAATCCAGTAATCATGTAGAAAGTTTGAAGAGTGGAAAGAATACATTGAATATTACTAATGGTGGGCTTCGTAAAGATTATCAAGTCATCTGCAAATAATAATTGTGTAATATGAGGATTCTTACAATGAGGATGCAGCTCAAGTTTCCTATTCCTCAGTGATCAATAATTAAGGAATGAAGCAATTTTATTACAATGATGAAAAATAGGCAGAGATGGGATCCCCTTGCCTTACTCCACGTCTTCCTTTAAAATATCCATGCAAGCTACCATGTCTTGAAGTAGAAAACATTGGAGAGGAAATGCAAGTGTAAATCCAGGCTAGAAAAGGCTTAGGGAAATTCATTCTGGACATGATAGCCAATATAGAAGATCATGAAACAGTATCAAATGCCTTTTTTATATCAAGCTTCAACATGCATCATGGAGAAATATGCTTCCTTTCATAACCATAAAGTAATTCCTGAGTGGTCGGTATATTATCACTTACTGATCTCCCTTTAATAAATGCAGACTGATTACTCGAAATAACTAAAGGTAGAACCAATTGAAGCCTGTTTGCAATAACCTTTGAAATGATTTTGTAGAAAACACTGCAGCATGATATAGGCCTGAAATTAGAGATAACTGATGGATTATCAATTTTAAGTATTAAGGCAATTGATGTTGCAGATAAGATGGAAGGCAATGAGTTCTCCAAAAAGAAATACTGTACTGCTTCCATGACATCCAAACCAATAATTAGCCAGCATTTTTGTAAAAAAAAATGCATTATAACCGTCTGGACCACCACAACTAGAAGAACCTAAGTTAAAAACAACATATTTAATCTCCTCTCTTGTTATAAAAGAAATCATCTCCTTTGATTGTTGGTTAGTGATAGTAGGAAGCACAATATGAAAAAGGGGTTGAATGTCTGAAAGTGGTAAAGTATATGAAGCTAGTATTGAGTTGAAATACTTTACAAAAGCTTCATCAATGTTAGCTTTAGAAGGATGAACGTTTCCATCAGTGTCTTCGATCATGAAATAAGCTTCTCTTACCTTATTTATTCTTAAAGAATTATAAAAAAACTTTGTATTTCTGCCTGCCTCCATCGCCTTATTTAAACCTAAACTCTGTTTAGCTGGTTGCAATTCCATATCCAACATACACTTAAGTTTGTTATGCAGTTCTATCTTTGATTTTTTGAGCTGCAAATCAAAAGTTTTCCCATTCAATGCTTCCTGCACCTTGAAAGCTCTGCTCTCACAAGAGAAGATTGCTTTGACCCATCACCAAATTGAAATTTTGACCAAGCATTTAAATGAATTTTCAGCAGCTTTAACTTGTACAATAGCTTGTCCATTGGATTTTTACCAGAGCTATTGGCCCAAACCTGCATCAAAATATTAGAAAAATCCTTATGTGATAACCAAAATTTAGAAATTTTAAAAGAGGACTTCCCTTTGTTAACGACAACATTTCCTCCCTAATTTAAAAGAAAAGGACGGTGATCAAAAATTAAAGAAGGTACAATATGATAAAAAGATCTAGGCCGGGTATTTAAGAAGGAGGATTTAGCAAAGATATGATCTAATTTACACAAAATAGGCAAACCAGAGTGACTTTTATTAGGACAATTATATTCAAAACCAAAGTTGTTGAGTGGAAAGAGGTTTGGTTCAATGATGGCTTGATTGAGTGGAGCTATATCATTTATAGATAATGCACAACCTCCTAACCTCTGATGGGATGCAAACATACAGCTAAAATCCCTACCTAATAACCACGGGTCAGAGGGAATATGAATATGACACGAATTATTAAGAAAAATTTGTCGCAAGGATACTGCATTCTGAGCATTGACCGAAGTCGGATAGAAAGTGGAATTAGATGGTAAATGAATACATTTGAAGTTAATGTATTGATAAGAAGAGGGTAACTTAGTTAAGTTGAAAAGGATTGGATTCCAAATAGTTAATAGTCGACCAAACCTTGCATCAGCAAGATTGTGATCAAACAACCAACTAGGTGATATGAAGGAAGCTGTTTTTGCGGAAGATTGCAAATCAAGCTTTGTTTCTGACAAGTAGAGCAAGTGGATGTTTCTTTCTTTGATAAAAACTTTGATTTCACTTTGCAGATTCATCCCTATAACATTCCAAAATGATATGTTGTGCATCATAATTTCAATTGAATGGGATTTGTTAATGGAGCAGGGTGTTTCATTGTGTGTCTTTTGGATGGATAATTTTGGCTTCCTGAAGGTAAAACTTCATCTGGCTTGAATTCAACACCTTCATTAAGTTCATTTACATTAGTTGACTTCAACTTTGCCTTCTTTTTCCTACCTCTTTTTGATTTAGATACTGACTTTGAAGTAGAGGTAAGAAATTCACTATCGTGAGTTTTAACACTGGTTGAGGGAGAAGCCTTTCCATCATAAATTACCTTGGATATAGAGGAATTATCAACAGAGAAAGCTAAATCAGAAGGTTTAATAGAAGGAAGTAGAAGAGTGATATTGGATGGAGGAGCTAGATGAGAGTACAGGGAAGAGGATGAATCAACAGGAGAATTCAATTTGCGATTGAAGTTTGAATTTGATGGGATTTGAAAGCTAAAGGAAGAGTCACAAGTTGTTGTATGAATGGCTGAAAAAGAAGAGGAACTGGTTGAGCATGGCATGGAGTTAACTAGAGAGGAGGTGTTGATAGCATGTTGATATCTTGATGTAGAAGAGGTAAGATTTGTTGATGCCACATTAAATTGATCATTCAGAAAGAAAAAGGGTTATTCACATGAAATTCATTTTCCACAGCTTCGTTAAGCAAAGTCTCAAATGCATGTATGCCTTTTTGCTTTGTATCTTGATTTGAAGTACTGTTAACCACTGAATCTTCTTTAATTATGCACAACACAATTTCCTTTTTCATCCACTATCGTAATATTTAGACTACCACTACCATGACAACTTTATTTATGTCCATTTGTTCTTCACTGTTTGTTTTAGCATCTAAACCAAAATTACCATTACCCACTATCTCAACCACTCCATTCATTGCATCATCAACTTCCTTTGCCACATCTGTCTTATATGTACTCTCTTTTTCTTCCAAATCTGCCTCTTCTTATTTACTACTTTTGTCCAACCTCGCTAATTATCTTGTAAATTAGCTATGTTCTTAACTTGCCTCTCTTTTTCATAATCAAAAGCTTGCCTATCAACAATTACTTTATCAGATTGTCTTTCTTGCTAATTAACCTCCTTATTGAATACTTCACACCTTTTTGTTTCATGCCCGAAGACTTTACAATGAGCAAATGCTTGGACGCCAATCATATGATATCTTAACAGAAGGACACTTATCACCAAGACCTCCCAATTCAATGCATTCCGGTAGTTAAGTATCTGAATTTATTTCAACTAAAACTTTGGCATACTTAAACCTTTGCATTCTTTATATACTAGAGTGAAAACAAATAATCTTTCCCACATGACAAGCTAACCAATTGATTCCAACCAAGGTCCAAAGTAGTAAAGGTATACGATGTAAATGGATCCAAGTAGGGACTTTTTTAATTTGGGATTGTGCACTAGGGGTGAGCAAAAAACCGAAACCGAACCGAAATCGATAAAAACCGAAACCGAAACCGAAAGTCAGAAAATCGAACCGTACTAGTATTTCGGTTTTGGTTTTAGGTCCAAACTGAACCAAAAAAACCGAACCAAACCGAATTATAAAATGTTGCACATTGTCTCTTGCTGCATGTTGTTTCGTATTATATAATATATACACACTAGCCACTGCTTCACTCATTTGATTTAGCTAAATACAGGATTAGGGGTAGACTAATTAATATAGAATGTCCATTTCTTGTTTTTGTAGATTCTTGGATGTTTTGAATTGAAGTTGAAAGTTGAGGTACCAATAGACTATTTTCTAGAATTCCAAGTTGTTGCTGGTCTGCTATAGTGTGGTTCACTAGAGTGCTCCTGCTCATTTCCTTCTTTTTTTTCTCTTCGGCTTAGAGCTTGCTAGCTTAGCTTTGTACAACTTTGGATGACTTATAGCCTATTAGTCTGTACTCTGTACTATGTGTCTCAATACACTTGGTTGAAACAATTTATTTTAGTTTCTTTTATGGTAGTTTAAATTTATAATATTTTTTTGTTTAAATCGGTTTTAAAACCGAAACCGAGCCGATAAAAACCGAAACCGAAACCGATGCTCCGGTTACGGTTTCAGTTATCGATTTTTAAAACCGAGGTCTTTCGGTTCCAGTTTCGGTTTTACCCCAAAATTGAACCGAACCGGGGTTTGCTCACCCCTATTGTGCACTACCTATGGTTGGATCCCATCTTGTTATTATGAACATTCGATCTCAAATAAAAATAAGGTATGCTTTCAAAATTTCTCCCTGTCGATATCATTCGAGAATTTAAAGTACAAAGTGATTCCATCCGACTTTATATCCACTTCACTATGTAGTTTCCAAAAATTACACAAACTAACAACAGAGAGGTATGAGAGAGTACCATCCAGGAAAAAACCGACCAAGTGATTTTACCAATATTTCATACCTTCTGCCTTGACCAAGTCTGGAGGGAATTTCTATAACCCATCTTTCACTACATCAGAGTCCACTGGCTTATATGTTCCAACATTACGAGGTAACGAGTTAAAAAGAGAGAGATAGTCAGATTTTATTAGGGGGTAGGTTTCTTTGAGATGATCAATGGAATGGAATTGTTGGGACCAGAAAGATTAGTATCAAGATTTGATGTGAAGGGAGCAGAAGCATTAACACTTTCAAGAATAATAGAACCAGAATGAACTATAGTGTTAATATCATCTGGAGAAAGACCTTTCAAAGTGTTTGATGATATGCCAAACTTAGATTTTTCAAGATTTGAAGAGATACTGGTTTGCTTGTTTCCCAGTGAATCATGAGAACAAGAGTTAGATTTAGATGAAATAAGAGCCACACCACCATTACAATCTAAAGAAACTGTTGTGGTAGTACCAAGATTAATAGAATCAAGATTCACAAAGATGGGATTGAAATTTACAAGATTAGATTTATCAAGAATAGAGGAAGTAACAAACAGATTAGCATCAATGAAGGAGTTTATCAAATTAGAATTAGGTTTTACATGTTCAACAATCCCATCTTCAAGAGTACCAGAAGATGATGCCTTGTTAGCGGTTGAAGAGGTCATGGTGGAGGATGTAACATCCCAAGATTTTGCGATAAATTTTATTATTTAATTTAATATGATTTTTGATATATTATGATTGTAAATAATATTTAACGATTTAATTGTGAAATTTAACGTTGAAAACATAATTGAATTGTTAAAATAATGATAATCGTAGTTGCAATAATAAAATTATTGATTTATAAGTGTATATGAATTTTATTTCGATTAGAATAAAATTTATAAACCTTCGAATTTACCTTAAAAGCGGAAAAAGCGAAAATGAATATTATATATTAATGAACTGGTTTTGAAACGGTAACTTTTGAATACGATGGAATTAGGACTCAAGACCTATTCCAATCAATTCAAAAGCATCGAAAACATTTATTTCAATATGTAGATTGTTGGGTTTCCGATCAGAATTGTGAATACGTAGAAATATAGCCGTTTTGACGATAAGCGGTCTATTTTGGGCCAATCGAGCATATGCATCTAAACCCATTATATGAATATTATAAATTATCATTACCAGCCCCTAACACAGCCTCTAATCCACTATATTAACCCAAATTCCGAAATCAGAACCCTAGCTGAAAATTAATGGCGATTATAGATCTGAAAAACATCGTTAAAAATACAAATCTCTCAAACCATATCGAATTATATGTTTTCGGAAAGGTCTCGACGATACAAACTGACGGGAAGCATTCGTTTCGCGAAACTACACTCGAATCAACGGGAATTCGCGGTCAAAGTTGCTGAAAACGAAATCCTAAGCTATGATTTGGGGGTTTTTGATTTAGGGTTCAATTGAAGAAAGCGACTTATGGGTATTGTAGAGAATCCTCATACGAAGCTAATGCAAGTGGTCTCGTGTCGATTAGTAGTCGGAAGCTCCGGGAATTTGCGTTTTAAGGTGCGAAAATCCACACCTTTGACTGGACGTAGCGGGCCCATAGGGGGCCGGAGGTCATGAGATTTCTTGTGAAGATGTTGCTCGTCGAGAGCTTCGATTTGGCTGTGGTCTTGCATCAAACGGGATGTCGGAGCAAGAAGTTATGGTCGGTCAAAGTTCTGGTGGTTTAGGGGACTTGCGCGGGTTACTGTAGCACGCTGAAGCGGGGAAAGACAGCTGACGTGGCAGCGTACGATTGGTGGGAAATTTTATTTATTATTTTATATATTTTAAAATTCAAATGTTCTAATGTACATAACTTTTTCATACGAGCTCCAATTGACACGGGGTTTGTTGCATTAGAATCATATCGACGAGCACTTCGCGTTGCCACTGGTTTGAACTGATTCTATGACCGTTGATTTTTGGGCTAAAATTGGAATTTCAATCTCTTTTGAAACCAAGGTGAGTGATTTAACCCACTTACGCTTAACTAAAGTATTCTAATATTAGTTAAAATAATATTATGTCATGATATGATTGTTTGGATTGATGTTTGACAGTTTAAATTGCATATTTATATTGATTTGCATCGATAGTGTAGTTTAATTTGATTGTTAGATTTAATTTTATAGTTAAATTAAAATTTGACATTTAATTACTGTTTTAAAACCTGAACACCTGATAATTGGTAAATTTATATGATATTTGACTGTTTGTATGTATTGATGTGATGAATTACTTGAATTTGATATGTTTGACATATTGATGTTAATTGTTTGAATTTACCTGTTATTCACATTTATTTATATATGACCATTGTTGTGTTGATTTATCCCAACCATTACCCTAGATGTTACGGGCATCGAATAAACCCGGGATTAATCATTAAAATGAATTAAGAACGTAGGTTGAAATGATAAATACCTATGACCCTGATTTGGAATGAAATGATATATATCCTTTCCCAAAATACTAAAATTAAAATTTAAGTATTAGTTGGCCATAGGATAGAAAATTATATACGGACACCAGTTGGTTAAATAAAAATTTGCTTTAACCATGAATTTTGAAATATTGTTTTAAAGACAATATAAGCGATGTTCTATATTTATTTCCTTTGAACTTGAACCTTGAATTTTGAAATATAAACAAAAAGGGGAAATAAAGCAGAATTGTTACTGAAGCTAAATAAAGTGAAATATAATGTAAATCGAATTTATTAAAATTGAATGGTTTTTCCCACCTTTGAAATTTATTATGAATCAACATTGATTTGAATTATATATGAATTGTGAATTCGATATTTGTTATAAATTGAAATCGTTGATAATGAGAATCTGTTTTGGAATGTAACTATTTGAATTAATTCGATCGAATTAAAATGAATGTAAATTGGAAGTTAAATCGATGGAATTATAGAGAATTGAGTTGGTTGAATTGAAGATTGAAATATGACTTCAAGTTTAATTGAAAATGTTAGAGAAACGATTATAATTTCAACTATAGCATTTCAAATCATTTTATAAACTATTTTTAATAATAATTTTTTTCCTTTATAAACTATTTTACTTTATTTCTATATTATTTTATAAATTATTTTAAATAAATCATTTTATAATTAACTATTTATTTTATAAATTACTTAATGTTTTAACTATATATTTTAATAAATTTGATAAATTCTATTTTAGTTACAAACTATTTCAATTATATATCTTAATTATTTTAAATATACTGTTAACTATTTTAATATTCGAATGATTAAAGTTGGAATTGTTTCAAGATTTTAATTGGTTTAAATGGAGATTTTAGTATGAATAATATTCTACCTTGAATATTGAATGATTTTGAAAATACGATATTTTGATATGAAGTATGAACCCCTTCGTAATGTAAAAGAACTGACCGGTGTGAAAAATGTAAAAGATTGGTTGTTAAAGAGACCAGGATCGGATATTGTCATACTCTCTGCCAATACCGAAAACCACTTTAACAACTGTGTACATGGTGGAGTTCTAGAAATGGTGTTGGATGGATTTGGAGGCGATTACTGGATTTGAAGAAAGAGAACGATGATGGATATCCTTGACCTTCGGGTCATAATTAAAATGACTAAAACATGGCTATACCATGACCAAGTGGGGTTAGCTACCTCCATCGGCAACACTTCTTCCTTTATTACTATAGCCTTATGGTTTGATTGATTTGATTTGATGTGCATCCGTGATTTGGGAGTGTTATCCGAGGTGGGCGGTAGTCGCGGCTATGCGTTACCACCAGTCCGAGCGTGCAACTAGTATGTTTATACTCTGGGCATTCCTCGTGTGCCTTGTCATATTATCCTGATCGAGCCCCCTACGATTTTTATTTAACATTGTCGTATCATGGCGCATCCCTATCTGCCGACGTACTGGTGTGTTATATGCAAACTGTAGGACAACGGTGTAAGGGCAATAATGGTAATCCCGCTTACACTATTTTATTATGTTATATTTAACCATAGACATTACTATAATAGCGTATTATATTATATAGTATTAGTTTGACGAATCCTTAAGAGATGGAAATTCCCGTAACATCTCTTAAGTTATTGCATTCATATTATTACATGAAATTTGATTTAACTAATATGAGAATGATTTAGTTCCGATCCGAGTGTTTGTTGTGTTTCTTTTTATGCAATACGCTCGGGTCAGACCGAATTGTAGTTAGCGAGGTTTCACTTGCTTTGAAGATACCATTATGAAGATGAAGATGGAGCTCAACAGATGTATTATAATTATTATTATTCCGCTGCAAATGCAATGGAATGTTGTATGTTAATTTACTCTGATAATCGTTGTAAAATATAATAAAATGTATGTTTTTAACAGCTTCATGAACTGTTATTTATTTATTATATTTTGTCCTTCTACTGCGAGATTATTCATTTTCTTCTTGCTTCTTTTTATTATTTTAATCCCAATAACTATCTGAATCTTTGATCTGTTTAAGTCGACATTGAGGATCATTATCGATTTGAACAGTCAAAAATCTCGGATGTTACATTTGGTATCAGAAGGATAAGGGGGGAGGACGAATTGGAAGAGGAGGGTGTAACAACCCGAATTTTAGTAACGTGTTAAAACCATAAATCAAGGCAGAATTAATTTTTAAAATAAGAATCAAGGGAAACGGGTTACGCCATTGCGTTCGTCTCGGAATTCTGCTTGAAATAGAGTCCGAGTTTGCATAAAACGGATACCGTACGAAGAAGATATGGACGAACGAAGTTAGGCAGAAAAACCAGAAACGGACCAGAATGCACTGGCGCGCTTGGGAAGTGCGCCAGAACAAAATTGCACTGGCGCACTTGGGAAGTGCGCCCATGCAATTTTGCATTGGCGCACTTGGCAGGTGCGCCCAGGCCGAGCAGAAATCTGCTTGGTCAGGCCCTGGCTGGCCTGGTCGGGTTCTGGTCGAATTTCTGAGCTCTGGTGTGTCACTAGAGCTGACTTGTCATTTTCTGATTGGCTTTTCTTGAGATGGATGGCCTTGATTACTTCTAGCTTCATTGACGGCTCTAATTAGTTTGAAACCCTATATAAACAACCTCCTAGCCTCGTTCTCTTTACACCATTCTTCTCTAACCTTATGCTGCTCAAACTCTTGATGATCATGGCTTCTTCTTCTTCCTCTAAAATAAATTGAATTAAAATAAATCGTGAAGATTATTTCTTGAAGACTACGGCTAGGAATTTCTTATTGGGGATTTGCTTCTACAATCAAAGCATGATTCAGCGATTCAACAATTCAACGACTAATTTCTAGACTTGACTTTTACATCTAAATTTCTTAGACCACGATCTGTAAGTTCCAGTTACTTTTAGATAAAAACTATAAACTTAATATGGCATATTATAAATTGGAATTGATTTATGTATAATTCATATCTATTCTTGTTTTCTTTTTGGATCTTGACTATTGGGAATATTACCGACGACGTTGAAACTATTATTAATGGCCTAAGACTATGACGGTGAACATAAGACTATGCTTATGCCTATGACTGTGAACATAAGACTATGCCTACGATTGTGAACATAAGACTATGCCTATGCCTATGATTATGAACATAAGTGTAACACCCCTCCTCCGCTAGGGTCACTCACAAAGGGAATGCACTAGCTTTGGTGGAGTATTATCTAGGTAAACACGCACAGAAATATTACAAGACAGAACATATAAAAAAGCGGAAGAAAGCATGATTTCATTACTTAAAACCTTTTACATCAAAGTGCCATTAAGTTACTTACATCGAAACCTGTCTTGCAATAATAAAGAAACATAAAACCATAGTCAGAAATTATTCCCCAAGTAAAGCAGTAAAATAGCCATAGCCAAGGAAAGGCCAAGCCATAGATGATAATCTTGAAGCAGAAAGATCCGCACTAAGTAGCAACATTTCCTCCCTGTAAACCTGGGGGGGGGGGGGAAACGGAAGAAAAAGAGGCAAAACAAAACAGGGTCAGTCATAAAGACTGAGTAAGTCCTAGTGACTTTCAGCCTAAAAACAGGTAAGAGTAACATGACATGTATAAACCAAAAGTAAATATAAGCATGATGACAAGGTAAACAGATCAAACTAAGATAACAGGATAAACTCAAGTAACAAGATAACCAAGGTAACAGGATAACCAAGGTAAACTCGGAATAGCATCGCATGCCTAACGTCCTCTGCACCAACCGTACTAGCATCCTAACTCGTATCATCCCTTCCATGTATATGTATAGACCCTTGTCGTACATTGTACGGGTTCCATCACATTATTCTATGCTACTACGACGTAGTGTCACCATCCTTGAAATCACTCGGACTGCCATCCTTGTTCTGGCCCGATTCCCTTGTCATGAATTATCGCGTGTTCAATAGGATTTACGCCACCTAGGATCACTAGGGATTATGCTATCTATTGAACAATTTCTAGATTTGATTAGGGTTTGTGCCACCTAGGACCACTAGGGATTACGCTACCTAATGGACGTTTTCGACTAGGGTTTATGCCACCTAGGACCACTAGGGATTACGCTACCTATAGAACAACGCCCTACGTCACGCTTTAGTCGATCGGCTCCCTACAAGACCTAGCTCGTCGTGTGTCGGTGTCATACGGCCCAATCACGAATGTAGCTACCCTGTGCTAGGTCCACCCTAGGGTGTATCAAGTCCTAGGGTGTCAACCAATGACACCATTCCAAGCATGCACAGAGTAAAACTACTGGTGCCCATGCCTGCTTTTTCAACTCCGGACTACGTGCACGACCATAGTCCTCCTGAACCTACAATGGCGCACCAAACTCAGTCGTCGTTTTGGTCGCTTACAATCAGCCCAGTAATCGTGCCCCACCCTAGCCTAGTCCCTAGGGTATCGTGATACATCCAAGAGGGTTACTGCTGAAAAGGACCGCGTAACTAGGGTTTCCGTCTAGCAGGTTAAGTGTTTTCATCTAAATTCAAGACTCAACCCCTATCAGTCTAGCATGTCAAGTTGGTTAAGTGTGGTCATTCCAGTTCGTGACTTAACCCGTCTACATGTCATGTCAAGTTGGCTAAGTGTTGCAATTCAAGTTCATGACTTAGCCCTACGAATCACGTGCCAAGTTGGTTAAGCGTATTTCAGCGGTTTATGACTTAACCCTATCCAAATCATCGTGTCAAATTGGTTAAGTATATTTAGGCTTAACCCCATCAAATTACCATGTTAGATTGGTTAAGTATATTCAAGCTTAACCCCATCAAATTACCGTGTTAGATTGGTTAAGTATATTCAAGCTTAACCCCATCAAATTACCGTGTTAGATTGGTTAAGTATATTCAAGTGACTCATGACTTAACCTCATCAAGTTATCATGTTAGATTGGTTAAGTATATTCAAGCGATTCATGACTTAACCTCATCAAGTTATCGTGTTGGATTGGTTAAGTATATTCAAGCGATTCATGACTTAACCTCATCAAGTTATCGTGTTGGATTGGTTAAGTATATTCAAGCGATTCATGACTTAACCTCATCAAGTTATCGTGTTGGATTGGTTAAGTATATTCAAGCGATTCATGACTTAACCTCATCAAGTTATCGTGTTGGATTGGTTAAGTATATTCAAGCGATTCATGACTTAACCCCATCCCCTAATCAAATTATAACGGTTAAGTGTTTCCCCTTTTTAGTTTACTTAACCTTACCATGCCTCGCGTTGTACTAGTCGGGTGTTATCGACCCATTCAGGTTAAACTAACCCATCCTCTAATCGTGTTATATGGTTAAGTGTCATCTAGAAATCAAGTCTGGTCTTACTTAACCCACCCATCCACGTTATATTGGTTAAGTGTCATTAGTCTAATTCAAGTTACTTAACCCACCCGTCCATGTCATATTGGTTAAGTGTCATTAGTCTAATTCAAGTTACTTAACCCACCCGTCCATGTCATATTGGTTAAGTGTCATTAGTCTAATTCAAGTTACTTAACCCACCCATCCATGTCATATTGGTTTTATTATTTACTAATGCATCAACCTCTCACATTGGACTTATTTGCGGTCACTGGATATGCCGGGCGGTTCCGGGCAGAATTACACCGCAAATCCATTCCAACCTCGGGTTCATGCATTACCACAATCTAATCTTTGCCCACGACCTATCACATTAGACTATTATTGTTGTGGTCACTAGATATGCCGGGCGGTTCCGGGCAGAATTACACCACAACTCAAGTCTAACCTCGTGTCGAAGACATCCGTTAGATTGACAATTACATATGTGTCATCTAAGTCAAAATCCCCACTTTACATATCACTAAGCATATGCCCAAGTTCCACCTTACATGCCCATGAAAATATGTACCCAATTCTAGCCACTTCCCATGTGTCCAAACCCCGCCTATTTGCATGTATGTCAAGTTTATGCCAATTTGCCCAAATCAAGTCCTAGCCAAAATTACATTTTGTCTTGTTCATGCCCAAATAACCCACATCATGGTTCATGTTCCCAATTCCACTTATGCCTAATTTACATAAGCCCAATCCCTTGATTTACTTTACATAGTCCCCAAGACTCGTGATTTAATTCATATGCCAATTCATGTATGCCCAAACTTGCAAATTACATTGGCACTACCCCAAATTTCCCCGTATACAAATCGCACGTAAATCGTAGTTTAGGCCTAGGTCCGAAATCGACCAAGGTTCATTAAAAGAAAATAAATAGGGGAAGGTAGAAACTTTGCATAAAACAAGATCCGAGAGAAAAACATCGTTGCATGCATGCTAAGGACATGAAAGAGTGATTTGCAACATGCATAGGTTCAAATTAATGCTATAGCAACATCCCCAAAGGTCAAGATCAAAAATGAACAAGAAAGAACATGGATTGAATATCATGCATAGATCCAATTTCAACTTTATCACATGTCATATTCATGTTATCGTTTCAATCTAAAAGCATCTAGAACTTACAAATCGTGGCTAGAGGATTAAGAGCAAGAATCGTCATAGAATGGTGTTGAGATGGTGCTCTACTTCCTTGATTTGATGTAGAAAGCTTGCTCCTTTGTCATGGATCTAGTTTGAAAGCTCAAGCCTTTGAAGTTGGGGATGGAGGCCATGATCAAGAGACATTTTGGCAGCACTTCGTTGTTAGAATGATTTGTGGTGGTTTAGGCTAGGTCTTAGGGTCTTTTTATAGAAGTTAGGAGTAGTTTAGGCCCTTAGATTAACCCTAGTTTAGATCTGAACCACTGAAATTCGTCACAGGCCAACCCACCAGACCACACAAGCAAGCAGGTGCACCAGGCTAACCTGGCCCGACCAGGGAGGTCGACACCCATGTCGACTGGGCAGTCGACATGGGGGTGGTGGTGGTGTCGACTGTGCAGTCGACACCCCTGTCGACTTGACCTGGGCGGGAATTTTCCCGCTCTGCCCCCTGTGTGTTTGAATTCGAATTTGGCTCTAGTTTTAAATTGTTTTGAACTTGGAATTTTCTGAAAACTTTGACGGGCCATATCTTGGTCATACGGACTCCGATTTTCGAAAATTCGTACTCTATTTCGCGTATTTTTCCGAGACGAACGCAATGGCATAGCCCGTTTCCCCTGATTCAGCTTTTATAATTTAATTCTGCCTTGATTTACGCTATAACTTGTTATTCAAAATACGGGTTGTTACATTCTCCCCTCCTTTAAGGATTTCGTCCCCGAAATCTCCAAGTTAGGAAGAACGTATCCTACCATCCATCATCCATCTACTCAAACATCATTCACGAGCAATCATTGTCCTTAAAAAGATTCTAAATGCTCTATGCACATATTCAGAAAGTGTGTGTATATGTTTCTTATCTAATGCAAATGATCAGGCCTGAATGATCTTTCTAATGCGAAATAAGTTTAGTGCCATGAATCCAACATGTATGCAAATAATCCTAGTCACGTAAGCACTATATGTGTGCACAAACATTCATCCATATGCAATCATCCACATGATAACACATTCAATTTCGTCCATAAATAAGTATAAACACGCATGCATATGCAATATGAAAGGTGACTGAGCCGATCTAGTGCCTAATGCGTAAATGCATCCACGAGCAACCACTAGCAACCACTTGCAACCATCAATCATAACATGTCCCAAACACATGTTTACATCCATAGGGTTCTACCTAAGGTTCTCAAGATAGGATCGAAAGATAGAAGCAAGTAAAAACTCTGTGTCCATTAGGAAATGTCAAAACTGGAAATCTACGTCACATATATACTGATTAGGAGAAGAACTCCCTAAGCACCGGCCCCAGAGACCGAAATCAACATCAGGCTGACACCCAAAGAATTTACTCAGTCAAACCAATATACGTTTCGAGGAACTAAGCATGATGGACTCCTTTTTGGTCACAAGGGAATCCCTACCTAAAACCAACCTGTATCCTATAAAACCCAAAAGGTTTAGTCAACCTAACAGACACCTTCAAACCCTGACATGTATTATTAACCGATGAGTCATACCCCCTATGGAGTTTGCAACAGAAATAAGATCGACAATAGGACCGAGAGGATATGCATAAAAGATAGCATGCGGGTAAGTTCTACAGGAAAAACAGGGACCAAGGATATACTCTTAAAAAGAGATATGATGCGCGTATCTTGTCTTCAATCTTCTAAGTCACATTTCCTTGAGCTTAATTCCATTGCGCTTTGACCATCTTTAACTTCATGATTTCGTGGCCTCTTTACTCCTATTTCCAAATATGAGCTGGAACTCACTTCATTGTCGCCTCTCGTTCCACTTTTACTCATTCTCCCTCTAGTATACTTGGCTCAACCATATCCGTGTACTCTTGGTTTCCATGCAAGCTCTCCAAAATTCACTAGTGAATCATGGATCTCGTTTACTTGCTCTACGGCATTCCACGCAGAAGAATTTATCTCTTGGAAACAAACAGATGCCAACCATGTTACCAAGTGTACTTACTAGAGTAATTCCCATAACTCATGCACAAGCGAAATGAACCATCCTCCTTAGTGGCGAACTCTACTCGAACGGATTACCAACAAATGCATCAAGAGATTCTAGATAACCAATCATGACAGAACCCTAAAGGTTACACGAGACTTCGAGGGTATTACCGAGGCAAGTCAAGAGTCTAACTACCCTCCTTTCAGAACCGAGAATGGCACCCAGACTGGATAACCACTCCTTTCCTAGAATCAACCCATAGCTTAAAAGCATAAGCACTATTCCCAAAAGTCATAGATGTTCTCAAATCCAAACAAGTCATGAATAAATGGGACGATCCCCCAACAGGATTTGAGACAAAAGCGGGACCCTCTATTGTGCTAGTACTAAGGTGTAGAGATTCAACTATCGAAGCAAGATTTAAAAGGATGCGATGTACCAAACAAAGTCCTGATGGGATGATAGAAAGGAAAACCTTTAACGGAAACGTTACCATCCCTCTTAGGTGAGAGTATACAATTGCCCTCTCGACGATCTTGTTCTTTGCCCATGTACTTGCCCTATAGTACTTAACTACCTTCTTGTGCTGAGTCTTATTCGCCTTATCCACTCCTATCCTTTCTTGTATAACATGGTAACGGGTCTCTTGAGAACTTCCTCCATCGCACGGAAAACATTTACGTAGCTAGAAAAGGATTAGTCACAGTTAAAACTACTGTGATTACAGGCGGAGGAAAGAAAGGAAGAGAGATTCAATCAAGGGAACGAAGGATAATGCTAATGGCTTTTTGGGGAATAGCCTTTTTCTTTAAAACTTTTCTTGAAAAATGCTTCTTTGTAAAATGGCTTTGAAAATAGTTTCAGAAGGTTTTAAAAACTTTTGCCCAGTCTGGTAACCTTCTGCTCTGATACCAAATGTAACACCCCTCTTCCGTTAGGGTCACTCACAAAGGGAATGCACTAGCTTTGGTGGAGTATTATCTAGGTAAACATGCACAGAAATATTACAAGACAGAACATATAAAAACAACGGAAGAAAGCATGATTTCATTACTTAAAACCTTTTACATCAAAGTGCCATTAAGTTACTTACATCGAAACCTGTCTTGCAATAATAAAGAAGCATAAAACCATAGTCATAAATTATTCCCCAAGTAAAGCAGTAAAATAGCCATAGCCAAGGAAAGTCCAAGCCATAGATGATAATCTTGAAGCAGAAAGATCCGCACTAAGTAGCAACATTTCCTCCCAGTAAATCTGGGGGGGGGGGGAACGGAAGAAAAAGAGGCGAAACAAAACAGGGTCAGTCATAAAGACTGAGTAAGTCCTAGTGACTTTCAGCCTAAAAACAGGTAAGAGTAACATGACATGTATAAACCAAAAGTAAATATAAGCATGATGACAAGGTAAACAGATCAAACTAAGATAACAGGATAAACTCAAGTAACAAGATAACCAAGGTAACAGGATAACCAAGGTAAACTCGGAATAGCATCGCATGCCTAACGTCCTCTGCACCAACCGTACTAGCATCCTAACTCGTATCATCCCTTCCATGTATATGTATAGACCCTTGTCGTACATCGTACGGGTTCCATCACATTATTCTATACTACTACGACGTAGTGTCACCATCCTTGAAATCACTCGGACTGCCATCCTTGTTCTGGCCCGATTCCCTTGTCATGAATTATCGCGTGTTCAACTAGGATTTACGCCACCTAGGACCACTAGGGATTATGCTATCTATTGAACAATTTCTAGATTTGATTAGGGTTTATGCCACCTAGGACCACTAGGGATTACGCTACCTAATGGACATTTTCGACTAGGGTTTATGCCACCTAGGACCACTAGGGATTACGCTACCTATCGAACAACGCCCTACGTCACGCTTTAGTCGATCGGCTCCCTACAAGACCTAGCTCGTCGTGTGTCGGTGTCATACGGCCCAATCACGAATGTAGCTACCCTGTGCTAGGTCCACCCTAGGGTGTATCAAGTCCTAGGGTGTCAACCACTGATACCATTCCAAGCATGCACAGTGTAAAACTACTGGTGCCCATGCCTGCTTTTTCAACTCCGGACTACGTGCACGACCATAGTCCGCCTGAACCTACAATGGCGCACCAAACTCAGCCGTCGTTTTGGTCGCTTACAATCAGCCCAGTAATCGTGCCCCACCCTAGCCTAGTCCCTAGGGTATCGTGATACATTCAAGAGGGTTACTGCTGAAAAGGACCGCGTAACTAGGGTTTCCGTCTAGCAGGTTAAGTGCTTTCATCAAAATTCAAGACTCAACCCCTATCAGTCTAGCATGTCAAGTTGGTTAAGTGTGGTCATTCCAGTTCGTGACTTAACCTGTCTACATGTCATGTCAAGTTGGCTAAGTGTTGCAATTCAAGTTCATGACTTAGCCCTACGAATCACGTGCCAAGTTGGTTAAGCGTATTCCAGCGGTTCATGACTTAACCCTATCCAAATCATCGTGTCAAATTGGTTAAGTATATTTAGGCTTAACCCCATCAAATTACCATGTTAGATTGGTTAAGTATATTCAAGCTTAACCCCATCAAATTACCGTGTTAGATTGGTTAAGTATATTCAAGCTTAACCCCATCAAATTACCGTGTTAGATTGGTTAAGTATATTCAAGTGACTCATGACTTAACCTCATCAAGTTATCATGTTAGATTGGTTAAGTATATTCAAGCGATTCATGACTTAACCTCATCAAGTTATCGTGTTGGATTGGTTAAGTATATTCAAGCGATTCATGACTTAACCTCATCAAGTTATCGTGTTGGGTTGGTTAAGTATATTCAAGCGATTCATGACTTAACCTCATCAAGTTATCGTGTTGGATTGGTTAAGTATATTCAAGCGATTCATGACTTAACCTCATCAAGTTATCGTGTTGGATTGGTTAAGTATATTCAAGCGATTCATGACTTAACCCCATCCCCTAATCAAATTATAACGGTTAAGTGTTTCCCCTTTTTAGTTTACTTAACCTTACCATGCCTCGTGTTGTACTAGTCGGGTGTTATCGACCCATTCAGTTAAATTAACCCATCCTCTAATCGTGTTATATGGTTAAGTGTCATCTAGAAATCAGGTCCGGTCTTACTTAACCCACCCATCCACGTTATATTGGTTAAGTGTCATTAGTCTAATTCAAGTTACTTAACCCACCCGTCCATGTCATATTGGTTAAATGTCATTAGTCTAATTCAAGTTACTTAACCCACCCATCCATGTCATATTGGTTAAGTGTCATTAGTCTAATTCAAGTTACTTAACCCACCCGTCCATGTCATATTGGTTTTATTATTTACTAATGCATCAACCTCTCACATTGGACTTATTTGCGGTCACTGGATATGCCGGGCGGTTCCGGGCAGAATTACACCGCAAATCCATTCCAACCTCGGGTTCATGCATTACCACAATCTAATCTTTGCCTACGACCTCTCACATTAGACTATTATTGTTGTGGTTACTGGATATGCCGGGCGGTTCCGGGCAGAATTACACCACAACTCAAGTCTAACCTCGTGTCGAAGACATCCGTTAGATTGACAATTACATATGTGTCATCTAAGTCAAAATCCCCACTTTACATATCACTAAGCATATGCCCAAGTTCCACCTTACATGCCCATGAAAATATGTACCCAATTCTAGCCACTTCCCATGTGTCCAAACCCCGCCTATTTGCATGTATGTCAAGTTTATGCCAATTTGCCCAAATCAAGTCCTAGCCAAAATTACATTTTGTCGCATTCATCCCCAAATAACCCACATCATGGTTCATGTTCCCAATTCCACTTATGCCTAATTTACATAAGCCCAATCCCTTGATTTACTTTACATAGTCCCCAAGACTCGTGATTTAATTCATATGCCAATTCATGTATGCCCAAACTTGCAAATTACATTGGCACTACCCCAAATTTCCCCGTATACAAATCGCACGTAAATCGTAGTTTAGGCCTAGGTCCGAAATCGACCAAGGTTCATTAAAAGAAAATAAATAGGGGAAGGTAGAAACTTTGCATAAAACAAGATCCGAGAGAAAAACATCGTTGCATGCATGCTAAGGACATGAAAGAGTGATTTGCAACATGCATAGGTTCAAATTAATGCTATAGCAACATCCCCAAAGGCCAAGATCAAAAATGAACAAGAAAGAACATGGATTGAATATCATGCATAGATCCAATTTCAACTTTATCACATGTCATATTCATGTTATCGTTTCAATCTAAAAGCATCTAGAACTTACAAATCGTGGCTAGAGGATTAAGAGCAAGAATCGTCATAGAATGGTGTTGAGATGGTGCTCTACTTCCTTGATTTGATGTAGAAAGCTTGCTCCTTTGTCATGGATCTAGTTTGAAAGCTCAAGCCTTTGAAGTTGGGGATGGAGGCCATGATCAAGAGACATTTTGGCAGCACTTCGTTGTTAGAATGATTTGTGGTGGTTTAGGATAGGTCTTAGGGTCTTTTTATAGAAGTTTGGAGTAGTTTAGGCCCTTAGATTAACCCTAGTTTAGATCTGAACCACTAAAATTCGTCACATGCCAACCCACCAGACCACACAAGCAAGCAGGTGCACCAGGCTAACCTGACCCGACCAGGGAGGTTGACCCCCAGGTCGACACCCATGTCGACTGGGCAGTCGACATGGGGGGGTGGTGTCGACTGTGCAGTCGACACCCCTGTCGACTTGACCTGGGCGGGAATTTCCCCGCCCTGCCCCCTGTGTGTTTGAATTCGAATTTGGCTCTAGTTTTAAACTGTTTGAACTTGGAATTTTCTGAAAACTTTGACGGGCCATATCTTGGTCATACGGACTCCGATCTTCGAAAATTCGGACTCTATTTCGCGTATTTTTCCAAGGCGAACGCAATGACACAGCCCGTTTCCCCTGATTCAGCTTTTATAATTTAATTCTGCCTTGATTTACGCTATAACTTGTTATTCAAAATACGGGTTGTTACAATAAGACTATTGCCTATGACTATGACAAGGATAATTGTGACTAATTACCTAAGATTCATGACCATGAGGTTATTGCCTAGGATTATAACTTTGAAATCGGATCTAAGCTTGATTTTCTATTCAGACCTTTTCTTCATTTGTCCTTGGATCTTGATTTTGGGGATTTTTCTATTTAAATTAGATCTATCCTTATTCTTGAAACTAGATTATTATTCAAACCTTTTCATGATCAATAATGTTATCAGATCTATATGCGTGCGATGTTTTAATCAATTTATTTAGTTATGTTATGCCTTAAAAATAGATTGATAATAGAATAATGTTGATTATGTTATATGTGGAATTAAATGATATTGATCTATGCCTGTGGTTCTATTTCATTATCATGTTGAATTGGGAGTTAATGAATAAGTCTATTCATGTGTATATGAACTTGAAGTATAACCCGTTATGACAAATTGTGTAGTTTATCATGTTATGCAAGTTTTAGGTTGTAAAATCATATCACATATGTGACCAAATGTTAGATCTACATGTTTATGTGTATATGTTAAACCTATGTCATATTTCAAGTTCACACTTATTTATATGCTCGTTATTGATTTGCAAGTTCACATATATGTAAGTTGAATTAGTCTATGTTGCAAGTTCACATATATGTATGTTGATTTAGTCTACGTTGCAAGATTCACACCTATGATATTCATGTTGACTATTTTGCAAGTTCACACCTATGATGTTCATATTGACTATGCCGAAAATGCCAAGTTTACAGCTATGTCATGTTTATGTTAATGAATTGCTTTATGCCAATTTTGCGTACGTTAAATTAGGCTAAGTTTTTAGCCTAATATTATATGTCAAAAATCATGCGGACGAGAAATTAGGCTAAGATTGTTAGCATAATATTTAGACGGGGTAACGTTGGGAAAAATTGGTAATCACAGGAAGCTTGGCATGAATCTTGCCTTGAAAACTTGACACGAACTTAACATGAATCTTGAACATGGACATGACACTAGAATGAACTTGAAAATGGCCAACTCAAGGTTGGGTTGAGTTTGCAGTGTAATTCTGCCCGGAACCACCCGGCAAATCCAGTTACTGCAAACAATAGGATCCAATGTGGGTAGTTGGTCATATCGCACTTGAAAAACCCGAGGTCACACTGAGTTGTGGTGTAATTCTGCCCGGAACCGCCCGACATATCCAGTGACCACAACAACAGGTCTGATGTGAGAGGTTGGGGTGCATTAATGAATTAATGCCACATGATAGGGTTAAGTCATGAACATGTAAGACAACACTTAACCAACTTGATACATGATTCGTAGGTGGTTTAAGTCACGAACTAGAATGACAACACTTAACCAACTTGACATGCTAGACTGATAGGGGTTAAGTCATGAATTTAAATGACAACACTTAACCTATTGGACGGAAACCCTAGTTACGCGGTCCGTTTCAGCAGTAACCCACTAGATGTATCATGGTACCCTGGGACTAGGCAGGGTGGGGCACGATTACTGGGTTGATTGTAAGCGACCAGAACGATGGCTGTGTTGGTGCGCCAGTGTAGGTTCAGGCGGGCTATGGTCGTGCACGTGGTCCGGAGTTGAAAAAGCAGGCATTGGGCATCAGTAGGTTTATCTGTGCATGCTTGATTCGTGTCGGTGGTTGGCACCATAGGGCTTGATACACCCTATGGTGGACCTAGCACAGGTGACTACATTCGTGATAGGGCTGTATGACACAGACACATGACGAGCTAGAACTTGTAGGGAGCCGATCGATTAGTGGATCGTTCCGCTGGACCCAGTAATGGGTCATTTCATGATATTAGGCCAAAGGATCACTTCGTGGTTAACATTTGACATGGGTTGGAATACTAATACAGTCGATGCAGCGAATCTTGAATATGTGATGCTATACTTGATTTATCATGTTATCTTAGTCTATCATTGCCCATCTTGTCATCATCCTTATGTTTACCTTCAGTTTGTACATGTCATGTTACCTTTACCTGTTTTTATGCTGAAAGTCACTAGGACTTACCAGTCTTTATGACTGACCCGTTTTCTTTCGCCTCTTTTTCTTCCATTTCCCCCCAGGTTCTCAGGGAGGAAACTCTAGCACTTAGCTTGGATTTCTCTTACTTTCGGTTCAGCTCATGTACGGTTTGATCTTGAGCTATGCTATGACTGCATTTCTGATACCTTTGGGGAATTAAGCTACTTTTATTGTATTAAGATTATGCTTCTTTATTTATGCAAGACAGAATTTGTTGTAATGGAAAATAATGACCTTGGCTATTTGATGTAAAAGGTTTTGACTCTTTTTGAAAGTAATGAAAATTAGCTTTTGAATCTTCCGCTGTTTTATTTATGTTCTGTCTTGTAATAATTCTGTGATTGTTTACCTCGATAACGCTCCTCCAAAACTAGTGCATTCCCTTTGTGAGTGACCCTAGCGGAGGTGGGGTGTTACAGAGGGAGAACGAACGAGCCAAGATAAAACGATGAAGATGACGCCATTAACGAGGGGAAGGAAATTGTTTTTCTTCAAGGGAGATTCCTTCATTAATTAAGTTAATTTATATTCACAAAGTGATTAACTTTTAACAACAATTAATCACTAGTTTCAAAAATTCCTTAATCGCAATTATTATTTGATTAAACGCCGCACAGTCGAAATAATCAGTTACTTTCGTTATGCATCTTCAATTTAGTTTCAATTTAACACTAAATCATCTCAACGTAAAGTTTTACTTTTAAGCATCTTGGGTTTACTTCACTGATCCATACTAATATTTAAAACGACAACAAACACAAGCACCAAATGGACGGGTTCAAATTTTCCTAAATATCCAAACCCAAGATTAAGCACCGGGAAGGACAATGGATAAATTTCTATCAAGATAGGAAGCAACAAGTAGGACACGTGGAGTACTATGGAATAAGATATATTCCTACTGTACCCCAGAAACTTGGACTACACATAACTCGATAGATAAAAACTTTAGGAGAAAGGTAACGATTAGAAGGAAATAGTAAACACACATGTTATCCTTCCATATTGTAACACATATACCTTTCTAGTTCTGTTCTGTATTTGTTGTATTTTATTATGAACTTCTGCACTGATACCAAAATGTGACATCCTACCTCGAGACTCACCCTAATAGTATTATTAGGTAATACTATCTACTATAGCGGAGAAAGGGTTGGTTAGGGGTGACCATTCATAATTTCGTATTAGTCAAGTGTTGAGCACGTTGACTGTGTGAATAAAATTGTGGATCGACATACTCAATGCTTCTAATAGAAAACTATAATGACTAAGGATCATTTCAGAACAATATACAACGTATCACCGATATCAGATCACAGAATATATACATAATGATATAGTCACTGAATATAACATTTACATGTGCTACGTCTCAAATGAATATACAACATGAATACAACAAGGTCTACAAAGACAACTATACATCAACATGAATAAACGAATAACCAATATGTAAAAGGTCTTCAAAGGATAGTCCAAGCTACTACAGAAAATCAACGAATTAACAGCTACTGAACCTAAAACAACTCGGTCTGACGCAAGTATTACATACATGGATCAGTCTAGTTTACATATCAGTAACGATAGAAGATGAGATAAAATATCAACCATACACTAATTCTTTTTCCAAAAAAAAGAACTTTAGAATACAAATTTACATGGAAACTCTGATATAGAAATTTCCCTTCCTTTAGAAAGGAATGACATACACTCAGGATCAAAAATACTTCATTTATGAGTCCACGAGATTAGTATATGGTTGTATGCGAAAAACTTGAACATGGACTTAAAAATTGCCTTAGCCCGAATTACCAAAATTATACGATTGGGGTAATGAACACTAGGAATCACATAACACGAAGGGAAGACTCTGAAATCACATAAATCACAAGGTGAATCACAAAACCACTTAGTTTACTGAAACACCGAATCACAGAATTATAGAATCACTGAGTCACAGAGTCATCGAGTCGCTAAATCGTTATCGCTAAATCACTGAAGCTCTATAAAGAGTTAAAGGCACAAATGAAATCACCACAAATAATAATAATCTCTATGGTAAAATCAATGAGAAACACAAAGCACAAAAACACAGATATTGGATCTAACACAGAATGACGAGCCGATGTGCATCCGTTACAGGTTTTTTATGAAAGCGCAACTATGAGTTGCTCCCCCGTATATAAAAAAAGAAAGTTTCATGTGTATTTAAGACAAACGAAAGTGCAATTCATAGTTGTGTCCATATGAGTCTATTATAGAAATGCTTGTGTTGCTGACTGCATTGAAACCAGCTTTATTTGATAATAAGTTTCAAAAAGGTCATCCATAGTGAAACCTGTTTTTAAAGCATCCGAAAATTTATCCCTCATTTTATTCAAAGGCCCACAAAAGAAAATACCCACTTTTCTCGCACGTGAGTATCACATGTATATATCTCCGTCGCTTTAAAAGCCCAATGTCAGACCAGCAGCTCCCCTTTGCCACTGTTAAAGCTAATTAAGCTAATCAAAAAAATAACAAATTGATAATGAGGAAATTTGATCCGTGGCCAGTTTTTTTCAGAAGAGAATGGAATCGTAACTGGCCTTTCCTAGTTGGATTTGCTGTCACTGGCGCTATCATCACCAAATTCACAGCCGGTTTAACCGGTAAATTTTGTTATTTAGAAATCATGTAACTTACCGATTTCTTCACCCGATCTGTGCTAATTTTGCGACCTTGCAGAGGAGGATGCGAAGAACTCTAAGTTCGTTCAAGAGCACAACAGGTTTTTGTTTCTTCATCTTCGAACCCTAGATTTGTTTACTTCTGATTTTAATTTATTTCCTCAATCAGCTGGAATTGATTTGAATCAAGTCAGATGTTTGTTGGGAGTGAAAAACGATACTCAAATTCGTTGATTTGTGACTGACGTTGTTCTTAATTGTAATTTTCTTGTAAATGAATATGGCATTCTCATGTTTATTTATTTCAAGTAGCGTAGCGTTGGAAGTGTCAAGCATCACAAACACAGATGCGAGAAATTAGTCAATCTTTTGCTTATGAAGTTCAAGACGTATTTGTTGAAAGTTGAATATAATTCAGGGATTTAATGAAGTCAGACAGTGAAGCAAAAAAATGAAAAAATGTTTTTTATCAGCTACTTAACCTTTAGATACAAATTAGATTAAGGCGTTCAATTGCTTAGGCCGTGGTCGGAAATGGACTTGGATATTGTCGTATCTTTTTTGGCCAATTGATACGTCTAAACAATTAAATATGAAAATTTGATTCATTATTAATCATGTCAGTACTAAAAGTGTAAAAAAATAATAATATAAAAAATATATTATGCATTGCACATATTAATATTTCTACCTGGATAGGATAATACATGACAATTTTATGTAGTAAAACACATAAATATAGCTAAAATATTGATATAAAAAAACATGTCTAATTATTAGATGTGGATATGGCCGTATTCATATTTATTTTTTGATATTGAATAAATTTCCATATTTCGGATACAACCAAATTTTGAATTTTTGGGTACTCATTGAGAGCCTTACAATTAATACACTGAGTAGAAGATATGTTATGTGCTATAATTATCTTACAACAAAGTTTTAATTCTTCTGTATTTCATGTAGTTCTCTTTTGCTATCTCCTTTTGTACTTGGACATGGCCAGTTTTAATCGCTAGGACATTTTTCTTGATAGTATAAAGCTACAAAATGTCATTTCTTCTGGGCAACTATCTAAATCATGAATTTCAAGTGTAATCTCGAACCGACATCTCAATCATATCTCAAGTCGAGATGTAATCCATATCTCTGGTTGAGATCTTAACATCTTGGTGAGATGCGTTTATGCAAATTAAAAATTACGTTTGAAATTTTATTATTCCCAGGGGTAGAAGGGGGTATTGGAAGATATTTCATACGAGTTGAAGAAGATTTAAAGCTCTAATTTAGGGGTAGTGAGAATATAGCTCCATTTCTATGGTTTAGACTATATATAAGTTGGTTGTATTAATTTCAAGTCTGTTGTTGTTTTATATTTCACAAATTAGTGAACTTTGATACCTTCCCATTCAATCATTAAGTCTCATGTATGACAACCTTCCACCATCACCATCCTAGCCTTTATGGTTTCAGATAGATGATCAAAACGATAGTCAAAATGACTCAAGTAACTTGGTGTAGTGCTATATTTTGTATTGTCTAGAGGTTTGCCTTCACACGTATCTTCCTTACTATACTTGTGTTGCTTTTCATGTGTATATTCCTAACTTCTGCATGTGTAAGTGTTGTTTTTCCAGTGGTGGAAAATGTTCCAATTTTACCTAGGGGTAAGCATTTATTGGTTAAAATCAATTAAACCAACCAAACCAATTAAGTTCGGTGAATTTGGTTTGGTTTTGCAAGTTATCTGGTTAGTTTTGATTTTTATTTTTATATTACTTCGGTTTACTGGTTGGGTTTGATTTTCAATATTTGAACACTGAACCAACCAATTTGACCAAATTTAAAGCTAACAAATTACAACTAACAATGCTATTATTTGCAATATTTCATAACAATGTTATTTTTCTTTAGTTTTATTTTACATTTTTAGAAGAGTTTGTTTTCTAAAATGTTTGCATCATATGAATTCAATTGCTTATTTAAATCTTATGTTATATCAACAACCAGAAGAAACATTTCATTTTAAGATCAACCAACCAAACCGAACCAAATATTATCGGTTCGGTTGGGTTCAGTTTTAAGAAATATTGGTTTGGTTCGGTTTATATTTCTTGAATGGTTATTTTGGTTTCATTTTTGATTGGTTTCAAACCGAACCAACCATTTGCTTATCCTTAATTTTACGTTGTACATCTTCAGTTCAAAATATTCATACGTTATTCTCTAGTGAATTCATTTTTCAATGTATCCTCTCAATATTTATAATTCAAAGCGTGCTTGTTCGAAAACTTATAATGAAAGTGGATGTTTGCAAACATTACATTACATTAGAAAACGGATCTATTCAAATTTCATAGCGATAATCTCTCGTTTCCCTAAAGATGAGGTTCTTTAAAACATGGAATCCTTGATCCATTTCACCGTCCAGAGGACTAAAGCCCAAAGACCCTTTTAAAGTTAATTCTACAAAAGCCTACATTGCCATTAACCATGATGCTTAGACTTTTTCAAGTCAGCCGATACACCAAATGTCGTTGACATCTATAACCATTTTTAGTTGCACCATCAAATCATATTTAAAAAGAAAACAAGCTAACGGTATTTTTTTTAATTACCATTTTCTCACAGAAACTTGTCCTGTAGAATTAACCCAATAGAATTTAATGTGTATTCATTGCATTGGATTCACTATAGGTTCTGTATTGGAGTGTATGACTGTATAATAAGAAAATGCATTTTATTTTAGATGTTTATTGATCAGAGATCACATGATTTTTTTTTCTTGATTCATCATTAATAGTTCCAGTGTTCTATTTCAGACTTCAAATACAACTATAATTTATTTAATGCTCTCTAACCTTTTGATATAACACGTTGCTAAATTATTAGATAACATGAAATCATTTTTAGAAAATTCAATTGAAAATTATTATAATGTTTCATGTGAACATTTCCATGTTTTCCCTTATGGATCTTCCATCTGTCTATGGCATTCCCTAAGATTGCCACATAGGTAATGGTCCACTGCTTACATTTATTTTCAGCCATTTTTTCATTTAGACGAAAATATCATTTTCCATTAATATAAATGTGATGTTGTTTAGTAACATTTTATACTATTCCCTTACAAATAAAAGAAATAGTGATAACCAAGGTTATTACGACGTCAAGTCCAGCCAAGTCGAGCCACTAGCGTTTAGAAGACTAGTCGACAAGTCTTTTATATACATATATTTATTAGATTTAAATATATAATATAATTAGATATAAAAATAACATAATAATAGGTTCAAATTCAACAAAGATAACATAATAATAGGTTCAAATTCAATAAATATCCATAATAGATCCTTAAAAACAAATCAGTTAATTATTTAATTAGGTTATAAACTTATCAGTTAATTAAAAAAAAATCAGTCACTTAAAAACAAATCAGTTAAGCCTAAGGTTAATTCTTATTAACAAATCAGTTAATTAAAAACTGATCGAGTCTTTTGAAATAATTTTTACGATGGAAAGAACAAAACAAATCATAACATACTTGGGGCTGTCGGCGGACGAGCAGAGCGGAGGAGCAGCGGCAAGGCACAAATCGAGGGTTAGTTTTTTTTTTTAATTGATGCCCGATTTAGTGATTGATGCATTAATCGAGTAGGAACATGGATGTCGAGTGAGCTCAATTAGGGTTTCTGGGCTCGAATTAGGGCTTGATTTGGCCCACCATCGTCGAAATGCACAAGTCGAGAGTCGTCGAATTCCTCAGAGCGACTTCTCGACTTGTCGACGACTAGTCGTCGACGTGATAACACTGGTGATAACTTACCTCGTGCTTTTAGCACTGTATATACAATCCCTATATAAATTCATATCATATATCAAATAATAAGATTACAACACATGGTCATCAAAATAAATATAATTTTTTTAAAATTTTCATTCGATATCAAATAACAAAATTACTACACAAGGTCATCAAAATAAATATAAAATTTTTAATTTTATATTTGAATCCCTGAACAACGAAGATTAAAATATACTAGACATAATACTAGACAACTTGCATGGTAAGTAATGTCAACACAAACACGTAGGTGTAGAAATGCCCAAGGCACCTTTTGGCAGTGCAAAGGGTAAACATTGCATAAGACGCAAATAAAGTGCAAAAGACGTTTGAAGCAAAAAAAAGCTTAAAAGCACGCTTCGATCAATTAAAGAACATGGAATAAATTCTAGGTTCTGAATTTACATATTTATATTCAAGATACCTGACCTGGACTCAGTTCATTTTTTTAAATATAGGGATTGAACGAAGAAATTGAAAACGTTGGTCAGTTAGAAAATATATATTTATTTTGGTTTGTGTCGACTATATGATGTAGGTCTGTCAATGGATATTTGAAAAATCTGAAATGCGTCCGTATTCTTAGCCGAAAAGTAGTTAAATATCATATATTCGAAAAACGGATGCGGGTACAATGACATTCACATTTGAAATTATCCATTTTTTTTTTAAAGATTATTGATTTGATTGTGTATTTTAGTACATTGAAAAAGATTTATTGTTTTATCAATTACACGTTTATGTTACATGCACTTAAATGCACAATGATTGTTCAAAACTATGTATTATCATCATATTTGTTTATTTTTTTAACACTAATAACAAATGAGATTGAAAAACATGTATTTTATTAAAATTTTCCATTTATGTTTCTTTATTTATCTATCGTTAGTGGATATGATAATTATTCGATATTTGTCTATATCCGCGAATGCTAATATCCGATATCCGTTTGTATCTGTGGATGCAAATATCCGATATCCGAAAATAATTTCAGACACAGATATGACACTATCTGCGTCCAGAAATATCCGTTGACAGCCCTGACATGATGTGTGCATTCTTTTTAAAATTTGAAACTTGATTTTAATAACAATGTATAATTACCAAAAAAAAATTGGCAACAAATACAAACAGCGATGCTCAAAACGATCCGAGAAAGCGTAAGACAAGCCTCTTTCACATTGGCTATTTCTCAATTTACAATGCAAGGCATGCCTACAGCTACCAAATTGCGGGGATGGACATTACTTTTGTATATCTAATGTTTTATATCATTTTATGTAGAAAATATGCTATTTTCTGTAGTGCATTGCAAGATATTTTAGCAAAAGTAACTGAAATTAAAATATGTGGGTTTGTATTGTAATAAAATGCAACGCAAAGAAAGCAATCAAAATTGGCAGAATGAATATGAGTTTTGAACATTTCGTTGTTCATATCAGTTGTATAAAAATAAAATACGATATTTAGTAAATATGGTCGATGTTTTTTTGAAGGGTTGTATTCGAAAAATGCAAAGCACAACAAAAACTATCAAAGCTGCGTAGGAAGGCGCGGGTTTGTAAGATGCACATATCGTTGTTCCACATATGGCATGTCGGTATATATAAAAAAGAGTTTCTAGCAAATTGTATAATTTTAGATTTTCCGAGTGGCTTGCATTAAACACGGCTGCAGGATGCAATTCAAGACATTGAAGTTGCATACAAAATTTATAATAGTATGTATCATTATTTGTATATAACATGCCAATGTGGTTGTATAATGCAACACGACTTGGTAAAAAATGAGCAAGTCAAAAAATAAATGTCATTTTTTTAGAACTCCAATCACTGGCATTGTAAATGATGCAAGACTTGATATTTAAAATACAAGCTACCAAACCACGTATATGATTTGCATTTTATTCGATGTTAGACAATTTTTAGTTTCTCATACATAAAAGCAATCAGAGGTCAAGATAAACATTTATAATCAGTATATTCCCTAAAAAATATTTAAGTATATGCATATACATATGTGTATCCATTGAACAATTTTTGTGCATCATTTACATCACAGTTTCCAAAATTAAGCATCTTCATAAATCATCAAACAAAACCTTCATCTTCTATACAATATTCAAGTTAAAAGTGACAATAACCATCACAATGACCATGATTGTTCTACGTAACAGCTGAAGCAAACAAAACCTTTTTTTTTCAAATATGAGAATGGACCAGACCATTTTTGCACTTTTGTCTATTCCATCTTGAAATTTTTAGCTCTACATCAATTATGAGAATGGCTCAATGCAACCATTATTAATTGCTAGAGCTAATAAATCAATCTTCCATGAAAATGTCATTCGAGCTTCGTGATAGTGGAAGAAAATCTGTTATTTTACAATTTCATCTTGTCTTCTTGATTGATTAATCTGCATACGTTAATCCTGCATACCACTTCCATAAGTTTGAACCATGCTTCTATCCACTGTATGTGCATTCTATTCCTAACTGCGAAAACGTCGTGCTAATATGTTAGTGCTATATACCAGAATTGTCATTTTTCAGTAATAAAAGATCACAAGGCTGTTGCTGTCAAAATGTTTGATTTTGAAAACAAATCCTCAGCGGAAGCCGGGGACAAAAATTTGAGTCAGCAAATCGCTCTATGTTTGAAAAAGAAAAAGAAAATAACATGTTGGGTTTGGAACTGCCAGTATCATTTAAGTGTTTCTTTTAACTTATAATCTGCTTTTGTAACGTGATTCCTAGAGAAGTACATCTTTTTGTCTTTGTAAGTAACACTTACTGCTTTCCATTAACATTGCTACTGAACTTTATTTTTAACTTACAGATTAAAGAACGAGACCTATATTATGTAGTATGTACTTATGGTTCTGTTATTGATTTGTTAAAACATAGGGACTTACTAAATCACACCGCTGATTAATTCTGGTTTGAAATTTAAAGCATTGAAGCATAATATCAATCTGTAGATATTAGGTAATAATCATGTTCTTCATTAAATGCTGATAATTTCAGGAAAAACAAAATCTTTTAAGTTTCTTGAGATAGGACATGACTCCAGTCTATAATATTAATTGAGAACGACTTTTTGTGCATGCTGACATTACAAGGATGAATGCTTTCTGACATTACAAGGAGGAACATATTATGGAATTACCTAGAGACTAAACATTATTTTTGAGCTCTGCGGACTTTTTGTGCATGCTGACATTACAAGGATGAATGCGTTAATGGCTAATTTTATTTATACACCAAAAATTGTTAAACATACACCATAAATTATAATAAACTACTATACACCATATATTACTTTATACACACCGTTTCTTTTACTAAATTATTCATGTTCTTATCTTCTTTTTCTTTTCTCTATCAAATTTAAAACACAATACCTAAAATTAGATTTTTTTTGCATTAAATTGAGTAAAATTTAACAAAATGAAATTTATTTCTTGTACTAATATTATAGCTTTTATAAACTTTTTGAAAAAAAATGATTTCAACGAAATTACTCTAATTTTACAAAATAAATCAACACTTCTAAATTAGACAATTATTTCTAAATGTTTTCTTAATTGAAAGTTTAGATTTCATGATTTTATAATTCATTATTTAGTTTGCATCGAGTTTCAATACTTTTATGAATAATTGACTATTTATATGCAAAAGTTTTAAAAAAAACATCTATGAGAAAAGGGTAATTTAGTAATATAATTTTATAGAAAAATAATGGTGTATATTAAGTGATTTTCGGTGTATAAATAGAATTTGTCTACATTAATATCGAGTTCAAGATTAGCCTAATGCATGATATTCCATAGCTAAACAAGTATAACAAACATAATTTTGGTGAGTGATAATCTTACCAACGTTAAATCTTAGTGTAATTTGAATATTTTAATTTAAGATGGTTTATATTATAGTTATTTTTTATATGGAATTTACCCAAAGACCTAAACATTACTTTTAAACTCTGAGGAAGCGTGCGTCTAACAAGCACCTGTGATGTCTAGTTTCGCAGTTTGAACTATCAATCAACTGAGTCATGTTAGTTTTATGATAGATAAACTTATGATATTGCATACTTTGTACTTGATTTTGGGTAGAACATGTTTTAGACCCCCCCCCCCCCCCCCCCTCTTTCCGTTGGATTGTTTTGGGATTTAATAGCTAAGAGAGGAGAGAAAGATAACATGTTAAAAGCAAAATGATTACATTGTTATTCAATTCAATTCAAAATAAAAGAGATACAAGTATTTAAATAGACCTAAGACACAAACCACTAACTAATTATTTGATCTGCAAACTAGGAAAGATCAATACTTATGCTAATTATTAGGCACACATGATGATTGACCAATTAAAACATACTCAACTTTTAACACCCTCCCTTAAACTAGATGTGCTAACATCCCGTTTAAGGGGAGGGTGTTAGAAGTTGAGTATATTTTAATTGATCAATCATCATGTGTGCCTAATAATTAGCGTAAGTATTGGTCTTTCCTAGACTGCCCGACTACCACCAAGCTCCACTACATCCACACTCAAAAATAGCTGTTCTTCATACTCATTTACTAAATCAACCCAAGCCGATCACCAACATCTATTGTTCGTCGACCTGAACATCTTCATTACTACCCAAACAGCACAGCACCACAATAATAACCAGACTTTCAAACAATCCAATACCGAACTCAAATTTCATCCACCGCTGTGAATCGTAGCCCAGTTCCTCGTTGACCAAACAAACAAGTCTAAGCCATAGTCAATCATCACCGTGACCTCACGAACCATGGAACCATGTTAGGATTTAATATCGAGAGAGGAGAGATATGGCATTATCATGAAAATTAACTACATTATTTTAGTGGCTTATGTTTAAGTTTAGGAGTAGCTTGTTATTTTATTATCTATCTATAGCTTTGTATTTCTAATCTTAATCAAGCAATAACAATGCAGTTAATTTTTCGTATAATGTTGTATCTCTCCTCACTCGATATTAAATCCTAACCCCCCCCCCCCCCTTCCTTCCTCCAAATCCTAGTTTTGATCCTTCTCCGCAAAAGGACTTGTATGTCATCATTTATGTTTCCACACTGTCTTTGAAGGGCATTTTGGTCCAATACTGACTAAACACAACTAGTTAGATGTACGAGCGCAGTCGTTTCCCTCGTTCTATCATGCGTGTTTTCACTTTGTCTAATTATAGCAGTACTGTATATTGTGTAGATCAGAACTTGATTTTCTATCTCTGCTTTTCCAATAATTATGTTTATAAATTGGTTCTCTCATTTGTAGGTAAACCACCTCTTTTGTTGCTGCTGGGGTGGCTACTGCATTGTTCTCCTTCAATGGCAATAGCTGATTTTCTTGTTTATCAATTTAGGAAGAAACTTTGTTATTGTTTTTACATTCATAATTTGCTTCAAATAAGAGGTCAATTTGTTGATTCACTCTAATCCTACTGTCTTTCAGTTTGCATTTGTTTTTGATATGGAGGATGACGTTTGGATATCCAACATGCTTCTTAAAGTTGGTCATCACATTATTTGTTTATTTTTGCATGGTTAATACGTTCTTTATATTGTCTTAACTGGTTATTTTATATTTCACTTTCAGTGAAAGGTTTAGATGATGTGAAGTTTGTTTAGCTTGGAAGATGGGTATTATCCCTAAACCCTGTTTCGTGATATATGTGTGTTACTGCCCCCAGCTTATTGATGAGTGTTTACGATAAGGATTTTCTAACCTTATTTAGCCTAGTTTCCTAGACTTATGATACATTCTGATTAATGTGGAAATTATCTACGGACATGGATCTTATTGGGTGTGTGTCCTGCTTATCAAAGGAGCATTTCTTTTCCGTCCTTGTTTCTGGAAGCAAGCAGACATAGCGATGCATGTTGAAAGCGTACGATATATATATATATATATATATATATATATATATATATATATATATATATATAATCAGTTCAATATGCATTTTTGGAACTATTAGGAAACGTAGGTCATTTTTGGTTTTTTATTCAGTTTTGTGTTCTTGTTTCAAAAACTTTGCATCGGACTTTTTAAAAAAACAACCAATTTGATAAAAGAAGCGGTTATTGAGACATAAATTTATGTTTTAAAATATGGATCATAAAATTTGTTTTTATGTGAAAAATGAAATTAATGGTAAGATCTAGTGGTTTGGGTTTTTTATTTTTAATTTTATGTCAACATTTTGTGTTCACGTGGACTTTTCCTTTAAAAAATAACATTGGTATAAAGTACGAAACAAATTTATTTTGTTTTCTATGTTTTGAGAAATGGCAAAAAATTGAAATGTTTTCATATGTCATTCCTTCACCATTGTTTGAACGCTTTATTTTTTGTTGACATAAAGTAGAAAATAAATTTATTTTTTTGAAAAATGGTAGAAGAATGAAATGTTTTCGTGTGTCATCCTTCACCATAGTTTGAAGTTTTCCCTTTTTTTTTTTTTTTTTTTCTTTTCTGAGAAGTATTCTTTATCCTTACATTTTGTTACAGATAAAATGAAACCAGCCAGATCATTTGATATTAGTCTTTTACCAAGTCAAGTCAATTGCATCTTAATTACTCGAGAATAGGTTTGATTGCTGTTATTAATCTATTAGGTAGATTTCGTCTTCTGTTTGTTAATTAGAAGGCAAGTCATATGATCCTTGGTTGTTTTTGTATGCTGCGTATTTTCGCATAAGAAAATATGACTTTGATGCACTAGTTTTTTATATGTAATATTTCTATTGATTTAGGTTATAAGGACGGCAAAAAAGTCAAACCTTGGTATTTGCTGCTAATCGCGGGGCTGTTGCTGTCTCTTTATTTGTTTTTAACACTTAGCATGAAATTTCTAACTTTGATTTACATATGACAATAGGTGAAATTCTCGCTCTAATTCCATTTTTGCGCTACAGCAATAGCGAATCAAACTTGAAAATAAAATAAAATTAAAACGGGTTTTCGTCTTTTTTTCTTTTTTTTGAGCGGTAATATAAAAAGAGGAATTTGATTCCAGTTTAGAGGAAAAAAAAAATCATAAAAAGCTTTTAAATAAGAATCAAAATTCCCGTTTAAAGGATTATAAAAAAAAAAAAATAGTCATCTACTGTTTAAGAAGCAAGGATATCTCACATTTTATTTTCTTTCTCTTGCTAGAGATGTTCTAACTTATGTATTTATTTCATTTTACTCATTTCGTAAGTTATCAAGTTACGTTATATGCAATGTAGCGATGTGTATCCTGTATGATCTAAGTTTCCTTGTTGCAATCAATCAAAGATAATGCAACTCAAACACCATTTACAATGCACTTAGATACCGTTTGCAGTCGAAAATTTTAAGTTTGACCGTTACCTTGACGTTTGCTGCGTCGACTGCTTCAATGGATAAGCTCAAAATTTGACTGTTTCAGGCAATGTATCAAGAATGTGCATTGACGTCTGAGTCTGAGTCGTCAGATGTATCGGACGTCAACGGTGACATTCATCATATGTCTACACTCCTTGCGCATTGACGTCAATGCTTCCATAATGTGCATTGTCGTCCAACACATCAGACGCCAACGGTAACATCCCTTACGCTACAGCAGTAGCGATTCAAATATGCGGAAGAAATTAAAAACAGTTTTCCTTCTTTTTCTTGAGTGGTAATATATAAAGGGCAATTTGATTTCTATTTAGTTTTTAAACGGGAAAAAGAAATCGTAAAAAGCTTTAAACAAGAATCAAAATTCCCCTTTAAAGGATTACTAAAAAAATAGTCTTTTACTGTTTAAGAAGTAGGGATTTCTCGCATTTTCTTTCTCCTCCTCTAGTTTTTTGTATATTGTTGTAGATGTTCTAAGTTATTTATTTCATTTTACTCCTTCCGTAAGTTATCAAGTTACATTCTATGTAATGTAGCCATGTGTATAATGTACGATCTAAGTTTCCTTGTTGCAATCAATAAGAAATAACCCAACTCAAACACCATGCATATTATTTGCATTTACAATGCACTTAGGTATCATTTGCAATTGAAAATTTTGAGTTTGATTGTTGCATTAACGTTTGGTGCGTCGACCACTCCAATGGATAAGCTCAAAACTTTGATTGTTTTAGACAACGTTTCAAGAATGTGCATTGACCTCTGACACATCGGACGCCAACAGTGACATTCATTATTTGTCTACATCCCCTCCTCCGTGTCTCTTCCTCCCCACTTACATTCTGCTCCAACTCGAGAATAATCCCAAAAATCGCAAGTTTTTCAATTTTTCACATTCAAACAATCTCCTATTCAAGTAGTTTTTGTTTTTAGTACTAATATTTTTGCGTTCCCTGCAACATATATTTTTCTCGAATTTTTCTAACACTTCATGATTTTCATCGTTTTTCCAGATATGTCACACAATTCATCTGCGTCTTCTAAACCTATTACCCTGTGAAACGATAAGACGACGTCAATATTTATAAACATTTGGTGCATTTACAGGGATGCATGCACGTCTACGTACTCATTTTACCAAGTTGTTGTTGCGGAGTTCAATGCACGGGCTGGACTGGATTATACCAACGGTCAGATAAAGTAAGACAATTTGAAGAGGGCATGGGCATACTGGAATGTTCTTACTCAGTTGTTAGTCAGAGAATGAAATGTTGAGAAATATTATATGGAAGATCCTAGATGAGAAGTGGAATACTATAGTGAGACACTACAAAAATACAAGCACAATCTCTAATCAAATTCCGCCAACTGGATATGCTGCACAAAGATGTCATTACCCCCTTCCTCCGATTATTCTATTTACCGTTGAGGATACTACTCTTTACGGATCATTTTTTCAGATGGATGCATCTCCTCTGCCGTCAGCTGGACATGCTCTTGCGGTAGCGTCTTCTACATGCTTAGAGCGTTTCCAAACTCAGGTTCAGCAATGTAGTGAGCTGGTAGGGTCTTACTTTGCCTACCAAGGATGAGAGTTTAGGATGTGATTCTATGTAGTGAGAAGGGGTTTTTAGATATCCTCGAGGAGACTACGGATGATGAGATCCAGGCGTTGCTCATGTGTCTGATCTCCGACTTTTGTAGTTGGAGTTTGTAGTGTTTTTTTTTATTGTTGTATGAATCGTAATTTGATTTTATTATGATGTTATCGAAACAAAAATTTGTATTTCGTACTTGTTTTACCATTATAATTTTTTTGTTACAAGTACATACATACAACTAGGGCCGTCAATTTCTATCATGACCCGAAACACGACTCGTAACTTACACAGAAAAAACCTGACTCGACCCGACCCATTTATAAACGAGTCAATTTTGGGTCAACCCGCTCTGACCCATTTAATAAACAGGTGGGTTTCGGGTTGACCCGTGAACCCGTTTTCAACCCAACATAACCCGTATGATATAAAATATATTTTTATTCATTATATGATATATGCAATTATGCATACATGGATCGTGCTGAGCCTACTAGACTTAGTATTGTTACTTGTATTTGCTATCTTAGTGAATTCTGCGTGCAAACACAATTACAGATTACCTTAGTTTACACTTTACACTAAGTCGCCACTACCTTCAGATTTCAGAGTTTCCACTTTTTTTTTTCGTTGTCAACTATCTTAGGCTCTGGGATTCAAATCGGCAAGTGGCAAAGCAACGACACCAGATCGGCACCAACACCAAATCAAAGATGTCGTAATATGTATGATGTCATGATTGTATAATCTTAAATTAAGTGTATGCATTGCTGTAGCTGGATGCTCATGTGAAATGTGTATTTGAATGCTAATGTATTGTATCTTATGTTTATATTTTGCTAACTACAATTTTGAAATGCAGACTGTTTTTAAGAATATAGTCAAGTAAACATGTTTATGGGTTCATGGGTCAACCTGTTTAACCCGACCCGGCCCATTTAAATAAACGGGTTACACGAGTCGAGTAAACCCGTTTATAAATGAATTGGGTTCGGGTTAAGAAAATATGACCCGTTTAATAAACGGGTTGCCCCGTCTCATTTAAGAATTGACCCGAACCCGAGTTAACCCGACCCGAACCTGACCCGACACGACCAATTGACAGCCCTACATACAACCATTCAATATACCGCTCAATGCTCCACTCACTTTATTCGTTCAATTCTCCGTTTCCAAAATCACAAAAACATATTAGTCGCTTACTCAATTTTAACTGGTTAATTCTCCGTTCGGTCAACCGGTTCATTTTAACTGCTCGCCATCGTCAAGAATGGTTTCTTATAGTACTGTTTGGTTTTGTTAATAGCTATATTCTATGTTAAATTACAACGCACAATAACTTTGATTTATCGAATACTTAATATCATATAGAATTAGCGGCAGAGTTTCATTAAAGGGTGGTTGGATTGCTTTTACTTTCCATGTTTCATTGAGCCATTCTTTTTTCTTGTAACAAGTATAGGGTGCGTTTTTTGCGAAGGTAACGAGTATTTGAGCGTGGCATTTGAACGGGGAATTTGAGAGTGACAAGTTAGCGAACAGGGAATGCATTTTTTTGCTGCAAACGGGGTATTTGAGCATGATATTTGAACGGGGTATTTATATATAATATTTATATATGATGCTGCAAACGGAGGAGAACGTGGTGGAAAATGGATTTGACGTCAGACGCGTCAGACGCTAGTGGTCCATTTTTCAGCGATCAAAATGACCGTGATTGCTCGTGAAAAACCACGTCCACAGGTCGAACGCGAACTGCACTGTAAGATGGTTAAATATGACTGTGAATGGTATTATAATGTGCATGAACAGTGTGCTCTGCTGTAATATCATAGGCTAATTGATTTGACAACAAATAATTTTGATAATGTGGACGTGGATATAGATGTGAGAACGATGATCGATTTTCTATTCAAATTTATATGGTGTTCAAATCTTATTTAAGACTGAATTATACATTCTCAAGTTAGTCTACGGGCCTAAAATACTGAAGTAGAGAAACAAACAAGTGTCCTAAAAAGTATGGCCTCTAATTAAAATTATGTAAATGCAGACATTTACAATCGAAAATTATTCATCCAATTTTTTCCCCGGTTATTATTTAAATTATCTGTTTTTTGATACATTTAAAATAATTAATTTAATTTTATTAAGTTATAAGCTTATGTTAACGGCATTGAATGCATATAAAACTATATATTATTGTTACAGGAAAATATTTTGAAGGACAAAATTAACAAAAAAAATTATCCATAAGGACAAGAGGCTAAAATTTTAACCATAAGGGCAAACTTTAGTGTAAAGTATGAAATGATAGTGAGCCCCTGAATTTCTCCCTTTACACTAAAAGGTGTCCTTGTGGTTAAAATTTTAGTCTCTTGTCCTCATGGATGATTTTTTTGTTAAGTTTGTCCTTGTGCTTAAAAATCCTTTATTGTTATATGATTTATATTATGCATACTAAATGCATATTAATTGCTTAAAATTATATATTATCACTACATTTGCTTGTTTTAGCACTTTAATAATCAACAGAATCGAAAAACTATTCATGTTAAATTTAATTTTTTTACTATAGTTACTTGATTTATTTGTTATTAGTGAATATATAACTGTCTCTATCCATGGATGCGAATATTATACAATGAAATGATTTCACAGCGGATACAAATGTATATCTACATCGTAAAGCATCAGTTAAAGCCTTAATTTCAACTGCCTTTCGTCGAATTTGAAGAGGGTCTTTCCAGAATGTTCATCCTCGCTTTGCTTTGAAAGTTGAGGTAGGTCAATTTGGTCTCCCTTAACTCTACTCCAAGGTTGCAACTGGATCGGCAATTGTTGCATCATGGTTCTCTTTCTACTGTTTTCTCCTGTTCTGCCTTCTCTCTTTTAAGCTAGGTTACGGACAATGTTGGCCAACTCTGCGTTGGTTTAGACAAAGGGTTTGTCGTGGTAAAAATTGGAATTTTACAAATCCAGTAAATACATCTTTTTGTGAAGCAAAACTAAGAGGATTAGATACAGTGAAGCACGATATGCTCGGGTGCACTATTATCACAGCGCTCGACTAGTCGACTAATCGAGATCAAACCATCGACATAAAGTCTCGACTTGCTTTTTGTATGAATTTCGGGCGTTTGAGTAGAAATTAGTCGACTAATCAACTAGTCGAGTCGGCTAGGATGTTATTGGTGTCGGCTGGTTTGGTATTGGCCCATTTTAGAAGGAAAAAAAAAATCTGAACCCTTCACAGTTATCGATACATCAAACAGGAAAAAACGGAAGTTATCGATACCTGTATCGAATAATAAAAGAACAGCAGAAAAGGATCGATTCTAGTATCAATCAAAAAACCAAATCGATCAAAAGTCGATTTAAAATTTTCAAATTGAAAAAGATCGAGTATCGATTATCGAACAGAAAAACTTCTAACCTAAGCTTCAATCGAAAGTCGATTGATACCATGTACCTACAGCGTCGTCTTTCCACTGTCATCTTGCAACTTGCATTTTATTAAATTTTATGCATCCTTTGTTTATTTTCTTTGTTCAGTAACAATATATTTGTTGGTAGCAATATATTAGAATTGAAAACTTTTTGGTGGCAACAATATATTTGTCGACTAGTTTATGACTAATCGACTAGCTGGACCTATGTCGACTCGACTTACCGCCATAATAACAATGCTCGATTGCAAAATTACCTCAACATAAAAAATAAAAAAACTTTGATACTTGCATAAATAAAGCTGATTAAAATAATTTAAGCTTATGCTTGTGCTGTTATAATCTAAAAATGGCCTATAATAAGTAAATAAGGAACAACCAAGAACTAATCACAAGTTACAAAAATAAATACAAAGAAATGCTAAAAAATAGTAAACGTCAAACTTTTACGGTGGTTCACGTTATCTGACCTAAATCCGCTATTTTTATTAGTTGATTATACTATAGCCTTGATTACAGCAATTTCGAAATGCAACTAAAATTTTGAAATCTCAGCATTATCCTGGTCATTACCATTTCAGGATCCTCTTTCTCTTTAGCCTTCCACGTATTTACAAAGCTCAGTAGCTAAAATTATTCCATACATTCAGATATGGGTTTTGAATAGAGGCCCCTCAACAGCAAGTTTTGTCTGATTTAGAATTTGATCTGGTCCAATTTCTACTGCCCTTCTGTAACAACCCGGAAAATCGGAACCAATTAAATTTTTTATTTTGGCTATTTAAATTGATTTATTTTAAATAATAACGACTAGAAATTTATTTTGAATAGAATTAGAACGTGTAAATTTATTTAAATCAAAGTTAGAATATAAATATTTATTTTAATTATAAAAGGAATTGGAAATGACGCGGCAGTTTGAAAATTCGATTTCAAATTTCAATTGAATGTACAGGATTCAAAATAAATCGGATTTTAGTAAAATAAGAAATATTTGAATCTGTTTGAAAATATCTTTCCAATAAATTAGAAAAATCCACATTTCATAACGGGAATAAAAGGTTATGTCCGGTTGAAAATTCAGAATAGTCGCTATGGAATTTATATAATATATAGCCCTTAAAATAGCGATTTTGCAAACGACCTCCGTTTTCGACGAAATCACTTTTGTTGGATCCGAAATGTCAAATTATTTCTAGATTCCAATTTTCATAATTTTTGAAATTAATATGAGAGCGTGGTGAATTTAAACGTGTTTGGTAATTTAAATTTAATCGACTGGAAAATGACCATTTTTCAAACGGTCTTCAAATTTGACGAAATTAAATTTGTTAGGACCGTATTGTCAAAACTTAGCCAGATTTATTTTTCTGGAATTTTCGGAGTCAGTATGTGGCCCCGGTAAATTAAAATGTACGTTTAAATTCAAAATATATAGATTTATATTTTAATTTAAAGGAAAACTGATCATAACGGTCAAAATGGCTTACGGGACATATCTCATTGTGTCCGGAATGGCGGTATTTAGCTAGGGACGACAGTCTTTGGGTTTCATTTCGAGATCATACGCGAAATGTCACATTTAATAAATAATGGAATTAAATATTATTTTTTAAGGGATATAAATAGAAAAAAAATAAAACCCTAGGTCACAAAAATTAGAAGCCGCCGCTACTCTTCATTGAACGGCTGAGGGGCTCGAAAATTAAAACCCCACGATCGCTAAATCCATGCCTTAATTTCAGGAGTTCATAAAACAGAAATTGTAGCCCTCTTCTCCATCTTTAGATCCATATAGGTTTGATGATTTCTAGTGGAGCGGGGCGCTTGAATTTTGATCTGGAAGGGCACGACTTCGGGTGCAATTTCCGATCAGAGGGGACCACAGGACGTGGCGCAGGCGAGGGAGGAGGTGCATGGGCCATCGACGGTTGTCGTAGGCACTGGCAATGGGAGTTCGGGGGTCAGAAATAGCAGCGGCGTCGTGGTTTTTGTTTCGAAGATGGGTTCGACGATCATGAAATGGAAACGATGGATTTGGAAGGGGATTAGCAGTTTAAAAAGTAATTAAAGATTTTAATTATTTATTTAATTATTTAATAATCTGATCAACGTTTAAAAATTCAAGTCATCTCTATACGACGTCCAAATGGACGATTTCATATCCGTTGAAATCGTCTCGACGAGCACTTCAACATGGAACTGACGAGAAGCGATTTGGAGCAAATCATAATTTTAGGCAAATTCAAATCCAAACTGTTCAGAAATTCAGAAATAAAACTGGCGGAGTGGAAACCGAAAGTGAGAACTCCCCTTCTCACTCTCACTATTTTACAGTTAAAAATACACTAGGATGCAGACGGTACTTAGCAGCACCCGACACCCTTGATTGTACGAACCATGATTGTTTGTTTGAACTGAATGGACTGTATTGTGGTTGTTGATTGTATTGTATGGAATAAAATATTTGAACAATAAAAATATCCTTTTTATTGAATGAATATAATATATAAAATATTCATGTATGGAATAAAATATTTGAACAATAAGAATATCCTTTTTATTGAATGAATAAAATATTCATGTATGGAATAAAATATTTGAACAATAAAAATATCCTTTTTGTTGAATGAATAAAATATATAAAATATTCATGTATGGAATAAAATATTTGAACAATAAAAATATCCGTTTTATTGAATGAATAAAATATTCATGTATGGAATAAAATATTTGAACAATAAAAATATCATTTTTATTTTATATATGAACTGAATAAAATATTCATGTGTTGAAATAAATATTCATCTACAAATCAGATGATTTGTTTATGTACACCCATTTAACTGACATTGACTGGGACGATAATATTTTACACATCGCCCAACTACACAAATAATAATCTGTGTTTCTTGTTTGAAAACCCCACACGGGTATTGGGATAATATTTGACATACAATAATCCCAATAATTAGTGGTATGTCAATCGATGGGTTGACAAACTGTATAAGCGTTATTTATTTATTTTAATGCTTATACAGTTGTAAAATGCACTTTGGATGTTGTATGGATTTTTAATGATTGTTTATCATTATTGTTGTATACATGTGATATTGAAATCCATAAAACTGAAATTATATGGTAATTAATTGAGTCTGATTCCAATTCAGAATTAACAAATATTTTTAAATAATATTCCGTGTATAATCAAAATCAGATCTTTTGAAAATATTATCATTTTAATATTATAATGATAACGAATATTCAAATTTGATTTGAAATTTGAAACGGAATTGAAATCGTTTTAAAATGAATTTAAAACGAATTTATTAAGGAATATTCAAATTTGATTTGAAATTTGAAATGAAATTGAAATCGTTTCAAAATGAATTTAAAACGAATTTATTAAGGAATATTCAAATTTGATTTGAAATTTGAAATGGAATTGATATCGTTTTAAAATGAATTTAAAACGAATTTATTAAGGAATATTCAAATTTGATTCGAAATGGAATTGAAATCGTTTTAAAATGAATTTAAAACGAATTTATTAAGGAATATTCAAATTTGATTTGAAATTTGAAATGAAACTGAAATCGTTTTAAAATGAATTTAAAACGAATTTATTATGGAATATTCAAATTTGATTTGAAATGAAATTGAAATCGTTTTAAAATGAATTTAAAACAAATTTATTAAGGAATATTCAAATTTGATTTGAAATTTGAAATGAAATTGAAATCGTTTTAAAATGAATTTAAAACGAATTTATTAAGGAATATTCAAATTTGATTTGAAATTTGAAATAAAGTTGGAATCGTTTTAAAACGAGTTTATAAAATACGTTTTAAATGGAAATCGATTATTATATATTATATATATAATATTATGGCGTGAATAGAACGCGCCGCGCCGCGCCAATTCGCGGATTTCGACCATTGACTTCGAATTGACATTACGGGAGATCCGATCGTTGGATTCTCCTAAAGTTGGAACCATTGGGTTCGTATCGAAAAGAGCTTTCCAACGAATATAAGAGATTTAAAATCTGACGGTTGGATTTGGGAATATGTCCAAATCAAATTTGGAAAAGGTTGCTATGGATGTAGTTCGATGGCCGTTAGTGGAAATCGATTGTACGTGCCTTGATAAAATTATTAATAATTTGTGTAAAATCATAATAAATGATTTGTAAAGAATTGGAATGAAAAATTCCATATTTGAAAAGATAAAAATATATTTTAATCGAAATGAACTAGTTAATAACTAGAATGATAATCCAATAATTTTTAAATAAATAGATTGGATTGAGAAAATGGTTTTAAAATAACCAGAATTTTTCAAATAAATAAATTGTGGAATGAAAATAATCTTCGGAATAGTTCGGTATTGGATTTCATGATTATACAGATGTCGTTGAGGAATTTGGAAGATATATTTATCGTTATTCCGAATACGATATTTGTTGATTTCAGAATTTGATATTGAATACAAGCCGATATAGTTTCTATTCAGAGTCTTGTATTTAATATCAAATTGGATTTTGGGTTTGTCGTGAATGATGTCTTCATTAACACTGTTCTTAAACCCATTTGAGAAAAGAATAAATCTTTAAATTAAGATTTAGTGAAGTTTTCCAATTAACTAATATTTAATTGGAATTGAATAAAAGAATTGAATTTTGGGTTTGTCATGAATGGTGTCTTCAATAACACTATTCTTAAACCCCGTGTGAAAAGAATAAATCTTTTAATTAAGATTATTAGAGTTTACAATTATATTTAGTAATTGGAATAAAATGGAATGTGAATTGGGTTAATTGTGAACTGTATTTTTAACGACATTCGTTCTTTAACCCGATTGGCAGTGAAATGTGATTTGGAAGTTACAAATCTTTTTATTAATATTTAATGGAAATATCCAAAGTAAAGTTTTCCAATTTAATAAAGTGAATTGGAATGGAATGAAATTCGATTTGGTAATAATCGAAGTGAGCTTCTATGGAGGAAAACCGTTAATATATATGGGAATTAAAAGGTTTTGCCGTTATTTCATTTATATTATTGGTTGGATACGGAAGTTTATATTGATTATATATATTGATCTATTTTCCGTGAAGATTCCATAATTAATGGAATGTGATTTGGGTTTATCGTGAACTGTTTTTTAAATGACATTAGTTCTTTAACCCAATTAAAGATAAGATTAATTTCTTAACTTTGAATAATCATTAAGTAATGATTTTTGAGATTAAAACTGAATTAGAGTTTTAATAAATCTTTAATTAGATTGGAATGTGAATGAGATAATTAAATTTATCGAATTCATGAAATTATCACCAGTTTTGCTCCAAGCGATAGTTAAATCTTTAATTAGATTTGAACGTGAAATGGTAATTAATTTTACCGATAACACTGTGGTGTTAGATATGAAGTATTACCAGTTTTGCTTCATGGGATGAATAAGTTGGGATTGAGAAATAAAATAAATGATTACTTCGGTAAGGATCGCTAATCCCGACTAGTTTGGATAAACCTTAATTTGGTTTGAATTGATATCCAAAGGAAGATTAAAGAACAAATTTAAAGAATTTATCTTTGATAAAATCAATGGGAACCTTTCTCAAAGGATATGAATATTTAAATAAAAGAATATTTAGAATTGGAGTGAGGCGTATGTTTTGTTTTATAGCACTTGTTAATAACATACGCGAGTTATTCGGAAAGGCCGGTTTATACCCATTCTGAATAACTGATTCGATGATAAGTCGACGATGAAGACGGTGGTTGAAGACCAGAGGTCTTCACATCGTTTAGATGATTACTGATTTCTTGATTGGGTTGTGCACCCAAGACGAGGTAATAAGTGGTGATCATCCAGACGTACTTGGAGATCGACCGGATATGCAAGGACCTCTCTCTTGTATTGGACATATGGGACAAGGAATAAGGTGCCTCCAGTTTCGTTCAGACCCAGAACGAACTTGTAAATGGATGTGTGTCTGACATTGGATTTTATTCTATGTTGATTGATCTCTATTAAATATATATCTGTTTGGTGGCGGAGAATTTATTCTCTTGCTTAACACCCTTCTCTGAGACGTACAAGCTCAGAGGTTATATGTCGATAGATATCAGTCGCATGGCGTGAATTGTCAGTGTGGCATGCTGAGATGCAAACGATCAAGGCTTATGTTGAAAAGCAGAGTCTTGTGGTTGATGATCAAAGCATGGCTTTAATATAGCATAGCTTTGTGTATAGCGTTAATTCGCGAGCCTCACACCCCGGTGTGAACCAGAAATGGGAGAAGACTTTAGGGAGGTCATGTGTTTCCTTCTAGCTAGGAGTGGTGTCATGGTATGGAGCCCATACATTTTTACTTATGTGGATGATGGAAAGCGAGGCGCCTTGGATATATCGGTCACTACGAGGCCGATGGATGGTTTGGTCGATATACTGACCAGCTTTATGCCCCATAGGGCAGGGAAACATATTGTTCAAGCATTTTAATCCACTCCTTGTGGACCGGCCCTGACGATCCACAGGTCTATGCGTTCTGATCCTAAGACATGGGCTAGATTATCTCGAAGCGGTAAGAACGATCCCTTGCCTTGGTTCACAGATGGAAATCCAACTTCCAATACGACATTGCGGTTTTGATTGTACACCTATATATGGCGGCATATTGGTATGGGATGCTCATATCGTCTATGATTGATACATAATGATTGAAATTGCTTCTGAAACATATATGCACTAGTGATAATATCAAATGATTTTGTTTTATACGTACCAAACATATTTTGGCCGTTATGAGGTAAAACTCTATCCTCCGGCTTGCGTTGCATTGTGTGATGGGACCTGAGTCTTATAATGGCTTCATTTTCATAAAAAGCATTGCGCTGTTTGTTTTATGCACTGGTATTCTTGGGAGGAAACCCGTTCCGTGTTATACGGCGTGGTCCCTTGATTTACTCCATTTTAAAGTAAAGTTTTAAATAACTATTTTAGTTCTCATACTAGTCACATGACTAACCTGGAGTTTATTGTTTTAACTAAACTCTGGGTATCCCTATTTTCCTCACGGGCAGCTAGTAGTTTCGGTTTTGTAGATATTATATTCACTGGATCCTGGTTTACAGCTGGAGCTATATTCAGAACGCTCTATATCCGTGTATTTCTTTCAGTTGTGTTTTGTATTATTTTCCGCTGCATTATAATTTGTAAATCTCTGATATTTATCAAATGTATATTATTTGTTCATACTCTGTATATTCTTGTACTTTGATGTAAATTGTTGTAATAGCAATGAAATGTTCTTCTGTTTGCGTTCTGATTGTCGTGTTCTCAGACAATCCATTCTTTCTCTTCTCTTCGGAGATCAGGGAAGTTCGGGTCATTAGGGTTTAGTATCAGAGCTTTGGTTTACAGAGCTCGAGAACAAGGCACATTAGAACCAAACGAAAGAATTCATCAGAGACTGGATTAGTAATATCCAATAGGACTGACTCGTTAGAGATGGGATCAGTAGTATCCTAGAACGAGTGTGAAGAGTGTTATTTTTAAAATAAAAGTAAAAACAATTTTTTTTTGAAAATTTAAAATCTTATTGTACGTATTTGATTATTTATTTTATATTGAATTTGGAAAATCGAGTATATAAAGATTTTGCATATACGCCTTGCAAACGTATATTCGAAGTTTTAATATACGGGATAGATATAGAATCACACTCTAGGCGCACGGAGATGATTCTGATGATTGTAGCTACATCATCAGAATTTATGTTCGAGTTTCGAAAGTGGGATGTATATATATTTCCAACTGACTGGCGTGAGAACAAAAACTAGATAGGGTTATTGTTGTGAATTGGCATCAAAAACATGATTTTGACTATATATATTAAAGATATATGTTTGGAAAGCTAATTCACAAATTGATTGTTGTTCGTGTTGCATGATTATTTGTTAACTAATAAAACCAATACATGAAAGAAAGGTAAATTTAGCCAAATTGTATCAAATCTGAAATTGAATTGAAAATTGTTTGAATGCATGCATATACATATATATGTGTGAACAGGTCGTAGCAAGGAGGCTAGAGAAGAGGAATAAAATTGTATGCCCGACAAATAGGTACATGTTTACAAATTTATTATGTTTGGATGATTTTATGAGCCGACTGGCTAGCCACTTGGCTTTTTTTTCTTTTTGGATGATGAGGGCCCTGCGTGGCTAGTTGTGGTTTTAAATGTCTCCCCGTACAAAGGAGGTTATGGCGAAATTTTTCGAAAATTTAGGGTGTTAGCCAAATTTTTGAAGAATTGGAAAATTCTTAGAAATTGAAAAGTTGAAGAATGAACGCCAGAATGAAAGTTGAGTTGACTAGTTAAACAACTTTCAGCTCCGTTCCTTTTCGAGGACGAAAAGATTTTAAGTGGGGGAGATTGTAACAAAACGGAAAATCGGAACCAATTTAAAATTTTTATTTTGGCTATTTTAATGAATTTTGAATATTTAAAATGATTTATTTTAAATAATAACGACCAAAAATTTATTTTGAATAGAATTAGAATATATAAATTTATTTAAATCGAAGTTAGAATATAAATATTTATTCTAATTATAAAAGGAATTCGAAATGGCGTGGCAGTTTGAAAATTCGATTCCAAATTTCAATTGAATGTACAGGATTCAAAATAAATCGGATTTTAGTAAAACCAGAAATATTTGAATCTGTTTGAAAATATCTTTCCAACGAATGTGAAAATCCCAAATTTCATAACGGGAATAAAGAGTTATATCCAGTTGAAAATTCTGAATAGTCGTTATGGAATTTATATAAGGGTGCGTTTTTTACAGGTCCCTATTACATTTTAAAATATAAAAAAAGCCCAGCGATAAAAAGAATCTAAATTACGTCCTTATTTTTGAATAGCCGCTTTTAGATTACCCATTATAACCTCAAAACCCTAAAATCAGTCGTCCCGTATGTTGATCCTTTCAGTAATCAATATCCGTAATTTTGGGAAGTCGATCATAACAAAACCCTAAAAACTATCTGCCGACGTTGTATAAAATTTAGGTGTTCAAGAAGAATACGATTCTTGTTCGATATGGCTAGGAGAAAGGTATAATTACGATTCTTCTTTTATTGGCTAATTCATCGATTTTTGTAGTCGAATTTCGTATTATTTCTTGAATTGAACATGAATTGTTGCTTGATTTTATGAATATTATGAGTAGCTCATGAAGGATTGTTAAAGAACATGTCGTAGGTTGTTAAAATTCTAGGGTTTCTATTTGTGTCAGCTTTTGGAGAAAAAACTTCTTAATATGTATACCGAATTGCAGTAATAAACTTATTTCTGCATAGATTTATGAATATTTTCAGAATTATAGCGTGTGAGTAAAGAGATATTTGCTTGTTTGTCAAAATGTTTATAATATTGATTATAAAACTCGGAATTATTGTTTATAGTGTATTTTTGTTGAGTACCAACCGTTGAATTCGAGTAAGTAATCATGATGTTTATTTTAGAAATTAAATTAGCTTTTTGTTGATGAATTTGCAGAGAATCTGTAATAATTCATATATAGGTGCATGTTTTTCTTCTTTTGTACTTGAATTTATGCATGTAAAATGAATATTTGCACATATTGAATTTGTATGTATTTGCAGTTGAAGAAAGTACAATAATATATGCATTGTATTTGCATTGATGTATGAATATATTCAACTAAGTTGCAAAAATGGGAGAAAGTATTTAATTTAGTTGCTTAATATAAATAGTTGAATAATTAATTATTGCACTTTTAATTTTTTTTTTTAAATAATTGTTACATACAATTCTGCGTAAATTAGCTGTATCTTATTTATTAACATTGTAGTTTTAGCATATGTTGTGTAAGAGTGTGTACTTATTAATTGAATATTGCAGTATTCACTGCAATTAAATCGAGTTTATGAATCGAATCGAATTTGTGAAGTAATTGAATGCTGCAGAAGTATCTGCAGTTAAATCGAATTTATGAATGAATCTCTGAATTCAAGTCAGTACTCATGATATTAATTAGGAAATGTAATTAGGTAAATGTTAATTAATTCGCAGAAAATCTATAATACTGCATACATTGGTGCATGTATTTCTTGTTTTGTACTTGAATGTATGCATGTAAAATCTATTTTAGCATAAGTTGGTTGTGTATGAGTTTGATGTTTAAAAAAATACAATAATATAAGCAGTGTTTTTGCATTGTTGTATGAATATATTCTAGAACTTTGCGGTAATGGGTGGAAGTAGTTAATTTTGTTGCGTAATGTAATAAGCTGAATAAGTATATAGTGCATTGTTAAAAGTTTTTTCAAAAAATTGTTGCATACAAATCTGCGTAAATTAGCGCTATATTTTTTTTTCGCATTCTTGTATTAGCAAATGTTGCGTAAGATTGGGCATTTTTTAATTGAATAATGCAGTATTATCTGCAGTTAAATCGAATTTGTGAACGAATATTTTAGTCTTGATTTTTATATTATTTACTGATTATTTGTTTATCTTGCAGTTTCCCAATATTGTAGAAGATGATGAAGCAAATAGCAAGAATGAAAAAGCGATAGTTGGTGCAGGACAACCGACAAAATCTGTGCACGTGAACAAGAAGCAAAAAGTTGGAGATTATGAGAAGAAATCTAAAAAAGAAGAAGTTTATAGAAATGCAATTGTTTGCAATAATTATGTATACATGTTTTGTTAAGTGTTGTATGTTTCATCTTTAAAATTCTTTTTCGTTATTGATATTTTAAAGCGTAGATGCATATTAAGTATCTTATGATTTGATAATATATATAACGTGCGTGTATATCTGCAATAATGTAGTATATTTGTTTAAATTAGTGCAAATATTTGTGTAATATGTACAACTATCAATGAATACTATTATTTTGGATGTTACATTTTTATACTGAAAAACATGGGCATGTATAAGATAATATTAAAAGTAAAAAAGTTTGAAAAAACAAATCTGGTTACATATTAATAGTCTACATATTTGCGTGCAAGAATAGGAAATATATGAAGATTTGTATGAAATGAAATAAAATAATGTTGCAGTAGACACTACTGCATTTTACTTTTGAAGTATATGCATCATTGCTAATATATTGATGCATTTATGCACATATAAAAGTCAACTTCAGCTTGATACAAGTAAGCTGTGTATTTGCATATATGTATGCAAATATGTTGAAAAATTGCATCCTGTCAAAGAAACAAAAGTACAGAACATAGAAGATAACAAATAAAGTGCTGAAAAAAAATCTAATTTATTAATCAAAGTTTCAGAAACGGAATAGTACAATGTGATGCCAAAAAAAAAAAAGTCTAATATTCTTTGGCTGAGCAAGTCCTTTTGTTGTGACCAAGCTTCTTGCAATAACCGCATCTAATTGTCTTTGTAAACTCACCAGCTGATTTCAACCTTTTAGAAGATGATGGACGACCAGACATTCTTCTACTTTTTGGAGGAATAATAATCGCATCTGCTATTTGTTTATGCCAAATCCAGTTGTCTTCATCTTCTCCAGACACAATAGCAACTGCTATTGGGAAAAAACCTAATAAAATGGTAGAAAAATAATTAAATTGCTAGTAGGAAAAAAAATGGCAACAAGTATAAAATTTAGCAACAAAAAATGCATGTTGGACAAAAGAAAATAAACATAATAATTCACCGAACTGGTGAAAAAATTTGATTATGCCAATGGGTGGAGATAGGTTTAATGCAGTAGGTTTTGCATGTATACATAATATATGCAGGTATTTAAGCAAAACATATCAATTATTTGCATACTTTGATGCAAATTTGTAGAAAATATGCATAATTGTGTACAGTAATATTAATGTAGAACTTGAGTTGTATAATTTTACTGCATATATAAAGATGTAAATGCATTCAAACAAAAAATCCTCAATTAATTAAACCAACTGTTAATTAGTTTGTTTATTAGCATGCAGATTTGAAAATTTACTGTGTAATTTAAGACGGAAAATAAGACCTGCTGCGTATGAAATGTAAATAAAAAACAATATTAGTGTAATATCCAACAATATAGATTGTACAGTCTTGTATATGAAAATTTGTTAAATATTTGCATACCTGTATGCACTATTTCCAAACGTATCATAATGACAGAACAAGTTATCAAAACCCTTTTGTATGCAGTTAAATGGAATTACTGCATACATACGTGCAAAAATGTTTAAAATTTGCAGATCGGTGACAAAAAAAAATTTGTACTGTAAACACGAATTAGAACGATGAAAAAATATACCTTCGTTTCAAGCCAATCCGTTAATGAAACTGCATACAATTCTATAAAACTGCGTACACCCAAATGTAAATATGTTATTCGAATTATTTTACAAAGCTCCATACTCAGTAAAGAACAGTATATTCGCCAAAATAGAAAACAGTATATTCGCCAAAATGAGTTGATATAAATCGTAATACCTTAATGATGAGGTCGCCATTTGTGGTAAAAAAAGAGCGCGCCTAATTGATCTCTGTAAACTTGAGAATCAATGCGAAGAGATTTTTTTCACAAGATGAATGTTCTGAAAATTAAGAAGAACATGCAGCCGCCATTCGCACTTCTTAAAATTAGTACGTGAAAATCCAGTGAAAATTGAAGAAAAATCGCATTAGATCCTAAATTAGTGGCGTGATTATTAATATGGGCAATTGTGGAATAAATTAGGCGCTGGTTTAAAAACAGGGATGAATTTTATAAATTTAGAAAGGGGAGGATGTGAGCCTAATTAACTTTAATTTTAAGGATGTGAGCCTAATTTTCACTTTATATAATATATAGCCCTTAAAAATAGTGATTTTGCAAACAACCTCCGTTTTCGACGAAACCACTTTTGTTAGATCCGGAATGTCAAATTATTGCTAGATTCCAATTTTCATAATTTTTGGAATTAGTATGTGAGCGTGGTGAATTTAAACGTGTTTGGTAATTTCAGTTTGAATTTAATCGACTGGAAAATGACCATTTTTCAAACGGTCTCCAAATTTGAAGAAATTAATTCTGTTAGGACCGTATTGTTAAAATATAGTCAGATTTATTTTTCTGGAATTTTTGGAGTCAGTATGTGGTCCTGGTAAATTAAAATGTACGTTTAAATTCAAAATATATAGATTTATAATTCAATTTAAAGGAAAATTTATCGTAACGGTCAAATTGGCTTACAGACATATCCCATTGTGTCCGGAATGGGGGTATTTAGCTAGGGCGACATTCGTTGGGTTTCATTTTGAGATCATACGCGAAATGTCACATTTAATAAATATGGAATTAAATATTATTATTTAAAGGCTATAAATAGAAAAAAAAACCTAGGTCACAAAAATTAGAATCCGCCGCTACTCTTTGTTGAATGGCTGAGGGGCTCGAAAATGAAAACCCCACGATCGCTAAACCCATGCCTTAATTTCAGGAGTTCATAAAACAGAAATTGATGATTTCTAGTGGAGCGGGACGCTTGAATTTTGATCTGGAAGGGCGCGACTTCGAGTGCAATTTCCGATCATAGGGGGCCACCGGACGTAGCGCATGCAAAGGAGGAGGTGCGTAGGCCATCGACGGTTGTCGTTGGCACTGGCAATGGGAGTCTGGAGGTCAGAAATAACAGCGGCATCAGGGTTTTTGTTTCGACGATGGGTTCGACGATCAGGAAATGCAAATGATGGATTGGGAAGGGGATTAGCAGTTTAAAAAGTAACTAAAGATTTTAATTATTTATTTAATTATTTAATAATGTGATTAACGTATAAAAATTCATATAATCTCCATACGAGGTCCAAATCGGACGATTTCAGATCCGTTGAAATCGTCTCGACGAGCACTTCAACACTGAACTGACGAGAAGCGATTTGGAGAAAATCAGAACTTCAGGCATATTCCAATCCAAACTATTTAGAAATTCAGAAATAAAACTGGCGGAGTGGAAACCGAAAGTGAGAACTCCTTCTCACTCTCATTATTTCATAGTTAAAAATATACTAGGATGCAGACGGTGCTTAGCAGCACCCGACACGCTTAATTGTACGAACCATGATTGTTTGTTTGAATTGAATGGACTGTATTGTGGTTGTTAATTGTATTATATGGAATAAAATATTTGAACAATAAAAATATCCTTTTTATTAAATGAATAAAATATATAAAATATTCATGTATGGAATAGAATATTTAAATAATAAAAATATCCTTTTTATTGAATGAATAAAATATATAAAATATTCATGTATGGAATAAAATATTTGAACAATAAAAGTATCCTTTTTATTGAATGAATAAACTATATAAAATATTCATGTATGGAATAAAATATTTGAACAATAAAAATATCATTTTTATTGAATGAATAAAATATATAAAATATTCATGTATGGAACAAAATATTTGAACAATAAAAATATCATTTTTATTGTATATATGGACTGAATAAAATATTCATGTGTTGAAATAAATATTTATTTACAAATCAGACGATTTGTTTATGTACACCCATTTAACTGACATTGATTGGGACGATAATATTTTACACATCGCCTAACTACACAAATAATAATCTGTGTTTGTTATTTGAAAACCCCACACGGGTATTGGGATAATATTTGACATACAATGATCCCAATAATTAGTGGTATGTCAATCGATGGGTTGGCAAACTGTATAAGCGTTATTTATTTGTTTTAATGCTTATACAGTGTAAAATGCACTTTGGATGTTGTATGGATTTTTAATGATTGGTTATCATTATTGTTGTATACATGTGATGTTGAAATCCATATAACTGAAATTATATGGCAATTGATTGAGTCTGATTCCAATTCAGAATTAACAAATATTTTTAAATAATATTCAGTGTATAATCAAAATCTGATATTTTGAAAATATTATCATTTTAATATCATAATGAAAAGGAATTTTTAAATTTGATTTGAAATGGAATTGAAATCGTTTTAAAATGAATTTATTAAGGAATATTCAAATTTGATTTGAAATTTGAAATGAAATTGAAATCGTTTTAAAATGAAATTAAAACGAATTTATTGAGGAATACTCAAATTTGAAATTTGAAATTAAATTGAAATCGTTTTAAAATAAATTTATTAAGAAATATTCAAATTTGATTTGAAATGGAATTGAAATCGTTTTAAAATGAATTTAAAACGAATTTATTAAGGAATATTCAAATTTGATTTGAAATTTGAAATGAAATTGAAATCGTTTTAAAATGAATTTAAAAAGATTTTGTTAAGGAATATTCAAATTTGATTTGAAATTTGAAATGAAATTGAAATCGTTTTAAAATGAATTTAAAACGAATTTATCAGGGAATATTCAAATTTGATTTGAAATTTGAAATGAAATTGAAATCATTTTAAAATGAATTTATTAAGCAATATTCAAATTTGATTTGAAATTTGAAATGAAATTGAAATCGTTTTAAAATGAATTTAAAACGAATTTATTAAGGAATATTCAAATTTGATTTGAAATGAAGATAGAATCCTTTTAAAACGAATTTATGAACGATTTATAAAATACATTTTAAATGGAAATCGATAAAATAAATATTATATATATAATATATTAGCCTGAATAGAATGCGCCGCGCCGCGGTAGTTCGCGAATTTCGACCATTGACTTCGAATTGACTTTACAGAAGTTCCGACCGTCGGATTCTCCTAAAATTGGAACCGTTGGGTTCGTATCGAAAAGGGCTTCCCAATGAATATAAGAGATTTGAAATCTAACGGTTGGATTTGGGAATACGTCCAAATCAAATTTGGAAAAGGTCGTTATGGATGCAGTTCGATGGTCGTTAGTGGAAATCGACTGTACGGGCCTTGATAAAATTATTAAAAATATTAATAATTTGTGTAAAATCATAATAAATGATTTGGAAAGAATTGGAATTCAAAATTCCATATTTGATAAGATAAAAATATATTTTTATCGAAATGAACTAGTTAATAGCTAGAATGATAATCCAATAATTTTTAAATAAATAAATTGGATTGAGAAAATGGTTTTAAAATAATGAGAATTTTTCCATTAAATGAATTGGAATGGTTTGGAATGGAATTAATCTTCGGAATAGCTCGGTATTGGATTCCGTGATTATACAGATGTAACTGAGGAATTTGGAAGATATATTTATCGTTATTCCGAATACAATATTCGTTGATTTAAGAATTTGATATTGAATACAAGTCGATATAATTTCTATTCAGAGCCTTTTATTTAATATCAAATTGGATTTTGGGTTTGTCGCGAATGGTGTCTTCATTAACACTGTTCTTAAACCCAGTTGAGATAAATCTTTTAACTAAGATTTAGTGAAGTTTTCCAATTAATTAATATTTAACTGGAATTGAATAAAAGAATTGAATTTTGGGTTTGTCGTGAATGGTGTCTGCAATAACACTGTTCTTAAACGCCGTGTGAAAAGAATAAATCTTTTAATTAAGATTATTAGAGTTTCCAATTATATTTAGTAATTGGAATAAAATGGAATGTGAATTGGGCTTACTGTGAACTGTGTTTTTAACGACATTCGTTCTTTAACCCGATTGGCAATGAAATGTGATTTGGAAGTTATAAATTTTTTATTAATATTTAATGGAAATTTCCAAAGTAAAATTTTCCAATTTAATAAAGTGAATAGGAATGGAATGGAATTCGATTCGGTAATAATCGAAGTGAGCTTCTATGGAGGAAAACTGTTAATATATATGGAATTTAAAAGGCTTCGTCGTTATTCCATTCTTATTATTGGTTGGATACGGAAGTTTATATCGATTATATATTGATCTATTTTCCATTAAGATTCCATAATTAATGGAATGTGATTATCGTGAACTGTTTTTTAAATGACATTAGTTCTTTAACCCAGTTAAAGATAAGACTAATTTCTTAACTTTGAATAATCATTAAGTAATGATTTTTTAGATTAAAACTGAATTAGAGTTTTAATAAATCTTTAATTAGATTGGAATGTGAATGAGATAATTAAGTTTATCAAATTCATGAAATTATCACCAGTTTTTCTCCAAGCGATAGTTAAATCTTTAATTAGATTTGAATGTGAAATGATAATTAATTTTACCGATAACACCGTGGTGTTAGATATGTAGTATTACCAGTTTTGCTTCATGGGATGAATAGATTGGGATTGGGAAATAAAATAAATGATTACTTCGGTAAGGATCGCTAATCCCTACTAGTTTGGATAAACCTTAATTTGGTTTGAATTGATATCCAAAGGACGATTAAGGAATAAATTTAAAGAATTTATCTTTGATAAAATTAATGGGAACCTTTCCTAAAGGATATGAATATTTAAATAAAAGAATATTCAGAATTGGAATGAGGCGTATGTTGTGTTTTATAGCACTTGTTTATAATATATGCAAGTTATTCAAAAAGGCCGGGTTTATACCCATTTTGAATAACTGATTCGACGATAAGTCGACGATGAAGACGATGGTTGAAGACCGGAGGTCTTCACATCGTTTGTCTTGATTGGGCTGTACACCCAAGATGAGATAATAAGTGGTGATCGTCTAGACGTACTTGGAGATCAACCGGATATACGAAGACCTCTCTCCTGTATTGGACATATGGGACGAGGAATAAGGTGTCTCCGGTTTCATTTAGACCCAGAACGAACTTGTAAATGGATGTGTGTCTGATATTGGATTTTATTCTGTGTTGATTGATCTCTATTAAATATATATCTGTTTGGTGGCGGAGAATTTATTCTCTTGCTTAACACCCTTCTCTGGGACATACGAGCTCAGAGGTTATATATCGATAGATATCAGTCGCATGGCGTGAATTGTCAGTGTGGCATGCTGAGATGCAAACGATCAAGGGTTCTGTTGAAAAGCAGAGTCTTGTGGTTGATGATCAAAGCAAGGCTTTAATATAGCATAACTTTGTGTATAGCGTTAATTCGCGAGCCTCACACCCCGGTGTGAACCAGAAACGGGAGAGGACTTCAGGGAGGGCATGCATTTCCTTCTAGCTAGGAATGGTGTCATGGTATGGAGCCCATACATTTTTACTTATGTGGATGATGGAAAGCAAGGTGCCTCAGATATATTGGTCACAACGGGGCCGATGGATGGTTTGGTCGATATACTGACCAGTTTTACGCCCTAAAGGGTGGGGAAACGTATTGTTCAGGCATTTTAATCCACTCTATATGGACCGGCCCTGACGATTCATGGGTCAATGCGTTCTGATCCTGAGACATGGGCAAGATTGTCTCGATGCGGTAAGGACGATCCCTTGCATTGGTTCACAGATGGAAATCCAACTTCCAATACGACATTGCGGTTTTCATTGTAAACCTCTATATGGCGGCATAGTGGCATGGGATGCTCATATCGTCTATGATTGATACATTATGATTGAAATTGCTTCTAAAACATATATGCACTAGTGATAATATCAAATGATTTTGTTTTATACGTACCAAGCATATTTTGGTCATTATAAGGTAAAAATATATCATATAGCTTGCGTTGCATTGTGTGATGGGACCTGAGTCTTATAATGGCTTCGTTTTCATAAAAAGCATTGCGTTGTTTGTTTTATGCACTGGTATTCTTGGGATGAAACTCATCCCGTGTTATACGGCGTGGTCCCTTGATTTACTCCATTTTAAAGTAAAGTTTTAAAAAACTTTTTTAGTTCTCACACTAGTTACATGACTAACCTGGTTTATTGTTTTAACCTAAACTCTGGGTCCCCCTATTTTCCACTCGGGCAGCTAATAATTTTGGTTTTGCAGATATTATATTCACAAGATCCTGGTTTACAGCTAGAGCTATATTCGGAATGCTCTGTATCCGTGTATTTCTTTCAGTTGTATTTTGTATTATTTTTCGTTGCATTATAATTTGTAAATCGCTGTTATTTATCAAATGTATATTATTTGTTCATACTCTGTATATTCTTGTACTCTAATGTAAATTGTTGTAATAGCAATGAAATGTTCTTCTGTTTGTGTTCTGATTTGTCATGTTATCAGACAATCCATTCTTTCGCTTCTCTTCAGAGATCGGGGAAGTTCGGGTTGTTATACCTTCAGTAGTTATCATTATTAGGACATGTGTCCATCTCTTCATAAGCAACAAAAATCAAAGATAAATTATCAGTTGAGTTGAGTAGAATATATATTGATAACGAAAACTCAATTTAACCGCTAATGCAACATAACCAGTTTTAGTCCGATAAAGGTTCAAATATATTCAGTCGCTGATTAAAACAAAATTACAGTCAAAATTCTAATGCATATTTTTTTCTAGCCTGACAAAAAAATGTCCATGTAGTCAAAAGAACAATAAACTCTATCCAAATACTCCTAATTAATGTGCACAGTCTTTAATCATTGCATGAATTTCATACAAGCTACACAGCATTCAAAAGTCATAATTTCCAAGGAAAGCCTTAGACCATGCTCAATCAGGATTGAAAGTTGAAAGTAGTTCTCAGAATTAGTCAAGGTTTCAAACCTCATATATCGATCACGTTTTGTCTCGGACATTTTAGAATTACACAATAATTTTTATGATTGCTATTATAATACCGGGATATATGATATGTTAAAAACTGGTATACTTACCCAGTAACTTCTATGAATGCTATTATAAAAACAGCAAATTAAGCTTCAATTGCAAAATCACTTCGTAGTTCTTAATTTTTGAAAGAACATCCATATTCATAAATCATAATAAGCTTAAAATAAAAAATAACACCATACAAATAAATGATAGCCTATAACTTATGATTCATTAACATGAATTATTGTTTGACATAGAACATAAAAAAATCCAAGATATCAAACAACTCAACATAAATAGAATATAAAAAACATAATTTCATAGGTAACATTCATGTAAAAAAAATAGCTAATATTAAAATCATAAATATTGTAGAATGTATATGCATATATGTTGATCAGTTAACATGCAAAATATAAAATAACAGAAGATTATCGAGGCTAGATTTGAGTTTTTTTATTATTGTTTTGGTTCAAGCATGAATTTAAGTTTTAGTCATAAACATTGTAGAATGTATATGAATATATGATTGATCATTTAACATGCAAAATATAGAATAACAGAAGATTATCGGGGCTAGATTTGATATATTTTTTTAGTTGTTTTGGTTCAGACATAGGTTTAAATTTTAACAAAAAAAAACCAAGATCTCGATCAATATTACAATATCTCGTCTCTGTCGATATATCATGCGATATTGCAATTTCTCAGACGATATATTCAAAATATAATTTATAATGAGATTTGTTATTTCGTTTTGGGAGGAGCCCAAAATGAGATCTCGTGCGGTATTTTTGAGATTTGAAACAGTAGAATTAGTTGCGTCTTAGAAGACGCATCATAATTCGACTATTAGTAAGAAAAATGAGTCGTGGACGGCTATTCAAAAGAAAGAGGAGGGGTCAAAACACTTCCAGGAAGGTAAGCATCAATGCGAGATCAAAATAATACTGAATGTTTTACATTTCTAATTTTCTCAAAATCCTATGGGGTCACATGTCGCGATAGTTTAGTTACGTTGCACTCTTGTAATACTTTTTCTTATTGCAGTTATTTCTTTCAAAAAATTACCAATAGACTCATTAATGTTGTACATGTTATCTTGATGAAACAACATGGGTCCATCTTAAGAGCTTGGGTCGACCTATAGGTCGACCCAATGAATTTCCAGGTCGACCGGACATCGAGACTTCCACCTAGAGTTGTTTTAGCTCCGATTCACAGTTTCAAACACGATTTCTACGAGTTGAAGAGGTCAGAATGACCTGAAAATTGACATGAATAGAGTTCAACAATTATATTTTCAATAAAAAATTGAACAAAATCTAACAAGAAACAAAAAAGATATAACGTCACAAAGTTAGACCCAGACAAGAATTTTGCACTATAAAACTGCTGAAATAATTTTTTTTTACAGTGATTCGATTTCAACGCAAACTCAATCAAGCCCAACATATACAAATATTTAAACTAGAATGTGTGAGTGTTCACCTTGATTGGTTTTAGAAAGGATTTATAGCTAACCAGCTTATCAAAATGCTAGTTTCAGCCTTCTAGAGCCTGTAGCAGTGAGAAATATTGACGTGCAAGGCCTGTAACCTACTACTAAAATTTTTCCTTCTTTGATTTGTGAACTGAAGTATGGATCCTTTGTTGGAGCTTAATTTTATTATTAGAATCCACTTTTGATGTTATCTGTTGTTTTGGATTCATCTTTGCTGTTGTTTTGGATTCATCTTTGTTGCTTTTGTTGATTTGGTCATATTTGATGATTTGGATCCATTATTTGATGTTATTGATGATTTTATCTCTACTTGCTTTGGATCAAATTTATGACGTTATTATTGTTGTTAATGTTGATTCCATTTATATAGCCTTAGAGCTACCATGGTACTTCTATATATATTGTGATTTCATTATGTCGTTTGGAGCACTCGCATGTGTTGCACACATTGATGTTTGTCGATCATATTGTTCCTTTGACTTAGGGCTTTAAATGTACACATGCTTTACCTTTTTATGCTTAATCCCTTTACATGTTAATACTGACACCATTCATAAGATCGTTATATAATGTTCAGCCGAATCTTATATCATGAACCATTTGTTGTACCAAGTTGAATCTACTTTCTCTATTCGAGAAGAGTTATTCTTTACGATGTTACACTTTACCTATTATAATCTGCTGATATGTTAAGCTAGACTGACTTGTGTATTTTATACTCGGGTCAGATCAAGTCGTTTCAAGTTGATAGTTAATTGTAGATTCGTGCTTTGCTCTTCTTTTACCTTTGAATTTCTATACTCGAAGATAATACCCAAGTCATGTTGTCAAGTATGTGTGTATTGGTGTCGTATGCATGTTCGTGGATTGAGTTTGTATTTGTAATTGGTTCCTACGAATCCATTTGAATTTGTAACACATGTATCAATTATACTATGTTGTACGTATATATATATATATATATATATTCTATTTTGTGATATGTTATCTGTGTTTGTACTTATACTAAGTTCTGAATAGGATCCTTGACCACTGCAGTTTTATACTAGATGAATTGAGTACGTCAATCCACTTAAGGTAAAAAAGAAAATTTATACGCATAATCGACGTATTCGATACCCATTTAATGTAAGACTTACGGATGGTTGTCCCTAACCAACCTTATTCTTTGTATTAGCAGACGACATTACTTTTTAATGACTTTGTTAACATGGATCTCGAGGTAAGACGTCACATTTTGCTTTTTTAACTCCACTCTGAAGAGTAGAGTTAGGAAACTTGGTTGTTTGTCACACCGATCCCCTTTTAAGCTATATCAGTCTTCTGTCTTGTTTATCAGCTTTAAAGAGGGATGATCATTTCCATCTTATGTAAAGTTCAGGTGGCTAGGACTCGATCCCGCGACTTGGGCAGCCCTTTCCAACTGAGCTAGGCACATAGACTCATCCTGTTATTTATTTTAAAACAAATACCAACAACTCATTTTTAATTCTTTCACTTCCACTATTTTCTCATAAAATTGTATTTTTCTCTTTTCCAATTTTATATGCATGTAACTATCAGAAAACAATTTAATCGCAACCTAAATTAAACTAAACATTCATTCGATGCAATTATTACTCAACCTCTTTCAGGTTTTTCTAACAAAAATTCGATTGAGTTCATTATTAAATTTTCGCTTCATATTAAAATTGAATTATTTATGATTTTATTAATACTTTGTTTCGATTGTATGCTTTCACTAATGTTTTTTTTATGGAAAATCAATCTAAATACCTCCGATAAAAATTAGCATGTTAATTCAACCAATCTTAATTAGAAGATATTTTATCATTTATCTTTTCATTAAAATTGATGTTTAATTTGAAAATTTTGTTCTGATATATAATTTTTATTTTGAGATTAAAATTCAAGTTTGTAAAATTATGAATATAGTTCTTTTCGTTTATCTTAAAGGTACTAATTTCATAAAATATGTTGCTACCACATGATCTCCTATTGATTAGTAAAATCTATTATGAGTAAAGTTGGAAACATTATTATGTTCTCTAGTTTATATAATTATAGACTTTCATTTGATTTGAAGCTTGGTATGATTATGCATTTGTCATTTATTTCATACAAAATAATTGGTTCATAGCGCACAGATATTAACTCCAATTTTGTAACATTCGCCCTTTTACAATATTAGGTGATGTAATTATATAAAACAATAAATTTACAAAAAAAGGATTATATCTGTCAAGGCAGTCAATTGTACCTAAAAAATCTGTAAAAAAATTGCATTTATATCACGGATAAATATCCAATATCTAAAAAAACCAAATGCAGATTAGGAGACATCCACATTCGAAAATTATTCGTCCAACTTTTGTCAAAATTATAGGTAATTTTATTAGTATACTAGCGTATTATATGAGGCGTATTTATTGCTTTACTAAGCTAATATTTTATATTTTGTGCATTTAATGCATATTAACTGCTTAAAACTATTTATTGCCAATATGCTTATTCATTTTGTATATTTTTATAATTCATGACATTGAAGAAAAATCGCGCTAAACTCTTATTTTAAATTTAGATTTCTTATTTATTAATCGTTTGTGGATATGATAATTAACTGATGTCCATCCTTATCGGTGAATGCATATATCCGATATCCGAAAATGTCTTCAAAAGCGGATGCAAATATACACTATCTGTGTCTAAAAATATTCACTGACATCCCTATTATATGAGGTAAATGAATATTAAAATAATAAAATTTTGTATAGCATTTTGAAAAAAAATGTAACATTTTCGATCTAGCTATAATTGGCCATTTCGATTTTTTTAATAGAAGTTTCATTTCGAATAGCTATTTTATCAACATTTTCCAATTTAATGTTTTGTGTTGTGTTACACAACTTAAACTTATTTATAATTGTAAATATTAATGATACCATTAACGCTTATAGAATATCATATGTATCTACATGTTCTATATATTTGCTATGTTAAGTAACAATATAAAAATATAGACTTTTTGTACCCTTATATGCATGTAATAATATAATAATGCATTCATGACTTTACTGTTTACTTATATCAAGGCATTTATTATCTTTTAATACTTTTCACTTTCAATTCATTTTCTCATAATATTGTCTCTTCCCTTTTCGGTTTTATATGCATGATACGATTCAGAAATAGTTCTATTTTCAGTCTAAATCAAATTAGAAATTCTTCTCAAACAATTTTTAACTAACCTTTTCAAAGAACAAATTGTTAGAAGTTGCACCAGCAGCCTTCAGCCAAACAACCCATGTTTCAATATAGGACTACCACCAACCGCCACCTACCAGGACAATAACCAAGCCACCAACCATTTCTCACTTTATAAATACATCCTTCTTCATAATTCTCATTCCATTCCAAATCAAATAAGAAGAAAAGGAGAGAAAGCTTAGAGTGAGATTGAGTGTTGAGTGAAAAGTGTTTTGTGTAATCACTTTGTAATATATTATCTCAAATAAAAGATCCGCAACAGCCCGAAGACGTAGGCATAATTGGTCGAATCCGTTATCAAGTTTGTGTGTCTTACCCTTCTACATTTTATTTCTTTTCTCCACAAATCTAATTATAAGGAAATTTGCGTAACTTCCCAACAACTGGTATCAAAGCCATAATTTGTTAGAAAGGAAATCAAATTCGAGTGGGAGCGATGGCGGCAGATGAAGGAAGGGTGAAAATCGAGAAGTTTAATGGAGCTGACTTTAGCTTTTGAAAAATGCAAATTGAAGATTATCTACATCAGAAAAAGCTTTATCAACCTCTTTCAAAAAAGAAGCCAGAGAATATGAAGGATGAAGATTGGGCTCTTCTTGATAGACAAGCTCTTTGAGTTATTCGATTGACGTTATCTCGCAATGTTGCTTTCAACATATCAAAGGAAAAGACCATGGCATGACTTATGGCGGTTCTCTCCAATATGTATGAGAAGTCGTCGGCCTCCAACAAAGTTCATTTGATGAGGCGATTGTTCAATTTGCAAATGACAGAAGGTGCATCGGTAGCCTAACATCTCAATGAGTTGAATACAGTTACTTCTCAACTAAGTTTAGTTGAAATTGAAACTGAATTTGAATTTGACGAAAAAGTACGAGCATTGATACTTTTCCCTTCCCTGCTAGAAAGTTGAAATGCTACTGTTACAGCAGTGAGTAGCTCATCAGAAAGCAATAAGTTAAAATTTGGTGATATCTGCGATATGGTTCTCAGTGAAGAGATCCGACAAAGAGATTCTAGTGAGTCGTCAAATTTTTCGATCATACACAATCAAGAGGAAGAAATTCAACACGAGGAAATGGACGTAGCAAATCAAACTACCGAGGTAGGTTGAATGACCGGAGATCTAAATCCAGAAATCCCGATAATTCCCATAACTCAAAGACCGTTGAGTGTTGGAACTGTGGAAAGACCGGACACTACAAAAATCAATGCAAAAGTGCACCAAAGGACCAAGGGGCGAAGGCGCAAAAAATGTTACTTCTACTTCAGGAGGAGATGAAGCGTTGATATGCTCTTTGGAGAGCAAGGAAGAGTCTTCGGTGCTAGACTCTGGAGCATCATTTCATGCCACTTCGCTTAAAGAATTCTTCGAACGGTACGCCTTTGGAAATCTTGGAAAGTTATATCTTGGTGACAATCAACCTTGTGATATTGTTGGTTAGGATGTTGTGAAGATTAAGTTAAATGCGTCAGTGTGGGAGTTAAAGCATGTCAGGCACATAAGATTAAGTTAAATGCGTCAGTGAAGGCTATACTACAACTTTCCATGGTGATAACTGGAAAATTTTGAAAGGTGCAATGACGATTGCTCAAGGCAAGAAGAGTGGTACCCTTTCCATGATTGATATCGACACAATAGAAGTGGATATGTCTACAAGGGATGAGATATCACACAAATTCCTTTCTGTTAATCTCATTAAAATGCATGAACTTACTTCCACTCATCTCCGACCACAAGCTTGCTTAGTAAATCGCATACTGGTGCGAACCATTCAACCCCGCAAAGGGAGCTATGAAAAAGTCTACAAACGAGATTTCCAAGCCTTGTACGCCCTATACTCAGATAAGCAGATCAATTGGGCAAAGATCATCATGGATGAATGGACGGATATCACATATAAGCGAAGTATAAGACGTTACATTATGGTGCTTATATTACTCGGATCCTTACCGCTTGCGAAATAAACATACATAGTACTCCTTCGATAAGCATAAAAGAAATTGGTCCGAAGACTTTGAAACTTATGGATATTGATCCTAATCCCGCCACTTTGGAGTATACGTCTCTTGAAACTTAGACTAAACATGTCGCATCGCAACCAGAAGTAATTATAACCGAGCCTTCTCACCGTCGTCGACTTAAAGAAGAAGAAGAAGAAGAAACGAAATTCAAGTTATCTCTCCCGACTCTTCTTCAAAACAAGCCTTAGTTACGGTTTCACGAAATCAATCAAAAATTCATAAAGAGCTAAAGCGTGTTAAGAAACAAATAAATAAGAATTTTGACTCCATCAAAGGTTTCTTAAACAAAATTTGGGAAGCAATTTCTTGCACCGCACTTCATCTAGCCGAGCTCAAGCTCCGGCTCCGTTTTAATGGTCATCTAGCTCGGCTGAAGAAGTTCCCGATAGTGGCTCGGAACATGGTTCTCCTAAAGATGGTGGGACAACTATTGTGGGATGTACTTCCGAGGACTGGTAAGCATGGTTGGTGGTATGGTGGCCTACGTATTTTGACTAAAAACTTTTAAATTAACTAAGTGGTGTGTAATATTTTGGTACTTATCTCTTTATTTTGTGCACAAAACTCTATTCTGCGCTCTATTATGTTATGTCCAAACAGTGACACTTATTTATTCTATGTCTATGGTATGTTTGTGTGTGATGATACTTAAGTTTTTACATAAGTATTTCTTTTTGTCAATGACAAAGGGGGAGAAACTAGTAGTAATATATGCATATTGACAAGGGGAGCTTATGTGGTTGTCAAAAATCAAAAAGGGGGAGAATGTTGAATCCCGCTATATAGCGCTTTGACTATGATAACTAAACATAAGCATATACATTATATCGACTAACTCTGTTTTGCAAGAAGATATTCGACAAGCAGATTCAAGAACACAAAATAAAGATTATATATGTTGTAAGAGTCTGTTAGTCCTAGATTTTTATGTTAAAGTCTTCCTTGATGATCACACACACACACACACATATATATATATATATATATATATATATATATATTATATAGTGAATATTAGGCTCACATCCCTATTTCCAAACTTAATACACCTCACATCCAGCCATAGTTTAATATTCAAACCCGCCCCCTGTTTTTGCTGCCGCCTCCACATTTTCAGGTACTTCCGCCTTCCCATTTTACATGCTTCGCATTTTTCATTTTCTGGCAAAAAAAAAGGCGGCTACGAATAAAAAAAAAAAAAAAATTCTAAAATCTTGAAGTAATCCCAGAAGTCCACGCAAAGAAAAAAAAAATTGTTGCATATATGTATGCAACTATTGCTATTAGTTGCATACATATATGCAACTATTTGAATATACTTGCACGTAGGCAGACCCTCCTATTGAATATCTACATATATATATGCAGTTTTTTGTATAACTGCATATATGTATGCATACAGGTGAAAATATATGCAAAATTGAAAAGTTTCTCTACAGTTCGCTGTTTTCAAATAATTGCATGGATATATGCATGTTTTTACAATATATGCATACATGTATGAGTTTTTACTGTAGTTGTGACGTAGAATTAAAATTAATGCATACATGTATGCAACTTATTGAATTATATGCATCGTTTGATGCATTTTGTTGTTTTTTACGTAATTCTTTATTTTAACGTTGTTTTTGATGTTTTTTAGGTCTAATTTTTTTCCTGAATAATCATTTTAATTAATTACGAATTTACGTGATTTTTTTATTTTTTTTTATATTTTTTTTTTGATGAATTTTCAGAAAATAGGGACCTAATTTACAATAAGTTTATAACCGGATGTGAGCCTAATTTAAAACCTTAACAGGGACCTGTAAAAAACGCACCCTTATATATATACACACTTTTTACATCGAAAAGCGGCAAGGAATAAGTTTTGCTTAGAAAACAGACATCTGAAATAATTCAGACAGACGTTTATTTGCTGAGACAAACTAAAATTTTACATAATATTCAAACGTTTGTTTTGAATTTTTCAGACGTTTGAGTCTGCTACGAAATACACTATTTTCTTGCTGTTTTATTTTTCAAATCAAAACAGCCATCTGAAAATTATTTTCAGACATCTAATTACGAAGAGTTGCAACCTATTATGAAAAGTCACAATTTCCTAATCCATATCTCTTGATCAAATCTCCTCATGAAAAGGTGTAGCTATTTACATATTATAAATAAAGACTTGATTAAGAGATCAAATCACCAAATTTCATTCTAACTCTTTCAATATTATTCAAAGCTCTTTAATCTCCAAAAGCACTCTACTTCCAATTATTTGAGATTTAAATCTTCCATAATTTTTCACAAAATTCAGGTCTATCATCAACGAAAGACTATAGGAAGGGTGTACTTCATATTTGACATATTCGTATTATCAAGAACACATATAGTCATCAACTATTCTGTATTGAGAAAGTCCTCTTCAGCGGTTGAGGCAAGAAATCCCTTCGGTTGTTCGGGTAATTGTTAACATGTTCCTCCGGGTTAAGTGAGGGTGTTTGTGTTAGTGAAATACCAAAAGGGAGTCTGGGATTGGACTTAGGACAGTGGTCTGAACCAGTATAAATCGACCGTGTATTTTTTTACTTACAGCTACTGCTTTGCTACCTACATTCTATTCTATTCTCCATACGTTCCTACCGCTACTTAGTCACTTTCAATGAACTCTCTTATCTTCAACCAGACATGGGAACTAACTGAGTTACCCATAGGAAAGAAGACACTTCATAATAAATGGGTGCATCGGGTGAAAGAGGAGCATGACGGTTTCAAGAGATACAAAGCTTAACTAGTTGTCAAAGGATTCAAACAGAAGGAAGGAGTGGACTACAATGACATTTTTTCTCCCGTTGTGAAGCTCAATACTATCAGGTCAGTATTAAGTATTGTTGCTATTGAAGACCTTCATCTCGAACAGTTGATGTGAAGATAACATTTTTTTCATGGAGACTTGGATGAGGAGATATATGCACCAACCAGAAGGTTTCTTCGAGAAAAAGAACATGATATGCAGACTAAAGAAGAGTTTGTATGGTCTGAAACAATCCCCAAGACAATGGTACAAAAAGCTTGATGGATTCATGCACAAGGAAAACTTCCAGAAGTGCAATGTTGATCATTGTTGCTACTTCAAGCGATATAGGTCCAATTATATCATTTTACTACTTTATGTTGATGATATGTTAGTAGCAGAATCAAATATGGATGACATTAGAAGGTTGAAGCAGCAATTGAAAGACTTAGGTCCAGCAAAGAAGATTTTCGAAATGCAAATCACTAGAGATAAGCAGAAAGGACTCTTGTAGCTATCTCAGGCAGATTACACCAATCGCGTTTTGTAGAGATTCAACATGGACGAGGCTAAGCCAGTTAGTACACCGTTGACCAATCACTTTCGTTTTTTCCAAGGATCAGTCCCCCCAAATGGAGAAAGAAATTTCATGATTGATATTCTTTATTCCTCGGCTATTGGAAGTTTGATGTATGTAATGGTCTGTATGAGACCAAACATTAGCCATGCAGTGGGAGTTGTTAGCAGGTTTATGTCAAATCCAGGGAAAACTCATTGGGAAGCAGTCAAGTGAATTTTGAAGTATCTACGAGACACCGTACATAACGCTTTGTACTTTGATAAAGGGCAGGTTAAAGCTCAAAGCTATGTAGATGCAGGCTTTAGAGGCGACGTCGATCATCAAAGAAGCACTACAGGTTATGTATTCATGATTGGAACTACAGCTGTTAATTGGATGTCACATGTACAGAAGATTGTCGCATTATCCACTACATAGGCCGAGTATGTAGCAATCACCGAAGCTAGTAAAGAGATGATATGACTTCAAGGTTTGTTAACTGAGTTGGGATTCAAGCAGGAAAAGAATGTCTTATACAGTGATAACCAAAGTGCAATACACTTGGCGAAGAATTCAGCATTTTATTCCAGAACCAAACATATTGGGCTTCATTATCACTTCATCAGATCTCTACTAGAAGATGATGTGTTAATACTGGAAAAGATCGAATGAAGCAAGAATCCAGCAGATATGTTGACAAACACGGTAACTGTCGATAAACTAAAGTTGTGTTCAACTTCAGTTGGTCTGTTAGAGTAGAAAGATCAGAATGGTTGTTGCATCGATCAAGGTGTGAAGACGAATTGAAATCAGTCTTCAAGTGGGAGATTGTTAGAAGTTGCGGCTACAAAAGCAGCCTTCAGCCAAGCAGCCCATGTTTTCAACATGGGGCTGCCACTAACCACCACCTATCGGGCCACCAACCAAGCCACCAAGCCACCAACCCCCACCAACTATTTCTCACCTTATAAATACATCATTCTTCTTCATAATTCTCATCTCATTCCAAATCCAATAATAAGAAAAGGAGAGAAAGATTAGAGTAAGATTGAGTGTTGAGTGAAAAGCGTTCTGAGTAATCACTTTGTAATATATTCTTTCAAATAAAAGATCTGCAGCAGCCCGGAGATGTAGGCATAATTGTCCGAACTCCGTTATCAAGTTTGTGTGTCTTACAATTCTACATTTTATTTTTTTTCTCCACAAATTTAATTAAAAGAAAATTTGCGTAATTTTCCAACACAATTCTAACCAAAATGTGATTGAACTCGTCGGTAATTTCTCACTTTGAACTCATCTTGAATCGCTTATGATTTTATTAATATATCAATGACTGTTTTCCCACCTTTTTCTTTCAATGTTATAGTTTTTATGGAAAAATAACCTGAAGACCTTCAAAAGATCTTGAATCGCTTTCGATCGTTCGTTGTAAAAGCATCATCCTACAAAATTAATTTTCTTTTTAAGAAAATCAAATATTATTCAATTCTTTGGGACTGTCCAAGAAAATCCAATCAAAAAATCACAATCCATGAACATATATTTTCAACTTCCTATAACTAAGATTTCCAAAAAAAAAAAAAAAAAAAAAAAAAAAAACATTATGAAAACGGTATCGAGAAACTCATGTGTGTGGTACAGGTTCGTGCTTGTCACTCGATTTTCACCATGAACATAAACAAGGAACCAAGTAAAATACGATCCAAACCAGTTTGCAAAACATCAAGTGCCCCGGCCTATTAGCCAATCAGAAAGACGGTGAAACAAAAATGCCACATCAAAACTCTGGCCACAGAACAGATCAACCAGTACAAAACAAAGCCCGTATTTTTTAAACCTTATGGCAGCTCTTCATTAGTGGCACTTAAAAGGCGACTTAGGCAGTGACAATAACACTCGGGGCGCCCCAATCAGATCGCAGTCAAGACACGTCAGCATGAATATCAACACAAAGTCATCCCCGTGAATAAAACAACAGACTAATCTAGATCTATGACCTTGGAGACATCTGAGAGTGAGTTTGTACACCTCACTTTCAGTGAAGTGTACATAACTTTCCATCCATTGGTGGAATTCAGGGGGTTTCATATGGGTTCCACTGATCTCCACCAATGGATGGAGAAAGTTTTATTCACGCTGCTCAAAGCAGTGTGAACAAACTCTCAGTCCTCCAAAGAAGAGGCTTCATAAAGACATCTTATCTAGGGACAGCTTTATAACACCACACCCAACATGATCCGACCTTCCAAAAGAAAAAGTAAGCTGATCACCCAGTTAAAGAGCCAACTACCAAAGTTATTCAAACATCCCGCCTAACTTTTCAAAATTCCCGTCCAAACCGGTGTCTTTCATCCAAAAACATGTCACTAATCCAGACACAATAGATAAATACTGTAGATACGTGACAAGTAGCAAAATATAAGAAAAATATAAAGGCACAAAGTAAAAGGCAAAGTTGGCAAATGACATATGTCCTTCTAGGCTATAAAACAAGATGCTGATGGACGAAAAACAGGGGGTTTCTCCCCTTCCAAAAATGAAGAAAAATTCAAGTATATAATTTTAGAACAATATATTGTAAACTTTGTAATATATACATATACTGGATTATGTGTGGACGTAAGATCAATAAAGATCTGAACCACGTAAAAATTCTTCTGTTTTTATTACCTTCCAGTATCGTCTTGCTTTCTCTCTTTCTCCTGCTTCGTCTGTAATAAACACTAAGGGAGATGATCTTATACATCTCTCACGACTGTGTACGCGGACTGCGACATAGTTGCTTCAAATAGACGAGACTGGCTTAGCTTGGTCTTGTTACTCCGAAAATTACAGTTGAGTGCTAATGGGACAAAATTTCGCTAACAATTTTAACTTTAGGAGGACTCGAGCCTCCAAGACCCATCTTTACACTTAACCAATTTTGGAATCCTCTCCCTATTAGAACATCCCTTCAAGCCTTAAAAAGGAAGGAAGAATCCAAACGAAATCTCTTGAATGCTTTTTAAACTCCTATCATGGTTCTCAGCTAGATCAAAGAACCAGCAAACTGGAGAACCATAGGAAGCTGTGATCCAAGACGCAACACCCAACAATAGCCATTACTCACTGCCTACAACCCACTTTTATCGCGTATTTGTTGCATGTGTCATACATCATCAAATAAGCGAGGGTGGTGGTCTGTAAATGACAGATATATTAGAGCTATGCGACCAACCACATCTTGACCAAATTACTCCTTGATTAGGACTCAAACTGCAGGGCTGGATGAAGCCTGATCGGTGGGGGACAATAATTCGATGCGTATAAAGACCAGAGGATGCAAGAAATGCACCTATAGACTAGATGCAGACAATCCTCCCAAGGAGCACAAATGCACTGCCCTTTTTCCAACCAGAGTTTCAGCTAAGACTGAGAGCTACCGCCAGCAGGTGTCGTAGAGGATTGTGGATCGTCTTCTCTTCGATGTTCCACCTAGTGGCCTTATGAGCCTCTCCGACATTTTAATTCCAACCGAAGTGGAAGCTAGCAGCAAGCAGGACCCAAGGCGGAAATCCTGGAATGCAATCGGTGAACATGGCAAATCAATAGATTCAATACAGTGCAGAAAACTCCAGATGGTTCGAATCATTTGTAAAAAATGTATTCTTAATATGATGTAATGTATTAAAATCCTTGTATAACATTTCTTTTTACAAACTTGTGGGGATAATTAGATGGCCTACGCCAGTATAAACCTTCAACTGGCGGGGACGTTATACGGTTTGCGCCCGTATAAAGAAAACTTTATATTAACCTCTTAACATAACAAACCAGTGGAGATATTGGACAACCTTCAGCACTACAAGTAAATCTTTATGATCGAAATTTTTTTCTCCAACATAGCTACTTTGAACATATGGATATTAAACAGTCAGAACCATTAAAAAAATATGCCATCAAGCTTTCAGGGTTGTATTTACATGACCTGACTTCTCAGCCAAAATCCAATCTGTCTGCCCTCATACTATCAGAAAAGTCATGTCAGATGCACAAAATTAAAACTATATGCCCCTATAATGCATTGAAGGCCCTGCCAAACACATGAAATTCAAACGTTTGCCCCCAACCAGCAAAGGAAGACAGCGCCAAACGCACGAAATTCAAAACTGTTTACCCTCTTATTGGTGGAAGGTCATGCTAGGCCAGAATATGTTTACCCCAACCAGGGAGAAAGGCTATGTCAAGCAATCAATGTTTGCTCCCCGGACTAGGGGCAGAAAACTTGTTCTCCTTCAGGAAAAGAAAAAATTGCAACGACCTGATATGGAGGGATCGGACATAAGCCGCAATAAGAACTATGGCAACAAACATGAAGCAAAAGTATACACAAACCAAAGACAGGTATAAGTCACTTAAATATCTATCGGATATTCAGATAGATTTCGATACAATTATTTACATATGGCCCTTCATCGGCATAACTTGCAGAGGGCTAAACAATGGGACTTATTATATACAAGATTTCATGTATATGGGATTTATTATATACGAGACTTCATGTACTATTTGAACTTTAGCAGTCAATCATCTTTATGGGAGTCATAACATACGAGATTTCCTTGAGTATTTTTGGTATAAACATGTCAGAATTAGTCATGTATATAGGACTTATTATATATGAGATTTCATGTACTATTGGAACTTATTTTGTTTGTAGTGTCTTGTACCAAAACAGCTGAATCGTACGTCTCAATTATTTATATGATGTTCACTTTGTTTTACACAGGTATATATCAATGTTACACCTTATTTTTCCTACTGTGATACTCTTTGCAAACTCGCGATAGATATGCTTTGCTTGGTTATATTTACGTTTAGCAGTCATCATCTATAACACTTGGGGATCCAGATGTCATTTTGTATATAGATTCTGAATATTACAAACAATGGTCGTTACATGTACTCTTTCAAACCACTTAGTTTTATTTGCATTTCTAGAATGTGATGAGTCCCCTAAGGCACGTCAGATGATAGATTTACTCAAATACATTATAGCTACGAAAAAACGAGGATGTACATGATGAAACATATACCTCAAACATACATAAAACAAATGTCCTATGCTTTTCTTATTCTTGCAACACTTCACATAAGCATCCGTAGTATCAAGTATGATTCAGGGGTGCTCTTTAAACGCAACACTTATTTTTATCATGAGTATTAAATTAGCAGTTATTATTTGTTTTAGTGGTTTAATACCATTGCAAGGCTTTTTCCCAATCTAAAAATTAATGGCCCAAACCAATACGTGTTTTTTGCACAGTCATCGGCATGCATAACCGACGAAGCCACAAATTTTTTCGTTGACGACAAGACAATTTTTCAAAAATTACTAAAAATTATCTCTAAAACAAGATGGATGATATTGCAAGTTTGTATTTGTGGAACGTTACCACGGTGACAATCAAAATCTCCACAAAGTTTCATCAGCATCCACATACGAAGAAACCGTACTATTTTATGAAACTTGGTTCGTGTATTACAAATTTAATGAAATAATATATTGATTAAACAATCATTCAACAGTGATTTCAGAACATTCATTATTGCAAATAAATTTGTGGTGAAAAGGCATATTTTAATATTTCACCTTGTAAACTTGATAAAAATATTGACATTGGTATTTTTTCAAAACAAACAAATAATTGTGTTTCCAAATGATATACTTTGATATGAAGAAGTAAAATTTAAGTAAAATGGTTTGAAGAGAGAAAAAGATGCAAAGAATGTTCCACTTCCAAATGTAAAATTGGTCTATATGCATCATGTATTTTGATACCTATTTGTAAATTGTTTATGATTTACGAATAAATCTATTAATGTCATATGTTTTAAACAGTGGTCTAAAAATACAATCATTAAACAATTGATAACATGACAGTACATAACATCATGCGTAACCGAATACAATTTCAGATGAACCAAGTGTTTCCGATAGATTAATATTCTGACTAGATACTAATAACTACACCCATCCCAGTACTATCAAGTTAGCCAATAATGTATCATATAGTAATAACTACACCTACCGCAGTAACAAACAAACCAACGAGCCTGAGAATGGTAAATTTTTAGTTATTATGTGTATGTATATTTTGATAGGCTATGTCTATGTATATTTTGATAGGCTATGTTATGTATATATTCATTTGATATGATCTCCTTATACGTATTAATGTATGGTATCATCAAGATACCATGTATACCATGCTATTATATTTCCTACTATGACGTATGATACTGTATTTCCTTTTTATATTATACGTTGTTATGTCCTGGTAAACACATGTATTTATTGTTTTGTGTTGATACTACAAACATATATATATATATATGATGTGTTGTGTGAGTAGGAATACATATCGGTATTGGCCTAACGGAACATTCACGTGCTGTTCTTGTTTGTATTACTAGTCGTTTTTACATTGTGATAGTTTTTTGGTATGATGGACACATAGAGACAGGGTGTTTCATTTATCCCGATACAATTATTGCATTAAAGGTAAATTTACCATTTCGTAATGGCAAAAAGTTGATGATATCATTTCAAAGATGGCATTAACAGTTATTTCAAGCGATTCATATTTTTAATTTCATATGTGCTTGTGCATTTTCTGAAAAGAAGCAAGCAAGTGATAAGATTTACGATTAATATTCAAGTTAAGTGATGCTAATTGCACTATCTTTTCTTTTACGCTAATAACTTTTACTGTGTGCACAATTAAATGTATGATAATACAATGTAGTACTATCAAATCAAACAAAATGGTGATTTACTATTAAACATATCATACCAGCAAACTATGATTTACTACTAAACATGTAATGGTTACCAAATTGTTGGTAATGTTAACTTTGGTACATTCAATATACCGACTGTATGGTAAAGGTGTATGCGTATTTTTGGTTTACCGATAAAACGATACGGTAATGATTTGGTAAAAAAGATATGTGTATCCGTTATAAAAACTCTAGTAAATAGTAATAAATAATATGCAGAAATTTCAAATTTATGTCATATCCTATATGAATACGACTGGTTTCATACTTGTAGTCAAGATGGCTTGTAGGCACGAAAAATTGCGGAAGTACTGGTATTTTGTCGTTAGTTATTCCAAAATATTGAATTTCTTACTTTTCAATCACAACATTAACATCAAAATAAATACTCAAGTACGTGACAAGTTTTCTTTTTCTCTTTTCATACTAAGTCACAAAAAAAAAAAAAAAAAAAAAAAAAAAAAAAGTGGTACTTTATTCATACAGAGCACCCGTTTCAGGGTCTCATAAATTCAAACGTCAAACTATTAAAACCTCGGTTTACATTTTATCACTTATCATTTGAACTAGTTATTATTGACAAAATTAGACCTTCAGCAAATTATGAAAATAGGATAGCCTCTTGATTCAATTCATTGAGATATTCTAGTCACTCGAACCCTTCAGTTATTGTCCAGACAGCGAATTCATCTCCATGCGAACAACATTGACATGGTTGTGTGTGTTGACGTTACAGCTAGGAAGTAACTATAGTTGTATTACGCTATGTTATAAAAATCCTACTATGCTCCCGCCTAGGCTCGGTCGCGCGTAAGAGCATTACTGTCTAACCATTTGCCTAATCCGTCCAGATGAGACTTACTGCATTACCTGATCATATAAACTGGTTTATAGGAACTGTTTATGCACCATTTTAGGCTTGGTTCTGCTCATAAGAATCAAAATGTTTGATTCAAAAGCTTTTTCCTCCATGGTTGCTTCCAAAAATATCAAAATCTATTAAAAAAAAGAAGAAGTCATTTTGAATCATTAAATACTAAACAAAATACTAAAATCCTAACCATAATGATCGAGTTTATCAAAATTGCCTAGTTCCTATCAATCCCTGATTAATCCTCGTCTGGGCGATTGATTCATAATCTACGCTTTCCGTCTACAGTTCGCTTAGCGCTTTTTGCAACTTTGGTATTATGTGTTATTTACCCCATTTTATGAACTAAAATCAAAAGTAACGCACAAACAAGTTCAGAAAGAAATAAAGTAAAGAGATGGTTCTAATCAAGTCAAGGAAGAGTGCATCAACAAATGACCGCTGCAATAACTCAACCAAATTCTTAAAAGCATACACCCAAACCAAATAAGAACCATAGGCATGCTCAGAAACAATGCGAAAACATAAACATTATGTGCAAGTCCTTAGAATTATTTCCAAATTATCGTGAAATAATGGGTGCCAGCCCCCTAGGTGGAGGGCACAAGCAATGGCCCCTTGAGCCACAGACGGAGGTAGGGGGGTCTAAGTAGGGGCCATGCCCCCCCCCCCCCTCTTAATTTTAAATTATGAGTATAGTTTTTTTTTTAAAAAAACCCTGTTAACACAAATGTGACCATTTTTAAGGCATTTTTATTAGTATTTACACAATTTTTTTATCTAAAACTTGATAATATGAGGCATTATAGGTTGAAATTAAGATAAATTCAAGATAAACTGGTATAAAAAAAAATTTAGCCCCCCCTTCGAATCCGCTCCCCGCTGAGCCAATTCCTAGCTCCGTTCCTGCCTTGAGAGACTATTGACTTGGCTAAGGACCAAGAAAGCAACGTCTCTTGGTTGGGAGTACAACACCAGTCCATCCAAAATGGTATGTGTTGCAGGATGTGATTGTTGCAAATGTCATCTTTGAATTAATAGCATTCCATGACACCCTCAAACAATGCAACACCTCAAACGCCCCTCCTGATTTCCTCCATTTAAATAATAGTGTATTTTATCTCTTTCCACTACCATTGTTCGTTCTCTTCTCACTGTATTTATTATTTAATTCGGAACTTGCGATGGAAATCATAGGACATTTCGGATGCTGCACTAGTTAGGTTGCCAATGAACTCTTATACACACACAGAATCGTTCATTTTCCTTACATCCTCAAAAAACAGTCGAGTGTTGTTTCAGTTTGTTCAAGCAGTCATAAAACTGAATTAAACTTCTTCGTCTTCGTGTATCTTGAAGATATTCATATTTGAATCCATTCTGACAAAAGAAAGAATACATTTTGTAAACGACAATGATTAATAATTGTATTCTGGAGTCCTAAGTCAAATATATTCACCAAAACTTGTTTCTTTACACAAATAATGAACATAAAACTAAAATGCAAGAATATCTATGACGCATGTATTTCATATTTGCACGTGCTAGTAACTGAGTTCGCCAAACTATATGAACAATTATAGGGCTCTAAAGCCAATACGCTAATCTTCCATGGAAATGTCAATCGGACTTCGTGACACCAAAGAAAATCCCATATTTGATAATTAGTCTTATTTTTTCATGATCAACAATCATACGTTAGTACATATGCCAATTTGACAACTTCAAATTGTGCTTGTATCCACATTGTATGTGCATTGTGCGTTGGCTATGAAAATGTAGTACTAGTATGCTAATATGCCAGACAGTTGACACCGCGTTACATTAGCGAAAGCCATCTTGAGGTTGTTTGACATTCAAAGCACCTGAGACACTGTTGACTGGAATTTTCTCATTGTAACAAGTTCAATGATCTGTGTGCAATTCTGAAGCTTGACTTTGCGAAGGCTTTTGACACTGTTGACTGGAATTTTCTCGTTGATGTTTGTAAAGCCAGAGGTTTTCCTGTCAAATGGGTTGAGTGGATGTTTTGTGTTTTGTCCTCTAGTAGATCAAATATATGTGTTAATGGCATTGCTGGAAAAACTATCAGATCTAAGAGAGGCCTTAGGCAGAGTGATCCACTTTCGCCATTATTGTTTGATTTGGCTGCAGATGTATTTGCCCAAATTCTGAGAGTTAGTAGTGAAACATGCATTATTCAATCTTTTTTGGCAGTGAGCATATCATTGGAGGCATTAATTCTTTGCAGTATGCAGACGATACTATCATTTTTAGTAAGCCTATTTGTAAATACATTGCTGCATTGAAATTTTTACTCTATGCTTTTGAGAGTTTATCAGGTTTAAAGATAAATTTTCATAAAAGCTGCGTGTATACAATTGGCTGCTCAGAGGAGCTTAAGTCTTGTTGTGCTGGGCTTCTGAATTGTAATGTTGGCGAATTTCCTCTCAATTATTTGGGCATGTGTACCAGACCAAAGAGATTGTTAAAACAAGATTGCATATGCTAATTGACAAAGTTGACCCAAGGCTTGCTAAATGGAAGGGCAGTTCTTTATCGAGAGCAGGGAGGCTAGTGCTGGTGAATTCAGTATTATCTGTTGTTCCACTTTATTGGTTTTCTTTTGTGAAATATCCAATCGGGGTGGTGAATAAGATTGATGCTTTGAGGAGGAATTTCTTCTGGACGGGTTCTAAAGAAGCTTGTAGTGTATCTTGTCTCATTTCTTGGCAACAAGTCTGCAAATCCAAGGATGAAGGAGGATTAGGCGTGATCAATTTGACGAATAATAATTCAGCCTTGCTTTGTAGGTGGATTTGGGATATGATTGGGGGTAGATGCTCGTTTTGGAATGAATGGATTATTAGTACGTGTTATGACGGTTGTTTTGACTGGAATTGTGATTTTTCAAATTGCTCGGTGTTTTGGAAAGGGGTTATGGGTAATGTGGGTTGGTTTAAGATTGGTATTGAAGTTGTAGTGAAAAATGGGAGGAGTATTTCTTTCTGGAGAGACAGATGGCTTCTTCAAATCTCTTTAGAAGCTGAATTTGGTGATTTATATGTTTTGGCGTGCAACAAAGAATATTCCGTGGAGGAAATGTTTGATGTGGAGGCTGTTAACTTCAAATGGCAACTTACTTTTTGCAGAGTGGTTACTGGCTTAGCTTTGAATCAATTATGCTGTTTGGTGAGATTGCTAGAAGGAGTTTCATCGAAGATGGAAACAGTTGAATTATCAACAAAGACTGAGGTAGAAAATCTGTTAAATAAAAGGATCAAGATTTTGAGATCTGATCGGTGCGGAGAATATGAATCACCGTTTGAACAATTCTGTACAGAAAATGGAATAATTCATCAAACAACAGCCCCATATTCACCACAACAAAATGGTGTTGCCAAGAGAAAGAACAGAACATTAAAAGATATGATTAATGTGATGTTATTGACCTCTGACTTACCGACGAACTTGTGGGGGGAAGCCTTAAATATGTGTAATCATATTTTAAATAAGGTTCCTCACAATAAAACAGGAACAATTCCATATGAGTTATGGAAAGGACATAAACCAAGCTTTAAATACCTTAAAGTGTGGGGGTGATTGGCAAAAGTTCCAGTTCTGCCTCCAAAGAAAGTTAAACTTGGACCAAAGACCGTAGATTGTTACCATCTAGGGACAACCTAAAAAAGTAATGTTTATAGATTTTTGGTATTCAAGTCTGATATAGCCGATAAATATAAATACAATTCTGAGGAATCAAAATCAACTAGTGGTTATGTATTTACCCTAGCAGGGGCAGTAGTGTCATGGAAATCTACTAAACAGACATGCATAGCTCAATCCACTATGGAATCAGAGTTCATCGCTTTAGATAAAGCAGGGGAAGAAGCGGAATGGTTTCGTCACTTTTTAGAAGACGTTTCTTTTTGGTCCAAACCTGTGTCAGCCATATGCATACATTGTGATAACTAAACGACGCTAAGCAGAGCACAAAACTTTGTGTATAATGGAAAGTCATGACATATTCGTAGACGTCATAACACAGTTAAGCAGTTACTCTCAAATGGAACTATTTCCATAGATTATGTCAGAACAAATGATAACCTAGCGGATCCATTTACTAAAGATTTATCAAGAGAGAAAATTGACTGTGCATCGAGGGAAATGAGTTTAAAAGCCTAAACCAACAAGAGTTATCTTATACGGAAACCTATCCTAGCGACTGGAGATCCCACGGACTAGGATCAATAGGCAAACCAGTTATGAATACTCAAGACGTAATGCATTTTTGGACATAGTCTTACTTCATTCCTATGGTGCACAATATAAATGCATGCCTACGGAAGTATTACAAGGTTAAAACTACGTTTTTTAATGATGACCATATCTTTAAAAAAACAAGTGGGGTATATGTAGGATACTCTTAATGGTTGCGATCACCTATGTTAGTGTGAGCTAGGTCGGCTCTATAACACTCGTAGAACCAAGAAGTGTTCATGACCAAAATGAATACAACCAAGAGATTGGATGAGAAGGGAATCAATGCTTCGTAAAGCTTATTGGCTGGATATACAATAACGGCTGACGGTTCAAGATGAAATAATTCACCGATTAGCCAAATAGATTCGATAAGTTTTAACTAGGAAAAGTTCAAAGTGAAATATCTACTTGTCCACGATAAAGCATTATTCCATATGTACTTTGTGATATTTTGCTTTGTATGGGTGAAAAATAATATTATCATTCATGTGAGGGATTGTTGGAATTCGTAAGTATTGAATGAAATATACTTTGTCCATTATCCCTCATAATTTAAGCGAACATGTGCAACTGTTCAATGAAAGGACGTAACTATCAGCAGCATGGTTTTTCGTGAAAAGTCTTAAGATGTTAGAAATCTAGCATACCAAAACAGAGAATAATTAACAATAAACTTGGCGCACAAGTTTATAACTTGAATTTCCACTACTGAAATTCAATATTAGCTAATGATAGCAATCAATATGTTGTAATTAATTTACAACAACTATGTTATACTATTTTAAGAAGTAGCACAATGTAAAGAATGGAAAGATTATGAAATAATGTATATCTTTATACAAAATAAAAATCTAACCGAATGATGTCTGAGGTTTGTCGTAACAATTTCCTTAAGAATTTTATTTCAAAATTCTCCCAAGGTACAATAGACGTATTCTGCACGAGATTGTAATGAGTTCGTGAGGAAAGTGATTAGTTTTCCTTCTTATTTATTGTTTATCTACATCCCTTCAAAAGGTCGCACCAGTACCTCTTCGTACAGTCGCATCTCTTTCGAACGGTCGTGTTCGTACCTCTTCGTACAGACGCATCTCTTTCGGTGAAAGGAAGTGTCTTTTTGCGAAGTGTCTTTTCGCTTAAATATGACCGTTTGGTGAAAGGAAATGTCTTTTCATGAAGTGTCTTTTCGCAAAGTGTCTTTTCGCGAAATGTCTTTTCACTGATATATGACCGTTGGTGAAAGGAAATGTCTTTTCGCGAATTGTCTTTTCACAAAGTATCTTTTCGCAAAAAACCATGCTGCTAATAGTCACGTCCTTTTCACTACATTCGCACATGTTCGCTTAAGTTATGTGGGACAATGGACAAAGTATATTTCATTCAATACTTACGAATTCCAACAACTTCACCATCTTCAAAGTTGGTTGCCTCTAGCTCTGTCATGCACCCTAGCTTCAATACTATCAAAGTACCTCCAACTCGAACCTCCTGTACAAGAAAACACAAATTTAAGAATCGTCATGATAACAAAATTACCACTTTTCATCTTAAATTTGAACTTCAGCGAATTTCTCTCATTCCAGAGAATCCAAGTATATGCAAAATACAACACCACAAAAACATCCCTTCTATCAGTAGGAAGCATGTCACCAAAGTTAAATTGCCAAAGCACAAACGGATCACAAATGTAATCCCTCCAAGCCATATCTACATTCAAGAATACCAGACATTTTGTCCAAACATAAAATACAAAATCGCATTCCCAAAAAATATGCTTGTAGTCCTCCATGCTATCTTCACATAAAACACATTTCTCTATGAAATTCATACCCTTCCTTCTCAAATTAGCAGTAGTATTCAGCTTGCCATGGATGACAATCCACATGTGAACTCTAACTTTCAATAGAACTACCTTGTAACTCCACATAGCATCAAAACATGACCATCTTCTTACTCCAAATTTCAACAATTCGTACATACTTCTTACACTAAAAGAACCACCAGCGCCACCTAACTTCCAAACAAACTTATTCCTTGTTGGAATTCGTAAGTACTGAATGAAATATACTTTGTCCATTGTCCCACATAATTTAAGCAAACAGGTGTGAATGTAGTGAAAAGGACGTGACTATTAACAACATGGTTTTTCGCGAAAAAATACTTTGTGAAAAGACAGTTCGCGAAAAGACACTTTCTTTCACCAACGGTCATATATTAGTGAAAAGACATTTCACGAAAAGACACTTTGCGAAAAAACACTTCACGAAAAGGCATTTCCTTTCACCAAACGGTTATATTTCAGCGAGAAGACACTTCGCAAAAAGACACTTCCTTTCACCGAAAGAGATGCGTCTGTACGAAGATGTACGAGCATAACCGTTCGAAAGAGATGCGACTGTACGAAGAGGTATGAGCACGACCGTTGAGAAGAGATGCGACTGTACGAAAAGGTACTGGTGCGACCGTTTGAAGGGATGTAGATAAACTATAAATAAAAAGGAAAACTGATTACTTTCCTCACAAACTCATTCCAATCCAATCTTCCTTCTCTCTTCTCTAATACTCTTATATATAATCACAGAGTGACATATTCATTACAATCTCGTGCAGAATACGTCTGTTGTATCTTGTGAGAATTTTGAAATAAAATTCTTAAGAAAATTGTTACGACAAGCCTCAGACATCATTCGATTAGATTTTTATTTTGTATAGAGATATATATTATTTCATAATCTTTCCATTCTTTACGTTGTGCTATTTCTTAAAATAGTATAACGTAGTTGTTGTAAACTAATTACAACATATTGATTGCTATCATTAGCTAATACTGAATTCCAGAGTAGTGGAAATTCAAGTTATAAACTTATGCGACGAGTTCATTGTTAATTATTCTCTGTTTTGGTATACTAGATTTCTAACAGAAGTTTCATGTTGTTCTATGTAGTTGATGTAAATGTAATATGATATGTAATGGTTGTATGTTTCTTACCGTTTGTGTTTTGGGGGGTCTGTTGTACTGCATTTTGGCGGCTGTCTGTTTGGTGGGGTTGTTTTCTTTTTGTTTTTGGTTTAGTTGATGGTTGTAATATTTTATGTAGACCCTTTTTGCTGTATATATAATCAAGACGTGAATCTTGCGATTCACCACCTTTTATCTCAAAAAAAAAAAAACACCTGAGACACACATACACACACGCACACATATGTACATATGACAAATTTTCAAAGTAGGCTTCTTTTTGAATCAATTTATCGTTTGAGACTAGTTTGCAAACTTATTACCAAATATATACAGTTTTGTAACTGCCTTTGTCTAGGCACAACTCATATTTGCGCCCAGAATTTTTTTTCTGGCCTACTTTTATAAATAAATAAATGCAAGTTGGTTGTGGCGCAACTTATAGACGTGCCACATAAAACGCAATTTTTTTAATTAAGGAAAAAAAAAAAAGTTCATATAAAAAAAAAATCTGGGCGTAACTATGAATTGCGCCAAGACAAGACAGTTACAAAACTGCTGACTTGGCAGCTTATTGGGCAGAAACCAACCTTATTTCGTAATAAATTTCGAATCTAGCTAACGCAAAATCGGTTCAAAAAGAAGCCTATTTGAAAATTTGTCCATACACACACACATACATATATATACATGCACGAGTACGTGTACAAAAACAAATGTTATAAGATTTAAAATTTCTACGCAGTTCCAATAAAAATAAATTGAAAAAATATAAGAAAACTGTAATTTTTTGTTAAAACATAGTTTTGAACTTGCTTTACAAAATTCACATTTTACAATAGATGTTAATATTTTTTCTTTCTGGGATTTGAACAACCGACATCTTGTTTGCATATAAGGATAATTTTAGAACTTCATGATGGACTAAAAGTTTGTGTTTCTATTCCAACAATAGAACGGGTAGGGGTGTGATATGTCAGCAAAATCTCCTTCTGAGTAAAATAAGATAACATGTTTTAAACTAATGGGTTCTTTTAACAGTAAATGAACTTCTATAATGGAATTTGTAGAAAAGTATTGCCCTTTTCTCTTTAAAGTAGCAACTCTAAATGGGTTTTCTTAGTGGGATTTGTAGAGAAGTATTGTCCTCCTCTCTTTGAAGTACCAATTCACTAGTGCGCATCAAACTTTTAACTCGTAATGTCCAAGGATTATGTGTTGAATAGTTAATGAGAGTTACCGAGCCAAGGTACGATTCGATCTATTTCTTCTAAGAATGTTTCCCCTTCATAAATACAATGAAGATTGTCATAATACAATGGAGATTGCATGTGCAAATTGTAATTATTTGCATAGATCAGAATAACACTCGAGTTACACTAATGGCGCTTTTATTTTAATTGAAAAAAAACTGTTTCTACCAAAATGTGGTCCATATAGGAGGGATAGTTACTGTTGGCAGCGTCTGTTCAAAATATATCTTTTGGCCCAACGAGTATAGTCATGTGGCAGTCAACAGCGGTGTTACCTCTGCCACCCGCACCTAGGACTGCTTCTACCACCCCCTCCCTCTTCCCCCCAAAACTCCCCATCTCCTCCTCCATGGTGGCAAACATGATTGAAGAAGGTTTTATGAAGGAAAAACTAATAACACTGTTTAATAGACTCAAAGATTAATCTCCATGAACTTATCATCATATCATCAGCACTGCTAGTGACTACTGCCATACAGCACCCGAATACTCTACTACGTTTACGTGCAACCCTATATTATGATGTAATATGTACATTACGGTCGGCCTTCGGGCAAAGCATTCGCTCTGGGCTGCATATAGATCTAGGGCACCAGCAACTGTCTCCCCCATCACATATGGCAGCAGCAACTGTCTCCCCCATCACACATCGCACCAGCAGGAGAAAAATGAAAAAAAAAAAAAAAAAAAAAAAACAACGAAAGAATAAATGTGATGCACAGCAGTAGGAAAATGCAACGTCCAGGCAAACGTTGATTCAAAGAATGTCGATGCGCAGAGCAATAGGAACTTGCGACCCTTCTTTTCTTGCTGTAAGTAGAAAATAAGTGCTTAACGAATGACTGAGCTACAACACCAGTACAAACTGGGATTAAATTACAGCTTAACTACTATGTGTTGATACAAGTTCTATTGCTCTTGAAATTAATTCTAGTTTACAACATGAGGCGTCAATTGTTTCTATAGGTTCTTAATTAATGGCGCATTTCTTTATCTTTTGGAGTGGGTCAAAAGTAGTTTCCAGGAATATATGTATGATGGTACACAACATGCTCATTGAGTCTCTTCCCTATCTACATTTAGTTCATTCATTTATAATACAAATTTACTATGGCTACCTTTACTGCTTAAAAAACAATAGTAAAACTAAATTTTATTTGCAGTGTAAATATATAAAATACATCCTGGAGATATTTGCAATATAAAAATATGCAGTTTGAAAATCAACAGTCAGAGAAGTTAGAGCAGATTAACAAGCTCAAGATAATTTTTGTTTCAAAGAATTTTCTTTTGATTATAGATTATAGATATGAAATATTTGAACTATCATTTAGACCAAAAAAAAAAAAAAAACTGTGTCACTTGTTATATCTCCTTACCTTTGATTCAGATGTCTTTTTTTTTTTTTTTTTTTTTTTTTTTTTTTTTTTTGAGGTCTCGAGACAGGAGCATCTAAACGTATCTACTGCTGCTTGTTGGGGAGTGGGGATAATTTATTATTGTGTACACACAATTAAAGTTTGGTTAATAGCTTTTAAAAAAATGACATGTTCTGCTTGGTATATTTGTTTAGCGAAGAGGATGCAAACATTGATTCATTATCACGCCATGTCACAAAAAAGATTGAATGGTTTAACAATATTATTAATTGAGCAAGATATGATCAGTTAATTTGAATATGAAAATACTAGTGGTAGTTTTGCAATCCAAAAAACAAAAACAAAAATATCTATGTAAGCAATAAAATTATTTTTGCTATGTAACTTGAATTATTGTTAGGAATAAAGTTATTTCTACTCATTACTGTTTCTATTATTTATAAATATAAATAAAAAGGTTTATTTTGATGATTAATTGTGGGTTAACTTCATTAATTTTTCTACAAAGGCCTTGGTGTTGTAATTGGCTTTAGGTACCGGAAGTCCTAGGACCAGCTCTGGACTTGTTATTAAGTCGTTAAACAATAGGATTGCCAAACCGTACCATTGATTAATTTGATTTAGATTTAGACGTTCAGAGGTAAAACATTAATCGTCGATATGAGATAATCATTCTTTCCAAATATTATCGACAATTTCTCAAACTCTTAAAAGTACATTATATATCCCACAAGTTGGCATCATCATCATCATAATCATAGTGAAAATAATAAATATACTTGACAAATTTACAGACATAAGAAAAACAATAATGTGACTAACAAGTGTAAGATTCCTTATTCCTAGAATGTCTTTGAGTTTTTGTTATACTGCTATTTGGGATCCTACTTATGATTTACAGCATTTTAGATGAAGTAATAGATAAAGAATGTCAAATTTATTCCTAGGACCACTTCATTTCAAAACCAAACAAAGACAAAACCAAAACTTCAAAAAATGGTCACATAGCGAAGTGGATATCGCGTTAGACTCCGAATCTAAAGGCCGTGGGTTCAAATCCCACTGTGATCATATTCCCTGAAAATTTTGAACATTTCTTACATTTTCAAGCCAGACACTAAAACACTTCATACCTGTATTTTGGTAACTTATTGCTGATACCAATTGCTATTTTGTTTTCTTTTGCCGACTTTTACTGTTTTTCAATGCAGTATCAACTCAGTTACTGCAATGGTGATACAGGTGTCACATATGCTGAAAAAGCAGATTGTTTTGGATAATTTTTGCGTGTGTGATTGTGAAATGAACACCATCCGGGCAAATTGACATGATTCATGAAGGAAAAGAAATAACTGGGCATTGCACAGCCTCCTGTATTGCTTCTTCTAACTTTACCTTTTGCCTCCATTAAATTTTTGATGCAAAATTCAGATTAAGCTGAAAAAAGGATCATTTCATTGATCAAACATCCACTTGTACTCTGAATTATCCAAACATCCACTTGTACTCTGAATTATCTGGCATTCCTGCATTTTAAATAAAATAACCAGTTATTTTTGTTTCTTTTGTCAGTGAATAAGCTTAATTCAAAAGTACTATTTTACCATACTGCCACTTTGCATTTTTCAGTAATATATAGTCAGCTCATCAAAAGTATTATTTTACCAAACTGCTAAAAGTTTAATCTTGCTTGTGATTTTACTGGAACTGCACTCTTATGCATTCAATATATAGTCAGCTCATCAAATGATGTTTGATATGCATGTATGATATATTTCCAAGAAGCATGGGAAAAATAAGAGATCTATTATACATGACAGATGCTCCACATGGAACAATTAAGCAGTGGGAAAAGCATTCCTTGCCTTCTCATCCAACTCCAATTATTTCCAACACTCATGAAATATTGTCATGCATTTAGAAAGTTGAACTATCGATAGTAGAGTACAAGCTTTTTGAGGCTAACAAAATAACTCAACACCACATCAAGCACATACATTTACTTTTATTGATGGCTTAGAATTACTTTACAAACCAAAACTGATTGGCCATGAAAAAAGTTGTTCCAATACGGGCTCTTACTATTACACAGTTCGCTACTCAATGCTTAATGTTAAATGTGGACTGTTGAATTATTAAAATAATGTTTGTTTGCATTCTGATTATGAAATTGATTTGAGAATGTAAATTACCACTTTGACAATACTACCCTTGGTTGCAAAATTAATTACTTTTTGGTGCAACTACGTTTCAAAATAAGTTGTCATAAAAATATCACACGGCTTTGACATCCTTTCCGTGTTTATTTGACAAGTTGATTTTTTGCATATGCATTGCAAATTTTGTTTTAGTGTCGTTTTAGCTTAAATAAATTTGAATTGTCTGGCTTGTTGAAATTATTTATTCATAATCTTTCACATCTACGTTGCATATTTTATTCGTTTTTGGACCAAAAATATATCATGAAAATATTTAGTTTAGTTTCGTTCTTAAAAATCAATTCATAAACTATATTTTTTGACATTTTTTAATTGTTTGATATCATAAGAAAACTTTATGCAACAAGTAAATTATAATTGAGAACATTGAAAATTAGTGTCATACTTGGGTATAACAGACTAACAGTTAAATGTAGTGTAGTAAGCGATCGCCGTATTAATAAGAGCAACTCCACCGGTTTACGAATCGTAATATTACCACTCGTAATATTTTAATTGAATATTTGAATGTTTTCCCAATAGGCGGACGCTCTGATTTAATCAGCGCCTTATCATTAAACACTGATTAAATCAACACCTTTACCGCAGACGCTGATTTAATCAGCGCCTAACTCTTGAGTGCTGATTAAATTTGCGTCGCGGTAAGGCACACATAAATGATTTAATCATCGTCCTCTTTATACGCATTGATTTGATCAACGCCCTATAGAGGGCGTTGATTTAATCAGCGTCCTCTTTATGGCGCTGATTTAATCAACGCTTTTAATATAAGCGCTGATTTGATCAGCGCTCGAGCCAATTCAGAATGCTTAATTGACCCTCAAATTTTCCCCTGAACATTCACGGCAATTCGACGGTTAGGGCATGTGAATTCAGACTTTGAATTGCATCTCTGTTGGAGATGCTCTAGGCATTAAAAATTTGTGTATGCTCTAAGCATTAAAATTTTGTTTATGCGTATCCCTTAATAGGAAACCTTTATGAGAGCACTTTTCTATTGAAACAAACAAAGCATGGTTTGTTTACGATGAAAGGTCAAAATGATTGTGCCGCCCTGATGATCTATTTATCTGCCCATTGAAAAAAACGACATTTGCATAATAAACTACAATTAGTAGATTCGCCAAAATCATCAACTAATGGCAAAAGATTACCTTCAGATCATCGAGCCCAGAAAGCTCGCTTACCAAACTCTAACTATCAATGCGCACTAGTGAACGTATCCAGGCATTCGTTCTGCAGAAGAAGTTACCACCGGAGTAGCGCGAATACCAGATCGGCTGGATCGGGGGAGACCGAAGGATTTGAGGGTTAGGGTTCGGAAGGAGAAACCGCCCTGGAGGAGAGGGGCAGCCGAAGCTAGGCTGGGAACGGTAAGACGCTGAAGGAGCGGTTGTCGAGGAGGGAGGCGAGGGCTCGTTGGGAAAGAAAATGGTTACAAAGAAGGCAGAATAATTGACATAGCAATATATCATCGATCAAGAAACCAAGTACAACTTTCTTCAACGGTAAGTAGTTAAAAAAGCCATTTAACGTTTTTATATGGGAATCCGGAAAATATTTTATTTGATTATTGTCAATGTCACTCCAAAACCGCAGGGTCACATTTCATTTTCACTCCATTAAAAATTAAATTGTTACGGAAGTCAAACACAATGAAAAAAAAAAAAAAAACTCGATTTTACCCTTCATTCAAATATACAAAACACGGTAAAAATCGACAAGAACATACTAAAATTCAGTAAAAATTTGGAAATAACATGCCGAAAATGGATGATCGAAAATAGACCTTCGTTTTTTCAGTAAATTTTTACATTTTCGGTGATTTCTTCAACAAATTCAACATGTCGTTCGCTTTTTTAAGTAAAAATCTTGTTGTATTCTTTTTCAAAGTTAGAAATGTCGTTAGAAATTGGTTCCTTCATGAAAAAGTGTTTAATTGTTTACTCTAAGAAGAAAAAGATGATTAGGCTTTAACGAACAATAAAACGTAATTAGAGTAAAATAATAAAAGGGCATTTTGGTCTATATTTTATAAATTATTAAGGGAGGCTAACCCTTAGTTAAAAAAAAAAAAAAAAAAAAACCCCCCTCCCCCCCAAACCGTTTTTGGAGTGGCATTAACAATATTCTTTTATTACTGCTACAGAATATAATACTCCTATATTGCTACGAACGGTCTTCCCTTAATAATACACTGAGATATGACAAAATTACCCTTTTAATTTTCGGTAAGAGATAGTCATTTATCCAACCCATTTTCATTCATATAACATCAAATACAGTAAATATGTGATATAGTCATCTTTTACTGTTCAACCTACTAACTTAGACAAACGCTACCATATTCCTAAGGATAATTTTATTCGAAAATTTCAATCTTTTTCCTAGCTCGAGATCACACTTAACAATTCAAAAGCGGATGGTGTGCCTTTAAAAAATAACAACTCCTTAATCAAGAATGGAATGTCATTAACAATGACTTTAAAGATCAAGGGCCGAGGGATACAACTTTTTAATGTGTTGGCATTGTTGGCCAATATATGGCAAAACCCCACCTATTTAGGTAAGGTTGTTGATGAATGTTCGAAAAATTCAAAAATTTACAAACATTTGTGTCTGAAGAGCAGAATCTATATTCAAAATTAGAATGTGGTTAAGGATACAAAGACATCCACATTCGGTCTAGTTATTTTTCAAGATTATAACTTAAATCATGTGTAGTTTAGTATGTTGAAATATGTTTTTTATTATTTCATTAATTTTGAAGTTCATGTTATATGCATAAATGAATATTAACTAGTTAAAACTATTTGTTATCATCATATTTATTAATCCTAAGTACGTTAATAATCAACATAATTGAAAAAAAAATACATTAAATTAAAATTTTCCATTTATGTTTTCTAATTTACCGATCGTTAGTGAATAAGATAGTTATCGGATAAACGGGCGGATATCTGATATACGAAAATGATTTTGGTTGCTAATACGAATATTGTACTGTCTGCATCTAAAAGCATCATTTGGCAGCTCAAGATCTAGGGACAAGAGTCACATCTGTTGAACAGAAGCTAGGCATTATGCCCATATGAGGCACTAAATTACACTGTTCAATCGTAATTTTCTCATCTCATTCTTTATTTACAATTTTCTTTTATCCACTGACTTGTTGATATGTTGTCGTGACCCGTCAAAGTTGCTACACAAATAGTACATTACATACACGATTAATACTAATACCAACGCAGCTCATATTATTCAAGATTTTGACATGACTGTAGATGGTCTACACCCTCGACTAGAGCACGTTGACTTACCGCAATGCTAGCAGTGCCACATGTGTAACTTTAATGTGTAATAATTATACTAAATGTTTATCATATACGATATCGGTTATTAGTTTGATTAACTTATCGTTATACTTTATATAGGTTCACCACTGTAACAACCTAAACTCCAACGGGTCCGGATTTTTCAAAAATTTTAAATCCAAAACCACTGAAACTCGAGTTGGCATATCTGGTATCCTGCAGAAAAGACAAAGATAATATATATATCAGAGCTTGATAAAACATCTCACAAAGAAATGGATAAAATATAATAATCAAATATAGCCTTACCGAAATAACGACACTACCTAATAAGTGTCCAAAGGCTACCAAATCTATGTCATAAAACTAACATGCGAGTATGTTATGATGAGGAGATCAGAACACAAGTTCTGGTGAGAGGACAAATTATACATTCTGAAATAACACTATACATACTGTTCAGTTACATTTTCTTAATTATTATGTTATTCGGTTAACAACACTCTAGGCTCTGCACACACGTCGCACTCATCTACTCTCAAGTAGATTAGACCTAATATAATATATATATGTAGTTATGCACAACATCTCAAGGTACTCCACATAGTACTCTCCTCGTACGGTCTTTGTCATCATACCACAGAAGCATGCACAACCTCCATCCTATGTCAAACCGTGTACGGAAATCCCCATCGTTACGCCACGTAATCACACATAACCACCTTCGATATGCCATGTAAGCATACGGATTCTCGTATCCGAGCCCCTCCGTCAAACCACATATCGATGCAGAGTAATGCCCTAATGTCTACAATATACCATCCAGTGTGTGTATCTAGACTCCCGCACGAACGTACTGCCTACTATAACTCGATTTCCTTAATAGGGTTGCATCCAATGCATGAAACTCGGTCGGGAGCTTTCGATATCTGTAAATGACAACTTCGTTAGGCCTACATTACAGATATCCACACATGGTTTGTCTCTTTTCACAGTGGTTATGGCCTTACCCTGACCACCCTCTCAACTAATGAAAGACTGCATTAAGAGCTAATGACGTGCCCCCTATCAATCAATCTAACATCCAATTTGGTGTATCCCTCAACCAACGTCCTGATAGCGAAAGATCATTGGTCTATTGGTTCAGCACTAGTCTTTTTGCATCCCACTGACTGCTAATGACAGGTATCTGACGATTATTATCCTAATTTGATCCAGACCACCTCCTCATAGTTAGAGGCAAACTACCGAATCACCCCACGCCATCTACCATAGCCTTTTGACTACCACTCCATAGTTGTAGTCAATGTATACTGCAGATGGTACAATGGACCTACCTCCGAGCGACGACTGCATTCGATTGTTCCTCGAAGGGCCATCTCATAGTACCATACCACGTCTCGTAGAAGTCTCGTGCTTTCCTTCGTCCCGTATAATAATCAGTTAGACGTGCTCCTTTCGTGCCTCCACACACTTCGATGATCTACCTAGTTGGGTTCTTCATCTCCATACGTACGGACTGGTCCAAGCGCATCATGTCATCGCGTTATTAGATCATATATCTAATCTTTTAGTCATACTGTAACGACCCGCATTCTACGCATCGAAGGATCGTAGAATATCTATTTCTTTCACATACGAAGTCGTATGATCATGTAACTTTGGGAGATGACTATTGAGATCATTTCTCATGTTCATGATTTTTCCCGATTTTTAAATGACCGTTTGCCCCTAGCTAATCTTGTTTTGGCCATAACTTTTGATTGGAAAGGAGTTTTGACCCGAAACTACTTCCATTGGCTCCGGATGATGGTTTACGATTCTGTATAGTGGTCACATTAGCCAAACGGACTTACCGTTTGGGAGATATGGCTGACACAAATTTCAGATAGTGAAAAACAACTTAATTGGGCTTAACCGGGTGACTAACAGCTAGGCCCAAAGGGGGATATCGGGATTTGGAGTATTTAAGGGCTGTTAGGGTTAGGGATTTCGGTTTTTCTCATTTCCCAACCGCCATATACATCTTAGGAAACCCTAACAATGGCCTCTAACATCTAGAATCATCCATAATCACTTTCTAATCAAGGATTAGGCTTAGTAACATCAAATCAAGGCGGATTAGCACCAAATAAGAGTTGGAGCTTCTCCTAGGCATTGGAATTCGACCCATACAGTGGATTTTTTTCAGTTCTAAAGTTTAATTGTGGCAAAGGTAGGTGATTTGCATAGTTTTGCACTAATTACGGTTAATTAAGGGTAATTAGTGAAGATTAACGAAATTAGACATGATAAAAATTTGGAAAAATATTTGTAAATTCTTAAATGATGTTTTAGACCTCTGTTAGAAACTTGGGTGAATTTGATTAAGTTTTGTTAATCATATCATTAGTTTTTCATAAACATGCTTAAGAGAAAATATGGGATTTTGGATATGTTTGATCCATTTTACATGCTATAGTTGTTGTTTTGGTGTTTATGATTAATTGTACATGTTGCTATGACTGTATGGTATGATTTGTGATTGTCTAGAAGTGTTAGATTGGTCGAAAACGTCGTCGAATGGCATAAACAGTTGTTGGAAGAAGTGCAGGAATCTGGCCGATCTGGATCGGATCGGAGGAAGGAGCCCGAACCGAACCGCCCCTCCAAAGTGTTGCATCCACAAGACGATCTGGACCTGAACCCACGACCCAATCCTCCTCTCGTGTGCCACTCCAACCCAAACCGATGCACTATGGAGAAGCTTGAGAGACCCGACCCGACCCGGAGTGCTTGGGGAGAAGGACCGAACCAGAGGAGTTTTCCACGAAGCCAGGAGGTGTGGACCCCGATCCAAACCGCTGGAGGAAGGTTACCCCAATCTGAACCGCTGGAGGAAGGTCACCCCAATCCGAACCGATCTGGAGAGGGTGCTACGAACTGATATGAACCTGATCCTATATGATGATCACGAACTGAATGAAGACCGATCCGGAGATGGTGACCAATAGCATGAGATGCAAAGGTAGTCTAATGGCAAGTTTGTACTCAGGATCCAGTTGGGAAACAACGAGTCGACCTCATGACTTGGGCTTTGCTGCGGGACGTGTGCTAAGGGGTTGTCGATGTCTGTAACTTTGAATCACTATGTGTAGGGAGTACGTGAACAGTTTCAGGGCCACCGTGGCCTAGGTACGACTAAAAAGTTATAGACCAATGAAGTGGGGTCATTTGTAAAGGTTCGGTCATGACTCCATGTGGTAGGCTTGGTAGTAGCAGTAGTTGTACAAGTCGAATTCCGTCACTACTTCGACGGGTCTAGTGATTGACAGTGGTGGACATCGTATGCTTTACGCACTGAGTGAGAGATGTGAGGATGATTGCTATGGTTGGTTTGTTTGCCATCATTATGACATGCACACCCCCACCCTCGTTATATTTACACCATCTGTTCAATGGCACCTTAGAGTATTGTACGGTATGTAGTGCTAACTCTTTGGTTGCAGGTCCAGGTTCAGGTATGGTTTAGTATACCTGTTATTATTCTGTTTAGCTTCTTATCGCTCATACCATACTTTTTGTTTGACCCAGAGTTTTATGTCTCTTCTTATTACTCTGGGTGCTCTCACGAGCAGACTAGAGACAGGTTAGCTGGGTATGCACGAGTAGCTGATCCGGAGACGAGCATGAGGCTTTCACGTACGATACATATAGTATTCTCCCTGTGTTGTTGAAGATCACTGCTTGGGCATTAGTAGTGCATCTTCTACTTTAGCTTTCTTTTGCTTTAGAGACAGTTTAAAGCTATAATAATGATGTTGGATCATAAGCTGTATTTGGATTTCCGCTGCTATGTTGGTTTAGTTTTCAGCTTATGCACTGTCTCGCCTGTTTTATGTCAAGATTATATTATTATTATATTTTGTTCCATGCGCTGTGAGACATTTTACAGGTTTTCGATTAGTTCATTCTCTTCTTTCCTTTCTTTGGCGACCGTTCCGTGCTAGTCGGGCATGTGTACAACGCACTTTCGGAGGAAATGCCGGCTGGTGCGGGTTGGGCCGTCACACTTGGTATCAGAGCTCTAGGTTGCGTAGTTAACCTAGGGAAGTCATCAGGGAGAGATAGTACACGTATATGAGAGCGCGTATTTGTGATTATTTTGGTTTTCAAAAGCTATATATATATATACTATTAGTATAGTTAAGGATGAAGTCTCATTGCACTAGCACCACTATGGAGATGGTTAATCGTTTTCTCTTTACAGATTGAACGATGAGCCGATACGCAAGAGGTGCCGGTAGGGGAGCCAATAATGGGAATGTTGCTGACATGAGGACGATGTTTATTGACCTCGTGAGGGAGATGCTTAGGGATGTGCAGAGGGCAGCTCCCAATGGTGGTGGTCCAATAGTGCAGGCGCCTAGAGTCGATTTCTCCAAGCTGAACAAGGATTATACTAGTCTTGGTGGAAAGCCGTTCCACGGAATGGAGTCGGCTACGGATGTTCAAGATTGGTTGGATAGCTGCGAACATATCTTCGAAGACTTCGTTATCGAGGATGCGATGAAGAGAAGGCTAGCATCCCGTCAGCTGCAAGGACAGTCAATGAATTGGTGGAATGCTATAAAGGCAGCTACTCCCCAGGATCAGATTACTTGGGAGCAGTTTAAGTTTTGCTTTAGTGATAAGTTCATTCCAGCTGCTCAGAATTCAGTGTTGTTTAAGAAATTATTGGAACTCAAGCAGAATGGCAGAGTTGTCCCGGAGTATATTGTTGAATTCGACACTTTGTCGAAGTATGGGTTATCTCTTATTGATACTGCCGAGAAGAAGAATGAGAAGTTCATAACTGGCCTGGATCAGTACTTGGGGGAAAGGCTTATCAACCACATCGATGAGACGTTTGAATCGATTGTGGGGAAAGCATTGAGGACCAAGAGTCTTTACCCTAAGTCGAAGAATGAGGTTGCATCTGCAGAGGAGCCAAAGCCGCAAGCAAGCGGTGGAGGCAAGAATGATTCTCAGAATAAGAGAAAGCAGAATCAGACCAAGGATGGCCAGAAGAAAAAGAATAAGCAAGATGTTGAGTGCTTCAGCCGTGGTAAGAAGGGCCACTATGCCAAAGAGTGTCGGGCCAAGCCAGCGGATAGGAAGTGCTTCAACGGGACATCACAAGGACAAGTGTCTGCAACCCCCTAAAGAAAAGCAAATGGTGAAAGCATATGCCTTAATGCTATTCCTTCGTCGAATGCCCCAACTGCGGTGGAGAAGGGAAATAATGTCGTTATTCAAGGTATGCTTTCTGTTTATGATGTTCCTGTTAGAGTTTTGTTTGATACCGGGGCTTCCAGTTCTTTCATATCTAGTGACCTGGTAGATAGGTTGGGATTGGAGCCCGAGGTTGTCGATAGGCCTTTAGTAGTGACGAACCCGATTGGTGGTTCAACTAACCTTAGCACGATTTGTTGTAATGTGGTCTTATCGAATCATGGATGCATGTTTGGTTGTGATTGCTTTGTTTTGGGCTTTACTAGGTTTGGCATTATTTTGGGAGTCGATTGGCTCCAAAGATATGGGGTGGTGGTAGACTGTGAGGGCTTTTTGGTGACAGCTAGAGCGGATGATGGGTGGAGGGTAGTGTTTGGTGGTCTACCCGGTGATGGGGTAATGGCTAGTTTTCTAAATTCCCTCGACATCCCGCATAATGAGTTGTTAGGGTTTCCCGTGGTTGGCCAGTATCCGGACGTTTTCAAGGAAGTGACCGGGCTTCCACCACACCGAGAGATTGAGTTCCGTATTGTTTTAGTGAAAGATGCTAGGCCTATAGTGATGCCACTTCATCGTATGGCACCAAGGGAGCAGCGAGAGTTCGGGGTGCAAGTCAGAAATCTTTTGAAGAAGGGATTTATCAGAAGGAGTGTTTCTGAATGGGGAGCACCATTTGAGTTTGCTACCAAGGCGGATGGTTCCCTTCGTTTGTGTGTAGACTACCGCGAGTTGAATAATGTGACGAGGAAGAATAAGTATCCTTTATTGCGGATAGATGATCTGTTTGATCAGTTGAGTGGCACGAGAGTATTCTCCCAGTTGGATCTCGCGACGGGATTTCATCAGCTTAGAGTGGAAGCTGAGAGTATAGCTAAAACGGCATTTCGGACGCCATCTGGATTTTATGAGTGGTTGGTCATGCCATTCGGGCTGACCAATGCCCCAACATACTTTGTGGATCTTATGAATAGGGTATTCAAAGATCGGTTGAATAAGTTTGTCCTTGTGTTCGTGGATGATATTTTTGTCTATTCGAGGACAGAGGAAGAACACAAGGAACATTTAAGAATAGTGATGGAGGTGTTGAGAAAACACCAATTGAAAGCAAAGTTTTCTAAGTGTCACTTCTGGAGGAGAGAAGTGAGATTCTTGGGTCATGTTGTTTTAGAGAATAGTATTGTCGTGGATCCTGCGAAGGTAGCTACGGTACAAGATTGGTCTACGCCCAAGAATGCAATGGACATAAGAAGTTTCTTGGGATTAGCTGGATATTATCGTAAGTTTATCCAAGACTTCTCTAAGATAGCAGTACCGTTGACTCAGTTGACCAAGAAGAATCAAGCTTTCGTCTGGGACGAAAAGTGCGAGAATACATTCAAGAGTCTAAAAGAAAAATTGACATGTGCACCAGTGTTAGTCATTCCTAAGGGGAATGAAGAGATGACAGTATATACGGATGCATGTGGCACAGGGCTAGGTGCTGTATTGATGCAAGGAGGTAGGGTTGTAGCTTATGCAAGTCGGCAACTGAAAGCGCGTGAGAAAAGATACCCTACCCATGATTTGGAACTGGCAGCGATCGTGTTCGCATTGAAAATGTGGAGGCATTATCTCTTGGGAGAAAGATTTGAGTTGTTTACCGATCATAAATTGTTAAAGTATCTCTTCTCTCAGAAGGATCTAAATTTCTGACAGCAAAGATGGTTAGAATTCTTAGCTTCCTACGATTTCGACATCGCATGTACACCAGGAAAGGGCAATGCGGTGGCTGATGCATTGAGTAGAAGACATGCCAGTTTAGGGGCTACGTTTCTAGAATGGAAGCAACAGGAGTACATCGCTGGGTATGATTTCAGACCAAAGTGTGAATTGGATCCAGAAATGTTAGCAGGTTTGACGATTAGACCCACTTTGATTGAGCGGATTGGTTCCAGTCAGAGGAACGATCCTAACCTATGGGAAATCATCTCCACGTTAGAGATGGGCATCGATGAGGAGATGAACAAGTATGGGCTTGATCGAGATGGATGGCTTAGAAAGAATGGAAGACTAGTTGTACCCAATGTCAAAAGATTGAGAGATGAAGCACTTAGAGAATGTCATCACTCAAAACTGACTATACATCCCGGTGGTAACAAGATGTACCAAGACATGAAGCAGACTTACTACTGGGAAGGGATAAAAAGAGACGTTGGGAAGTTTATATCCAAATGCATGAATTGCCAGCTAGTTAAAGTTGAACAAAAGAAGCCTAGTGGTTTGTTACAACCATTAGAAGTTCCAGAATAGAAATGGGAACAAATCTCGATGGATTTCATTGATGGGTTACCTAGGACTAGATCGGGCCATGATAGCATTTGGGTGATTGTGGACCGATTGACTAAGAGTGCAAGATTTATACCAGTAAAATCGAACAAGACAGCAGCTAAGTTAGTTGAACTATATATAAAGTGGGTAGTGAGATTTCATGGAATACCCAAAGGTATTGTGAGTGACCGAGATCCGTTGTTCACTAGTGGATTTTGGAAGAGCTTACAAGAGGCGTTAGGATCATAATTACATCTGATACCGCGTATCATCCTCAAATGTACGGATAGACAGAGAGGGTGAATCGAGTGTTAGAAGACCTCTTGAGAGCTTGTGTACTGGATTTTGGTGGATCATGGGATGACCATTTGCATCTAGTAGAGTTTGCATATAATAATAGCTATCAATCCAGTATCGTTATGGCTCCATTTGAAGCTTTGTACGGAAGACCGTACAACTCACTGTCATGTTGGGCAGAAACTGGTGAGAAGTTTGTGCTTGGACCCGATGTGATAAGAGAAACTTCAGCTAAGATTAAAGTTATTCAATAGCAAATGAAGGCTGCCCAAGATAGGCAGAAGAGTTATGCTGATAAGAGGGGAGAAGAATTGAAGTTCTCCATTGGCGACTTTGTGTTTGTCAAGATTTCTCCGTTGAAGAGCGTGATACGATTTGGCAGGAGAGGCAAGTTAGCACCAAGATTTGTTGGTCCATTCCCAGTCCTTGAGCAAATTGGGAATTTGGCATACAAAGTTGAATTACCAGAGCAGCTGGCAGGAGTTCACAACGTATTTCATGTTTCCTAGTTAAGGAAGTTTGTGCACGACCCAGATGTGACTATTTCACCTGATCAGTTGGATGATATCGAAGTTGAACCCGAGGCGGTTGGGAACCGCAAGCCTATGCGTATTGTTGGGAACGATACGAAGCAACTTCGAAGGAAAGCGGTGAAATTAGTCAAAGTTCAGTGGGGCGACAATGAGAATGACTGTACTTGGGAGACAGAGGAGAGCATTAGGAAGACGTATCCAAAACTCTTCGCCTGGTAAGATTTCAGTTTCGATTTAGCCTTTCCGCATGCTAGGATAGGTTTATTTTGTTTGTTCTGCATGTTTGATTGTTGTATGTGGCTGGTAGGCATGCGGGATCCTTTGTATGTTTTGGGTTAAGGAATTTCGGGGACGAAATTTCTTAAGGGGGGAGAGTGTAACGATCCGCATTCTACGCATCGAAGGATCGTAGAATATCTATTTCTTTCACATACGAAGTCGTATGGTCATGTAACTTTGAGAGACGACTATTGAGGTCATTTCCCATGATCATGATTTTTCCCGATTTTTAAATGACTGTTTTGCCCCTAGCTAATCTTGTTTTGGCCATAAATTTTGATTGGAAAGGAGTTTTGACCTAAAACCACTTCCATTGGCTCCGGATGATGATTTACAATTCCGTAGAGTGGTCACATTAGCCAAACAGACTTACCATTTGGGAGATATGGCTGAAACAAGTTTCAGATAGTGAAAAACAGTTTAATTGGGCATAACCGGGTGATTAACAGCTAGGCCCAAAGGGGGATTTCGGGATTTGGAGTATTTAAGGGCTGTTAGGGTTAGGGATTTCGGTTTCTCATTTCCCAGCCGCCATATACATCTTAGGAAACCCTAACAATGGCCTCCAACATCTAGAATCACCCCTAATCACTTTCTAATCAAGGATTAGGCTTAGCAACATCAAATCAAGGCGGATTAGCACCAAATCAGAGTTAGAGCTGCTGCTAGGCATTGGAATTCGACCCATACAATAGATTTTTTTTCAGTTCTAAAGTTTAATTGTGGCAAAGGTGAGTGATTTGCATAGTTTTGCACTAATTACGGTTAATTAAGGGTAATTAGTGAAGATTAATGAAATTAGACATGATAAAAATTTGGAAAAATATTTATAAATTCTTAAATGATGTTTTGGACCTCTGTTAGAAACTTGGGTGAATTTGATTAAGTTTTGCTAATCATATAATTAGTTTTGCCTAAACATGCTTAAGAGAAAATATGGGATTTTGGGTATGTTTGATCCATTTTACATGCTATAGTTGTTGTTTTGGAGTTTATGATTGATTGTACATGTTGCTATGACTGTATGGTATGATTTGTGATTGTCTAGAAATGTTAGATTGGGCAAAAACGCCGTCGAATGGCGTAAACGATCGCTGGAAGAAGTGCAGGAATCTGGCCGATCTGGATCGGATCGGAGGAAGGAGCCCGTACCGAACCGCCCCTCCAAGTTGTTGCATCCACGAGACGATCTGGACCTGAACCCACGACTCGATCCTCCTCTCGTGTGCCACTCCGACCCGAACGATGTGTAAAACCCCGTGAATTCTATAACGTTAAGCTTCACAAATTAAAGTGTAATTAATTCTAAATGAAAGAATTAAGGGAAATGGGTTACGCCATTGCGTTCGTCTCGGAATTCTGCTTGAGTTAGAGTCCGAGTTTGCGTGAATCGGACTCCGTATGAAGGAGTTATGGCCTTCGGAAGTTTCAGAATAAAATTTAAAATTCAAACAGCTCAGTTCAAAATTCAAAATTCAAAATTCGAAAATAAGGTTCAAACTGGGATGGGCGGGAAAATTCCCGCCCAGGGACCAGGTCGACCATGGTGTGGACCTGGTCACCCCAGGTTGACCATCGTGTCGACCTGGGTGTCGACCTGCCAGTCGACCTACCTGGTCGACCTGGCTGGCTAGGTCTGGCTCTGGCTCGAATTTCTATGGCTCGGTGTGTCACTAGGGCTGACATGTCACCTCTTGATTGGCTCTTTGAACTTTGTATGGTCTAGATTCCTCCTGTCTTCATCTGACGGCTCAAAACAATTTAAAAATCTATAAATACACCCTAAGTCTCAACTGAAAATTCACACAAAAAATAAGATGGGAGTCATCATGCTGCCAGGGAGGAACTGAGCATAACCGTCAAGAGAGAAAATCCTAGAGACGAATCAAATTAAAAAGAAGATTATAGCTTAATCAAATTAATCAACGCAACGTTAATCTACCCAAAGGAGCGCATCTCAATTTCAGAATTCAGAATCCAGAATTCAAGATTCTGCATTCGTTGTAAGTATAGTGACCTTTCAGAATATGAATAAAAACTGTGATGTGATTCGATGTAAATGAAAATAGAATTGTGTTATTGTATGATATAAATTCTGTGTATTGTAATGATTATGTTATGACTTGTGTATTGATATTTGTGGCCTAAATTGATTGATGCAAGCCTATTGAACAATTGTATATGAAAACAATGGCACTTGCAAGTTTGTGGCAAAAACTAGAATTTGATCCCTTTATGTTTATGCCTATGGCATGGACTATATACATTCACTAAGTCTAAATTAAGGCTTATGTAAACATGTTCTAGATTTGAAACCTTTTATGCCTACGTGACCCAAAACCTATGACATCATTCTTATGTTTATTTGCAAGTATAATTGGATCTATGTTAAGTATCGTTTGGGTTTCATAAACTATGCAAGTTCATGTTGAAATAGGCTATGTGATTAGATGTTATAATTAGACATTTTGGTGAATATACAACATGCTAGTTTTGTGGTTGACATTATGCCAAGTTAAACATGTTTAAACACAAGTTTGTATTAGCCTAAACTATGCCATTTCATATGTCACCTACTTAGTTATACTTTGATTTGAATGCAAGTTCACATGACCCATATTATATGTTAGTTGAATCGCTAAATTGCAAGTTCATGCGCCACACACCTTTATGTATTGCATGTTCTTGATTTCCCCTTTTTCTCACGTTTATAAAGTTGGGCTGAATTGTGACAAGCCCAACACATGTTATAATGTTGCGAACAAACGGGGGTAATAACGTTGGGTGTAAAACATGAAAAATATATGTTGGCATGGTTGGAACATGCCAACAACAATGACATTTAAGTGGTATGAATTGATATACCCAAGAATAAAAGATATGACATTTATATATATAATTGAGAAGTAATAAAATATGTAAATTTAGAAAACACGATATGCTTAACCCGAGGTTGGATTGAGTTGTGATGTAAACCTGCCCGGACCAGCCCGGCTGTCCAGTAGTCACAACAATACCTATCCAATGTGGGTGGTTAAGCATTGAGCACAATAATGACCCGAGGTTAGACTGAGCTACGGTGTAAACCTGCCCGGAACCGACCGACACATCCAGTAACCGTAGCAACACATGTCTAATGTGAGTGGTCTGGTGCTCTAAGAGGCTAAGGACAGATGGTAGGGTTAAGTCAACTATAAACACTTAACCAAATTCAACATGTTAACAAGAATTGATGGGTGGGGGTTAGGTAAATACAGACACTTAACCACTTAACATGTTTGACTAGAAAATCCTGGTAACGAGGGACCCGTTTCAGCAGTAACCCAAGTTAGGTATCATGGTACCCTGAAACTAGGCAGGGTGGGGCACGATTACTGGGCTGATTGTAAGCGGTCAAAGCGACGGCGGTGGGTGCAACAGTGTAGGTTCTAACGGGGTGCGGGCGTGCACACACTCCGGAGCAGACAAACAGGGCACTGGGGGCACCAGTAGTATAACCTATGCCTTCTAGAATTTGTGTCGGGGTCGCCACCATGGGTCTTGATACACCCCATGGTGGGACCAGCATAGGTATCTACAATTCTTGGGGGCCATATGACACATGTTAACGCGAGTAGGAGCCGATCTTTAGAAAATGGAGATCACTTCACCCTCAGCATGGGGTGCCAGTTAAAATAAGCTCAAGTAGGTGCAGAGATATAATGTGGGTGCGATAGTATATTCGGTTCTAAGCGACACTTTCTTAGCTTGTGACACCTTCCTGTTTTCAGTTTATATCTATCATGCCCTTTTCTTATTCACATACTGAAGAGTTACTAGATTTACTCAGGCTTTATGTCTGACTCTATTTTCTTTTCGTCTTCTTTTCTTCCCCCCCCCCCCATGTCCACAGGGAGGAAACAACTCAGCTCAGTCAGACTCTTTACAAGCTCCAAGAACATGGATGTATGATTTGGATCTCTTTTGCTCGGATTATGGCTTTGGATATCACTATGGGGATTTTTGTCACATTATTTATGTTTTATGCTTCTTTAATAACTAAGACAGTAATGAGGTTGTAATGTTGGAAGTATTTTGAGACAATTATGGAATGTTTTGTTTGAACACGTATTGATGAAATAAAAGTCTGTTGGGTTTCCGTTGTTTAAAATATGTGTATTTATATCTGTCTTGAGTTTATCTGTGGCTTTTACTTATAAACCTCCACCAAAATTAAGGCATTCCCTTTGTGAGTGACCTTAACGGAGGTGGGGTGTTTCACTTGGTATCAGAGCATAGGTTTACAAGATAAGATAAAAGTTTTTGAAATTGTTTTCAAAAGAAAATTTAAAGAAGCATTTTTCAAGAAAAAGTGTTATATTTATAAAAAGACAAAATCCCCCAAAGCCATATGCACTATCTCTCTCTATCCTTCGTTTTGAATCTTTCCTTTCTGTTTCAGCATGTCTGGAGACCTTAACCTTCCAGAAGGAGTGCCGATACCCGGCTGGTTTAGGAGGTACTTAGAAGCAAGGGACAATGGCGCGGGCCCAGCGGACATTCCTCCTCCAGTGGCCGCGGTTCCTCCTCCTCCACCTCCTCGTGGAAATGCCTTCGCAAAAACATGTAGAGACTTCAAGGCTATGGGTGGAAAAGACTTTTATGGGACAAAATCTTTTGTAGGAGCAAGAAAATGGCTAAAGGAGACTGAGGATCTGTTTGTCATCTTCGGAGTTGATGACAGGCAAAAGATACAGCTAACAGTATGGTTGCTTAAAGATGAAGCTTCCTATTGGTGGGAAATTACCAATGCTCAGAGGGCGGTGGAAACATGGGAAGACTTCAGGACAAGGTTTGATATGAAATTCCTCTCCCAAGCTGAAAGAAGCCTGCAAATGGAGAAGTTTCTAACTCTGAAACAGGGAAGTATGACAATCAAGGAGTATGTTAATCAGTTTAATCAGCTGGCCAGATTTGGGCTGGACTTAGTAAACACCCAACACATGAAGGCGCTTCGCTTCGTCAAAGGTTTGAATGAGCCTCTACACAGCCTTGCTATGACCTATGTATCCACGGGAGCGACTTATGAAAGCTTGATGGACATGGCGTTGCTACACGAGGAAGACCACGGCAAGAAAGAAACTAAGGTGGAGGAGAAGAAAGAGGGTCTACAAACAAAGAAAACAGACTTCAAGAAAGGAGGGAAGAACAATAAGCCCATGAGAGGAGAAGGTGCAATTTCTGTGGCATTGTGGGACATATATCAAAAGACTACCAGAAAAGGAAGGCGAAGATGGGTGGTTGCTTCCATTGTGGAGAAACTGGGCACCAAGCTAAGGACTGCCTAAAGAAGAAAGGGCAGGGACAGAAAGCCGAATCCACTTCAGGGGGTCAGGTTCATGCGTGTGGCACCTCAGCAGGAACGAGGTAGTAATATTTCTGTAGAAAGTGTTGTCTATCTTTATGATCATCCAGTTCGCACACTTTTTGACTCTGGCGCATCACACTCTTTTATTTCATCTGCCTTAGTAGAATCTCTGCATCTAGACCCTAGTATGGTAGAAGATCCCTTAGTAGTTTCAAATCCAATTGGGGGCTCCGCTTACTTGTCAATGGTTTGTTTGGGTTTGAAAATCTCTATTCTTAGCGTTGAGTTTAGTTGTAATGCCTTTGTCTTTGGCTTCTCGGGATATGGTTTGATCTTAGGCATGGACAGGTTATCCAGTAATAGTGCCATTCTTGATTGTGGGAAAAGAGTAGTTAGACTCTTGACTCGGCTTGGTAACACTCTAGAAATTTCTTGTAATCCCTTGAATGCTGTTATGCTTAGTTATCTAGAGTCGCTTGATGCTTTTGATGAAAATTTGCAATCAGTTAGAGTAGTCTGGGAATATCCGGATGTCTTTGAGGAGGTGAAAGGCTTACCTCTGAGGCGGGAAATAGACTTCCGCATATATCTTGTGGATAATGCAAAGCCTCTAGCTTTACCTGTTAGACACATGGCTCCAAAGGAGAGAAAGGAGCTCGGTAAGAAGGTTAAAGAACTTCTCGAAAAGGGGTTCATTAGACGGAGCATTTCAGAATGGGGTGCTCCAGTGGTGTTCGCAACCAAAGCGGACGGTTCGCTTTGCCTTTGCGTCGACTATAGGGAGTTAAACAAATTGACCAAGAAAAATAGGCACCCTCTTCCCCGAATCGACGATTTGTTTGATCAGCTTGTAGGTGCAACGGTCTTTTCCCAACTTGATCTGGCAACTGGGTTCCATCAGCTAAGAGTAGCTGAAGATAGCATTGATAAAACGGCGTTCAGAACCCCAGACGGTTTCTTCGAGTGGCTTGTCATGCCTTTTGGCTTGACAAACGCACCTGCTTATTTTGTAGACCTAATGAGCAGGGTGTTCAGAGAATTCCTCAACAAATTCGTGGTTGTCTTCGTAGACGATATCTTAATCTTCTCAAAGAATGAGGAAGAACATGCTTAGCATCTGAAAGAGATCATGGATACTCTCCGGGCACACCAGCTAAAAGCCAAATTCTCCAAGTGTCACATCTGGAGAAAAGAAGTTAGATTTCTTGGGCATATAGTGTCCAAAGAGGGGTTGGCCGTGGACCCTGCGAAAGTGGTGGCAGTGCAAGATTGGAAGACACCAAGAAATGCAACCGAAGTTCGAAGCTTTCTTGGGCTAGCCGGTTTTTACCGAAAGTTTATTAGGGATTTCGGGAAAATCTCAGCTCGACTCACAAGGCTAACAAAGAAGAATCTGGCGTTCACTTGGGATTTGGACTGTGACATTGCTTTCCAACGAATAAAAAGGGGTCTTACAACAGCTCCAGTTCTAACTCTGCCTGATGGAAGCAAAATGTTCACAGTATACACAGATGCATGTGGAACGGGACTAGGCGCTGTTCTAATGCAAGAAGGAGGAATAGTAGCTTATGGTGGAAGACAATTGAAAGTTCATGAAAATAACTACCTAACCCACGATCTTGAGTTAGCCGCCATCGTTTTTGCTCTTAAGTCTTGCCGCCATTATCTCCTAGGTGAGAAGTTCGAATTATACACTGACCATAAATCATTGAAATATCTCTTCTCCCAGAAGGATCTTAACTTGAGGCAGCAAAGATGGATGGAGTTTCTTGCCTCGTATGACTTTGAAATTTCCTATACTCCCGGAAAAGGCAACGTAGTAGCAGACGCGTTGAGCCGAAAGAAACTGACCTTAAGCCCGCTCTTTGTGGAAAGGCAAAACTTGGAGTATATAGCCAGTTTTAACTTTAGGCCCTCCTCGGATTTTGTACCGGGTTTGCTAGCATCTCTCGAAGTACGCCCTACTCTCTTGGACTCAATAGGGGCTGCACAACGTGAAGACCCTCAGCTTGTTGATGTGACTGATAAACTTATTAGGGGTGAGACTTCTATTCACCTCAGTAGATACGCCATCGATGATAAGGGTTGGCTGAGGCGAGATGGAAGGTTATGCGTCCCACAAGCAAGGGAGTTGACAAAGAAGGTTCTCGAGGAAGCGCATCATTCCAAGATGACTATACACCTTGGCGGTGATAAGATGTACAAGGATATAAAAAGAACTTTCTTTTGGAGTGGCATGAAGCAGGACGTGGCAAATTTCGTTTCCATGTGCATGACCTGCCAACGAGTCAAGGCGGAACAGAAGAAGCCTGGAGGACTACTTCATCCTTTAGAGGTCCCACAGTGGAAGTAGGATAGCATTTCAATGGACTTCATTGATGGACTGCCTAGGTCGAGAAGAGGCAACACTAGCATTTGGGTAATAGTGGGTAGGCTTACTAAAAGCGCCCACTTTATACCTATCAAGAGTAGAAGGACTGCCGCATCTCTAGCATCTCTTCATCTCAAGGAAATAATTCGTCTCCATGGGATACCCTCCAGCATTGTTAGTGACCGAGACCCTATCTTCACAAGTGAGTTTTGGCGGAGTCTGCAAGAAGCTGTAGGCACACAGTTATGTTTGAGCACGGCCTATCACCCCCAAACCGATGGCCAGACGGAAAGGGTGAATAGGGTTTAGAGGATCTTTTAAGACTTTGTGTTCTTGACTTTGGAGGGACGTGGGAGGATCACCTTCCTTTAGTAGAATTTGCCTACAACAACAGCTACCAAGCTACCATAGGCATGGCACCCTTCGAAGCCTTGTATGGAAGACCGTGCAAATCACCAACTTGTTGGTGGGAGTCTACAGATAAGCTTATACTTGGGCCAGACATGATTGGAGAGACTTCGAAGAAAGTGGACTTGATATGTAGGAGAATGAAGATTGCCCAAGACAGACAAAAATCCTACGCCGACAAAAGAAGGACCGGCCTTGAGTTTGAGGTTGGGGACAGGGTTTTCCTTAAGGTATCCCCTTTAAGGAACGTCGTTCGCTTTGGATCCGCAGGAAAGCTAGCACCAAGATTTGTAGGACCATTTCCTATCATCGAGAAGGTTGGGAAGATGGCCTATAGATTAGAACTACCCAAGAGACTGGCCGGAGTTCACAACGTCTTTCATGTTTCTCATCTCTGGAAGTGTTTGCATGAGTCTGCGGAAGTGGTGGAACCTAGCATTCTAGAAGAAGCCGAAGTGGAACGTGAAGCAACTGTGAGGAGAGTTCTAACCCGCATCTTAGGAACTGAAGTGAAAAAGCTACGCAACCGCGAAGTCAAACTCGTTAAAGTTCAGTGGAGCGATGCCGAGGAAGACGCGACTTGGGAAACTGAGGATAGAATATGCGCTGCCTACCCTCTTCTTTTTGAGGGTACATCTTCGATCTCTCTTTTTCCTTAAGTTATGCTTTATCTATCTTTTTAGGTATACCTCCTCGGTCCTTTTCCTAACTCCTTAGGTAGAAAACAAATGGATGCAAACATGTATTTGAAAACATGTTATGGATGATGGCTGCAAATGGTTGCTAGTGATTGCTAGTGATTGCTCGTGGATGCATATACACACACACCCTAGGTTATAGATCGGCTCAGTCACTTCATATTGCATATTCATATATATGTATTCTCATTTATATATGGTTGAAACCTAATATGCTGTCATATGGTTGTCGCATTTGTATGAATATATGTGCACTCATATAGAATTATGAGTAGGAAAAATTTGCATACATAATGGATTCATGACACTTACATGATTCGCATTAAGGAGGTCAACTGAATCAGTAGACCGCCTGATTTCTGCATTAGATAAGGACATGTACACATACTATGCATATGATCACGAAGCATTAGAAGTCTTTTTAAGGACAGTGGATGCCTGTGTTTGTTGGTTGAGTATATGGACTATTGGATGGTAGGATATACATTCTTCCTAACTTGAAGATTTCGGGGACGAAATCCTTTTAAGGAGGGGAGAATGTAACACCCCGTGAATTCTATAACGTTAAGCTTCAAAAATTAAAGTGTAATTAATTCTAAATGAAAGAATTAAGGGAAATGGGTTACGCCATTGCGTTCGTCTCAGAATTCTTCTTGAGATAGAGTCCGAGTTTGCGTGAATCAGACTCCGTATGAAGGAGTTATGGCCTTCGGAAGTTTCAGAATAAAATTTAAAATTCAAACAGCTCAGTTCAAAATTCGAAATTCGAAAAAAAAGGTTCAAACTGGGATGGGCGGGAAAATTCCCGCCCAGGGACCAGGTCGACCATAGGGTCGACATTGGTGTCGACCTGGTCACCCCAGGTCGACCATAGTGTCGACCTGGGTGTCGACCTGCCAGTCGACCTACCTAGTCGACCTGACTGGCTAGGTCTGGCTCTGGCTTGAATTTCTGTGGCTCGGAGTGTCACTAGGGCTGACATGTCACCTCTTGATTGGCACTTTGAACTTTGTATGGTCTAGATTTCTCCTGTCTTCATCTGACGGCTCAAAACAATTTAAAAATCTATAAATACACCCTAAGTCTCAACTGAAAATTCCCACAAAAAAATAAGATAGGAGTCGTCATGCTGCCAGGGAGGAATTGAGCATAGCCGTCAAGAGAGAAAAGCCTAGAGATGAATCAAATTAAGAAGAAGAATATAGTTTAATCAAATTAATCAACGCAACGTTAATCAACCCAAAGGAGCACATCTCAATTTCAAAATTCAGAATCCAGAATTCAAGATTCTGCATTCGTTGTAAGTATAGTGACCTTTCAGAATATGAATAAAAACTGTGATGTGATTCGATGTAAATGAAAATAGAATTGTGTTATTGTATGATATAAATTCTGTGTATTGTAATGATTATGTTATGACTTGTGTATTGATATTTGTGGCCTAAATTGATTGATGCAGGCCTATTGAACAATTGTATATGAAAAAATGGCACTTGCAAGATTGTGGCAAAACTAGAATTTGATCCCTTTATGTTTATGCCTATGGCATGGACTATATACATTCACTAAGTCTAAATTAAGGCTTATGTAAACATGTTCTAGATTTGAAACCTTTTATGCCTACGTGACCCAAAACCTATGACATCATTCTTATGTTTATTTGCAAGTATAATTGGATCTATGTTAAGTATCGTTTGGGTTTCATAAACTATGCAAGTTCATGTTGAAATAGGCTATGTGATTAGATGTTATAATTGGACATTTTGGTGAATATACAACATGCTAGTTTTGTGGTTGACATTATGCCAAGTTAAACATGTTTAAACACAAGTTTGTATTAGCCTAAACTATGCCATTTCATATGTCACCTACTTAGTTATACTTTGATTTGAATGCAAGTTTACATGACCCATATTATATGTTAGTTGAATCGCTAAATTGCAAGTTCATGCGCCACACACCTTTATGTATTACATGTTCTTGATTTCCCCTTTTTCTCACGTTTTAAAGTTGGGCCGAATTATGACAAGCCCAACACATGTTATAATGTTGCGAACAAACGGGGGTAATAACACTGGGTGTAAAACATGAAAAATATATGTTGGCTTGGTTGGCACATGCCAACGACAATGACATTTAAGCGGTATGAATTGATATACCCAAGAATAAATGATATGACATTTACATATAAATTGAGAAGTAATAAAATATGTAAATTTAGAAAACACGATATGCTTAACCGGAGGTTGGATTGAGTAGTGCTGTAAACCTGCCCGGACCCGCTCGGCTGTCCAGTAGTCACAACAATACCTATCCAATATGGGTGGTTAAGCATTGAGCCCAATAATGACCCGAGGTTAGACTGAGCTACGGTGTAAACCTGCCCGGAACCGACCGGCACATCCAGTAACCGTAACAACACCTGTCTAATGTGAGTGGTCTGGTGCTCTAACATGCTAAGGACAAATGGTAGGGTTAAGTCAACTATAAACACTTAACCAAATTTAACATGTTAACAAGAATTGATGGGTGGGGGTTAGGTAAATACAGACACTTAACCACTTAACATGTTTGACTAGAAAATCCTGGTAACGAGTGACCCGTTTCAGCAGTAACCCAAGTTAGGTATCATGGTACCTTGAAACTAGGCAGGGTGGGGCACGATTACTGGGCTGATTGTAAGCGGTCAAAGCGACGGCGGTGGGTGGAACAGTGTAGGTTCTAACGGGGTGCGGGCGTGCACACACTCCGGAGCAGACAAACAGGGCACTGGGGGCACCAGTAGTATAACCTATGCCTTCTAGAATTTGTGTCGGGGCCGCCACCATGGGTCTTGATACACCCCATGGTGGGACCAGCATAGGTATCTACAATTCTTGGGGGCCGTATGACACATGTTAACGCGAGTAGGAGCCGATCTTTAGAAAATGGAGATCACTTCACCCTCAGCATGGGGTGCCAGTTAAAATAAGCTCAAGTAGGTGCAGAGATATAGTGTGGGTGCGATAGTATATTCGGTTCTAAGCGACACTTCCTTAGCTTGTGACACCTTCCTGTTTTCAGTTTATATCTATCATGCCCTTTTCTTATTCACATACTAAGGAGTTACTAGATTTACTCAGGCTTTATGTCTGATTCTATTTTCTTTAAGTCTTCTTTTCTTTCTCCCCCCCAGGTCCACAGGGAGGAAATAACTCAGCTCAGTCAGACTCTTTACAAGATCCAAGAACGTAGATGTATGATTTGGATCTCTTTTGCTCGGATTATGGCTTTGGATATCACTATGGGGATTTTTGTCACTTTATTTATGTTTTATGCTTCTTTAATAATCAAGACAGTAATGAGGTTGTAATGTTGGAAGTATTTTGAGACAATTATGGAATATTTTGTTTGAACACGTATTGTTGAAATAAAAGTCTGTTGGGTTTCCACGGTTTAAAATATGTGTATTTATATTTGTCTTGAGTTTATCTGTGGCTTTTACTTATAAACCTCTACCAAAATTAAGGCATTCCCTTTGTGAGTGACCTTAACGGAGGTGGGGTGTTTCACGATGCACCATGGAGAAGCTTGAGAGACCCGACCCGACCTGGAGTGCTTGGGGAGAGGGACCGAACCAGAGGAGTTTTCCGCGAAGCCAGGAGGTGTGGACCCCGATCCGAACTGCTGGAGGAAGGTTACCCCGATCCGAACTGCTGGAGGAAGGTCACCCCGATCCGAACCGATCTGGAGAGGGTGCTACGAACTGATATGAACCCGAGCCTATATGATGATCACGAATTAAATGAAGACCGATCCAGAGATGGTGACTAATATCCCGAGATGTAAAGGTAGTCTAATGGGAAATTTGTACTCAGGATCCAGTTGGGAACCAACGAGTCGACCTCATGAGTCGGGCTTTGCTGTGGGACGTGCGCTAAGGGGTTGTTGTTGTATGTAACTTTGAATCACTATGTGTAGGGAGTTGTGAACGGATTCAGGGCCACAGTGGCCTAGGTACGACTAAAGAGCTATAGACCAATGAAGTGGGGTCATTTATAAAGGTTCGGTCATGACTCCATGTGGTAGGCTTGGTAGTAGCAGTAGTTGTACAAGTCAAACTCCGTCACTACTTCGATGGGTCTAGTGATTGACAGTGGTGGACATCGTATGCTTTACGCACTGAGTGAGAGATGTGAGGATGATTGCTATGGTTGATTTTTTTGCCATCATTATGACATACACGCCCCCACCCCCGTTATATTTACACCATCTGTTCAATGGCACCTTAGAGTATTGTACGGTATGTGCTAACTCTTTGGTTGCAGGTTCAGGTATGGTTTAGTATACCTGTTATTATTCTGTTTAGCTGGTTATCGCTCATACCAGACATTTTGTCTGACCCAGAGTTTTATGTCTCTTCTTATTACTCTGGGTGCTCTCACGAGCAGACTAGAGACAGGTTAGCTGGGTATGCACGAGTAGCTGATCCGGAAACGAGCAGGAGGCTTTCACGTATGATACATATAGTATTATCCCTGTGTTGTTGAAGATCACTGCTTGGGCATTAGTAGTTCATCTTCTACTTTAGCTTTCTTTTGCTTTAGAGACAATTTAAAGTTGTAATAGTGATGTTGGATCATAAGCTGTATTTGGATTTCCGCTGCTATGTTGGTTTAGTTTTCAGCTTATGCACCGTCTCGCCTGTTTTATGTCAAGATTATATTATTATTATATTTTGTTCCATGCATTGTGAGACATTCTACAGGTTTTTGATTAGTTCATTCTCTTCTTTCCTTTCTTTGGCGACCGTTCCGTGCTAGTCGGGCATGTGTACAGCGCACTTTCGGAGGAAATGCCGGCTGGTGCGGGGCGGGCCGTCACACATACGCTTGCTTTTACTTATCACATTGTTAATTAACTTGATTATTTACACATTCATTATCTATTCAAGTTACTGGTTTATTAGTTTCTTATCTGGTCGCCCCACGCTGTCGGAACGAACTATATCCATGAGTCACTTATTTTTTCCGATCATCCCCACGCTGCAGGAACAGACTTCCACTTATTATTATTACATTCATCAAAGTTAATCCTCTTAATTATAAGTTTACTAATAATAAGCATACTTTATCCTTTCTCATTTAATTATAACCACATGTTATATCATTACAATAACCATTGTTGTGGGTTTTCTCATTAACTTGGTTCTCTTAACTAAGGTTTTTTAGTAAGTTTTCTTTCACCATTAATTATAACATACGTTATAATTCCATTTGTCCCTAAGACAAGTCTACCTACTATATTTCATTCCCATCCATTAATTAATTACAATAGGTTATATTCTCTGTTCATCACATCTTCCCCTTGATTCCTTGTTATTTAAGCAAACCCTTACTATTGTAACGTTATTTATCTACCGTCTTGTACATTTTTATTATTACATGAAATATTTCATACTTCATTAAATTTGTTGGTGAAAATGTACAAAAAACTATTTTCAAAATATACATCAATTAAGATCTATAGTTGCAAGCAATTTCTTTTTACTACATCATGTATATATATTTGATTAGTGTGCAATACAGCAAAAACCCATATTTTACACTAATCCTTATTACCTTTTTTTCTTGCAACTACGTTCTCTGTAATTTACCGTAATGGTAATTACGGAAATGCTTCCCTTTTCCACCCCCAACCAACTCAGTCCACTATTAATTCCCTTTTTCTAAGTTATATATTATTTCATGATTTCTTACACAATTCTCAATTCCAATCTAATAACGGTACATTTCTGTACACAATTAGGCTTACTATTTCCTATTTCATTTTTCCATATTTTACTATAATTTTTCTCAACCCAATATTTTAATTACATTCTAAACAATATGCTTTGGATACATACACAAAATCATTATCAAATTTACAATCTTATTATTACAGTAATTTCTTAAGCCCAAACAGAAAGATATAGAAATGAATTTACACAACAGTAATATTCTTAACGCTTTAGGGAATGAATTGCACAATAACCATAACGATCTTATTTTATTTATTTCATTAAGAATAACGGAGAATTAAACGATAAATATGTGGTTACCAAAAGACATAATTTAAATCCACTCACCTGTAAGTTTTCCAATTTCAGAATCTGAATTAGAATTATTAACCGTGGTTTCTCCCTAATTTGATTTAATACTGTAAAAACCACATATTTACAATTCAGAACCAAAAATTTTTGAATCAGAATCAGATCCATGTAACTTACCTCATATGGAAAGGAATTTTGAGTGCCAACAATCATAAACTATGAATTTCATTCTCCAATTCTTGTTTCTAAAGGCCTAAACTAATTTAATTTGATATAGAAAAGCTTTGGAGAAGAAATAAAATGACAGGGCTTCCACATTTGCTCAAAAAATAATGATTTTAGCGGCTAGCCCTGGATGTTTATTTATAGTTGCTCAAAAGAAGCTAGTCCGTTAGATTATGTGAAAGCAAATCAGAACCGTCGCTCAAAAGAAAACCACATATTCTCTTCCTTAAATAAATATACACGTTTGGAGAAAACATGTATAGGTCTTTAAATGCAGTGATTAATTCTTGGCTATTCTCTTCGTTAACGTTCTAATTTATTTTCTTTCCCCATTATTTAGTCTTATCCATTCAAATTTCAAACGCGAAATTAATAAGCGCATCCGTTTTGACTTTCTGTGTGTTTATTGCCTTTTTAATTCAATGAACGTTATCTTTAACGTTTATTTCTATTATGTTACATGCCATTATTAACGCGCATTAATTCCATTTCAATTGTGCACCATTAATATATTAACATGTGCATATCTATTCTAAATTAAAACCTTACTTAATTAACGTTATTTCAAACTTCTTTTATTGCATAATTCTGCACCATTTATGAAATGTGTTTAATTTGCGCGTTTCTTATGCCATTTATATCTAAATATATTATTTCTTTGGTAATGTCAATTAATAGGAACGTTTAAATTTTAATGTCAATTAATTTCCTCATTCTGACTGTCCATTTATTTCGATTTCAAATGACCCTTTTTCTCGGAATTTATGTACATACATAATATAAAAATATAAATTATATTTGCACACATTTACATACATATATTTTCCGATGCTAAACTTCGGACATTTGTAAGTTCGTCGTATGAACTCCGTTCGAAACATATAATATATATAAATTTTCCAGAAAAATGCAACAAACGCAATGGTACACGCTCCGAAGCCCAATTCTGACAATTCCAAAAATGTATGTTTTCCATTCATTGCTTTCTATGATTATTTAATTAAACTATTATTACAAGAATGATGGGTGTTATAATCACACAGGCATGTGCAGTAATTGGTACAGGTGCATTATCAAGTATTTTATCAAACTAGCTGACCCGATTATGGATAGATTAGATACATCACTTTCACTGAATTTCTATAGCTATCTGCATTTAGACATATCAATCGTTGCATGGTATAGGCCCTTAACGAAAGATGGTGGCCAACCGCTCGCACGTTTTATTTTCTAATTTTGAATTAGGATTAACTCCTCTAAACTTTTATATGTTGATAGGTATAGAATTTAGTCGAACAGACCGTATGCCAATACCATTTGATAGTTCTTTTGAGGACCTTGAGATATACTTATATTACTTAAACACTTTAGCTAATCATGAGGTTTGAGGAGGTGCCACTAAGATGACATGTCTTTGGAGATGTGTAGTTGACTATAGGAAGACCGTGGAGATGCATATTTTAGTTATATATGTTTTTTATATCTTTTTCTACATTTTTCTCGAATAATAAAGGATAGACTTCGTTATCTGGTTTCATTGGTAGATGTAGACTGATTTCACATATATTACTATAGCATTGCCATCCACGTACACCTTATATTTACTTCCCCAAATTACATCATCGAGGGACCGCTGTGCATGTGCGCTGCAATGAATAGGGGTGCATAATGAGTTAATCGAGGCCAGACAATAGATGGATATGAAGTAGTGAGGTAATATCGTCACTTGTCCATGGTAGGGGTATAATCGTTTATGGAGCCCAACGAGGATCATCCCCTTACTTTCCAATCAGGCTTTTGAGACACAGGACTTGCTTTCAAGTTCGTACATGTCCTTTCATATGGTATTTAGAGGAATACTGTTAGTTTTGGTTGTCCAGTATACTCCACACTCCCTATTATTCGCTCCCATGGGGTGATATGTATGGAGATATTTAGGCTTGCTAGACTTAAATTTCTGGTATGAAGACTATGGGATAGGTGGATGGTGCACCATTTATTATATTTGGAGATTTTGATTCATAATGGGCTCGAGTATCCCCACGTGCTTGCGTATTACCTGATTATATATAGGGCTTGAGCTCTACCATACTAGTTGGCATAACTCTTCTGATATAGTCTCAATACCACCAAATATGTAACAAACTAGATTTTTAAACCAAGTTTTAACTCAAAAATTCATAAGATTTTGAATATATATTTTGAAATATGATTTGGAAGGTATTTTGGATATTTATAAACATTATTAATTGGTAGTGATTAACAAAAAATTACCAAAAACAAGATTTTATGACTTATCAATTTGAATCGATATATTTGATAATTCTGAAATTTGGTTTAAGTAAAATAGTATTTGGAATTGTGAAATATAACTGTAATATTTCGACAGTATGTCAGCTTTTTTCTATAACAAAATTTTCATAAACGTAGTTTAAAAAACTATTTTTAATATGGACTTTTTGTTAAATTTAAAGTGTTGGGTATTTTTTATCAAGATAAAATAGTTATTTTGAATTATTCAATTTAATCTAGAAAATTTGTTAATAAATTTCGTTGGATTTTGTCGCACTTGTTATCGGTTGTTGAACTGTTATTTGGTAACATATATGTTGGGATTCCTAGCTAGAAACCTTAAATATTATAACACTAATGGGATGTTTCAATTTGGTAACGCTTAAAGGTGTGACAAATTGTGTTTATAATATAAACCATGTTCATAGTCCATGGTTTTAAAGAGAGCTAATCGTTTTTGGAGGGTGGTATTGTGCGGCGGCATGTTGCATGTAAAAGTGGCTTGGAAGGAAGACATGTGTCCATAATGGAAATGTCCTAAATGCCATATACAAGGCTATATAAGAAGAACCATACCCCTTCATTTTGCATCCACTTCTCCTCCTTCTTCTTGCCTTATTTCTCCATTCTTTTCTCCCTATCCCTCTCTCTCCCTCTTCAATTCGGCATAAGGCCCTTCCTCCATCATGGCCACCTCTGGCCATCCAACCATCACCAACACCAACTCCCTCCACCTTCCCTACCCCCGACACCCCCACGCCATTAAACCAGATCACAACCCCCTCCATCACCCTTCACCATTCACGCCATCCCACCCTTCCACCAACGTCAGCCACTACTCCCCACGCTAGCCCCACTTAAGTCTAGTCGTGCCCTCTCCCGCACCACCTAGCCTCAACCACCCTTCATTTCAAATAAATAATAATAATAGTTGTAAATTTGTACATATTATATATATATATATTGATAAAGTGAAAAAAATGGTGCGCGATGCGATGACGATGCCCAACAGTCCATGCGAAGTCCTAAAGTAGAGATTTGTGGAGTAATGCTGGTGATAAACAATTTTATTTATACATATTTAGTGGTTAAATATATACAGTTATTTATAGGCTTGTTATTGGATGACGGATGTGTAATTAAAGTTAGTTAAATAACGAGGTATGAGCGTTAATTGTATAACACTTGTATGCATATGTCATATGACATGCACTAACATATACGTTGGGATATATGATATGTTATGGATGAATGGTTGCCATGATTACTTTGGATATTATTCTAGCTATTATTAGCGATAATATGTTCACTGCACAGTTACGCACACATATGTGGAACGATACGGGCACTGGTTAAGTCTCGACCCACTTTGGTTATATAATTGAATACTATATTCAATTAAATAAGGGGTGAAAAATAGAAGTTGGATTTTTGTATTCGAACTTGTGTGGAAATGAAATTGAGGTATGTATGAACAACTTTTGAAAAGGTGGAAATCGACTTTGAATAGTAAAATCAAAAATTGAAATTGGGTTTGGTATATAAATGTTATCTTATATGATATTTAATCTGATTTCAGAAAAGTTTGGATTTCAAATGATTAAATTTTGGAAAAATATAACTATTTTACTAATAAAATATTATTTTAATATTCATTTAAAATACATAATTGGTTTAAAGTGAAAATTTTGAAATACTGTTTCAAATAGTATTGTATACATTTTAAATGAATTTAAAAATATTTCAAAGTAATCAAACAAATTTTGATAATAAGTTGAATTATGATCTGAATAGAACTAGTCGCGCTACGACATTTCACGAATTTCGGCCATAAACATTAAACATATATAATTAGAGCAATTTAAATCGGATTTCCATGAAACGAAAAATATTTGTTTTTAAATGATATTAGTTTTCAAATGAAAAAGGAATTTTCAAATTTCAGTGAATAGTTTTCTAGTTATGTTTAAAACTATTTTGAATAAGGCCGTTGTAAGCATAGTTCTTTGACCATAACGGTAAACAGCTGTTATAAAATATTTAAAAATATAGAAAAATGTGTAAAATAATTGTTAATGATTTGAAAGTGATTTGGGTTGGTAACATGTGGACTATATAAAGGTTGTTTTAATCAAACTAGCTAATATATGCTATTTTGAAACTTTTTTTTAATGCTTTTCAGTAATGTTTTGTTTTGAAGTTTTAAACTCGTCTACAACTTTGGAAATCATTTTCAAATGATAAATAAAGTATTTTTTAGAGGTTAAAAATATTCAAATAAGTTGGTTATAAGTAAATTTAAGTTTACTTAAGATTTAAGGGTTTTCCAATTTTAAATAAATTGGATTTAGATGGAAATAATCTTCGGATATTTGTTGTTAAATTCCATAACGGAAACCTATACTGTTTGAGGAATTTGAAAGGTATGTATATCGTTATTTTGCTTATAATATTTGTTGATTATGAGAATTGATATTGGATATAAGCTGATTTAATTTTTGTTTAAGTCTTATGCTTAATATCAATTTGTATTGGGTTTGTTGTGAATGGTGTCTTAAATAACAGCATTCTTTAACCCAATTAAGATATAGTTGTTTTTGGAAATAATAAAGATTAATTTGTTTAAATATTATATTTAATATCAATTGGTATTGGGTTTGTTGTGAATAGTGTCTTAAGTAACAGCATTCTTTAACCAAGTTAAGATTAAGTTATTTTTGGAAATAATAAAGATTATGATATTTGAATTGTGGATTTATGGAAACACGATTATTTAAGTTTTTAAGTAAGGAATAAGTTTTGGGAAAAATAAATCTTGGTTAAAGATTTAATAGATGGTTTTAAAATAATTCCTAATTAAGGAATAATAGTTTTGTAAAGGAAGTTTCCTTAAATTTGGATGGGTTTCGATAAAAGGTCTTTGGGTGAGATGAAATCTTTGTTTAGAAAGATAAGGAAACGAATATGGAATTGATTTCTTATAATCAATAACAAAAGGTATGTAAGGGAAGTTTTCTTTGGTTAAGATTTTATGAACCCTGGTTTGAAAATCAAATGAGGCAATTTTACGGATTTAATTCCAAGTTTATGAAATGAATGAATAAAGGTTTCCATGAAGGTTTTAATTAATCAACCGAAGTAGAATGAGATTTAGTGAATCCTGTATTTCCATATTGTTTTAAATAACGCTTATTGTTTGGAAAGTATGGGATTAGGTTTTTGTCTAGAAACCATTTTGAATAATAATACGATGTTATGGAGCACCTGAAGATAACTGAAGATGGTGATTGAAGACCAGAGATCTTCAAACCTAGAACGGACTTGTATGGATGTGTGTTTGACATTGTATTTTGTAATGTATTGATTGATTTTTACTAAGCATATTTCTGTTGGTGGCAGAGAATTTATTCTCTTAGCTTAGCACCTTTCTTTAAGAGGTACGAGCTCATAGATGATTTGGTTAGTGATTATCAATTGTATATTATGAAATGACAGTATGGCATACCAAGTGACTCAACTATTTGATGATCAAATCATGTCTTAGTTTAAGCGTAGCCTTGTGTAATGAGACTTCTTCAAGCCTCACAACCCAGTAATGACCTTAAACAGGATTATAGTAGCAAGGCTACGTGGGTTGCACCCCTTAGGGTATATTTATTCCCTTCTAGATAAAAAGTTATAAGATGGTATAGAGCATAGGTATTTACTTATGTGGAAATCTACTTTATGTGAATGATGGAGACGAGCGCTCGGTTAAAGGCCAGTTACAACCGTGGAATGTCATATTCGTGTTGCATCTAGCAGAGTCAACATATAGAGATGGTTCGGCCTTGTGTAGCCGAGAAAGCATGAGTTGTTTTCTCATAGGTACATCCATTTGGAGGTGTTCCCATTGGAAAGGAAGATTCTTTGTCTTGGTCATTGTTGGCATCCAATTCACCACTACGAGCCTTTACAGTTTTAGTTGTATACCTATATGTCAACTTAATGGAATGGGGTATTATGTTGGCTAAGATTGATACGTTTAATTACGAAATGATTTTTCACACTATGCACTAGTAATAATATCAAATGGGTTTCGTGTATCAAGCATTGTTGGTTATTATAAGGACAAATCTCACCCATGGGTGTGCGCTTGCATTGTATGATGTGGGACGAGCCTTATGATAGCTTCATTTTCTAAACAGCGTTACAAATTTTTTGCACTGGTATTCATTAGGGAAATACTTATTTCGTATTTATACGGCGTGGTCTTATGAGTTACCTCACTTTAAAAATATAACTGTTTTAAGTTTCTCACATCAGTCACATGACTAACCTGGAGTTTATTGTTTCCTTCACCTAAACTCTAAGTGCCCACAATTTTTCACACGAGTAGCCTGTAGTTATGGTTTGCATATTAATCTTGGAGTCAATTAGAGCAAGTGCTGGATTAGTGCAACAACCCAGAAAATTAGAACCAATTTAAAAATTTTATTTTGGCAATTTTAATGAATTTTGAATATTTAAAATGATTTATTTTAAATAATAACGACTATAAATTTATTTTGAATAGAATTGGAACGTATAAATTTATTTAAATAGAAATTAGAATATAAATATTTATTTTAAGTATAAAAGGAATTGGAAATGGCGTGGTAGTTTGAAAATTCGATTTCAAAACTTCAAATGAATGTACAGGATTCAGAATAAACCGGATCTTAGTGAAACTAAAATTATTTGGATTTGTTTGAAAATATCTATCCAACGAATCTGAAAAATCCAAATTTCATTGCGGGATTAAAAAGTTATGTCCGGTTGAAAATTCAGGATAGTCGCTATGGAATTTTATATAAAATATAGCCCTTAAAAGTGGAGATTTTGCAAACGACCTCCGTTTTTGACGAGGCCACTTTTGTTGGATCCGGAATGTCAAAATATTGCTAGATTCCAATTTTCATAATTTTTGGAATAGATATGTGAGCGTGGTGAATTTAAACGTGTTTGGTCAATTCAGTTTGAATTTAATCGACTGGAAAATGACCATTTTTCAAACGGTCTCCAAATTTGACGAAATTGTTTTCTTAGAACCGTATCATCTAAACATAGCCAGATTTATTTTTCTGGAATTTTCAGAGTCAGTATGTTGCCCCGATAAATTAAAATGTACGTTGAAATCAATTTTGAACGTTAAATTAATTTATATTTTAATTTTAATGAAAACTGATCGAAATGATGGAATTGGCTTACGAGACATATCCCATTGCGTTCGGAATTGGGGTAATTAGCTAAGAGCGACAATCAGTGGGGTCGATTTGGAGTTTAAATTAAAAAGGTAACTTTTTGGAGATAAATTAAATATATATATTATATAACACAATCCCCCTTCTATTCTCTCAGTCAACACTCGAATAAGAAATTAAAAAAAAGCCCTAAACACCCCGTCGATCATTCCCGCCCGTGTCCCTCTAGGCGGCGCTGCATCGCCGCGCCTAAGGCCGCGCACCAGCACCCCTCTGACCTCCTATCTTCTCTCCCCTTCCCCCGTTCGAGACCACAATCCCCCAATCACCGAGAAACCCTAGCCGCCCTTCACCAATAGCCGCCGGCGTTTCCCCTCAGGCCCGCCGCCTGGCCAGCCGTGACCTCTCCCCCGCCTGCATATCTCCGGCACCGCCATTTCCCCCGTTCCCACTTCCGAATGTGAGTTTTTATCATGATTTATGTATGTGAATTTTTACTATGAAATAGTCATGTAAAAATATAACTTTTAGTGATTTAAAAATCTGAAATTTATATATGTTTTGATAGGATAAAAATTTGATTTTTATTTATATATATAACATTTAAAGATCGGATTTTTAATGTTTGGAAGATTGGATTTTTAACGTATGAAAGATTGGATTTTTAATGTATGAAAGATCGAAATTTTAATGTATGAAAGAAGTGATTTTTAATTATATAAAAATTTAATTTTAATATATGTAGCGTATTAAAAATGTGATTTTTATATGAATTCTATATATAAAAAAATACGATTTTTATATATGAGGTAACGCTATAAAAATTAGATTTTTATATATGACGTAACGCTATAAAAATTAGATTTTTATATTTGGCGTAGCGATGTAAAATTTAGATTTTTATAATATATATAGAGTTATAAAGACATGAGTTTTTTATATATATATATATACATACAGCATAGATAAAAAATTGATTTTTATATATATAATAGCAATATAAACATCATATTAAAAATGTGATTTTTACTATGAGCAGTGGGACAAGATTGCGTTGGAATTTTGGGCAAATCCAAACCGTTCAGAAATAAAGAATGGAGGAGTGGAAACCAAAGGTGCGAACTTCTCACTTTAATTTTATTTTCTAGTTAAAATATATACTAAGATGTAGACGGTGCTTAGCAGCACCCGACACCCGTCGTCCACAGACCATGGACGACTTGTTCGATTTGATTGTGTTGTGGAAATTGATTGTGATGTGGAATGGAATGGAATATAATATATTCATGTGTTGAATAAAGTGTTAGAACAATAAAAATATCATTTTTATTGTATAAATTAATGAAACAAAATATTTACGAAAATAAAATAAATATTCATTTACAAATCGGACGATTTGTTTATGTACACCCATTTGACTGATACTGATTGGGGCGATATATTTTACACATCGCCCAACTGGACAAATGAATTCTATATTTGTTGACTGAAACCCCACACGGGTATTGGGATGATATTTGACGTACATTAATCCCAATTGTTTAGTTGTATGTCAATCGATTAGTTGACAAACTGTTGTAAGCGTTAAATATTTATATTTAATGCTTATGAATTGTAGAATGCACTCTGGATGATGGTTAATTGTTAATCATTGTTGTTCTATATATGTGTTGTATGAAATCCATATAAATAACATTATATGGTAATTGACTGTGTCTGATTCCAGTTCAAGAAGAATGAATATTTTAAAATAACGAATATTTTAAAATAGTGAATCCATATAATTAACCTTATATGGTAATTGATTGTGCCACATTCCAACGTGGAAAATAAAGAATATTTTGAAATAATATTCATGTGTTGAATAAAATAAAATAATGAATATTTCAAAATAATATTCACTAAAAGATCAAAATTCGATTTTGATGTCCGATTTGGGATGGACACGAATATATTTAAATATATAAAGCCGTGTTGATTAGATTAACGCCATTTTGACGTGAACGGTATATATATTGATTTTATTCATTTTTATAATGAATATCGAAAAGGAAATGATTTCAAATCTGATGTTTGAAAATATTATCATTTATATTATAATGATATGAAATATCCAATTTTGATTAAAATTGAATATGAAGTTGAAATTGTTTTGAAAACAAATTTAAAACGATTTATAAAATACGTTTTAAATGGAAATTGACGAAATATATATAATATATTATATATATATCTAATGGCCTGAATAGAACGCCCCGCGCAACGGCAGTTCGCGAATTTCGACCATTGACTTCGAATTGACATTACGGGAGATCCGACTGTCGGATTCTCCTAAAACCGGTACCGTTAGGTTCGTATCGAAAAGAGCTTTCCAACGAATATGAGAGATTTGAAATCTAACAGTTGGATTTGGAATTATGTCCAAATCAAATTTGGAAAAGGTTGATGTAAGTGTAGTTCGATGACCATTTATGGAAATCGACTGTACGGGCCTTGATAAAATTATTAAAAATATTAATAACTTGTGTAAAATCATAATAATTGTTTTGGAAGGAATTGGGATGAAAAATTCCATATTTGAAATGATAAACATATATTTTTATTGAAATGAACTAGAATTATAATCCAATATTTTTAAATAAATAAACTGGATTTGAAATGGTTTTAAAAATAACCAGAATTTCCAATATATGAATTGGAACGGATTTGAATGGAAATAATCTTCGGAATATTTCAGTATTGGATTTCATGATTATACGGATATGGTTATGGAAATTTGGAAGATATATTTTATATTGTTATTTCCAATACGATATTTGTTGGTTTCAGAATTTGGTATTGAATATAAGCCGATATATTTTCTATTCAAAACCTTGTATTTAATATCAAATAGGATTTTGGGTTTTTTGTGCATTGTGTCTTAAATAACACTGTTCTTAAACCTCATGTGAAAAGAATAAATCTTTTAAATAAGATTATTTGAGTTACCGGTTACATTTAGTAACTGGAATAAAATGAAATGTGAATTGGGTTTATCGTGAACTGTGTTTTTAACGACATTCGTTCTTTAACCCGATTTGCAGTGAAATGTGATTTGGAATTTATAAATCTTCTTATTAAGATTTAATGGAAATTTTCCAAAGTAAGGTTTTCTAGTTTAATATATTAAATTGGAATTGAATGGAATTCGATTTGGTAATAATCGAAGTGAACTTCTGTGGAGGAAGACTGTTAATATATATGGAATTTAAAAGGCTTTGCCGTTATTCCATTTATATTATTAGTCGGATACGGAAATTGATATCGATTATATATTGATCTGTTTTTCGTGAAGATTCCATTATTAATGGAATGTGATTTTGGGTTTATCGTGAACTGTGTTTTAAATGACATTAGTTCTTTAACCCAGTTAAAGATAGGATTTATTTCCAAAATTGAATAATCATTAATATTGATTTTTGGGAAGATTAAAACTAAATGGAGTTTTAATGAATCTTTAATTAGATTGAAATATAAATGTGATAATTTAAATTATCAAATTCAGGAAATGATCGAGAATGGAGTATCACCAGTTTTGCTCCAAGCGATAGTTAAATCTTTAAATAGATTTGAACATGAAATGGTAATTCATATTTACCGACAACATCATGGTGTTAGATATGGAGTATTACCAGTTTTGCACCATGGGATGAATGGGGTTGGGAAATAAAACAAATGATTACTTCGGTAAGGTTCGCTAATCCCGACTATTTTGGAAAACCTTAATATGGTTTATTATCCAAAGGAAGATTAAAGAATAAATTTAAAAGAATTTATCTTTGATAAAATTAATGGGAACCTATTCCCTAATGATGTGAATATTTAAATAAAATAATATTCTGGATTGGAATGAGGCGTATGTTGTGTTTGTGTAACACTTGTTTATTATATACGCGAGTTATTCGGAAAAGCCGGGTTTATACCCATTCTGAATAACTGATTCGATTATAAGTTGACGATGAAGACGGTGGTTGAAGACTAGAGGTCTTCACATCGTTTGGATGATTACTGATGTCTTGATTGGTCCGTACACCCAAGATGAGGTAATAAGCAGTGATCGTCCAGACGTACTTGGAGATCGACGGATATGCAAGGGCCTCTCTCCTGTATTGGACATATGGGACGAGGAATAAGGTGCCTCCGGTTTCGTTCAGACCCAGAACGAACTTGTAAATGGACTGTGTGTCTGACATTGGATTTTCCTCTGTGTTGATTGATCTCTATCTAATATACATCTGTTTGGTGGCGGAGAATTTATTCTCTTGCTTAACACCCTTCTTTGAGACATACGATCTTAGAGGTTGTATATCGATAGACATCAGTCGCTTGGCGTGAGTTGCCTGTGTGGCATGCCTGAGTGGCAAATGATCAAGGCTTCTGTTGAAAAGCAGAGTCTTGTGGTTGATAATCAAAGCATAACTTTAATATAGCGTCACTTTGTGTATAGTGTTAATTCGCCAAACTCACACCCCGGTATGAACCAGAAACGAGAGAGGATCCAGGGAGAACATGTGTTTCTTTCTAGCTAGAGGTGGTGTAAGGGTTTTGCATGCCCTGACATTTTTTTATTTTTACCTATGTGGTTGTTGGAATGCGAGGTGCCTCAGATATATCAGTTACTACGGAACTGATGGATATTGAGTCGTCTGGCTCATTTTACGCCCCATAGGGCAGGGAGACGTATTGTTCAGGGATTTTTAATCCACTTAAAATGTGGACCGGCCTTGTGGCTCCTAAGGGCTCACCTGTGTCTGGGTCCTGAGGCTCGGGCTAGAGAGTCTCGAAGCGGTAAGGACGATCCCTTGACTTGGTTCATAGATGGAAGTCCAACTTCCAATACGTGACATTGCGGTTCTAATTATAGAGCCTAGTATTGGCGACATGATATATGGTACCCATGCCGTCTAGGAATTATACATTTATATTTGAAGTTGTTTTATACACTATGCACTTATAATAGTATCAAATGATTTGTTTTAAATGTACCAAGCATGATTGGCTATTATAAGGGAAAACTTATCCTCGGCTTGCGTTGCATTGTGTGATGGGACCTGGGTCTTATAATAGCTTCATTTTTCCAAAATGCGTTGCGCTGTTTGTTTGATGCACTGGTATTCTTGGGAGGAAACCCATTCCGTGTTATACGGAGTGGTCCCTTGATTTACTTTATTTTTACAGTAAAGATTTAATAACTGTTTTAGTTCTCACACTAGTCACATGACTGACCTGGAGTTTATTGTTTCAACCTAAACTCTGGGTGCCCCTATTTTTCACATGGGTAACTAGTAATTTTGGGTTTGCAGATTTATTCTTACAGGATCCTGGTTTATAGCTGAAGTGATATTTGAAAAGCTTTGTATCCGTGTATTTCTTTCAGTTGTGTTTTGTATTATTTTTCCGCTGCTATGTATTAAAATGTAATTTGAATCTCTGATATTTATCAAATGTATATCATTTATTCATACTCTGTTATATTCTTGTATTCTGATGGAATTGTTGTAATAAGCAATGAAATATTCTTCTGTTTGTGTTCTGATTTGTCGTGTTCTCAACTCAATCTAGGCTTTCATTTACGGGGAAGTTTGGGTCATCTTAATTAGGACTAAACTATACTATTTAGAGATTTTTATTCTTCAATTGAGCTTAGCATTTCTCCATTGTGTAATTATTTTACTCTGATATCTCATTGTAACGCTGATGTACGAAATTGTTATAGCAATAAAAGTTCTTTTGTTTCTGTTCTGATGTGTTACTACCCGATAACAATCCGTCGTTGTGAACGGTTTGAGTTGGTTTAATTAAAGATTTGAAGCGGGAAAAACGGTAGGTCATTATATTTGGTATCAGACCTTTGGGTTATACAAAGTTTATGGGGTTTGACCTGGTAGAACCGATGGTAAGAACTCATTGGAGATGGGATTAAGAGGAGTAACTCATTAGAGATAGGGTTAGCAATCCCTTAGAATGAGTTTAAAAATATTATATCTATGAGAATGTATTTTCATATAAAAATGATTTGGTTTTGAAAAGCTATAAAGGAATATGATTTGAAAATTATATTGATTTTGAAAGAATATGCTTTGAAAAACATATATGGATAACTTAAGAAGTTTGAAATTTGAATATGGACATCTTGTGATTAGAATTTCACAATTTGACTGAAGATGTTCATGTGTTTATTAACCAATTAGAGCAAATATTCCAAGAAAAAGAAGGTATAATGATTTGAATAACTCTAAAGTAAAATTAAAACTTGGGGTAATTAGGGAAAAGATTAAGAGTAACTCTTGTTTTTAACTTGAGAAAGTTGGGAAGAACTTAAAATTAAGCCATTAGGTTGGAATAAAGAATCGACATTATCAACGATTTTGGATAGTTGATAAAATCTGTAATAAGTTGTATAGACAAAAGTAGTTTGAATACCTTGTGAATTCAATTTCACAAATTGACTATAAGGTACTTGACGTTATAAGGATAGGTGAGATCTTGGAATTTGATAAATTGTAAGAACTATAATCTGTTAATAAGGGATAAAATTTCATGTTTTTTCTTAAAAAAAATAGCAACTTTAAATTAGGAGTAAGCATTAAGGATAGCCAAGCTTAAACTATAGTCATCCTTATAAAGAACATAGATTAGAAATTAGAATTATTAACGAATTCAGACAGTCGATAAGTCCTGAAACCTATTAGGTAAGGAAATGAAACATTTAGATAGATACAAGTACCTTATGAATTAAGTTTCATGATTTGACTAGGAGGTATTTGGCAAATAAGAATAATTAAAAATAAGAAGTTATTTAAAATATCTAGATAAGCTAAAGGGTTAAATAATAGTTCTTGAATCATCTTAAAAAGGAAATAGATTTTTCACCACATTTGAATTTGGAATAGCAAGTTAAATACCTAGAAAAACAATTTCTAACCCTAGTATTTCCTTGTTAGAGGTAAGCAATTGAGTGTTAGGTAACATTGAGCCTAGTTTGTTGCCAACGACAGTAGTAGCGGTATCGAATCAGATGATTCTAATGGATTGATGATCAATCCTCTGAGCGATGTAGAGCGATATATAGATAGAGGCTTCTTCTTTTAGAAAGCTTGAGTTAGTCGGACCAGTGAAGCCCATACTTAAGGATTTAAAGTAGTAGGATGATAGGATGGTAGTTGAGGACGAGAGCATCAATGAGGATACAATAAGCATATTGTTTGGGAAATGGGTAGCCCCATAGCCATGAGCAATGATGAGATGATATTAGATCAGGAAGATATACAGATTCCAGATGGTTTTGAGGATGAGATAATTGATGAGGTTTGGCATGAGATCCTTACGGAGTTTGGTAAGGACGGAATTTTCTTTCATAACCAAAGATTTTAATTCAAATTTTGGTATAAAAATTTTGAGTTCGAAACCCCTTAAGTTATTTTATAATTAAGGTTGTTTAAATTTTCTCTCCTTTTCGAGGATGAAAATTTTTAAGGGGGAAAAAATGTAACAAACTACATTTTTAAACCAAGTTTTAACTCAACTAGTTCGTAATATTTTGAATATATATGTTTTGAAATATGATTTGGAAGGTATTTTGGATATCTATAAACATTACTAGTTGGTAGTGACTAACAAAAATTTACCAAAAACAAGATTTTATGACTTATCAATTTGAATTAATAAATCTGATAATTTTGAAATTTGGTTTAAGAAAAATAGTATTTGGAATTGTGAAATGTAATTGCAATATTTTGACAGTATATCAACTTTTTTTTATAACAAATTGGTTAATAACGTATCTATAAAATTACTTTAATATGGACCTTTAATCAAATTTAAAGTGTTGAGTATTTATTATCAAGATAAAGTAGTTATTTTGAATTACTCAATTTAATCGCGAAAATTTGTTAATAAATTTCATTAGATTTTTTTGCACTTGTTGTCGGTTGTTGAACGGTTATTTGGTAACATATATGTTTGACTTGCTAGCTAAAAACGCTAAAAACCCTAAAAATTGTAACACTAATGGGATGTTTAAATTTTGTAACGCTTAAAGGTGCGACAAATAGTGTTTCTAATATAGACCATGTCCATGGTCCATAGTTTTAAAAAGAGCTAATGGTTTTTGGAGAGTGGTATTGTGTGGTGGCATGTTGCATGTTAATGTGGCTTGGAAAGAGGAAGTCTGTCCATAATGAAAATGTCATAAATGCCCATAGATATGGCTATATAAGGAGCACCATACCTCCTTCATCTTGCATCCACTTCTCCTCCTTCTTCTTACCTTCTTTCTCCATTCTTTTCTCCCTCTCCCTCCCTCTTCTTCTCGGCCTAAGGCCCTTACTCCGCCTCCTCCAGCCAACCATCACCAATACTATCTCCCTCCTCCTTCCCTAGCCCCACCCGAGCACCCCCCACACTATCAAACCCGAGCATAATCCTCTCCACCGGTCATTCCAGACCACCCTTTCACTAACGACAACCACCACTCCTCATGACAGCCCTTCTAAGTCTGGTCATACCCCCTCCCACCCACCTAGCTTCAGCCACTCTTCCTTTCAAATAAAAATAATATTAGTAGTTGTGTGTGTGTGTATATATATATTATAATGGTAAAGTGAAGAAAACACTGCATGACGTGGTGACGATGCTCGATGGTCCGGGCGAAGTCCTACAATAGAGATTTGTGGAGCAATGCTGGTGAGAAACAATTTTATTTACATATAATTAGTAGTTAAATATATACAATTATTTATAGGCTTGTTGTTGGATGATGGATGTTTAATTTAAGTTAGTTAGTTAGTTAGTTAGTTAATTAACGAGGTATGAGCATTAATTATGTAATGTTTGTACACATATACCTTGTGTCATACAGTGTGACATATACACGATGATATATGATATGTTATGGATGAATGGTTTCCTTGATTACTATGGATGTTATAATACCTATTATTAGTGATAATATGTTCACTGCATAGTCACACACATATGTGAAACGAAATGGGTTAAGTCTCGACCCACTTTTGTTATATAATTTAATATTATATTCAGTTAAATAAGGAGTGAAAAATAAAAGTTAGACTTTGGTACTCGAACTTATGAGAAAATGAAATTGAAGTATTTATGAACAACTTTTGGAAAGGTGGAAATTTATTTGAAAAATATTTTGAGTATAAATGGCTACCAAGTTTGAAATCGAGTTTGAATAGTAAAATTGAAAATTGAAGTTGGGTTTGGTATATAAATGATGTCAAAAACTCAAATTGATTGTTCCATTTATCTTATATAATATTTAATTTGATTTCAGAAAAGTTTGGATTTCAAAGGATTAAATTTTAAGAAAATATTATTGTTTTATTAATAAAATATTATTTTAATATTCATTTAAAATAAATAGTTGATTTAAAGTGGAAATTTTGAAATATTGTTTCAAATAGTATTGTGCACTTTTTATATGAAGTTTAAAAGTATTTCGAAGTATTCAAACAATTTTTCAATAATAAGTTGAATTACGGTCTGGATAAGACTAGTCGTGTTGCGATAGTTCGCGAATTTCAGCAACAAATATCAAACACTTATTACTGGAGCAATTTAAATAGAATTTCCACTAAATGAAAAAACTTTGTTTTTATATGATATTAGTTTTCAATTGAAAAAGGAATTTTCAAATTTCAATGAATAGTTTTCAAGTTATGTTTAGAACTATTTGTAAAAGGTCGCTGTAAGCACAATTCATTGGCCATAACAGTAAATGGCTATTATAAAATATTTAAAAATATGGAAAAAAATTGTAAAATAATATTTAATTATTTAAAAGTGATTTGTGTTGGTAATATGAAGTCTTGGACTATATAAAGGTTGTTTTGATCAAATTAGCTAATATAGGCTATTTTGAAATGTGTTTAACGCTTTTTCAGCAATGTTTTGTTTTAAAGTTTTAAACTCGTCTATGACTTTGGAAATCATTTCCAAATGATAAATAAAGTAATTTTAGAGGTTTTTAATAATTAAATAAGTTGGTTATAAGTAAATTTAAGTTTACTTAAGATTTAAGGATTTTCTAATTTTAAATAAATATGATTTAGACTGGAATAATCCTCGGATATTTGATGTTAAATTCCGTAATGGAAACCCATACTATTTGAGGAATTTTAAAGGTATGTATATTGTTATTCCACTTATAGTATTTGCTGATTATGAGAATTAATATTGGATATAAGATGATATAATTTCTGTTTAAATCTTGTATTTAATATCAATTAGTATTAAGTTTGTTATGAATGGTGTCTTAAATAACAACATTCTTTAACCCAATTAAGATTAAGCTATTTTTGGAAATAATAAATATTTTGATCTTTGAATTGTCGATTCATATACAAACAATTACTTAATTTTTAAGTAAGGAATAAGTTTTGAGCAAAGTAAATCTTGGTTAAAGATTTAATAAATGGTTTAAAAATAATTCTTAATTAAGGAATAAAAGTTTTGTAAAGGAAGTTTCCTTAAATTAAGATGGGCTTCGATAAAAGATCTTTAGGTGAAATAAATTTTTTGTTTAAAAAGATAAGGGAATGAATATGGAATTGATTTCTGATATTCAATAATAAAAGGTTCCTAAGGGAAGTTTTCTTTGGTTAAGATTTTATAAACCCTGGTTTGTAAATCAAATGAGGAAATTTTATGGATTTAATTCCGAGTTATGAAACGAATGAATAAAGGTTTTAATTAATTGATTGAAGTGGAATGAGACTTAATGAATCATGTATTTCCATATGGTTTTAAATAACACTTATTTTTTGGAAAGTCCGGGATCAGGTCTCTATCTAAAAACCATTCCAAATAATAATACGACGTTATGGAGCAATTGAAGATAATTGAAGACGGTGATTGAAGACCGGAGACCTTCACATCGAAGGGGTTACTTGTTGATGTATTGGTTGGAAGACCACCTAAAACGAGATTATTTACAGTAGTGATCCTGGCATACTTGAAGGGATTCAGATTTGCTAGGGCTTCTCTCCTTTATTGGGCGAGTAATAAAGCGTCTTCGGTTTCGTTCAGACCCAGAGTGGACTTATGGATGTGTGGCTGATAATGTATTGATTGATTTCTACTAAAACACATTTCTGTTGGTGACGGAGAATTTATTCTCTTAGCTTAACACCCTTCTTTGAAACATACAAGCTCAAAGGTGATATGATTAGTGATTATCAATTGTATGTTATGTTATGAAATGATAGTGTGACATACTAATTGATTGAGCTATTGATGATCAAAGCATGGCTTAGTTTAGTCGTAGTTATATGTAAAGAGACTTCGTCAAGCCTTCCAATCTGGTAATGGCCTTAAACATGATTATGGTAGCAAGACTATGTGGGTCGCGCCCATTAGGGTATTGTCATTCCCTTCTATATAAAAAAGTTGCACCCTAATATGGAGCCTAGGTATTTACTTATGTTGAAATCTACTTTATGTGGATGATGAATATGAGTGCTCGATTAAAGGTTGGTTACGACCGAGGAATGTCATATTCACGTTGCAATCTTGCACAATTAGCATATAGAAATGGTTCGGCCTTCTGTGAGAAAGCATGATCTGTTTTCTCACGGGTACATCCCTTTAGAGATGTTTCCATCGGTAGGGAAAATCCTTTGCCTTGGTCATTGTTGTCACCACTACGAGCTTTTATGGTTTTAGTTGTATACCTATATGTCAACATAATAGGATGGGGTATTATATTAGCTAAGATTGATGCATTTACTTGCGAAATGGTTTTCCATACTACACACTAATAATAATATTAAATGAGTTTCACGTATCAAGAATTTTTTATTATCATAAGTACAAAACTCTCCCATGGGTGTGAACTTGCAGTGTGTGATATGGGATAAGCCTTATGATAGCTTTTATTTTCTAAAAGGAATTATGAATTTTCTACACTGGTATTTATAAGGGAAAACATGTTCCGTGTTTATACGGCATGGTCTTATGAGTTACCTCACTATAAAAATTAATTGTTTTAAGTTTCTCACACTAGTCTCATGACTGACCTAGACTTAATCGTTTCCTTCACCTAAACTTTGGGTGCCTAGAATTTTTCACACAGGTAGCCTGTAGTTATGGTTTGCGGATTAGTTTTGAAGTCGGTTTGGAGCAAGTGCTGGATTAGGACTGAAACTATACTATTTGGAGCTTTGTATCCTTCCATTAAGCTTAGCATTTTCCCGCTGTGTAATTATTGTACTCTGATATCTCATTGTGACTATGATGTAAGAAATTGTTATAGCATTAAAGTTCTTTTGTTTCTGTTTTGATGTGTTACTACCCCAATAACAATCCGTCTTTGTGTATGGATTGAGTTGGTTTAATTATCGACTTAAAGTGGGCAAAACGACGGGTCGTTACAATGTACCTTTAAGTCGACGTATGCACAGCCTCTCACATTCTATCCCCCTGAGCATGCATTTGAAGTATATACTTTACATGGTGAGGTAATTGAGTATCCTTTACATTTTAGTATAGATTATGATATTCAGAGGTACTTCTATTGTCTTACATCATCCACGTCATATAATATATATATATATGTGTGTGTGTGTGTGTGTGTGTGTGTGCGTGTATGTATGTATGCTTCACTAGCTTTTACATACGTTGATAGTGTATGTCTAATTTTCTTTTAACATTATAGTATAAATAGTATTTGGATCATGATAAATGAGTGGTTGTTGTATTTGAGCGTATGATGCTTGAGTACAATCGACTTATGTATTAGAGTCACCGACTACTTTTCAATTGTAGCAGACTCGATATGAGGTTTAAATACATGAGTGTTAGACTTAGATCGATATTAGAAGCATTAGAGTTGAGGCAACCGCCCTGCATTTCCGACGCTCAAGACACTTAAAGAGTGCGCTGCTACGGTTACCGAACAGTATAAAGTGATCATCTAGGTAGAGAAATAACTAAAACTACATGGTTCATGTCGTATATCTCACAACATATGGCATAACATATAATAATAAAATATATTGATATAATACATATGATACGGTAGACAACTGAAATGAATCCCAAGATTATGGCAACAAATCAAAAATAGTATACATCAACGGAATAGAGTTATACATCTCCAAAATAACTTGAAAATCTTGTCTCTCAATAAAAAAGAACTAATAAATCTCATATTACTGAATAGAGAAAAATTATAAAATATAAAAATACGAGATTAATCTTTTGATCTTCATCTAAACAGCTCCACGTCTCATCTAACCTGTCACTAATCTACTCATTTAAGTGCACCTAGAGTAATAAGAAGCAAAGAATAAAACTCTAAGTTCGAAAAGTATAGTGCGAGCGATAGAAATCTCAAGTATTAAAATAACTGGAACACATAATATGGAAAACCATACCTGACATGCACTTACATCCATGGAGTTAGCACATAAAAGTATATATTACTCTACTACATCAACATCAACATCATGGTTGTACCGACATCAAAATATTAAGATGTCTAAATGTCTGCATCAACACTATCTATATCTACGTCAATGCTACCTACATCTGGTGGCATCCTTAGGTGGGATAAATGACTAAGCACACATAACATATAACATCCATCATTACATTCACTAGCTCAATGCATTGGATATATAATACGTTTGGTTCTTCGGAGCATGTACCCGCTCCTAAGAGCTCTGATAACCTATGAATCCAAGCAACAAGCTACGTCAGGTTGAGAATGAGCGTAATTAGTTGTCATAAGTTCCTTTATGGATAAACAACATGTAGTCTGGTTGAACGTTCGATAGGCATCCCACTAGTATGGCCTACAGCCTACGTCAAGTTGATGACTCGACCGACACCCAAGCATTATCTCTCTAAGTACTAATCTGAACATACCAACAATCCTTTTGCATAAATATATCTGTTGTAGAGTTCATCATGTAGCTGACTTCATAACTTCCATTTGAAGTCTACTACTCGAGAATTGTCTATATAATTAGCTGACTCCATAACTTCCATTTGAAGTCTACTAGTCGGGAACTGTCTATATAACTTACTACCTTAAATCTCTCCTGATGGTTCCTACATCTCGACTAATAGCTCTCCATCCTTATTCTAGTCTCTTACTTTGCTCCTGAAGTCCAATTGGTTGTTATTAGAGCCGTTCTTCTTGAGTTAGAATAATTATTGAGCTACATAACTAATGAGTCTTTACGTTGTCATGACGATTCAAACTGCGAAGTTGGAACTCCCATGGACTACCATAATCCCTTCGAGAAGTCGCGCTAACCTGCTCCTTCGGGTCGCATGACCCAAATCAAAAATAGTTTATATTGGTAATGATCCCAATCTTAGGTTCAGTATTCGATTTGATCCAGATCAACACATACGTACCGATACAGTTCTCTTAACTGCAGGTCGGCCCAATCTAAACTTAGCACTTGTGAACCAACCCGACCTGAAGTATGTAGTCTTATGCTAATCCGATGCAATTAATATTATGTCAATCCAGAACACATGCTCATGCCAGTCCAATCTTCTAACCATCATAACTCCATCATATTTATCCAATTGAATTGAAATTTGAAACATAGTATCTAGAGACCATCCTCTACCATCTATACGGTTCGTATGCACTTCTAGGAAGTTGTAAATTTATGCTGATCCAACTTTGAATGACCATAAGTCCTTTAGATGAACTCTAAATGACCTAAAATTTACATATAACCTCTTCAGATCCTCTAGCTCATCTTCTCTAAGTTTCATGCAAATCTAAGCACTTTCAATTTTTGAACTTTTTTGTGAAAATCCTAGTTTAACCTAAATCTAATTCGTCGTTCATTGGTGTTTTTAAATATGCAAGTAAACAAATTGATGCATGCAATCATTCATAACAATTTAAAACAACAGTCAATCATTTCAGCCAGTTTTTTTAGAGAATTCAAATCTATAATGAAAATTTATGATCCATACGATCAACGAATGATTTCATAGGTATACCCCTACACGATTTAATCTCTAATCAATTTTAAATTCATTGGTGTGATTCAAAATTAGATTAGATAGGGTTTCCAGTAGATTTGATTTTTAAAAGAGTTTTAGAATGAAAAAAGTGTAGATGTTAGGTTATGAGATGTAGAATCACTCATCTTTACTAAGAAATGTAAATTTTAAATAACCTTATCTGAAGTAAAACCAATGAAATAGAATGGATCCTCCCTCCTAATTGTAGTTATAATTCTTCTCTAATGTCGATCTATCCAACACTTCAATTTATTTTTAACTTTAGTGAAGCAATTTTGTAGTTTAGGTAGAAGAAGTATTTTAATGAAGGTTGAGGTTTTAGGGGAGAACGAGAGAAATAGAATATGAGAGAAATTAGTTTTAGTGACTCACTTCGGGTATATTATCTCCTAATCTCGAGATTAAGAGTAACATTAATGGCCCTTAATTACTGAAGTGGGATTTGAAATTCAAAAATATTTCACACAGCTATAACTCTCAAATGGTTAACCTATTTTTAACATACAACCACACTACGGAAAAAAACCATCATTTTGATCTGATAGAAGTGGTTTTAGGTTCAAAATTCACACAATGAAAAGTTATGGAAAAAATAATTTCTTGTTAGTGACAAATCGATCGCTGGAAAATTTGATAAAAATTCTAAATGTGAGAAATGTCTCTAGTAATTGTTTTCCAAAATTATAGAACCATATAACCCCATGTATAAAAAACATTTCTTATTTAAGCGCTAAAAGTGCATAGAATTACGAGTCATTGCATTATCCACCTTTAGAACTTCACCTCAAAAATTCCATAAATAAGTCACTAGTTGCATCCGACATCCCTAACAATCTTATACATGTTGGGGAATGGAAATTTGATGACAACAATGTTGTTTCAATTAATGAAATTATTGATTATAAAATATATACAAAATCTTTGTCCAGAGTGTGTGTTGTATATATATATATGTATATGCAGGATATAAATATTGAAGACTGTACAGTATTAGAGATTCAAGATATCAAGGAATTCAAGACTCATGAGTATCAAGATAATCAAGATTTCAAGAGCTCAAGATTATTAAGTAATAGAGTCTAGTTTATATGTAAAACTCCGGTTAGCACTTTCGAATTCTGTTTTCAAATTCCTTTTCAAAATTGGTTCAAACTCCTTTTCTAAAAATGATTTCAATTTATTAAGATTTTACTTATAATTAAAAAAATGGTTATAGTTTATAAAGTTTTATAATATATATGTTTATAATATATATGTTTTATTGTTTTATATTGTATAATTTTTTAAATATCTTTATATTATATATCACTATGTTTTTATATGTTTTTATACTTTAAAAATTCATTTGAAACATTAGTTTTGATTCAAGAATTTCCAATATATATATATATTACTTTAAACACTTTATAAATGTTTTAAAATAAAAAAAAAACATATATGTTGACATACAGGTTTGGACATGTCGACATATAACTGTCACTTTTTCAAATTTCAAAGGAAGTGCTTTTTCATTATTTGAAACACTTCAGAAACGTTGCAACCTTTTAAACTCTATAAATAAGGGTTAAATTCAAATATTTATTACTTCTTCTCCATCTTCATCCTATCTCTAACCACCATTATTATATTTAATTTTTTTATTTCTACACTTATACTCTGCCGATTTCTACTCAAATTATATCAAACTTCTTTTCTCAATCTCTATCAAATACTCTCTGATTGGAAGTGATATTCAAGAGTTATAGGGCTATTGTGATCATTTGGGAATTGTTTGGGAAAAGGTGTGTTACTTATAGCCCTAAAATCAAGGAAAGGGAGCGGTGTTAACCTTGTAACCGTGAAATCAAGGGTGGTGGTTGAATCAGCGTTAACCTTGTAGTCGTGAAATCAAGGGTGTTGTAATTGGATCCTGATATTAATAAAACTTTGCACAGTCTAGCGTTGCATAGGACTGGACGTAGGAGTAATCTAAACTAGTATAAAATCCGGTGTGTTCTTTCCTTTTCTGCATTTTATATTTACTTATACCTGTATATGTGATTGTTTCAGTGTTTGTGGTCATTTCTGGAGTGGTAATCATTGTGTGATTCATATAGTAATTCAAGTTTATTAAATATTTCTATAAATTTCTAATTAACACTATTCACCCCCCTCTAGTGTTAATTTTGCCTTAAGATCCTTAATCCGAATTCCTTAACAATACAATCATCCAGATCAAACATGCATCCGTAGCAATCAACAAGAAAATAAATAATCTAGTCTTATCCTACCATGCATGATACCATACAAAAATGAATTAGTGACATTACATTTGAAAGTAAAAGCGATAACCAGAAAACCTTACAAATTAAAGAGCTTTGTATACAATTTCCTTACACTCTCCTCTATTTCCCAAATTCAGTCGCCCTCACTTTCACTCCATTGGCCCTTCATTAAATTCACCACCTTCATCCTTAGTTGTTCATATTATATACAATAACACGAACTGGTCTATGAGATCTAGAAGCTTCTAGTTCAATCTTGATATCATCCAATTGATCTTTTATTATGATTATATTAGAGTTATGCATAAATTTTCGTATTTGATAAACATGGAATACATTGTGTACTTCCGCCATTTTCTGAGGTAAGTCAATTTCATAAGAAAGGTTCTCAATGTTTTCTAAGATTGAAAATGGATACAGAAATCTCGCTGTCAACTATTGTAAAGGATTTTACTAACGTCTTCGAAGCATTATTAGGCTTGCTACCGAAGAGGCAATCGAGTTTCGTATTGATTTAGAGCTTTGAGAGGAACCAACGAGTCTACCACCCAACCGAATGACCCCTTCGGAGATAAGAGAGTTGAAAGCACAACTTGTAATTTGGTAGGAATAAGCTTTATTCTCTAGTAATTGTTTTCCAAATTATAGAACCATTTAACCCCATGTATAAAAAACATTTCTTATTTAAGCGCTAAAAGTGCATAGAATTACGAGTCATTGCATTATCCCCCTTTAGAACTTTGCCTCAGAAATTCCATAAATAAGTCACTAGTTGCATCCGACATCCCTAACAATCTTATACATGTTGGGGAATGGAAATTTGATGACAACAATGTTGTTTCAATTAATGAAATTATTGATTATAAAATATATACAAAATCTTTGTCCAGAGTGTGTGTGTGTGTGTAATAACCCGAAAATCTGGGCCAGTTTAAAATTTTTATTTTGGCAATTTTGGCGAATTTTGAATATAATTAGAACGTATATATTATATACGTCGTCGTTAGAATATATAATAATTATATATAATTATAAAAGGAATTGAAAATGGCGCGGTAGTTCGAAAATTCGATTTCTAATTTTAAATGAATATACAGAATTCAATATAAGTCAGAATTGAACGAAACAAGAAATATTTGAATCTGTATAACAATATCTTTGTAACGAAGTTAACAAACTGAGATTTCATCTTAGAAATGATAAGATATGTCCAGTTTAAAATTAGAAATAGTCGCTGTGGAATTTATATATATTTTTATATATATAAGGCCCTTAAAAATAGCAATTTTGCAAACGACCTCGGATTTCGACGAAACCAGTTTTGTTGGGTCCGTGATGTTAAATTATTGCTAGATTCCAAATTTCATAATTTTTCGAATCAATATGTGAGCGTGGCAAAGGAAAACGTGTTTGACCGGTTTCAGTTGATTTTAGTCGACTGGAAATTGGCCATTTTTCAAACGGTCTCAGAATTCGACGAAACTAGTTTTGTTAGGACCGTATCGTCAATGCGAAGCTAGAAAATATTTTTCGAGAATTTTTAGAGTTAGTATGCGACCCCGGTAATTTGAAATGTACGTTTAAAATTCAATAAAGTGATTTAAATGTAAATTCAAGCGAAAACTGATCGAAACGGCCGAACCGGCTTACGAAACATATCCCATTGTGTTCGGAATAGGGGTGATTAGCTAGGGGCGACAGTCGTTGGACCTCGATTGGAGTTCGAAATGGAAAGTGAAATTTTGGAATAAAAAATTAAATTAAATAAAATAAAATAAAAATAATTCCCCCCCCTTACCCCTCGCTCCTTAGTCAACCCCCACCCTCGTTTTCTCAGTCAAACCGAAACCTAAATCAAAAAAAAAAAGAGGAAAAAAACCGACGATGGGGGGGATCGCGCCCCACCGCCGGCGCCGGACCTCGCCACCCCCTGCCATCGCTCCCCTCACCCCACCTCCTCTCGCGCCCGTGCTCCTCTCTCCTCTTCCCTCTGAGACGTTGGCCCGAACCCTCCCAAAAACCCCAATCCCGTCGCCGTCGACAGCCACCCCACCTCGCCCCTCCGTTCGTCTCGCGCCCCTCCCCTTGTGAAGCCTTGGCCCCCTCCTCCGCAACCACCTGCGCATCAAAACCCGCGCCCCCTTTTTACAGCCGTCGTCCTCCGCCTACAGCGCAACCTCCAGCCTCGATGGAACCCTGCACCAGCTCCGATGAGCCACCGACCCCCTGTGAGCCCCTCCTCCCTCCCGAACAAGCACGGTGAGTTTTATTTATTTTAATTTACATAAAATCTGAGTTTTTATTGATTTTAATTTATATAAAATCTGTTTTTATTTATTTCTTTTAGTAAGAGTAAATAAAAAGATGTTTGTTTATTTATTAACTTACATAAAGGTTCGATTTTTATTGAACATAAAGTTTCAATTTTTATTATGAAGTATGAAAGGAAAAGATTCGATTTTGATTACGAAGTTAGAAAAGTAAAAATATGGTTTTCATATGAAGTTAGCGAAGAGAAAATTTTGATTTTTACTTCATAAAGATTTGATTTTATAAAGAAAGAAGAGTTGATATATTTATGTATAAAAAGGGCGAGATTTTCATATAGAAAAGTTTGATTTTTGAAAACGATAAAGCTTTGATTTTTAAGAATGTAAAGCTAAGATTTTTAGCGAAGTAAAAATTCGATTTTTATATATTGAATAGCGAAATAAAAATATGATTTTTATATATGGAATAGCGAAGTAAAAATTCGATTTTTACATATGTAGTGAAAGCGGACAACGAAGGTAACAAAAAGGCGGGAACGAAGAAGATTTCTATAAAAGAAAAGTCAAGATGCTTGGATAGCTTTCGGTGAGAATTCCTCACTCTTCAATTTCTTTTCTAATCATATATATATACTAGGATGCAGACGGTGCTTAGTAGCACCCGACACAATCGTCCACAGACCATGGACTTGTTTGTTTGGTTGCATAGATTAGTTATATGATTTGATTTGAATTTGGTTGCTTGGTGATTTTGATTGATGTGTGAATGGCGTGGGCCTTCACTAGACCGGGGATAAGGCTAGGCCTCGTCCCGTTTCTAGTATCGTGCCGTTATGCCGCCGAAATTTTCTAAAATATGTTAGAAAATAAAAATATCATTTTATTGTGTAAATGAATAATAGAAATTCATAGGCTGAATAAAATGTTATATCGTTAAAAATATAATTTTTAACGTGAAGTGAATAAATATTCATTTACAAACCAGACGGTTTGTTTATGTACACCTATTTGAAGGATATTGATTGGGTCGATAAATTTTACACATCGCCCAACTGCACAAATAAAATCTGTGTTTGATTGTTTGAAACCCCACACGGGTGTTGGGATGAAATTTGAAGTTCACTCATCCTGATTGATTGAATATGTCGATCGGTTGATTGACAGGCTGTTTTAAGCGTTGGATATCTATATTTGATGCTTATACAGTGTAGTGCACTTTGGTTGATGGTTGATTATTTTTCCATGCTATTATATACATGTGTTGTATGAAAAATCCGTATAATTAACTTTATATGGTAATTGATTGGGCCTCATTCCAATTTGAAAAATAAAGAATATTATAAAATAAAAGTTCATGTGTTGACAGTACTCATTCATTGAGATTGGTCATGTGTTGAACGAAATATTTTAGTAATAAAATTTACACCTTTATCGATATAAAATAAAAGTTCATGTGTTGACAGTACTCATTCATTGAGATTGGTCATGTGTTGAACGAAATATTTTGATAATAACAACTATTTTGAAAAAGAAATATTTGAAATAGAATATTTGAAATAGAAATTTATGAAGCCGTGTTGATTAGATTGACGCCATTTTGACGTGAACGATATTTATATCGATTTTAAACAATTTCGAAATGAAATGAATTGAAAACAATTTCAAAATGAAATGAATTGAAAACGATTTCGAAATGAAATGAATTGAAAACGATTTCGAAATGAAATGAATTGAAAACGATTTCGAAATGAAATGAATTGAAAACGATTTCGAAATGAAATGAATTGAAAACGATTTCAAAATGAAATGAATTGAAAACGATTTCGAAATGAATTGAATTGAAATGAATTCAAATTGAATTGAAATTTGAATTGAATAGAAATGAATTTTAAAACGAACTTATAAAGAAGAATTCAATTTTGATTTAAATTGAAAAGAAAGTTGAAATTGCTTTTGAAACGAATTTAAAACTATTTATATAATTCGTTTTAAATAGAAATCGACGAAATATATATTATATATATTATATATATAATATAATGGCCTGAATAGAACGCGCCGCGCCGCGGCAGTTCACGAATTTCGACCATTGATTTCAAACGGACATTTCGGGAGATCCGACCGTCGGATCCTCCTAAAACCGGAACCGTTGGGTTCGTATCGAAAAGAGCTTTCTAACGAATATTAGAAATTTGAAATCTAACGGTTGGATTTGGAATTATGTCCAAATCAAATTCGAAAAAGGTCGCTGTAAGTGCAGTTCGATGGCCATTGATGGAAATCGACTGTACGGGCCTTGATAAAATTATTAAAAATAGTAATAATTTATGTAAAATCATAAGAAATGATTTGTGAAGATTTGGGATGAAAAACTCCATATTTGAAAAGATAAAAATAGATTTTTATCGAAATGAACTAGTTGTGAACTAGAAATATAATTCTACTTATTTTTAAATAAATAAATTGAATTTAAAAAGGGTTTTGAAAATAACCAAAATATCCAATGATTGCATTGGAGTGGATTTGAATCGAAATTGTCTTCGGAATATTTCGATGTTGGAATTCGTGATTATACAGGTGTTGTTATGGAAATTTGAAAGATATATTTATATCGTTATTTCTTGTTAATCGTAGAATTTGATATTGAATATAGGCCGATATATTTTCTATTCAGAGCCTTGTATTGAATATCGAATGTGATTTGGGTTTGTCGTGAATGGTGTCTTCACTAACACTGTTCTTGAACCCAGTTGAGAAAAGATTAAATCTTTTTATTTAGATTTAATGAAGTGTACCAATTAAATAATATTTAATTGGAATTGAATCGATATTGATTTTTGGGTTTATCGTGAACAGTGTTTTAAATAACACTCGTTCTTTAACCCGATCATTAATGAAATGTGATTTTGGGTTGTCGTGAACGGTATCTTCAATAATACAGTTCTTAGACCTAAAGGAGTTAAGAAAATCAGAAACTAACTGGAGATTAGTTAAGTTGAATAGTTTCCGAGGTATTGATCTGATGTTGGTTTCGGCCTTCGGGATTAATACTTAGGGAATTGCTCACTTGCTAATTTACAATTAGGGACTGATTGAAATGTGATGTGATTTTGGGTTTACCGTGAACCGTGTTTTAAATGACACTGATTCTTTAACCCAGTCACAGATTAAAACTAAGTGGAGTTTTAATGAATCTTTAATTAGATTGAAATGATCGAAAATGGAGTATCACCAGTTTTGCTCCAGGCGATAGTTAAATCTTTAATTAGATTTGAACGTGAAATGGTAATTGAATTTACCGATAACACTGTGGTGTTAGATATGAAGTATAACCAGTTTTACTTCATGGGATGAATAGGTTGGGATGGGGAAATTAAAATAAATGATTACTTCGGTAAGGTTCGCTAATCCCGACTAGTTCGAATTGATATTCAAAAATAGATTAAAGAATAAATTCAAGAATTTATCTTTGATAAAATTTATGGGAACCTTTCCCTATGAATGTGAAATTTAGAAACTAATTGTCGGTTAGCCAAGCAGAAGGGTTTTCTGGATATTGATCTGATGTTGGTTTCGGCCTTCGGGGTTAATATTTGGGGAATTATTCTCTTGATTAATTTACGGTTAGTGACTGATGAATTGGAATGAGGCGTATGTTGTGTTTGTGTAACACTTATTTAAAATATACGCGAGTTATTCGGAAAGACCGGGTTTATCCCATTCTGGATAACTGATACGACGGTAAGTCGAAGATGAAGACGATGGTCGAAGACCGGAGGTCTTCACGTCGTTTGGGTAATTACTGATGATCTTGATTGGGCTGTACACCCAAGAAGATGGAAACAGTTAGTGATCGTCCAGACGTACTTGGAGATCGATGGATATGCGGGGTACTAGGTGCCTCCGGTTTCGTTCAGACCCAGAACGGACTTGTAAATGGACTGTGTGTCTGACATTGGATTTTAGTCCGTGTGATTGATCTCTATTAAGTATATATCTGTTTGGCGGCGGAGAATTTATTCTCTTGCTTAACGCCCTTCTCTGAGACGTACGAGCTCAGGGGTTATATATTGATGGATATCAAACGCATAGAGTGAATTGCCTGTGTGGCATGCCTAAGTGGCAGTTGATCGAGGCTTCTGTTGAAAAGCAAAGTCTTGTGGTGATGATCAAAGCACGGCCTTTGTGGCGTAGCTTTGTGTAACGTTTGCTTCGCGAGTTTCACACCCGGTATGAACCAAAAACGGGAGACGGACCTCAGGGAGGGCATGCGTTTCTTTCTAGTTAGAAGTGGCGTCAGTGGTTTTACACGCCCTGACGAGTTTGACTTATGTGGTTGTTGCTGTTGCGAGGCGCCTCGGATTGATCGGTCGTTTCGAACCGATGGAGTCATTTAGTTGGCTCGTTTACGCCCCATAGGGCGGGGAAACGCATGTTCAGGGTTTAAGTTTAATCCACATCGGTGGACCGGCCCTGACGATCCAAGGGTCGATGCGCTCTGACCCTGTGGCTCGGGCTAGAGAGTCACGAAAACGGTGAGGACTATCTTTTGCCTCGGTTCATAGACGGAAATCCAATTTCCAAATACGTGACATTTGCGGTTTTATTTGTAAACCTATATATGGCGACATGATATATGGTACCCATGCCGCCTATGATTGATACTTATGATTTGAAGTTGTTTTATACACTATGCACTTATTATAGTATCAAATGATTTGTTTTAAACGTATCAAGCATTCTTTGGCTGTTATAAGGGAAAACCCTATCCCCCGGCTTGCGTTGCATTGTGTGATAGGACCTGGGTCTTATAACAGCTTCATTTTTCTTTATTTAGCATTGCGCTATTCGCTTTATGCACTGGTATTCTTGGGAGGAAACCCGTTCCGTGTTATACGGCGTGGTCCCTTGATTTACCTAATGATTTAAAATAAAGATTAATAACTGTTTTAGTTCTCACACCAGTCACATGACTGACCTGGAGTTTATTGTTTTAACCTAAACTCTGGGTGCCCCTATTTTGACACGGGCAGCTAGTAGTTTTGGTTTTGCAGATTTATATTCACAGGATCCTGGTTTACAGCTGGAACGATATCCGGAAAGCTTTGTATCCGTATATCTACTTCTAGTTGTGTATTGTATTATTTTCCGCTGCTATGTATTTAAATGTAATTTAAATCTCTGTTATTTCTGTGTATATTTATTCATTTGTACTCTGTATATTCTTGTAATCTGATGCATTGTTTTAGTATACAATGAAATGTTCTCCTGTATGCGTTCTGTTTTGTCCTGTTCTCAAACGATAGGGTGTTTCGAACGGCCTGGATCGGTTTAGCGACTGGTTCGGACCGAGCGAAATTCCTTGCCGTCACAGTTGGTATCAGAGCTTTGGTTTACAAAGCTCAGAGAACAAGGCACGTCAGAACCATACGAAAGAATTCATCAGATATTGGATTAGCAATATCCAATGGAATGACTCGTTAGAGATGGGGTCAGTAGTTTCCTAGAACGAGTGTGAAGAGTAAATTTTTAAAATGAAAACAATTTTGGTTTTGAAGATTTAAATCAATTTTTCGTATTTGATTATCTATTTATATTGATGTGGACAATCCAGTATATATAGATTTTGCGTATACGTCTGATCCGCGTGTATTCGAAATTTTAATATACTGGATAGATATAGAATCACACTCTAGTCGCCCGGAGATGATTCAGACGATGAGGCCTCATCATCAGTGTTTATATTCGAGTGACGAAGGTGTGATATCTATATATTTCCATTTGACTGGTGTGAGAACCAAAACTAATATAGATAGATTAATTGTTGTGAATTGGCATCAAAAACCTGATTTTTGACTATGTATCAAAGTTATGAATTTGAAACTCTAATTCACTAATTGATTGATGTTTGTGTTGTTTGTTTATTCGTTTGCTAATTTTTAGCCATTTAGCCTAATTGCATCAAATATTGAATTGTATTGAAAATTGGTCGCATTTGCTTGCATATACATATACTTATATTGAACAGGTCATAGCAAGGAGGCTAGAGCCAGAGAATAAAATTTGTTTGCCCGACAAATAGGTACATGTTTACTACATAATTTCCTGTTTTGTTTGGGTGATGATGATTTTGTGAGCCTATTGGCTAGCCGCTTGGCTTTTTCTTTTTCTTTTTGAGATCTGAAGGACCGGGGAAGCTATTTGAAATTCCCCGATGCTCCCGGTGCAGGGGAGGTTATGGCGAAATTTTTTCAAAAATTTAGGGTGTTAGCCAAATTTTTGAAATTTTGAAAATTCTCAGAAACTGAAAAGTTAGAGAATGAAAGCCAGATCGAACGTAGAGTTGATTAATCAAACCACTTTCGACTTTGTTCCTTTTCGGGGACGAAAAGTTTTAAGTGGGGGAGATTGTAATAACCCGAAAATCTGGGCCAGTTTAAAATTTTTATTTTGGCAATTTTGGCGAATTTTGAATATAATTAGAACGTATATATTATATACATCGTCGTTAGAATATATAATAATTATATATAATTATAAAAGGAATTGAAAATGGCGCGGTAGTTCGAAAATTCGATTTCTAATTTCAAATGAATATACAGAATTCAATATAAGTCAGAATTGAACGAAACAAGAAATATTTGAATCTGTATAACAATATCTTTGTAACGAAGTTAACAAACTGAGATTTCATCTTAGAAATGATAAGATATGTCCAGTTTAAAATTAGAAATAGTCGCTGTGGAATTTATATATATTTTTATATATATAAGGCCCTTAAAAATAGCAATTTTGCAAACGACCTCGGATTTCGACGAAACCAGTTTTGTTGGGTCCGTGATGTTAAATTATTGCTAGATTCCAAATTTCATAATTTTTCGAATCAATATGTGAGCGTGGCAAAGGAAAACGCGTTTGACCGGTTTCAGTTGATTTTAGTCGACTGGAAATTGGCCATTTTTCAAACGGTCTCAGAATTCGACGAAACTAGTTTTGTTAGGACCGTATCGTCAATGCGAAGCTAGAAAATATTTTTCGAGAATTTTTAGAGTTAGTATGCGACCCCGGTAATTTGAAATGTACGTTTAAAATTCAATAAAGTGATTTAAATGTAAATTCAAGCGAAAACTGATCGAAACGGCCGAACAGGCTTACGAAACATATCCCATTGTGTTCGGAATAGGGGTGATTAGCTAGGGGCGACAGTCGTTGGACCTCGATTGGAGTTCGAAATGGAAAGTGAAATTTTGGAATAAAAAATTAAATTAAATAAAATAAAATAAAAATAATTCCCCCCCTTACCCCTCGCTCCTTAGTCAACCCCCACCCTCGTTTTCTCAGTCAAACCGAAACCTAAATCAAAAAAAAAAAGAGAGGAAAAAACCCGACGATGGGGGGGATCGCGCCCCACCGCCGGCGCCGGACCTCGCCACCCCCTGCCATCGCTCCGCTCACCCCACCTCCTCTCGCGCCCGTGCTCCTCTCTCCTCTTCCCTCTGAGACGTTGGCCCGAACCCTCCCAAAAACCCCAATCCCGTCGCCGTCGACAGCCACCCCACCTCGCCCCTCCGTTCGTCTCGCGCCCCTCCCCTTGTGAAGCCTTGGCCCCCTCCTCCGCAACCACCTGCGCATCAAAACCCGCGCCCCCTTTTTATAGCCGTCGTCCTCTGCCTACAGCGCAACCTCCAGCCTCGATGGAACCCTGCACCAGCTCCGATGAGCCACCGACCCCCTGTGAGCCCCTCCTCCCTCCCGAACAAGCACGGTGAGTTTTATTTATTTTAATTTACATAAAATCTGAGTTTTTATTGATTTTAATTTATATAAAATCTGTTTTTATTTATTTCTTTTAGTAAGAGTAAATAAAAAGATGTTTGTTTATTTATTAACTTACATAAAGGTTCGATTTTTATTGAACATAAAGTTTTAATTTTTATTATGAAGTATGAAAGGAAAAGATTCGATTTTGATTACGAAGTTAGAAAAGTAAAAATATGGTTTTCATATGAAGTTAGCGAAGAGAAAATTTTGATTTTTACTTCATAAAGATTTGATTTTATAAAGAAAGAAGAGTTGATATATTTATGTATAAAAAGGGCGAGATTTTCATATAGAAAAGTTTGATTTTTGAAAACGATAAAGCTTTGATTTTTAAGAATGTAAAGCTAAGATTTTTAGCGAAGTAAAAATTCGATTTTTATATAATGAATAGCGAAATAAAAATATGATTTTTATATATGGAATAGCGAAGTAAAAATTCGATTTTTACATATGTAGTGAAAGCGGACAACGAAGGTAACAAAAAGGCGGGAACGAAGAAGATTTCTATAAAAGAAAAGTCAAGATGCTTGGATAGCTTTCGGTGAGAATTCCTCACTCTTCAATTTCTTTTCTAATCATATATATATACTAGGATGCAGACGGTGCTTAGTAGCACCCGACACAATCGTCCACAGACCATGGACTTGTTTGTTTGGTTGCATAGATTAGTTATATGATTTGATTTGAATTTGGTTGCTTGGTGATTTTGATTGATGTGTGAATGGCGTGGGCCTTCACTAGACCGGGGATAAGGCTAGGCCTCGTCCCGTTTCTAGTATCGTGCCGTTATGCCGCCGAAATTTTCTAAAATATGTTAGAAAATAAAAATATCATTTTATTGTGTAAATGAATAATAGAAATTCATAGGCTGAATAAAATGTTATATCGTTAAAAATATAATTTTTAACGTGAAGTGAATAAATATTCATTTACAAACCAGACGGTTTGTTTATGTACACCTATTTGAAGGATATTGATTGGGTCGATAAATTTTACACATCGCCCAACTGCACAAATAAAATCTGTGTTTGATTGTTTGAAACCCCACACGAGTGTTGGGATGAAATTTGAAGTTCACTTATCCTGATTGATTGAATATGTCGATCGGTTGATTGACAGGTGTAACAACCCGGAAAATGCGAGCCAGTTTGAAATTTTTATTTTGGCAATTTTAGCGAATTTTGATTATTTAAAATGAATTATTTTAAATAATATCGACGAGAAATTTATTTTGAATATAATTCGGCGTATATATTATACGCGTCGTCGTTAGAATATATAATAATTATATATAATTATAAAAGGAGTTGAAAATGGCGCGGTAGTTCGAAAATTCGATTTCTAATTTCAAATGAATATACAGAATTCAATATAAGTCAGAATTGAACGAAACAAGAAATATTTGAATCTGTATAACTATATCTTTGTAACGAAGTTAACAAACTGAGATTTCATCTTAGAAATGATAAGATATGCCCAGTTGAAAATTCTGAATAGTCGCTATGGAATTCAGGCCCTTAAAAAAAATGGACATTTTGCAAATGACCTCGGATTTCGACGAAACCAGTTTTGTTGGGTCCGTGATGTTGAATTATTGCTAGATTCCAAATTTCATAATTTTTCGAATCAGTATGTGAGCGTGGCAAAGGAAAACGCGTTTGACCAGTTTCTGTTGATTTTAATCGACTGGAAATTGGCCATTTTTCAAACGATCTCAGAATTCGACGAAACTAGTTTTGTTAGGGCCGTATCGTCAATACGAAGTTAGAAAATATTTTTCGAGAATTTTTAGAGTTAGTATGTGACCCCGGTAATTTGAAATGTACGTTTAAAATTCCATATAGTGATTTAAATGTAAATTTAACGGAAATGGATTCAAACGATCGAATCAACCTACGATACATATCCCATTGTGTTCGGAATGGGGGTGAAACGTTATGGACGACAGGCGGTGGACCTCGTTTCGAGGTCGTATGTAAAAGTCAACTCTTTGCAAAATAAATAATTAATAAATAAATAAATAAATAAAATACATCTTCCCCCTTTTTAACTCTGGCCCCCCCCCGTTTATATTTTTCCTTTCACAGAATAAATAAAAAAAAAAAAAGGAAAAAAGGGGAGATCGATTTCGCCGCCCCCCTAAACCACCGCGCCGCCTCAACCATCGACGCAGACCCCCTCCCTCAGCTCGCCGCCCTCCCCTTCTCCTCCTCCGCCACCTCGAAGCGCACACCCCCCCGATAGGTCGCGCCGCCCTCAGGAACCCCCCCCCCCTCTTCAATCGACGGACAGCTTTCCCCCCTTCTTCGAAGTTCAACAGTGGAAACCCCCTGTAAGTTTATTTTAATTATTTCTTTATTTTATTTATACTGTTTAATCCGAAAATAGAAAAAAAATTAAAAAAAAACCTGATTTTTATTAGGTTTAAAAAACCTGATTTTTCTTAGGTTTAAAAAAAAAAAAAACTGATTTTTATTAGGTTTAAAAAAACCTGATTTTTCTTAGGTTTAAAAAAAAATGATTTTTATTAGGTTTAAAAACTGATTTTTGATTTTAAGATTTTAAATAGAAAAAGATTTGAATTTTAAATGGAAAAAGATTAGAACTTTAAAAGGTGAAAAGGTCGTATTTTGAATTGTGAGAAAAATATGATTTTTATATATTGAACTTCGTGAGAAAAATATGATTTTTATATATTGAACTTCGAATTAAAAATATGATTTTTATATATTGAACTTCGAATTAAAAATATGATTTTTATATGTTAGACTTCAAAGTAAAAATTCGTTTTTTATATATTGAAAAGCAAAGTAAAAATTCGTTTTTTATATATTGAAAAGCAAAGTAAAAATTCGTTTTTTATATATTGAAAAGCAAAGTAAAAATTCGTTTTTTATATATTGAAAAGCAAAGTAAAAATTCGATTTTTATATATTGAAAAGCAAAGTAAAAATTCGTTTTTTATATATTGAAAAGCAAAGTAAAAATTCGATTTTTATATATTGAAAAGCAAAGTAAAAATTCGATTTTTACATATGTAGTGAAAGCGGATAACGAAGATGACAAAAAGGCGAGAACGACGAAGAATTCTGCAAAAGAAGAGTCAAGATGTTTGGATAGCTTTCTGTGAGAATTTCTCACTCTTCAATTTTATTTCTAGTTATATATATATACTAGGATGCAGACGGTGCTTAGTAGCACCCGACACAATCGTCCACAGACCATGGACTTGTTTGTTTGATTGCAAAAATAAGTTAGATTATTTGATTGAAATTGAATTGTTTGGGTGAATTGAATGAATTTGATTGATGTGTGAATGGCGTGGGCCTTCACTAGACCGGGGATAAGGCTAGGCCTCGTCCCGTTTCTAGTATCGTGCCGTTATGCCGCCGAAATTTTCTAAAATATGTTAGAAAATAAAAATATCATTTTATTGTGTAAATGAATAATAGAAATTCATATGTTGGAATAAAATGTTTTATCGTTAAAAATATAATTTTTAACGTGAAGTGAATAAAATATAATATTCATTTGCAAACCGAACGGTTTGTTCATGTACACCTATTTGAAGGACATTGATTGGGTCGATAAATTTTACACATCGCCCAACTGCACAAATAAAATATGTGTTTGATTGTTTGAAACCCCACACGGGTGTTAGGATGAAATTTGAAGTTCACTCATCCTGATTGATTAAATATGTCGATCGATTGATTGACAGGCTGTTATAAGCGTTAGATATCTATATTTGATGCTTATACAGTGTAGTGCACTTTGGTTGATGGTTGATTATTTTTCAATGCTATTATATACATGTGTTGTATGAAAATCCATATAATTAACTTTATATGGTAATTGATTGGGCCTCATTCCAGTTTAGAAAATAAAGTATATTATAAAATAAAAGTTCATGTGTTGACAGTACTCATTCATTGAGATTGGTCATGTGTTGAACGAAATATTTTGATAATAACAACTATTTTGAAAAAGAAATATCTGAAATAGAATATTTGAAAATAGAAATTTATGAAGCCGTGTTGATTAGATTGACGCCATTTTGACGTGAACGATATTTATATCGATTTTAACGATTTCGAAATGAATTGAATAGAAAACGATTTCGAAATGAATTGAATTGAAAACGAATTCAAATTGAATTGAAAACGAATTCAAATTGAATTGAAAACGAATTCAAATTGAATTGAAATTTGAATTTAATAGAAATGAATTTTAAAACGAATTTATAAAGATAAATTCAATTTTGATTTGAATTGAAATGGAAGTTGAAATTGCTTTTGAAACGAATTTAAAACTATTTATATAATTCGTTTCAAATAGAAATCGACGAAATATATTATATATATATTATATATATAATATAATGGCCTGAATAGAACGCGCCGCGCCGCGGCAGTTCGTAAATTTCGACCATTTATTTCAAACGGACATTACGGGAGATCCGACCGTCGGATTCTCCTAAAACCGGAACCGTTGGGTTCGTATCGAAAAGAGCTTTCTAACGAATATTAGAAATTTGAAATCTAACGGTTGGATTTGGAATTATGTCCAAATCAAATTCGAAAAAGGTCGCTGTAAGTGCAGTTCGATGGCCGTTGATGGAAATCGACTGTACGGGCCTTGATAAAATTATTAAAAATAGTAATAATTTGTGTAAAATCATAAGAAATGATTTAGAAAAGACTGGGATGAAAAACTCCATATTTGAAAAGATAAAAATAGATTTTTATCGAAATGAACTAGTTTTGAACTAGAAATATAATTCTATTTATTTTTAGATAAATAAATTGAATTTGAAAAGGGTTTTGAAAATAACCAAAATATCCAATGATTGCATTGGAGTGGATTTGAATCGAAATTGTCTTCGGAATATTTCGATGTTGGAATTCGTGATTATACAGATGTTGTTATGGAAATTTGAAAGATATATATTTATATCGTTATTTCCAATACGACATTTGTTAATCGTAGAATTTGATATTGAATATAAGCCGGGATATTTTCTATTCAGAGCCTTGTATTTAATATCAAATGTGATTTGGGTTTTTCGTGAATGGTGTCTTCACTAACACTGTTCTTGAACCCAGTTGAGAAATGATTAAATCTTTTTATTTAGATTTAATGAAGTGTACCAATTAAATGATATTTAATTGGAATTGAATTGATATTGATTTTTGGGTTTATCGTGAACAGTGTTTTAAATAACACTCGTTCTTTAACCCGATCATTAATGAAATGTGATTTTGGGTTGTCGTGAACGGTATCTTCAATAATACAGTTCTTAGACCTAAAGGAGTTAAGAAAATCAGAAACTAACTGGAGATTAGTTAAGTTGAATAGTTTCCGAGGTATTGATCTGATGTTGGTTTCGGCCTTCGGGATTCATACTTAGGGAATTGCTCACTTGCTAATTTACAATTAGGGACTGATTGAAATGTGATGTGATTTTTGGGTTTACCGTGAACCGTGTTTTAAATGACACTGATTCTTTAACCCAGTCACAGATTAAAACTAAGTGGAGTTTTAATGAATCTTTAATTAGATTGAAATAATCGAAATGGAGTATCACCAGTTTTGCTCCAGGCGATAGTTAAATCTTTAATTAGATTTGAACGTGAAATGGTAATTGAATTTACCGATAACACTGTGGTGTTAGATATGAAGTACTACCAGTTTTACTTCATGGGATAAATAGGTTGGGATTGGGAAATTAAAACCAATGATTACTTCGGTAAGGTTCGTCAATCTCGACTAGTTGAATCGAAATTCAAAAGAAGAATAAATTCAAAGAAATTTATCTTGGATAAAATTAATGGGAACCTTTCCCTATGAATGTGAAATTTAGAAACTAACTGTCGGTTAGCTAAGCAGAATGGTTTTCTGGATATTGATCTGATGTTGGTTTCGGCCTTCGGGGTTAATATTTGGGGAATTATTCTCTTGATTAATTTACGGTTAGTGACTAATGAATTGGAATAAGGCGTATGTTGTGTTTGTGTAACACTTTTATAATATATACGCGAGTTATTCGGAAAGACCGGGTTTATCCCATTCTGAATAACTGATACGACGATAAGTCGAAGATGAAGGCGATGGTCGAAGACCGGAAGTCTTCACGTCGTTTGGGTGATAACTGATGATCTTGATTGGGCTGTACACCCAAGAAGATGGAAACAGTTAGTGATCGTCCAGACGTACTTGGAGATCGATGGATATGCGGGGTACTAGGTGCCTCCGGTTTCGTTCAGACCCAGAACGGACTTGTAAATGGACGGTGTGTCTGACATTGGATTTTAGTCCGTGTGGTTGATCTCTATTAAATATATATCTGTTTGGCGGCGGAGGATTTATTCTCTTGCTTAACGCCCTTCTCTGAGACGTACGAGCTCAGGGGTTATATATTGATGGATATCAAACGCATGGAGTGAATTGCCTGTGTGGCATGCCTAAGTGGCAATTGATCGAGGCTTCTGTTGAAAAGCAAAGTCTTGTGGTGATGATCAAAGCATGGCCTTTGTGGCGTAGCTTTGTGTAACGTTTACCTCGCGTGTTTCACACCCGGTATGAACCAAAAACGGGAGACGGACCTCAGGGAGGACTTGCGTTTCTTTCTAGCTAAAAAGTGGCGTCAGTGGTTTTACACGCCCTGACGAGTTTGACTTATGTGGTTGTTGCTGTTGCGAGGCGCCTCGGATTGATCGGTCGTTCTCGAACCGATGGAGTCATTTGATGGCTCATTTGCGCCCCAAAGGGCGGGGAGACGTAGTGTTCAGGCATTTTAATCCACATCGGTGGACCGGCCCTGTCGCTCCTAGGGTCACTCGAGCTCTGATCCTGAGACATGGTAGGCTAGATTGTCTCGAATCGGTTGAGGACTATCTTTTGCCTCGGTTCATAGATGGAAATCCAATTTCCAAATACGTGACATTTGCGGTTTTATTTGTAAACCTATATATGGCGACATGATATATGGTACCCATGCCGCCTATGATTGATACTTATGATTTGAAGCTGTTTTATACACTATGCACTTATGATAGTATCAAATGATTTGTTTTAAACGTATCAAGCATTCTTTGGCTGTTATAAGGGAAAACCCTATCCTCGACTGCGTTGCATTGTGCGATAGGACCTGGGTCTTATAACAGCTTCATCTTTCTTTATTTAGCATGGCGCTGTTTGTTTTATGCACGGGTATTCTTGGGAGGAAACCCGTTCCGTGTTATACGGCGTGGTCCCTTGATTTACCTAACTTTAAAAATAAAGATTAACTGTTTTAGTTCTCACACCAGTCACATGACTGACCTGGAGTTTATTGTTTTAACCTAAACTATGGGTGCCCTTATTTTGACACGGGCAGCTAGTAGTTTTGGTTTTGCAGATTTATATTCACAGGATCCTGGTTTACAGCTGGAACGATATCCGGAAAGCTTTGTATCCGTATATCTCCTTCTAGTTGTGTATTGTATTATTTTCCGCTGCTATGTATTTAAATGTAATTTAAAATCTCTGATATTTCTGTGTAATATTTATTCGTTCATACTCTGTATATTCTTGTAATCTGATGCATTGTTGTAATATACAGTGAAATGTTCTTCTGTATGCGTTCTGTTTTGTCGTGTTCTCAAACGATAGGGCGTTTCGAACGGCCTGGATCGGTTTAGCGACTGGTTCGGACCGAGCGAAATTCCTTGCCGTCACAGTTGGTATCAGAGCTTTGGTTTACCAAGCTCAGAGAACAAGACACATTAGAACCTTACGAAAGAGTTCATCAGATATTGGATCAGTAATATCCAATTAGAATGACTCGTTAGAGATAGGATCAGTAGTATCCTAGAACGAGTGTGAAGAGTATATTTTTTTCAAGTGAAAACAAATTTTTGTTTTGAAAATTTAAATCAATTATTCGTATTTGATTATCTATTTATATTGAGTTGGACAGTCCAGTATATATAGATTTTGCGTATACGTCTGATCCGCGTGTATTCGAAGTTTTAATATACTGGATAGATATAGAACCATACTCTAGTGGCCCGAAGATGATTCTGATGATTGACTAGTCGTCATTAGTATTCATGTTCGAGTAACAAAGGTGTGATATCTATATATATTTCCTATTGACTGGTGTGAGAACCAAAATTAGATAGGGCCTATTGTTGTGATTTGGCATCAAAAATCTGATTTTTGTATATATATCAAAATTATGAATTTTAAACGTTAAATTCACTAATTGATTGATGTTTGTGTTGTTTGTTTATTTGGTTGCTAATTTTTAGCCATTTAGCCTAATTGAACCGAATATTGAATTGTATTGAAAATTGGTTGCATTTGCTTGCATATACATATATATCATTGAACAGGTCATAGCAAGGAGGCTAGAGCCAGAGAATAAAATTTGTTTGCCCGACAAATAGGTACATGTTTACTACATAATTTCCTGTTTTGTTTGGGTGATGATGATTTTGTGAGCCTATTGGCTAGCCGCTTGGCTTTTTCTTTTTCTTTTTGAGATCTGAAGGACCGGGGAAGCTATTTGAAATTCCCCGATGCTCCCATTGCAGGGGAGGTTATGGCGAAATTTTTCGAAAATTTAGGGTGTTAGCCAAATTTTTGAAATTTTGAAAATTCTCAGAAACTAAAGAGTTGGAGAATGGAAGCCAGATCGAGCGTAGTGTTGATTGATCAAACCACTTTCGACTTTGTTCCTTTTCGGGGACGAAAAGTTTTAAGTGGGGGAGATTGTAACAACCCGGAAAATGCGAGCCAGTTTGAAATTTTTATTTTGGCAATTTTAGCGAATTTTGATTATTTAAAATGAATTATTTTAAATAATATCGACGAGAAATTTATTTTGAATATAATTCGGCGTATATATTATACGTGTCGTCGTTAGAATATATAATAATTATATATAATTATAAAAGGAGTTGAAAATGGCGCGGTAGTTCGAAAATTCGATTTCTAATTTCAAATGAATATACAGAATTCAATATAAGTCAGAATTGAACGAAACAAGAAATATTTGAATCTGTATAACTATATCTTTGTAACGAAGTTAACAAACTGAGATTTCATCTTAGAAATGATAAGATATGTCCAGTTGAAAATTCTGAATAGTCGCTATGGAATTCAGGCCCTTAAAAAAAATGGACATTTTGCAAATGACCTCGGATTTCGACGAAACCAGTTTTGTTGGGTCCGTGATGTTGAATTATTGCTAGATTCCAAATTTCATAATTTTTCGAATCAGTATGTGAGCGTGGCAAAGGAAAACGCGTTTGACCAGTTTCTGTTGATTTTAATCGACTGGAAATTGGCCATTTTTCAAACGATCTCAGAATTCGACGAAACTAGTTTTGTTAGGGCCGTATCGTCAATACGAAGTTAGAAAATATTTTTCGAGAATTTTTAGAGTTAGTATGTGACCCCGGTAATTTGAAATGTACGTTTAAAATTCCATATAGTGATTTAAATGTAAATTTAACGGAAATGGATTCAAACGATCGAATCAACCTACGATACATATCCCATTGTGTTCGGAATGGGGGTGAAACGTTATGGACGACAGGCGGTGGGCCTCGTTTCGAGGTCGTATGTAAAAGTCAACTCTTTGCAAAATAAATAATTAATAAATAAAAAAAAAATACATCTTCCCCCTTTTTAACTCTGCCCCCCCCCGTTTATATTTTTCCTTTCACAGAATAAATAAAAAAAAAAAGGAAAAAAGGGGAGATCGATTTCGCCGCCCCCCTAAACCACCGCGCCGCCTCAACCATCGACGCAGACCCCCTCCCTCAGCTCGCCGCCCTCCCCTTCTCCTCCTCCGCCACCTCGAAGCACACACCCCCCCGATAGGTCGCGCCGCCCTCAGGAACCCCCCCCCCTCTTCAATCGACGGACAGCTTTCCCCCCCCTTCTTCGAAGTTCAACAGTGGAAACCCCCTGTAAGTTTATTTTAATTATTTCTTTATTTTATTTATACTGTTTAATCCGAAAATAGAAAAACAATTTAAAAAAAAACCTGATTTTTATTAGGTTTAAAAAACCTGATTTTTCTTAGGTTTAAAAAAAAAAAAAAACCTGATTTTTATTAGGTTTAAAAAAACCTGATTTTTCTTAGGTTTAAAAAAAAAAACTGATTTTTATTAGGTTTAAAAACTGATTTTTTATTTTAAGATTTTAAATAGAAAAAGATTTGAATTTTAAATGGAAAAAGATTAGAACTTTAAAAGGTGAAAAGGTCGTATTTTGAATTGTGAGAAAAATATGATTTTTATATATTGAACTTCGTGAGAAAAATATGATTTTTATATATTGAACTCCGAATTAAAAATATGATTTTTATATATTGAACTTCGAATTAAAAATATGATTTTTATATGTTAGACTTCAAAGTAAAAATTCGTTTTTTATATATTGAAAAGCAAAGTAAAAATTCGTTTTTTATATATTGAAAAGCAAAGTAAAAATTCGTTTTTTATATATTGAAAAGCAAAGTAAAAATTCGTTTTTTATATATTGAAAAGCAAAGTAAAAATTCGATTTTTATATATTGAAAAGCAAAGTAAAAATTCGTTTTTTATATATTGAAAAGCAAAGTAAAAATTCGATTTTTATATATTGAAAAGCAAAGTAAAAATTCGATTTTTACATATGTAGTGAAAGCGGATAACGAAGATGACAAAAAGGCGAGAACGACGAAGAATTCTGCAAAAGAAGAGTCAAGATGTTTGGATAGCTTTCTGTGAGAATTTCTCACTCTTCAATTTTATTTCTAGTTATATATATATACTAGGATGCAGACGGTGCTTAGTAGCACCCGACACAATCGTCCACAGACCATGGACTTGTTTGTTTGATTGCAAAAATAAGTTAGATTATTTGATTGAAATTGAATTGTTTGGGTGAATTGAATGAATTTGATTGATGTGTGAATGGCGTGGGCCTTCACTAGACCGGGGATAAGGCTAGGCCTCGTCCCGTTTCTAGTATCGTGCCGTTATGCCGCCGAAATTTTCTAAAATATGTTAGAAAATAAAAATATCATTTTATTGTGTAAATGAATAATAGAAATTCATATGTTGGAATAAAATGTTTTATCGTTAAAAATATAATTTTTAACGTGAAGTGAATAAAATATAATATTCATTTGCAAACCGAACGGTTTGTTCATGTACACCTATTTGAAGGACATTGATTGGGTCGATAAATTTTACACATCGCCCAACTGCACAAATAAAATATGTGTTTGATTGTTTGAAACCCCACACGGGTGTTAGGATGAAATTTGAAGTTCACTCATCCTGATTGATTAAATATGTCGATCGATTGATTGACAGGCTGTTATAAGCGTTAGATATCTATATTTGATGCTTATACAGTGTAGTGCACTTTGGTTGATGGTTGATTATTTTTCAATGCTATTATATACATGTGTTGTATGAAAATCCATATAATTAACTTTATATGGTAATTGATTGGGCCTCATTCCAGTTTAGAAAATAAAGTATATTATAAAATAAAAGTTCATGTGTTGACAGTACTCATTCATTGAGATTGGTCATGTGTTGAACGAAATATTTTGATAATAACAACTATTTTGAAAAAGAAATATCTGAAATAGAATATTTGAAAATAGAAATTTATGAAGCCGTGTTGATTAGATTGACGCCATTTTGACGTGAACGATATTTATATCGATTTTAACGATTTCGAAATGAATTGAATAGAAAACGATTTCGAAATGAATTGAATTGAAAACGAATTCAAATTGAATTGAAAACGAATTCAAATTGAATTGAAAACGAATTCAAATTGAATTGAAATTTGAATTTAATAGAAATGAATTTTAAAACGAATTTATAAAGATAAATTCAATTTTGATTTGAATTGAAATGGAAGTTGAAATTGCTTTTGAAACGAATTTAAAACTATTTATATAATTCGTTTCAAATAGAAATCGACGAAATATATTATATATATATTATATATATAATATAATGGCCTGAATAGAACGCGCCGCGCCGCGGCAGTTCGTAAATTTCGACCATTTATTTCAAACGGACATTACGGGAGATCCGACCGTCGGATTCTCCTAAAACCGGAACCGTTGGGTTTGTATCGAAAAGAGCTTTCTAACGAATATTAGAAATTTGAAATCTAACGGTTGGATTTGGAATTATGTCCAAATCAAATTCGAAAAAGGTCGCTGTAAGTGCAGTTCGATGGCCGTTGATGGAAATCGACTGTACGAGCCTTGATAAAATTATTAAAAATAGTAATAATTTGTGTAAAATCATAAGAAATGATTTAGAAAAGACTGGGATGAAAAACTCCATATTTGAAAAGATAAAAATAGATTTTTATCGAAATGAACTAGTTTTGAACTAGAAATATAATTCTATTTATTTTTAGATAAATAAATTGAATTTGAAAAGGGTTTTGAAAATAACCAAAATATCCAATGATTGCATTGGAGTGGATTTGAATCGAAATTGTCTTCGGAATATTTCGATGTTGGAATTCGTGATTATACAGATGTTGTTATGGAAATTTGAAAGATATATATTTATATCGTTATTTCCAATACGACATTTGTTAATCGTAGAATTTGATATTGAATATAAGCCGGGATATTTTCTATTCAGAGCCTTGTATTTAATATCAAATGTGATTTGGGTTTGTCGTGAATGGTGTCTTCACTAACACTGTTCTTGAACCCAGTTGAGAAATGATTAAATCTTTTTATTTAGATTTAATGAAGTGTACCAATTAAATGATATTTAATTGGAATTGAATTGATATTGATTTTTGGGTTTATCGTGAACAGTGTTTTAAATAACACTCGTTCTTTAACCCGATCATTAATGAAATGTGATTTTGGGTTGTCGTGAACGGTATCTTCAATAATACAGTTCTTAGACCTAAAGGAGTTAAGAAAATCAGAAACTAACTGGAGATTAGTTAAGTTGAATAGTTTCCGAGGTATTGATCTGATGTTGGTTTCGGCCTTCGGGATTCATACTTAGGGAATTGCTCACTTGCTAATTTACAATTAGGGACTGATTGAAATGTGATGTGATTTTTGGGTTTACCGTGAACCGTGTTTTAAATGACACTGATTCTTTAACCCAGTCACAGATTAAAACTAAGTGGAGTTTTAATGAATCTTTAATTAGATTGAAATAATCGAAATGGAGTATCACCAGTTTTGCTCCAGGCGATAGTTAAATCTTTAATTAGATTTGAACGTGAAATGGTAATTGAATTTACCGATAACACTGTGGTGTTAGATATGAAGTACTACCAGTTTTACTTCATGGGATAAATAGGTTGGGATTGGGAAATTAAAACCAATGATTACTTCGGTAAGGTTCGTCAATCTCGACTAGTTGAATCGAAATTCAAAAGAAGAATAAATTCAAAGAAATTTATCTTGGATAAAATTAATGGGAACCTTTCCCTATGAATGTGAAATTTAGAAACTAACTGTCGGTTAGCTAAGCAGAATGGTTTTCTGGATATTGATCTGATGTTGGTTTCGGCCTTCGGGGTTAATATTTGGGGAATTATTCTCTTGATTAATTTACGGTTAGTGACTAATGAATTGGAATAAGGCGTATGTTGTGTTTGTGTAACACTTTTATAATATATACGCGAGTTATTCGGAAAGACCGGGTTTATCCCATTCTGAATAACTGATACGACGATAAGTCGAAGATGAAGGCGATGGTCGAAGACCGGAAGTCTTCACGTCGTTTGGGTGATAACTGATGATCTTGATTGGGCTGTACACCCAAGAAGATGGAAACAGTTAGTGATCGTCCAGACGTACTTGGAGATCGATGGATATGCGGGGTACTAGGTGCCTCCGGTTTCGTTCAGACCCAGAACGGACTTGTAAATGGACGGTGTGTCTGACATTGGATTTTAGTCCGTGTGGTTGATCTCTATTAAATATATATCTGTTTGGCGGCGGAGGATTTATTCTCTTGCTTAACGCCCTTCTCTGAGACGTACGAGCTCAGGGGTTATATATTGATGGATATCAAACGCATGGAGTGAATTGCCTGTGTGGCATGCCTAAGTGGCAATTGATCGAGGCTTCTGTTGAAAAGCAAAGTCTTGTGGTGATGATCAAATCATGGCCTTTGTGGCGTAGCTTTGTGTAACGTTTACCTCGCGTGTTTCACACCCGGTATGAACCAAAAACGGGAGACGGACCTCAGGGAGGACTTGCGTTTCTTTCTAGCTAAAAAGTGGCGTCAGTGGTTTTACACGCCCTGACGAGTTTGACTTATGTGGTTGTTGCTGTTGCGAGGCGCCTCGGATTGATCGGTCGTTCTCGAACCGATGGAGTCATTTGATGGCTCATTTGCGCCCCAAAGGGCGGGGAGACGTAGTGTTCAGGCATTTTAATCCACATCGGTGGACCGGCCCTGTCGCTCCTAGGGTCACTCGAGCTCTGATCCTGAGACATGGTAGGCTAGATTGTCTCGAATCGGTTGAGGACTATCTTTTGCCTCGGTTCATAGATGGAAATCCAATTTCCAAATACGTGACATTTGCGGTTTTATTTGTAAACCTATATATGGCGACATGATATATGGTACCCATGCCGCCTATGATTGATACTTATGATTTGAAGCTGTTTTATACACTATGCACTTATGATAGTATCAAATGATTTGTTTTAAACGTATCAAGCATTCTTTGGCTGTTATAAGGGAAAACCCTATCCTCGACTGCGTTGCATTGTGTGATAGGACCTGGGTCTTATAACAGCTTCATCTTTCTTTATTTAGCATGGCGCTGTTTGTTTTATGCACGGGTATTCTTGGGAGGAAACCCATTCCGTGTTATACGGCGTGGTCTCTTGATTTACCTAACTTTAAAAATAAAGATTAACTGTTTTAGTTCTCACACCAGTCACATGACTGACCTGGAGTTTATTGTTTTAACCTAAACTCTGGGTGCCCTTATTTTGACACGGGCAGCTAGTAGTTTTGGTTTTGCAGATTTATATTCACAGGATCCTGGTTTACAGCTGGAACGATATCCGGAAAGCTTTGTATCCGTATATCTCCTTCTAGTTGTGTATTGTATTATTTTCCGCTGCTATGTATTTAAATGTAATTTAAAATCTATGATATTTCTGTGTAATATTTATTCGTTCATACTCTGTATATTCTTGTAATCTGATGCATTGTTGTAATATACAGTGAAATGTTCTTCTGTATGCGTTCTGTTTTGTCGTGTTCTCAAACGATATGGCGTTTCGAACGGCCTGGATCGGTTTAGCGACTGGTTCGGACCGAGCGAAATTCCTTGCCGTCACAACAGGCTGTTTTAAGCGTTGGATATCTATATTTGATGCTTATACAGTGTAGTGCACTTTGGTTGATGGTTGATTATTTTTCCATGCTATTATATACATGTGTTGTATGAAAAATCCGTATAATTAACTTTATATGGTAATTGATTGGGCCTCATTCCAATTTGAAAAATAAAGAATATTATAAAATAAAAGTTCATGTGTTGACAGTACTCATTCATTGAGATTGGTCATGTGTTGAACGAAATATTTTAGTAATAAAATTTACACCTTTATCGATATAAAATAAAAGTTCATGTGTTGACAGTACTCATTCATTGAGATTGGTCATGTGTTGAACGAAATATTTTGATAATAACAACTATTTTGAAAAAGAAATATTTGAAATAGAATATTTGAAATAGAAATTTATGAAGCCGTGTTGATTAGATTGACGCCATTTTGACGTGAACGATATTTATATCGATTTTAAACAATTTCGAAATGAAATGAATTGAAAACGATTTCGAAATGAAATGAATTGAAAACGATTTCGAAATGAAATGAATTGAAAACGATTTCGAAATGAAATGAATTGAAAACGATTTCGAAATGAAATGAATTGAAAACGATTTCGAAATGAAATGAATTGAAAACGATTTCAAAATGAAATGAATTGAAAACGATTTCGAAATGAATTGAATTGAAATGAATTCAAATTGAATTGAAATTTGAATTGAATAGAAATGAATTTTAAAACGAACTTATAAAGAAGAATTCAATTTTGATTTAAATTGAAAAGAAAGTTGAAATTGCTTTTGAAACGAATTTAAAACTATTTATATAATTCGTTTTAAATAGAAATCGACGAAATATATATTATATATATTATATATATAATATAATGGCCTGAATAGAACGCGCCGCGCCGCGGCAGTTCACGAATTTCGACCATTGATTTCAAACGGACATTTCGGGAGATCCGACCGTCGGATCCTCCTAAAACCGGAACCGTTGGGTTCGTATCGAAAAGAGCTTTCTAACGAATATTAGAAATTTGAAATCTAACGGTTGGATTTGGAATTATGTCCAAATCAAATTCGAAAAAGGTCGCTGTAAGTGCAGTTCGATGGCCATTGATGGAAATCGACTGTACGGGCCTTGATAAAATTATTAAAAATAGTAATAATTTATGTAAAATCATAAGAAATGATTTGTGAAGATTTGGGATGAAAAACTCCATATTTGAAAAGATAAAAATAGATTTTTATCGAAATGAACTAGTTGTGAACTAGAAATATAATTCTACTTATTTTTAAATAAATAAATTGAATTTAAAAAGGGTTTTGAAAATAACCAAAATATCCAATGATTGCATTGGAGTGGATTTGAATCGAAATTGTCTTCGGAATATTTCGATGTTGGAATTCGTGATTATACAGGTGTTGTTATGGAAATTTGAAAGATATATTTATATCGTTATTTCTTGTTAATCGTAGAATTTGATATTGAATATAGGCCGATATATTTTCTATTCAGAGCCTTGTATTGAATATCGAATGTGATTTGGGTTTGTCGTGAATGGTGTCTTCACTAACACTGTTCTTGAACCCAGTTGAGAAAAGATTAAATCTTTTTATTTAGATTTAATGAAGTGTACCAATTAAATAATATTTAATTGGAATTGAATCGATATTGATTTTTGGGTTTATCGTGAACAGTGTTTTAAATAACACTCGTTCTTTAACCCGATCATTAATGAAATGTGATTTTGGGTTGTCGTGAACGGTATCTTCAATAATACAGTTCTTAGACCTAAAGGAGTTAAGAAAATCAGAAACTAACTGGAGATTAGTTAAGTTGAATAGTTTCCGAGGTATTGATCTGATGTTGGTTTCGGCCTTCGGGATTAATACTTAGGGAATTGCTCACTTGCTAATTTACAATTAGGGACTGATTGAAATGTGATGTGATTTTGGGTTTACCGTGAACCGTGTTTTAAATGACACTGATTCTTTAACCCAGTCACAGATTAAAACTAAGTGGAGTTTTAATGAATCTTTAATTAGATTGAAATGATCGAAAATGGAGTATCACCAGTTTTGCTCCAGGCGATAGTTAAATCTTTAATTAGATTTGAACGTGAAATGGTAATTGAATTTACCGATAACACTGTGGTGTTAGATATGAAGTATAACCAGTTTTACTTCATGGGATGAATAGGTTGGGATGGGGAAATTAAAATAAATGATTACTTCGGTAAGGTTCGCTAATCCCGACTAGTTCGAATTGATATTCAAAAATAGATTAAAGAATAAATTCAAGAATTTATCTTTGATAAAATTTATGGGAACCTTTCCCTATGAATGTGAAATTTAGAAACTAATTGTCGGTTAGCCAAGCAGAAGGGTTTTCTGGATATTGATCTGATGTTGGTTTCGGCCTTCGGGGTTAATATTTGGGGAATTATTCTCTTGATTAATTTACGGTTAGTGACTGATGAATTGGAATGAGGCGTATGTTGTGTTTGTGTAACACTTATTTAAAATATACGCGAGTTATTCGGAAAGACCGGGTTTATCCCATTCTGGATAACTGATACGACGGTAAGTCGAAGATGAAGACGATGGTCGAAGACCGGAGGTCTTCACGTCGTTTGGGTAATTACTGATGATCTTGATTGGGCTGTACACCCAAGAAGATGGAAACAGTTAGTGATCGTCCAGACGTACTTGGAGATCGATGGATATGCGGGGTACTAGGTGCCTCCGGTTTCGTTCAGACCCAGAACGGACTTGTAAATGGACTGTGTGTCTGACATTGGATTTTAGTCCGTGTGATTGATCTCTATTAAGTATATATCTGTTTGGCGGCGGAGAATTTATTCTCTTGCTTAACGCCCTTCTCTGAGACGTACGAGCTCAGGGGTTATATATTGATGGATATCAAACGCATAGAGTGAATTGCCTGTGTGGCATGCCTAAGTGGCAGTTGATCGAGGCTTCTGTTGAAAAGCAAAGTCTTGTGGTGATGATCAAAGCACGGCCTTTGTGGCGTAGCTTTGTGTAACGTTTGCTTCGCGAGTTTCACACCCGGTATGAACCAAAAACGGGAGACGGACCTCAGGGAGGGCATGCGTTTCTTTCTAGTTAGAAGTGGCGTCAGTGGTTTTACACGCCCTGACGAGTTTGACTTATGTGGTTGTTGCTGTTGCGAGGCGCCTCGGATTGATCGGTCGTTTCGAACCGATGGAGTCATTTAGTTGGCTCGTTTACGCCCCATAGGACGGGGAAACGCATGTTCAGGGTTTAAGTTTAATCCACATCGGTGGACCGGCCCTGACGATCCAAGGGTCGATGCGCTCTGACCCTGTGGCTCGGGCTAGAGAGTCACGAAAACGGTGAGGACTATCTTTTGCCTCGGTTCATAGACGGAAATCCAATTTCCAAATACGTGACATTTGCGGTTTTATTTGTAAACCAATATATGGCGACATGATATATGGTACCCATGCCGCCTATGATTGATACTTATGATTTGAAGTTGTTTTATACACTATGCACTTATTATAGTATCAAACGATTTGTTTTAAACGTATCAAGCATTCTTTGGCTGTTATAAGGGAAAACCCTATCCCCCGGCTTGCGTTGCATTGTGTGATAGGACCTGGGTCTTATAACAGCTTCATTTTTCTTTATTTAGCATTGCGCTATTCGCTTTATGCACTGGTATTCTTGGGAGGAAACCCGTTCCGTGTTATACGGCGTGGTCCCTTGATTTACCTAATGATTTAAAATAAAGATTAATAACTGTTTTAGTTCTCACACCAGTCACATGACTGACCTGGAGTTTATTGTTTTAACCTAAACTCTGGGTGCCCCTATTTTGACACGGGCAGCTAGTAGTTTTGGTTTTGCAGATTTATATTCACAGGATCCTGGTTTACAGCTGGAACGATATCCGGAAAGCTTTGTATCCGTATATCTACTTCTAGTTGTGTATTGTATTATTTTCCGCTGCTATGTATTTAAATGTAATTTAAATCTCTGTTATTTCTGTGTATATTTATTCATTTGTACTCTGTATATTCTTGTAATCTGATGCATTGTTTTAGTATACAATGAAATGTTCTCCTGTATGCGTTCTGTTTTGTCCTGTTCTCAAACGATAGGGCGTTTCGAACGGCCTGGATCGGTTTAGCGACTGGTTCGGACCGAGCGAAATTCCTTGCCGTCACAGTGTGTATATATTGATATATGTATATGCAGGATATAAATATTGAAGACTGCACAGTATTAGAGATCCAAGATATCAAGGAATTCAAGACTCATGAGTATCAAGATAATCAAGATTTCAACAGCTCAAGATTATTAAGTAATAGAGTCTAGTTTATATGTAAAACTCCGGTTAGCACTTTCGAATTCTGTTTCCAAATTCCTTTTCAAAATTGGTTCAAACTCCTTTTCTAAAAATGATTTCAATTTATTAAGATTTTACTTATAATTTAAAAAAAAATGGTTATAGTTTATAAAGTTTTATAATATATATGTTTTATTGTTTTATATTGTATAATTTTTTAAATATCTTTATATTATATATCACTATGTTTTTATACTTTAGAAATTCATTTGAAACATTAGTTTTGATTCAAGAATTTCCAATATATATATATATATTTGTATGTATATATATATTACTTTAAACAATTTAGAAATGTTTTAAAATTAAAAAAAAACATATATGTCGACATACAGGTTTGGACATGTCGACATATAACTGTCACTTTTTCAAATTTCAAAGGAAGTGCTTTTTCATTATTTGAAACACTTCAGAAACGTTGCAACCTTTTAAACTCTATAAATAAGGGTTAAATTTGAATATTTATTACTTCTTCTCCATCTTCATCCTATCTCTAACCACCATTATTATATTAAATTTTTTTATTTCTACACTTATACTCTGCCGATTTCTACTCAAATTATATCAAACTTCTTTTTTCAATCTCTATCAAATACTCTCTGATTGGAAGTGATATTCAAGAGTTATAGGGCTATTGTAATCATTTGGGAATTGTTTGGGAAAAGGTGTGTTACTTATAGCCCTGAAATCAAGGAAAGTGAGCGGTGTTAACCTTGTAGCCGTGAAATCAAGGGTGGTAGTTGAATCAGTGTTAACCTTGTAGTCGTGAAATCAAGGGTGTTGTAATTGGATCCTGATACTAATAAAACTTTGCACAGTCTGGCGTTGCATAGGACTAGACGTAGGAGTAATCTAAACCAGTATAAAATCCGGTGTGTTCTTTCCTTTTCTGCATTTTATATTTACTTATACCTATATACGTGATTGTTTCAGTGTTTGTGGTCATTTCTGGAGTGGTAATCA